>CM053770.1:686959226-687392855 GCA_028658325.1 Potorous gilbertii
CACCACGCACACCCCCCCAGGGGGGCCCACGGTCCCCGCCACGCACACCCCCCCAGGGGTCGCCCACGGTCCCACCATGCACACCCCCACCCCCAGGGCGGCCCACGGTCCCACCACGCACACCCCCCCAGGGGGGCCCACGGTCCCACCACGCACACCCCCCCAGGGGGGCCCGCGGTCCCACCACGCACACCCCCCCAGGGGCCGCCCGCGGTGCCCGTTCTGCACTCGCAGCGTTTCCGGAAAACCACGACCAGGACCGGGTTCTAACTAAGATGTCACAGGGAAGCCGGGGGGCCAGGGACCCGCCCCCTGCCGTCTACACAGCGCTTCTGTTTATTACAGCCCACACACCGGACCCGCGGACCGACCGATGCCCCACGGCCGGGAGAGCCTGGCACCTCGCGGGCACCGAGCCTTCCCGACAAGAGCGCCGGGCCGGGGCAGCCCCCCAAAGGCTCGGGGGGACCGCACGTGCCACCCGGGGTGGGGGGGCCCGGGCGGAGCTGCAGGAGGGGGGCCGGGCCAAACCCCCCCAGCGAACAAAGGCTCCCGCGCGGACCCGGGTAAAGGCCGGGCCGCCGGTTCGCGCCCGCGCGCCACGTGCCGCGGCCTCAGTGTCCCGGGCCCGGGCCGCACGTGGCCCTCCTCCCCCTCCCGGGCCGCGCGCGCCCCTCCCCCGCGGCCCCCGGCCCACCTTCCTTCTTGAGCGCGGCGGGCGGCGGCGGGGCCTCGTCCTTCTTGTCGGCCGCGGTGGCGGGGGCCGGGCCGGAGGCGGCGGCGCTGGGCGGCGCGGGCGGCGGCGGCAGCGGGTTCTTGCGGTCCTTCTGCGACTCCTTGCGCAGCGGCTTCCCGGGCGCGCCCCCGCCGCCCCCGCCGCCCGCGCCGGCCTGGGCCGCGGCCTGCGCCGCGCTCTTGGGCCCGGGCCCGCCGCCGCCCCCGCCGCCGCCGCCGCCTTCCTTCTTCTTGTTCTCGGCCGCCTTCAGCACCTCGAAGGGGTCCGATTCGTCGTCAAATAGCTGGTCGAACCGGTTGGTGACGACGCAGCCGAAGCCTTCCTGCAGGTGGCCGGGCATGATGGGGCCCCGGCGGCGCGTTCCTCCACGGATTGCAGCGGGCCGCGCCGAGCCGACGGCGCCTGCTTCTGCTCGTCCCCGCAAGATGGCCGGGCCGAGAGAGAGACCGCCTTCTCTTCCGGCGCCGCGCACACATCCGGGAGCCGCCGGCGCCGCGGGGCACGCCGGGAAGGGCAGGCGGCCGGCGCCGCTCCGCGCGAGCCTGCGCCGGCGCGGACTACAACTCCCAGGGGGCGGCGCGCGCCGGCGGGCGCGAAGCGGGGCGGGGAGGCGGGGAGGCGGGGGAGGAGACCCGAGCCCGAGCACCTGCCGCCTCCGGCCCCGCGCCCCCGCCCCTCCGCCGGCGAGGGCGGCCGCACGTGGCGAGCGCGGTCAAGGTCACTCCCCCTCGGCGACCGCGTGAGGCCCGCCCCCTCCTCTTCTCCAGGCTGGGAAACTGAGGCCGCGCGAGGCGCCCCCGGTTATCCGAGCGTCCTGGGGTGGGCCGGAGGCGGTGTGCATCTGTTAACCGCCCCCTGCATGCCAGGCCCCGGGGGCTTCAGCTCGGCCTCCTCGGCCCTTTCCCGGGGCTGCGCGACGGAAGGTCCATCCTGCCCCCCTGCCGAGCAGCATCCGCCCCCCGGCTCCCCAAGACGCGCCCCCGGAGAGGCCCCGCTTACAGGGGACCTGGGCAGGGGGCGCCTGCAACGCCCTCCAAGCTCGCACTGTGTGCACCCCAAGCGTCAGCGGGGTCTGCTCACCCCGGGGAAACAGCCCCCGCGGGGTCTAGAGAGCCCTTAGGGTCCGCCTTGGGGCGAGAGGTTGGGCCGGGTCAGCGGGGACCCTTCTGGGAGGCCTGCCTTCACTCACTCATTCATTCACTCGCTCACTCATTCACTCGTTCATTCACTCATTCATTCATTCACTCGTTCACTCAGTCACTCGTTCATTCATTCACTCACTCACTCGCTCACTCACTCATTCATTCGTTCACTCATTCACTCGTTCATTCACTCATTCATTCATTCACTTGTTCACTTGTTCATTCACTTATTCACTCACTCGTTCACTCATTCACTCACTCGTTCACTCATTTACTCACTCGTTCATTCATTCATTCACTCACTCGTTCACTCATTCACTCATTCATTCACTCACTCGCTCACTCATTCATTCGTTCACTCATTCACTCACTCGTTCACTCACTCGCTCACTCATTCATTCACTCACTCACTTGCTCATTCTTTCACTCGTTCACTCATTCACTCACTCATTCATTCATTCGCTGTCCCGCCCTAGAGACAAGGCATTGCCCTAGCCTTGTCATTGTCCAGCTTCCATGAGATTCAAGTATCACCACATGCCAGGAGGGCAGCCCGAACTCTCCCAGAGAAGCACCTCATTGGCTCATGGACTGGTGTTTCCGTTATATTATCTTAGCCAGTCAATTCACAAGTATTTATTAAAAACTTGCAAAGTTAAGTCTGGAGGATACCGACAATAAGGGAAAATCTCGTTGCCTGCCCTCCAGGAATTCACATTCTAGTTTAATAAGGAAGACAATATGCAAATATGTACAACCATATGTATACACAGGATCTTTGTGTAGAACGAACGTAGGGTGTTCTGCATAGCCATTTAAGGTTTGTCCCCGACTCCCTTGTCCTTGTCATCTAGCTTTTCTGTATGCTCTTTCCACATTACATCGTAAGGTCCTGGAGAACAGGACCCATCAGAACAGATGCCCATCTTCAAGGGCTTAGCACAGAGCTTTCAGAGTAAGAGAGGCCAGGCAACTCTCAGACTACAAAATCAGCAACGATCCAACCCCCTGCCTCCAACTGTCCCCCAAATGGCTGCCAATCTGCCCTCTTCTCTTTTCTCCCATCCAATCATCTCTGCTCCTCTAGATCCTACACCAATGGAAAAGAGACACAGATAGGGGGATACTTTCCCATCCTGGAAACAACTCACAGGAAAAGGCTCCAGGAATTTCCACACTCTTCTGCCCAATTCCTAGAATCTATCCACTCCAGCAAGCACGCCAGGTGTGGAGAAAAGGGGGTCGGTGGCACAGACAAGACAAAAGCAAATGCCCACCCTCAGGACATTTGCAGTCTACTAGTGGGGTGGTGGGGGTCAACAAATGTCTGAACCCCAACAGTGCCAGGGGAGACCCTTCCAACTTTAGAAAAGATCAGGTCTCTGCTTAATAAGCAAGTATGCTGCTGAACTACTATAAAAACCAGACCTGAGATTTTCCTTAGGTGGAAGCTCTGTCTACTAATGCAGATCATAGTGATAGCAAACATCCTTGTTATCTCATTTCATGCTCACATGAACTGCTATTAACTATAGAAGCTGTAATTAACCCACTGCCCCAGAGCTAGGAAGGGTCTGAGGTAGAATCTGAACACTCATCATCTGGATCCAAGTCCAATACTTTATTCACTTTGGTCAAGCACCCAGCTAGTACCAGTCAGAGGGTTGGCTTGAACCAGGGTCTATTGGAATTGGAGGCTTGGTATCCACTAGGCTACAACTGCTTTCCAGGTCCAGTGAAGTCCCTTATTGACCAAGAGGAGCAGTCTTCCTGGAGGAGGTAAGATTGGCAAAGTCAAGGGAGGCCATGCCAGGCACAGAGGACAAGCTGAGAAACGGCCCAGACTTGGAACGGAACAAGGCTTATGTCAAGACTCAGAAAATGGACTGATTTAACTAGAGTTAATGGGGGGCAAAGGTGACTCATACTGTGTAGTGGAGAGCTTTGTATTTGTTGTGTCTTTTTATTACATATTTATTTGTCTCCTCCATTAGGAAAAAAGCACCTCTTGAGTAGAGGTAATTTCATTGTTGTCCTCAGATACCCAGGGAAGCCTGGTTTGCCAGTAGGAATCTAATGAATGCTTGTTGATGGATTGGTGCTAAGGAAAGGCGTCTGAACTCTGTTCTGTTGGCAGGAGGGAGCCCAAAATGATTTTGGCCCAGAGGAGGGAGATGGCCAGATCCACAGGTAAGGAAAAAAATAAATCTGGCAGAAAAGCACACAGAATGTCTTGGAGGGAGAGAGAGTGAGTAATAAACTTCGGGGGCCCCCATTGTCTCCAGGGCCCAATATAAACCTCGATTGGCTCTTAGAGTCCTTACCTTTCTACTCTTCTTGGGTCTAGCTCCCCACCAGGCCCTCTTCCAGCCAGTGACACTGGGCTCTTGGCTGTTCCTGGAAAGATGCTTCATGCCCCATGGCTGCCCCAACTTCAGGCCTTGTCTCTGGCTGTCCTCTGTGCCTGAAGCGCCCTCCTGCATCCCAAGGCCTTCCCTAAACCCTAGAAGCGCTCCCCTGGTTTCCTGCAAGTCCCAACCCAAATTCTGTCTTTGATCAGAAGCCTCCAGGCTGAGATTACCCTCAGCTTATCCTGTATGTCTCTTGCATGTCTGGAGTGGTCTTCTCATTGTCTCTCCCATTAGAATGGGAGTTCCTTGAGGGCAGGTACTCTTGGGGGACTTTCTTTGTACCCCTAATGCTTAGCAGAGTGTCTGACATACAGTAGGTGCTTAATGCATGCTTCTTAACTGACTGAAGTCTGGAAAACAACCTTCAAAGGAGTCAGAGGATCCTTCAGGGTCATTTTTTGTTTTGTCTGATTGATCACAATTCCCTGAGGGAAGATACTTTAGGGAAGCTTTTCTTGGGAAATACAATTCTGTAAAAGGAATTGATTGTTTTGCTGGTGAGTTCCCTAAATCACTTTTAGATTTATTTCTCTTAATTTTCAGTGTGAATTCTGTTTGTATAGGTTGCTTGAAGCTTGGGTTTAACCTTTAGATTCTATTTTGAAGAAGAACTCCCTATGCTAGGGACCCTCCAAGCAGTAATCACACACACACACACACCCACCCACCACCACCCCCACGAACTGGAGCTAGATAGGTGTTACGGATTAATATAATTCAAAATGAGCAAGACCTGAGTTCAAATTTTGGCTTCTAACACTCCTGAGCTCTATGACCAAAGGCAAGTCCTTTATTACAATGTGATATACTACTGGATGATGAAACATTAGGGAAACAGGCCATTGTCCTAACTTGTCCCTTATCAGGGAGGCATGTAAGTAATTATAATAGCTAACACCTATAGAATGTTGGGAGTTTGGGGAAGCTCTTTATCTTGTTTTGACAAAGCACTTGGAATTTTTTTCTCATTTTGTCATCATTTATTGATAATACAAATAAATGTTTTTTGATTGATTGATTAATTGGTATTAGCCCCATCTTGATTGACAACTCTCTTGCCCTGTCACCGTTTGCACTGTGGCAGATCTCCAGGATGTCCCATTAGCTTCTCCAACTTTATAGCATCATCTTACCCCTTCAAACCTACCCTGTCTTTTACCCCCACCCACTCACCCACTCCTGCTGTCTCAGATGTGCAGTTTTCACCATCAGCCACATTCATCAGATCCAAGCCGCCCATGACTCTTCCTGAAGCCCAGTTCATCCAGGGCTACCTGCTTATCACAGCTCCCATCTGTCCCTCAGCCCCAAGCTCACGGTCCCCACCCTTAGTCAGGCCCTTATCACCTCTGGTCTGAACAACTCCAAAAGCCTCCCAGCCCTCCTCTCTGCTTCTTGTCTCTTACTTCTCCCATCCGACCTCTGTGGAGTTGCCGAAATTATCTTGCCGATTCACTCAGGGCTCCTGGTTACACCTACAGTGAAATCTTGAGTCCTCCAGGCCAGTTGGCTTTGTTTCATAGAATCCAATGGCACATGCTCCAGTTTCCTCTCAAACTGGCATTCTAGATGCCAGCCCCTGATTCCTTCACCTTCAGCTTCCCCTCCTCCAGGACTGGGATGTCCTGCTTTCCCATCTTTGACTGTTAGAATCTCATCTTCCTTTAAGGTGCAGTTGGTATCTTCCTCCTCTCCTTTCCTCCCAAAGGTAGGCAGCTAGATGGTGTGGTGGATAGAGCACCAGTGCAGGAGGCAGGAGGACCTGAGTTCAAACCTCACCTCAGACACTTGACACTCACTAGCTATGTGACCTTGGGCAAGTCACTTAACCCCAATTGCCTCATCCTGGGTCATCTCCAGTCATCCTGATAAATATCTGGTCACTGGATTCAGATGGCTCTGGAGGAGAAGTGAGGCTAGTGACCTGCACAGCCCTTCCTCACTTAAAGTCAAGTGCAAATCATGTCATCATTTCTCTGATGGCATGGTATTCTTTGGCAACAAAGGACAAACACACACATATAGGCAGTATGGTGCCAGGGGAAGAGTGCTAGACTGGTGTCAAAGGTCCTAACTCTGCCTCTCTCATTTGTTACTTATGTGGCCTTGGGCAAGTAGCTCAATCTTTCTGAGCCTGTTTCCTCCTTTGAAAAATGGGAAGTTGGACCAGAGGTTGGACCAGAGATTAAATTCTCTACGTATTATTTCCCCATGCTACAGATAGGGAAACTGAGGTCTGGAGAAATGACGTGACTGGTCTGTAGTCAGATAGCAAAGAAACTTCATAGATGAGAGTGGGCTCAGATCTCTCCATTTCAAATCCAGAACTCCTTTCACTGACCTTCACCACCTCTCTAGTAAGTTGGATGGATCTCAGCCTGGCTGCTCTCCGCATTATTTACCCTCAACATGGCTCCTGGGGCCACGACTCACTTCTGGAATGTGGCTTCTCTGTCCTTTATCTCTTTTCTCTCTTTCCTCTCTCCCTCTTTTTACCTCTCTCTTCCTTTGTTTTTTCTCCTCTCTCTCTCTCTCTCTCTCTCTCTCTCTCTCTCTCTCTCCTCTCTTTCTGTCTCTCTTGCTCTCTCTTTCTCTCTCTTTTTCTCTGTCTCTCTCTCTCTCCTCCCCTCTTTGTCTTCTCTCTTCTTTCTCTCTCCTCTCTGTCTTTGTCCTTATCTGTCTCCATCTCTCTTCCCTCCTTTTCTCTTCTCCTTGTCTCTTTCTATCACTTCTTTCTGTGTAGATATAGCCACCACATTACTCTTCTGCTCTGAGATATTTGATGACTTCTCATTACTAAGTAAAGTTCCAACTCTTCAGCTCATCATTCAAGACCTTCCAGAATCTGGTAATGCTTTACATTTCCAGCCTTATCCCATACATCAATTAATTATAAGCATGTCCTCTTTATGTGCCAGGCATAGTGTAGTATATCCCCCAACCACTTACTCAAGGGGCACCTTCTCTTCCTTCTTGCCAAGATACTTTTTACTAAGATTGACCACCATGGATTCTTCCTCCAATTGTCAATAACAAGATCACAGGTCTTTTGTGTCAGGTTGAGTAATGAGAAATATATTGGAGGTAGGAGTATATTTTCCCATAGCACAGTAGCATTATATGTTATACTTAAATAACAGATATATTATGTGGTCAGGTGTTGTTGAAATTGTATTTGTTTTTCATGTACTCATGTACATACTTTAGTGAGTGTGTAGATCCCAGGACGTAGTAGTAGAGGTTGCTGGAGGCTCAATGGATAGAGTCCAATGCCTGCAGTTAAGAAGACCTGAGTTCAAATCCTGCCTCAAATACTTACTAGTTGTATGACCCTGGGCAAGTCATTTAACCTCTGCTTGCCTCAGTTTTCTTATCTGTAAAATGATAATAGTAGCACCTAGTTCCCAGGACTGTGATGCAGGATCAAAGAAGATAAATTTTGTAAAGTGCTTAGCATAAGAACTGGCACATTGTAAGTTCTGTGTAAGCTATGTAAGCTGGACAGATCACCCCCTATTCAGACTCACTCAGCTGATGTGACTTGTCCCTACCATGTCCTGAGTTGACCGTGGAGGGTCCTCCTAGTGTTCTGAGTGCCTTCCTCAAGCTGCCTTGACATGGAATGGATGTCAACTGGTTAATCCTCAGTCTCACTACATGTCCAGCCCATCTATTTTTCTATCCCCCATTTCTCTGATGACACGTTTTCCCCAGCTCTCCTGAATACTTCTTCACTGTAAAGCAGCACAGGCTGCTCACCCCACCCCCCAAGTATTTCCCCATTACCCTCAAGGTGATCCTTAACTTCAGCTCTTCAGAGACAAGATTCCACAACTCACTGCTGTACAAAATTCAGAGAAGAATTCTGGGGCTAAAAAGATGGTCTTTGGTTCAGGGAGAAACGAGGGGTTTCTCCCAAGGGTGATCCAAGTGGTTTCAGGTCCATTCTAGACTGGGAACCTAATTATCACTGGTGACCTTGCTCCTACAGTCAAATGTTTCCTCCATTCCACACAGCCCTTTGTGGGGAGATTGTGTGAAGATTCAGAGGCACAGATGCTTTGGTGTTCCTCATGTCAGAAGGCAGGCCCTTCCTGTGCAGCCACTTCTGTGTAACCAGCTACACAACCAGCAGAAGCTTCTTGGAAGATCCAATGAGGGATCTCATCCATTGTGGGATCTCCATGAATTCTGAAACTCCCTTATCTGATCACCACTGATTGTCATTGTTCCCTCGGCCTTGCAGATCCAAACCCTGTTCTTCCTCCAGGTCTCCTCTTTTCTCCATCTCAACCCCTTGATAAATCAGTTTAACTCTATGTTATTGCCTTCTCTTGGTCCCCCACCTTATCAATCTTGCCCTGCCAAGATCGCTTGGGTCACTCCCACCATCTGCCTTCACTCCACACACATGCTGCTGAAATGAAAGGGGAGGATTGCAACTGTTTTCTTTGGATCCATTAGAAATACATGTTACATGGCCTCAACTGGGCCCTCGATGCTGCTAGGCAATTCTGTCACACCTCCCTCATCACTCACTGTACCACTGTCCATGGTGGCTCCTCCAAACCTTTCCAACCTTCCTCAAACCTCTTTTGGCTCCCTTACCGCACCCTCTTAGTGAAGAACTCTGCTTCATATTTTACAGAACAAAATTGAGGCCATTCCCTGTGAACTTTAACTTTTGCCCTCTTCTTTAGCTCCTACCAGTCAGATACCTTCTGCCTCTGTTTCCTCCTTCACCCTCCTTCACTCTCCCATTATGAGGTGACCCTTGTCCTTGATGAAGAAACCCTACCTGCACAAACACTCCCAGGCTACCCTATCTCCTCCATCTCTACCCTCTCACTTATCATTAATCTCTCCGTCTCCTGGCTGCAAACATGGCCATATCTCCCACGTCCTCAAAAACCCATTGCCTGATCCAGCCATCCTTGCTATTTACAATTCCTTAAGAAGGTTGCCTACCCTAGGGGCTTCAACCACTCCACTGCATGCTCTTTTCAACTCTCTGCATCATGGTTTCTGGCTTCCTCACTCAACCAAAACTGCTCTGTCCAAAGTTACTATTGACCTCTGAACTGTCTGATTGAATGGGCCTTTCTAAGGCTTCAGCCTTCTTGACCTCTCCGCAGTTTTTCACACTGTTAACCCTCCATTCCTTGACACTCTCTTCTCTCTAGGTTTTGAGAACACTCATCTCTCCTGGGTTCTGCTCCTATCCACCCGAACACTCCTTCTCTGTCTCCTTTACTGGATCCTCATCTAGGTCAAGCTGTCAAGCAATAAGTGTCCAGTCAAGTTCTGACCTAAACCCTCTTCTGTGCTATTTTACTTGGTCATCTTATTAGCTCCCATGGATTTCATTATGATTTCTCTACTGAAGATTCTCAAATCCACCCGTCCTGTCCCAGCCTCTTGGCCGACCTCCAATCTCACATCTCCAGCTTCGTGTTGGCATCTATGGGATGTCAACATGGCCACAACTTATCTCATTGTCTTACCCCCTGGGAACCTCAGCTCTTCCTAACTTTCTTAGTGTTGTCAAGGGCACCACTATTCTCTTACTATGGAGCAGGCTCACGAAGTGCTGTCATCCTTGATTCTTCACTTTCTTTCAGCACCCAAGTACAATCTGTTCAGAGGCTTGTGGATTTTCCCTTTGTATCACTTCTCACATGTGCCCCTCCTCTCATCTGGCACCGCCAGGGTCCTGGGGCAAGCCCTTCTCACCCCAACAACCTGCTGGTTACTCTCTCAGCCACAAACCTCTCCACACTTGAGTCCATCCTCACTCAGCTATCAAAGCAATCTTCCTAAAGCCCAAATCTGACCATGTTGACTGACCACCTGACCCAAATCCTGTACTCCTGCCTCCTTATGACTCAGCTTATAGTGGGGAAGGTTCCACTGTCTGCACCTAGAAAGGAAAGGAAATCCTTCCCTTTCAGGCATGAATGCAAGAAAATGTCTGCAATGGGCTGTCAGGTTGTTTTAAAGACTATGCCACAGAGAGTAAAATGCTTTTCCCAACCCCCTGGCAGACTGGTATGGAATATGCATGCTCTTTCCTGTTCTCATTCTCCAAGCAGCAGGACCCTTGGTGTGTTTCTTGTGGGTGATACCATTTTAGGTGATTGAAGCCTGCACACAATCCCCATGATGAACAGAAAATGCTTTGTGCTTTTGAAAGTGCACATGTTAGCATCAGCTATGAGTATCATGGAGCGTGGCATCACTTATGATCCCTTTGCAGATTGACTGACACATATCCATCTCCACTTTGGGTTCTTGTCCTCCATTTCCAGTTTATTGCCAGGTTATCCACATCAAATGTTTTACTGATACTTCAAATTCAAAAGGTTCACAACTGAGCTCATCATCTGGGCCTTTGTGTCCATCCCCACCCCACCCTAGGGCAGTTTCTCCATTTCTGCCTGTGTCAGCACCATCCTCCCAGTCTCCTTGACTTATGGCCTGGCAGAAGGGCATCCCTCTTGCTCATTTGGGCTGCATCCTATGTGGCCTCATAATTACGATATACATAGAATAATTCGGACTTTGCTGTTTTCCCCCTCAAAGTCTGGTCACAGCTTCACTTGGCATCTTGCCGGGTTTGAAGTCAGAAGACCACAGCTCAAATTCTGCCATGGCCTCTCACTACAAGAGCAATCTGGAGCAAGTCATCTAATCCCTTTCCTTTCCTGATGACTTGCCTCAAGGTTCCATAGACAGTCTCAGAGGTGGTATCTGAACCCAAGTCCTCTGACTCCCGAGGGAGTGTGCTTTCTCACTCCCAGTTAGGAGATAAATGCAGTGTGGAGCAATGGGATTGTAAGCCACGGCTGAAACAGACTCCAAAGTCATCGAGGTCAACTCCTTCATTTTACAGATGAGAAAACTGAGGCCAAAGGAGGTGAAGTGACTTGCCCAAGAAGGTATGATGGCAAAGGATTCAAACACCCATCCTCTGCTTTCCACTGTCCTCTGCTGCCCTTCGTTAGAGCAGATCCCACCCAGGTCCCAATCTATGACTCTGTTAACACATTCTTCCCTCTCAGTGCAAGCTCTCAAAGAGGAGAGACCCTTGTTTTCTTTTGTCTTTAAATTCTTTCACCTCCTATGTAGTAGTCTCTTAACCAATGTTGGATTATGGTTGGAGCCATAACAAATCAGGAGGATTTACTTTTTCTTTTCACTGTCCAATGCCTTGTCTCCTCATCTTGATAGTAAGCCTGAAGGCAGGAACCATTTCTTGCTGGGCCTGAAGAGTGATGAGGGCCATCCCTACATCCTTCACCCCCTTACTTCCCTGTTTACAACCTTTTATTTTCTGCCGGGCTTCCTTGTGTTTCATCCTGTGGAAGAAAGAAAAATTAGACCTATATCCCCAAAGCAGCCCCCCTTTATGAGCTGGATGTCTGGGAACCCATGAACTAAGCTGATGATGGGATGCAGCCCTCAGGAAACGGTGGCTGGCTGCCACTGCCATGGAAGTGTACCTAAGATGAGTCTAGTTAAAGATGCATACTGGATTTGGGGCCAGAAGATAAGGTCAAATATGAATTCTACTAATTACTAGTTGGGTAACCTTGAGAAAATCATATAATCACTCAAGCTTTCCATTTCTTCATGTATAAAATCAAGTATGGGTCCATTTGGACAGCAACATCATCCTGAAAGTCTTTCCTAGCTCTGAATCTGTCAGGGCTGTGGGCAGGGTGCTTGGAGCTTTGTCTTAGGACAGCACAATGAGAGGGTACCAAAGACACCTTAAGCAGAATAGAAATGAGAACTCAGCTCTCAATTAGCCTGAACAGCTAGGAAGCTTCCAGATGGCATGCTGTCCCACCCACCACTCATTGCTTCCCTTGTAGGAGTTCCAGAGTGTCTATCTCCCAACGCCAAGGACAAGTGTCCTATCCAGTGCCCCTCAGCAGAGAGCACCTTTCATGATGCCTGTACCAGGTACAAAAGTATCATGGCATCATTGCTTTAGAGTTAGAAGAGAAAACCCACTTCTCCCATAATCTGACATGAGAAGGAACGAAGGTCCATGGGAATTAAGTGACTTACTCAAGCTTACCCAGGTCGTTGTCACAAAGCCATGATTTGAACCCAGGTCTCTGACTTCAAAACACCTCTAAAAGCCCTTCTGGAGTCAGTGCCTCATGGCTCGTAGCCACGTCTTGTCTTAATGTGGAGACAAAAGGTCCATCTCAGGAGATCAGATTCCGGATACTCCAAGGCAGCTACACTTCATCTCTAGACTGTTGGTAATGGAGAGGGACATAGGAGACTGTTTGCTGTTGGATATCCTGGCCCTGCCCTGAGGTTCTCATTTTCTTTAGGGTTGAGATGAAGGTGTCAAGACTCCTGAAACAAGAATAACTCATTGAAGTTCATGCAGATTGGGGCTTGTGTGGTGGAAGGAGCACAGTGTGTAGAATCAGGAAAGGTCTGTCAGTTACTGTGTAACCTTGAGTAGGTCCTGACCTCTCTGGGCCACAGTCTCCTCATTCGTAAAATGAAGGGGCTAGTCCAGGCCTCTGAGGTCCTTGTAGCTTTAATTCTATGGTTCAGTGACCTTACAATGGGGAGACATAAAGATATTCATGGCAGGAACAATACTGACTCATAAACTTGATGTTATTAATGAATTATTCAATTTATTAACCATTAATAATTAATTCACCACTAATGATTAGTTATTAATAAATAATAGCTGACATTTATATAACATTTCATAGTTTGCAAAGTATTTTACTTGCTTAATTCAGTTCAACATTTATTAAAAGCCCAGTATGTACAAAGCACTGTTAGGTGCTGGTCAGTCAATAATAAAATGAGACACAGTCCTTGCCTCAAGGAACTTACGTTTAAAAGGAGACTGACTTATGTGCACAGATCACAGTGACCCAAGGCAGAAAAGGACAAGAAAGAGGGAAGGTCCTTGAAGAAATCAGAAGGAGAGGACTCTTTGAGCTGCCTCATCAGGTAAGGCTTCATGGAGGAGGTGTGTCTGAACAGGACTGTGAAGGAAGAAGGAAGGCATTCCAGCGGGCAGAGGTGGACATTGATAGGGAGAGTCCATGTCAAATATGGGGCACAGCTTGAACGATCACAGAGGTGAAAGACAGTTGGATAAGGACTGGGAACAGCGAAGATCCAGCTGTGTTAAACTGTCAACTGTAAAGAAGGGGGCGAGATACAGTATTTAGAAGGGGTGCTTAGATGTGGACTGTGAAAGGCCCTGAATGCCAAGGTGAGAAATTTATAACTTATTCAGTGATAAGGATCTACGGAGAACACCAGTAACAGCAGGGTGGTATGTGTTCACTCTTGCTCCCCACTCTCTCTCTTCTGTCTGTCTCTCTCCCCTCTCTCCCTTCTCAGTCTCTGTCTTTCTCTTTCCATCTCTTTCTGTCTCTTCTCTTTTTCTCCTGCCTCTGTCCCTCTCTTCCTCTCTCTTTCTCTTTCTTCCCTTTTTCTCCTACTCTCTTCCTTCTCTCTCTGTCTCTCTCTGTCTATCTCTCTCTGTCTCTCTCCATTTCTCTGTCTCTGTCTTTCTCTCTTTCCTCCCCAATCTGTTTGTCTATTTCTCTTTCTTTCCTTTCTCTATCTCTGTCTCTCCAGAGCCAGACTACTTCATCAGTCCCTTAGGGCTCCAAGGTACTCTGAGGATTTGGGAGCTGTTTTTTTTTCAAGTCCACTCAATTCAATTCAATAGCATCTATTACATGCCTACTGTGTGCTAGGCAAAAATCAAACCATTCTTGCCCTCAAGGAACTTACATTCTGAGTATGTGACATTTTCACATAGAAATAAATACAAGAGATTTCCCTCACACTTTTCTACTTCTTATTCTTTCACTTTACTCTCCTCCTCATTCTCTGCTATGATCCAACAACACCGGCTTTCTTGCATTTCCTGGAACAGGATACTCTCTATCCCCTTCTCATTCATTCACTGCCTTTGCATGGGTCTGTCCAACATGCCTGGATTGCTGTCCCTCCTCACCACTGCTTCTTGACTTTCCTGGCTTCCTTCAGGACTCAGATTCAATTCTACCTTATATGAGAGGCCTTCCCCAGTGTCCTTCCTCTTCCTGCTCCTCACCCCCCCGAGATTCCCTCCTATTTTCCCTGTGTCGATCATGTATATACATAGTTGTCTGCATGTTGTTTTGGTAGCTGCTTGGCTCAAGCCCCTACAGTTCACTTCCATTGAATACTGATTAGTTTTTATAAAGGGAGATTTGCTTCCAGTATATTGCAAGAAAACCATCGACACACATTCCCGCTACAACACCTAGGGACTACAAGCTCCTTACACCACATCTGATTTCTGGAGGAGTTAGCTCTAAACTTAAGTTCCCCTGTAGCAATGGTTCTACCAAGTTCTTGTCTAGAAGTGGCATGACTGAGATAGGTCCCTTTCTCAGGCACTGCCAGGCTGGGGTCCAGAAGGTCATTCTTAAAGGTCACTCCTTGGGGCACCAGAAATCTGGCCTGGACCCTTACTTCCAGGACCCTGTGGCCTACCCTTCCAAGCTTCCAAAACTCCCAAAGTCAGCAGGGCCCTCTCTAGATGTGGTGAGTTATGATAAGGCACTGGAGGAACCAAAGAGACTTACCTCTTCAGCATGTGGTTACCTATCACAACCAGTTCCCAGCTTCTCCATGTGGAGAGATGCTGTGCAGATACTCTGCAAATGTGCTGGACCCCCATTACAATAATAGCCCCTATTTAGAAATCATGTTAAGGTTTGTAAAAACTCTTTCCACATGTAATCTCGTTTGATATTCATAACAGTCCTGCAAAGTGGAGAAACGGGCTCAGCAAGGTAAAATGACTTACCCAGGGTCACACAGCCAATAAGCATATGGGGCAGAATTTGAAGCCACTGTGACTCCAGTTCCAAGGATCTAGCTGTGAGTAGAGGAGGGACATGGTTAGAACTGGGAAGATCATCTTGACAGATGTCTGAAGGGTGAATTTAGTAAGGGACAGACTAGATGGAGGAAGACCCCTGGGAGGCTACTAATCTAGTTCAGGTGAGGCAAATAAGAGTCTGATGTGGACTGATACAGAAATGGGGAGAAAGGGGGAGGATGAGAGGGGTGATAGGCAAAGACAACTGACTGTTTATGAAGAGAGAGGGACCCGATAGGTCAAAGGCCATATTTTATGCTTTAGACCTAGCTCAGTGCTTTGCACATTGTATGTTCAATTCAATTGGATAAAGCTTGCAAAATGAAAGAATGGAATTTATTCGAATTGAATTTAAACATATCCTTTTTATAAAATTCAATTTATTTGAATTGAGTTTAAATGTGTCCTTTTGGAATAAATACCAAATAAAATAAGAAGTGCCTCCCCCCCCCAAAAAAACATTTGCTGAAGCCAGCTGCATGTTAAGGGTGCTCCCATTGGCCGGCTGGTGCCCAGAATGTCACCAAAGGAGTAGACGGGATAAACAGCTGAGGTTGCAAAGAATACCCATTCACTTCACTAGCTTTTAAAAGGCCTATAGGCAAAAATAGTAGAAGAGGGAGAAGCGGTAGGTGGTTTGAAGATTGGAGACAGCACAAGGATCAGGGAGGTCCGCAGGCATCGTCACCTCTAGGCAGGTCAACCCCAGAGTGATAGGGCAGCCGACACACAAACGTCATTTTGACAGCACCAGAGCTTCCAGAAATATGGGGGTGACTGCAGAGATATGACTCGCTGTGAACCGCTATCCCGGAGCTTGGGTGGCAATGCCGGCGCGAGGAGGGGTGGAAGGGCGTGCACCTGTGTGTGCTAGAGGCAGGTTAGAGAAAGAAGCTGTGGGATTTGAGGAGGTTGGAGCCCAGGGTTTTAGAAGGAGGTGGAAGCCCGGGGAAGGGGCTAACCTCACTGGGGAGGAGGGACCATGGCCAGCCCATCTGCAGATGACAGCCACGAGGGTCTGGACGAGGTGGCATGAAGTTGAAGGGAGGAAAGGCACAGTATCTGGTTCTGGGCACCACCGTCCATGAGCTGGAGAGCTTCCAGAGGAGATCAGCCAGGACACTGAGGATCCTCAGGGTCCTACCCTCTGAGGATGCGATGTTTAACAAGACAAGGAAGGACTTGGGGGAAACCAACTGCCTTCTTCAAGTATCTGAAGGGTTGTCACTTGAGAAGGCAACAAGATTTGCCTTGCTTTTCTTGGTCTCCAGGGGCGTCACCAGAGGCAATGGATGGAAGCTGAAACAAGGCAACTCTGATCCAGGAAAGCAAAATTAGTTTGCATTACTGCAAAGATACAAAGCAAACAGCCACCACAAAACAACCAAAAATGACTATTATGAAATTTTAAAGAAGCTGGACCTCAATGAAGAAATACGAGAAGACGTCTTCCTTTTCTTCCTCTTTTCCCTTCTTCCTTCTTTTCCTCTCCTTTTTGCATCTTTCCTTTCTTTTTACTTTTCCCCTCTTTCTTTTTTCTTCCCTCTTTTCTTTCCTTACTTTTAAAAATCATTTATAATAAAGGATGTCTGGACAGCTCTCTAAGAAAGGGTAAAGTGCAGTCAATGAAGAAGTCTAGATGATATGAACGCAAAAGATATCAACCAAATCTATAAAGAAGGCACATTTAGGTTTGATGTTGGGAAGAACTTTCCCACCAATTAGGGTCGACCTACAGTTGAATAAGTGGTCTGGGGAAATAACTTAATTCCCCCTCAATGGAGATTTTCAGACCAAGGCTGGAGGGTCATTTATATGTTGGGTATGTTAAAATGGAAATTCTTTTTTTTTTTTTCAAAATTTTCAGAAATGTTCAGAATTCAGTGGTCTTCTAGCTGAGATTCTGGGCTTCTCCCATATAACAAAGAATTGATTGTTTACTTACACTTGGAAAAGTCTCCTGAAGAGCTCAGAGAGTTTTTAAAAAAAAATTCCAAATTTTAAACTCCCCGAGGTTCTTAATCTGAGTTCTATGCGCTTGTGTTTTTTTGTTTCATATTTTAAAAATTGTATTTCAATGTATTTCCTCTGTAATCCTATGTATTTTACAAACATGATTCTGAAGGGTCCCTCCCTTTCATCAGATTGCCAAAGGCACCTGTGACAAAATAACGTTAATGACTCCTATAACAGAATCTTTAGAAATGTACCGGTTGAACAGATTTCCCATATTGTTTATCTGTCCTCTCTCTCCTTCCACTACCTAAGTTTTTCTCCCACACTCCCCTCTCCCCACAATCCCTTTTGGGAACATGTTCCCTCCAACCTCTATTTAAAATATATTGCCACTAGTAACGGCTCAAGTTGTATTTCTGTATTTTTCAAGCAAAAGACTAGGGATGAAAGCTACAGAAAGCAGTGGAACACTCAGTCCTCTGGCTGCCAGCCAGGGAAAATGTCAAAAGTCACCCAGCTGAAAGCTGGTTAACCAAAGGTTTATGCTTCTGGGCTCATCAACAGGTACAGGTTGAGAAACACCATCTAAGGAGAGAGATTTGCATTCTCAGATATGGCTGCACAAACAAGAGAATTTCTGGCAAATAACAAGACCCTCCCCATCCTACTCCCCACAAGCCCAGTCACCTTGCACAGCCTGAAAGGGAAGCAAAACATGAGAGCTTTACAAGCTGATTCTTTTCTTTAGAGTCAGGGGGCATCTCTCTCTGTCCATGATATAGCTCATAGGATCCTATGTCTAGACTGGGAAGACTGCTCCAAAGGCAATCTCCTTCCAACCTTCATTTTACAGATGAGGCACCAAATCTTGGAATGACTCATTTAGAGTTGGAGGGGACCCTAGAGGTCATTTAATCCAATCCCTTCATTTTACAATAGAGTAAACTGAGGACTTGCAAGGTGAAGTGATTTTCCCAGGGTCAATCAGGTATTAAGCACCATGATTCTCTTGTAACTATAGTACTCTATCTTGTCTTCGCACTTGACAAATCCAGAAGTAGGATCTCGGTCTCCACAGCTAGTGCTCTTTGTAAATCAGTGTGAGTAAAATAATGTGTGATGTCACTAACAGACTCTTGCCTGCCCCCAACCTACACAGAGGGAACATGAGCATCAGGGGCTATCAAAATGCACACAGCCACAAGGACAAGTGGCCTTGGTTAGGCAGTGATGGAATGACATAGATGTCCATGCATGTCGCTCAGTGTTAAGGCACGGAGGAGGAAGCTTGCCCTGTTGTCCAAGGGCTCTCTTGTCTGACCAGGAAACTCATCCTGGGCCGAAACAGCAGAAGAGAGAGGGATTAAATACTTAAGATGCTAAGGCAACCAACACGCCAAGGAAAAGCCAGGCGCTGTAACAGTCTGTTGACTTTGTGGTTGGCATCTGTCAGCATTCCTCACATTCTGCCTCTCTCCGATCCCCCAAGGACAGCTCCAATGTCTCCATCCTCACCGCCTGATGGTTCTTGTGGTGGGACATGCTGCCGGGAGTCCTGGCTCCTCCTGACTGGAGGAGAAGGTGCAGGTTGTAACTGCCTTAGGGATAGGGCAAGTCTGTGCTGATGCTTTTCCCCCCATAGGTTTTGCCAATTTAGGGCCACATTGACAACAATGGTGTCCAGATAAAGAATCAAAAGCAAAATCAAACAGGAGGATAATCATGGCTGCTCTTTAAAAGTTCCTGAGGTGGAATTTGAACCCAGGGCCCCTGGATTCCACATTCAGAACTTTGTCTTTGACTTGAGCTTGAGAGCAGATGTGAAAGTGCTTTGAAAAAAATGAACCACTGAAAAAATACAAGATATCTTTGTTGCTAATAAATTAGATGAATTTAAATAAATATATAGATTTATGTCAATGAAAAATGAAGAAATGAAGAGTTATCCAAATTAGGGAAGCTAAGTCTTGGGCAACCTCTTAGGCTGAACGCTCCTAAGGGACTTCTTCCTGCCTGCTGGGAAGGGATGTAGCCTCCAGAGCTCTGGGCTCAGAGTCAGGAAGACCAGAGTTCAGATCCTACCTTAGACACTCTAGCTATTTAACTGGACAAGTAACCTCTCTCAGTTTCTTCATCTGTAAAATGAAGGGGTTGAACGCAGCAATCTCTTAAGATCTCTGCTGACTTTTCATCTTTGTCTCATCATCCATCACAAAGAATACATGAATTTGGGGATCTCTCCAGTTATATCTCCTTCCCTTTGTTGCTCCCCTAGATGAGTCCCCTCCAATTTAATTCAAGGAATGTTTATTAAATGCCTACTATGTGCCAGACATAGGTGATTAATATATGAAGACAAAAATGGCAAGAGTCCCCATTCTCAAGTGCTTGGTGTCATACGTGGAAGTGGAGAAAACATGAGCCCAGAATGGCTGGGTTCACTTTTTTCTCACTTCTGCACATCCATCCACCCAGGGAAGGACTCAGCACATGGTGACTGAGCCATCCTACTTTACCTGAAACTTTCCCACTGAGAGGTAACCACAACCTGACACTTTCCCTTCGATCCTTTCACACTCACTCGTACCCAAGAGAAGAAAGACTTTGTTTCTTCTTAAAGGAATCACAGATATCGACAAGTTGGTGAAGAGGTTCTTGAGATGTCTGAATGCCATGGGCCCTGAAGGACAAGCTACCTCTGCCCTTATCAGGTGGGCTGGCCTCTGACCAGGCAGGACCGTTGGTCCAGAGACTCTTCCCACCACACTAGGCTACTCCTCTGGGAACGCCAAACAGCGTTACTGGAAGGCTGGTCCTCCTATTTCTAGAGGCAGTGTTGCTTGTATTACTCAATCATTGTGTTCTTTTCCGGACCCAGGACCTTCCCTAACAGCTGATGGGCTGTCAAATCCTCTTTCCTCAAGCCTCCACCCCATCTTCCTTCCTTCTTTGAAAGGTGAAAGATAGAGTACTAGACCTGAGGGTATGAAAAGCTGGGTTCAAACCAGGGTTGCACTGGTAAATGTTCAACAACGGTAAGCTTAATGGACATTATTAACATTTTCTTAACACTTTCTTAAGCCTCAGTGATCAACAAGCAATAACTCAAGCCCTTATTGCTAATTTCTGGGTATAAATGCTGATAGTAAGAGTGAGATCCAGGCCGCCCCACCCCCACCCCCTATACAGCCCTGGTTCGGATCCTACCCCAGATTTGCTAGGTCCATGACTCTCTCCATTCTCCAGTTCACTTCTTCACCTGTAAAATGGAGATAACCCCCTACTCTGTGTTTCAGAGAAGGTACCACTCTCTACTGATACAGGGAGCCCCTCAATCAGGCTGGGTCTCCACCAATGAAATCACAGCTCCTGCCCTTTCCCCCTCACCTACCCATTTCAGCTGCTATTTAAGGACTTCCCATAATGTAATGCCTTTTATCTGACAATCTGGAAAATTTCTCTAAGTCTACTACGTGATGGCATTTCTGGCACTTCCAAAACTGAGTCAGTGGGAGATCTTTTCAAGAATACACTGACTTCACATAGGTCTTTTAGAGTTAGAGACCCTTCCAATATTCTGGGCTATGTCTGGAATGCCTTTCACTTAGAAAAAAAAGCATTCACTCAGGTGCCTTTGCAAAATAACACTAATCTATGGAAACTACCTGTCCTGGAAGAATACCATCAAATGAAAATTGCTGCCAAGATTTTAGTAAAAATTTAATAAATTTAGTAATCTAGTAAAAATTGAGAATTCTCATGTTACTGCGTGTACCCAGGAGGGAGAGACATGTTCTAGTTTAGCAATATGGCTAAGTAGGCTTGGAATTGGCTGAGTGGCCTGACCCAATGAACAGTCATCAATGACATCTATTGCTGAGTCTTCCTCAAGTTGGGGCACTAAGCCAGTTCCAAATCTGACTGATTTGAAAGGAGGATTGCCCCAGCCATCTGTACTTGGCCTATGCAATTGAGCATTTTTATGTATGACTTGGATAAAGGCCTAGAGGGCATGCTACTCAATTTGCAGATGGAAGAAAAACTAGTGGAGATATTGAACATCTTGGAGGACAGATTTGGAATTGCCAAAGACCATATAGACTGGGCCAAATTTAACAGAATGAAATAGGATGGGAAAATAGGAAAAGTCTTAAACTTGGTTTCAAAAACTCAACTCACAGGTACAAAAAGGTATAGCCATACAGCAGCTCTTCCTGAAAAAGATTGAGAGGATGAATGAGTCAACAGTGTGGGATTGTAGCCAATGGAGTTGTGATCTCTGATTACTTTAAAAAACACAGAGTATCCTGGAATAAAATAGTGAGAGTTCTTCTATACTTGGCCCTGGTCAAGGTACCATCTGGAACATCATTTTCTGTTCTAGGCAGTACAACTAAGGAAGGACATTGATAAACTGAAGTCCACATAGACACCTATGATATGGATAGATACCATGGAGGGAGCCTGAGAGCTGTTTGTGGAGAGAAGGATTAGTCTTGTTCTGTTTTCCCAGAGGGCAGAATTCCGAGAAGTGGGTGCAAGAAGCAGAGAGGCAGGTTGAGACTTGATTGTGAGTCCTTGAAGAGTGGAAAGGGCTGCCTTTGAAGGAGAACATTCCTTGCTCTGAGGAGGTCTTTAAGCAAGGCTGGACTTGGGGCCATTTCTTGGGTATTTTGTGGACAATTCAGATGAGATGCCCTCTCTCTGAAATTCTGTGGTTCTATAAATTCCAAAGTGCTGGATCTGAAGTCAGAAAACCTGGGTTCAAATCCTGTCCCTGGCACTTAATACCATGATACCTAGGGCAGTACTCAACCTGTCTGGAGCTCAACCTGCTCAGATATATCTCTATCTCTTCCTTTGTGAAATGAGGGGATTGAACAAGGCTCATAGATTTGGAGTTCGGAAGGATCATCCAGGCCTAGATCAATGATTCTGCTATCTGCTGTGCGCCAGGTGTTGTGCTAGATGAAGGGCTCTAAACAGTCCCTGCCGTCAAGGAGCTTATATGAATACATCTGTGCAGTGGAGATTAGGAGAGCAGTCAAGGTCATGGTTACAGGTAAAAAGATCCTCCTGCTCTGCATTCTTTGTAGACAAATATGTCTAGCTCTGACAATCAGCACAAACATCCCCAGCAATAGTAATAAGGAGGATGCTATTAATGCTGCCGTTTATAGGTTCATGATGCTTTTCCTCCAAAGACCACAAGGTGTTTTATAAGCATAACCTAATGCACCCTCACAACTTCCCCAAAGATGGCCCCATCTCATGGATGAATGAAGCCAAGTTCCACCAAAGTGGAGTGACTCACTCAGAAGCAGGCTGGGAGCTGGGGGAGTGTCAGCTCGGAGCTCAGGCTGGGTTTTTATCCCAACACCCTTTGAACCAGACTGTGTTGTCTCATCAACTTTTGGAGCTTTCCTGCCACATTAAAAGCTGAAAAGATGATGAGGAGGCCATCTTCCATATCTCTGCCAGTTAATTAACTATCAGGCTATCATGTCCTATTCTCTATGATAGTCAACTCAGACTCTAATGCACTGAGGGACAGCCAGATAAATGCTCTGGGAGTTTACTGAAGGGGTTTCCTTGGGTGAATCCATTAAGAAAGTAGCATATGTACAGGGTTACTTCTTTTTTTCTTTCTAAGTAGAATGGAAAATTCAATGGAGTTAGTCATAGATTAGGACTGGAAAGAACCCTGGAAGCTAGAATCTGAGGGACTAGGTTCAAATTCCACCTCTGGTTATACACTGGCTGTTCCTCTGCTGTAATATTAATAACAGCTAACATTTACATAGGACTTTAAACATGTTCTGTGAATAGTATCTTCTTTGATTTTACAAATGAAGAAACTGAATCAGAGAGAGGTTAAGTGACTTGGTTAGGGTCATACAGCTAGAAAGTGTCTGAGGCTGGATTGGCCCTCAGGTCTTCTTAACTATAGACCCTTCAGACTAGTCACTCAACCACTTAGGCGCCTCTGGTTAGGTCAGAGACAATGCATGGTAACTCCACGAGGTTCCTTCTGGGACATTCACCATAGCCTTGAAATGGTATCGTTGAAAGGCATGAACGTTAATTTGCTTGATATCCATTGTCCTCCATCTCTGAAGTATTTTTTCTCATCTCTTTTTTGCAACTTGGTCGTTATTACCATAGAGCTAAACAGGTAATTTACGACTAAAGAAATGTTAATTAATTGAAATAATGCCCAGTCTTTCTAACAATCAAAGAGAAGCAATTTAATAATTTTAAGGGAAAAATAATAAAAACCATGAAACCCCATGTTGTCAGAAGGTGAAATAACAGCAACGCTCATACATTACTGGTGGAATTGAAAACTTGTAGAATTATCTTGGAGAGTAATCTAGCGTTAGTAGTGTTTGTAATGGCTGACATTTACATGGAGCTCTGAATTTGGCAAAGAGCTTTACAACTATTACCTTATTTGAAACGTACAATTGTTCTGTGAGGTCTCATTTAACAGGGGAGAACACTAAGGCTCAGAGAGGCCGAAATGACTTGCCCATGGCCACATGGTTCATGATTATGGGAGCAGGATTCTAATCCAGGTCTCCTTGGATCTGAATCCTTCTTTAACCCCAGAGGGAACAGCTAGGAACAATGGGCCCAAATTATAAAGAGGCAAGTTTAAGCTTGATGTAGGAAAAGAATTTCTAATAATTCAAGCTGTCTCAAGAGCACATTTAGGGATGGGCTGCCCCTAGAGGGAGGGGGTTCCATGCCCATCATCACTGGTCTTCAAAGCCAAAGTTGTGACCATGTGTTTGCTGGATATAATTAAAGAGGGTCCCTGTTCAAACACAAATTCTCCCTGACCTCTAAAGAGCCCTTCAAACACTGAGATTCTGGGATTTTCAAACATTTCCTTGGGACTCAAAACTACAAGGGCAGCAGGATTTTCGTTCCCATCTTAACTCATCAGAGACAGGTGGTGACTCTTGAATCTGTCAACTCCCTTGAGGTTGCATGGACTCTGGCAAGTTTCCACATGACTTAAGTAGCTTGTATTAGCCCTTGGACACCAAATTAGGATGCAAAAAACCAGTAAGACTTGCTTGATCAGATCCCCAAACCAGAATTTTTCTGGCTGGATCCTCAATTGCTTGGTCTCGAAAGCATTGAGCAACAGCTTAGCTGTTGGAGGATGGAGGATCAAACATCTGCCTGACTCCAAGCCTGCCACAGTAATTATGAGATACATGATGCAGCCCCAGGTGGGAGAGCAAAGAGTCGCTCCATAGTCTGCCCATCTTAGACTGTTTATCTTATCCTCCAGAGGTACAGATGGGTGGCTTTTATCAGCAGTGATTTAAGCCTATGAGACAACCAAGGAAACAGGTCTAGGGGTCACAACACTGAAAGTTTTAGGCTTTTGTTCTCATTTTCCCAGGGCCAGGTTTGTATTCTACAGGGTCTCTTGGGCCCTAAGGAAGACTGTGAGAAAAGGTTAGAGTTTTTTCTGACAGTGTTTGCAACATTCCACATTCAAAATACAGCATCTACCAAAAAAAAAAGTGTTGTAGTGCAGTATATATAGTACAATGGTATCAAACTGAGTTAAAACTATGGCCATTAAACTATACATACGGATCTTTATGACAGCATATTAACTTAGAAAATCACATATTAAC
Source organism: Potorous gilbertii (assembly GCA_028658325.1). Classification (NCBI taxonomy): domain Eukaryota; kingdom Metazoa; phylum Chordata; class Mammalia; order Diprotodontia; family Potoroidae; genus Potorous; species Potorous gilbertii. The sequence continues at coordinate 686,984,069 of CM053770.1, forward strand.
ATTATCTATGACCTGTTGTAATCTTATTTATTTTGTTACATATTTTCCAATTACATTTTAATCTGGTTGGGTAAGGATATTGGGGGTAAAGTGTGGGTTGCCTATTTGACACCTCTAAAGAATTGTGAATGACTTACTTACTCAGTCACAAAATGATCCAAGACAATCCCAAAGGACTCATGATGAAAAATGCTATCCACCTCCAGAGAAAGAACAGATGACATCTGAAAATAGAATGAAATATACTTTTCTCTTTCTTTTTTTCTTCCTCCCTCCCTTTCTTTGTTCCTTCCTTTTTCTTTCATTCTCCTTCTTTCTTATTTGCTTCCTCCCTTATTTCTTTCTGTTCAAGTTTTCTTCTACAAAATGACCAATAGGAAAATGTTTTACATGATTGCACATATATAACCTATATCAGATTGCTTATCATCTTAGGGAGGGAGAAAAGAGGAAGGACGGGATAGAATTTGGAACTCAAAACTTTAAAAAAAGTTAATAATTTTGCATGTAATTGGGGGAAAATAAAATATTATGTTTAAAAAGCTACTATGTGCCAAAGCTCTAGGAATACAAAGAAAAAGCAGATACAGAAAAAGCAAAAAGCATAGTCCCTGCCCTCAAGGAGTTAACGATTTAACTGGGGAGACAACATGAAAATAACTTGCCCCTGTGAGATAGATACAATGTCATGTCAAAAAGTGGTGACTAGCCAAGGGCGGGTTTGGGCTGAGTCTTGACTGAATCTAGGGAAGCAGTGAGGAGGGACGACAGGGTGCAAAGGCAAAGAGATGAAGTATTTGTTGTGGGTGAGGAACCACAAGGCAGCCAGTGCTGCTGGGAACAAGAATTGGAAAGGAGAGGGGTGCCAGGCACAGCCCTTGATATCTGATCCTGGAGATGACGAGGAGATGCTATATTGTATCCACTAGGGATGACACATAGTCAGAGATTTTCACTGTACAAAGAGCCCTTGTGACGGCTGAGTGGAGAGAGACTGAGGCAGGCAGATCTCCCAGCAGCCTTTGAAGTAATCCAGATGCGAGGGTTTGAGGGTCTACACCAGAGGGAAGGCAACATCTGCAGGGAGAAGGGGGTAGAAATAAAAAGACTGGACAGCAGATTGGATGAGCAAGAGTGAGGAGCTGAGTACGACAAGGAGGTGACTGAGCCTGGGTGACTGGCAGGATGGTGGCAAAGATGGGAAGAAGGGACAGTCTTGTCAGGAAAGTTAATGGGCTCTGTTTTGGACTTGATTTTAAGATGCCTATAAATGAAAAAGGGAAGGGAGGAAGGAAGGAGAGAGAAAGGAAAGAAAGATGGGAGAGAAGAAGGAAGGAGAGAAGGAAGGAAGGTTTTTAAGTGGAGACTGAGTGACCACTTGCTAGAGATATACACACAGTATTTGACAAACCTTAAGTGTGACGTATTATTTTGTATTGGAGATGAGATTCTTAGTCGGATCCATATTGGACTAGGGAACTTCTGAGGTTTCCATTTCTGAGATTCAATGGGTCTGTGTTCTAAAGGAGGAGCACTCTTGGGTCCAAAAAGCTAAAAAGAATCTAAATTCATTATCTGGGCAAGGCATTTCACTTTCCCCAGGCTTCAGTTTCCTCATCTGACGAATGAAGGGGAGGGGCTCCAGGGCTTCTGAGCTTCTTTCCAACTGTAGACCTATGATCCTCTGACTATATGAACTCCAAGTTCTGTTCTGATCCTAAATCTATTATTTGATAATACATAAAGTAACATCCAAGACTGATGCCTATTTAATATTTTTTAAAAGGGGGAGGGGGAAGTGGAGGAGAAGAAAGGGGAAATTAAAGCAATCCAGCACAATCCTATCAAAGACAGGACGATCAGGAAAGCCCCCAGAGTGCCATCTTGTTTTGTGAATCTCTGAAAATAACTGGCAGATCCCCAGCACTTGGGCACATCTCCCCATCCCCCTCCATGCGCCATGTACACATGTGTGCATATGTACACACACACACTCTCATACACACATCCATGCCCCAGGTGCTATTTATGGCAGCTTATGGCTGGCCTGTAGCTGTCTTACCTAGGGCACTGCCCCTGTTCTTACCAAAACAGGAGCCCAGGGCTTTGTGACATCCTATCCCATGGGTCTGCTATTTTCAATACCAGCAGACAGCTGCAGCTCGCCTGCTCAGGATGAGGTCCTGTAACAAGCTATGGGAAATGCAACCCAGGAGCCTCCTGGAAAAAATAAAAGACAGCTTCGACTTGGCTCCCTCATGGAATATTTAACCAAGCACCTAGACTATGTGAATGCTGCTATTTGTGGCCCCAAATAAATTAGGCAGAGGACTCAAATAACAGCTCATTGGCTGGGTCAGCTCTTTTGGTTCAGGAACCGATGTGGGGCAGTGCAAAGAGCCTGGGTCTTCACATCGGAGAAACTGGTTCTGAAACCTGGCTCTGCCACTCACTCCTTATGTGACCTTGGGACTTTAGGTGACTCCTTCTGAGCCTTAATTTCCTTGTCTGTAAAAGGAGAGAGTTGACTTCGATGGAATCTTCCCAATCTAAATTTGTTGTTCCTGACAGTCAAAAGACCTCAATTCATACAGAATCAGAGAGCTGCAGGGGACCCCAGAAGCTACATATTCCCCAACTTGTTTTTGAAAGTAACTGCCATCTACAACAGATGCAGGAATCCTTTTCTTGGCTCTGGTACTTGCGACCTGTGTGGCTCTGGGGAGCTGCCCTGCTTTAAGTTTTGGGCTATCCACTTGTAAAATGGAGTCCTAATGCTTGCATGGCCTGTCTCACAGGGGTGTGGTAAAATTAAAGTACTACAGAAAGTTAAACATTCGAGACAAAATACGGCAGTGGGTCAGAGTGGGTCTGCTGTCTGTCTTTGCACAGTCCAATAGCAGAGAAGGGCTTTTATGTTTTTATATCAAGTTTTATTACATTTATAAAAGTAAAACCATAAACCTGAGCCTTACAAAAACAGGTAGTGGACAGGAGGGCCATATTTTGTTCATCCTTGGATTAAGTGTTCATGGCATGATCTATTAATGCTGAGTTTCAAACAGAGACTTAATTTTTTTCCTTTATCTGGTAGCATGAAGGGTAGACCATGTGAGGATCCTTAAAAAAAAATCCTAAGAGCTACATAAAGGTTGAGACACCAATATGAAATATATTTCCCATGTCTCCTTTGGAAGGGCCATTAGAAACGCCATCCTGAGTATGAGGTTCTCTTTGGGTCACAACCAGTGGTGTGCTGGTTCAACAACAGTTCTCCAGGGGGAAAAGTATGCATTACACATCTTAAAGTTTAATCTGCGTTATTTTATCAGCATTATTGGGCAGCTCCATGGTGCAGTGGATAGAGCTCAGGAAGACTCATTTTCAAGAGTTCAAATCTGGCCATAGATACTTACTAGCTGTATGACCCTTAATTTTGTTTGCCTCCGTTTTCTTATCTATAAAAAAATGAGCTAGAGAAAGAAAAGGCAAACCAGTATCTGAGGTTACAAAGAATCAGACCTGTCGAGGGCCAGTACTGATGGAGTCCGGAATGTGAGGTGCTCTCCAGCTTTTACTTGGGACTTGTACTCCTGATATGCAAGGATGAGAACATCCTGACCCTGCCTGTGTACACCAAGGTTGTCTCGCCAGAGGAACTAGATTAGGAAGTATAAGAAGTAAACTAAAAATGTTCTTATGGGAATAACCCTGCTTGATTGCCTATAAAGAAACTATATAAACCCCTGCCCTCAGATTAATAAACAGGAGTTGTTCTTTATGCTTCTCATCTGACCCGCTTCTTTTCTTCATCACAGGTCCACTGGCTGTCCTCTGCACAGACCCAACTGAAAAACAAGTGAACAATCAAAAATGAACATTTTCTCTACCAGTTCCTTAAAGCTACACAATGAAGAAAAGCATAAATCTATCCATTTCCATATTTGCTGATTTCCCAGGTATAAATGCTTGTATCAAGAATTTAACTGATTGATTAGAGCTGGCTCTAGCACACCCCTCACCACAACTCGCTCAGAACTCCAGTTCATGAGGCCCCATATAGATGCTTACTTTTATTATCCAGCCATTAATTCACATTAATTCACCCTAAGCCCCACCCTAAACCAAACAGCAGAGCCAATAAAATAGGCTACGATGGCCCCACCATCACCTCCACACATGGTGGATTTTCTCCTCTAGATTACCACATTGTAGATGTAGAAGAGTATACTTGCAGAGAACTCATGTGACCAAAGAACATTCAAGGAATTTTAGGGACTAAATCTTAGGAAACACAGGGACAACATGTGGCCAGGGAAGATACATAAAAAGATAAATTCCAGGAACCCACGTGGCCAGAGCCTATGCACAAATGTCAAGAACCCATGTGTCCAGGACACATGCATGGAGGGTATATTTGTAAGGAAATGTGTGACCAGCAGAGGTGCTGTTGTCCTCCCATAATACATCATTCCCTGCTCTAGTGGATTAAGGCAAACAGAAGTTAAGTCATTTGCCCAAGGTCACCAGTAAGTATCTGAGACTTGATTTGAACTGAAGTTTTCCTGACTCTAGGTCCAGCGCTCTATCCATTGAACCGCCTAGATACTCTTCTTAGTGGATAGCCAACCATATAATCTACCATATCTAGTCAAGAGACCAACAAAATTAAGCAGTATGCAGTAGCCTAACGTTGAATTCATATTTTTTCTTTCTGCTTGATTCTAAGGCAAACTCATGGTCTTTGATCCCAGATAAATGATATTTCCTTTAACTACAGTTAAATCTCTGATTGTGAACCTGTATCTTCAAAACTTATTGACTTTCTCCCCCACCCCCTTCTGCTCTGAAAGAGAACAAAATCCAAATCCAAAGCACAAAGGCTACATGGAAACCAAGAGGAAATGAATTTCTTGCCTCCTTTTTGAAGAGTGTAAAGGATGTTTCATGGGAATGCAGCCAGTGAGGCAGTCAGGGACCTGCCACTATCACACTCCTAGCCCACTACAGGACACTATAAATGACTGTAGACAGACTATTGTGTTTGACGACCAGCAACAAAATCTCTAACTTAGGAGCTAAATGTAGGCCAGCACAAACCTTCACAGGTCTGCCTCCCTAAGGCAATCTGGCATATTGAGTTTACAATGCCAGAGGGTCTTTGTGAGTTTGTGGGGCCAAAAAAGGCACCCCACCTGAGGCTAGCCCAGTGAACTGTTTCAAGCTTAGCTCCACTGGTTCTCAGACAAAGGGGGAGGGAGAAACAAGTATTTCTTAAGTGCCTATTATGTTCCAGACACCATGCTAAGTATTCCACAAATTTGTCTCATTGGATAAGGGATGGTCACACTGTCCCATACTGGAAGCCTCTCCAGTTTGGTAGGACCCACCTGACCTTGCACCCCAGTGACAGAACCTTCACAAATCCAGGCTCATGTTTATGTCATGATGAAGGATTAGATAGTGCAAGGAGGAGTGAAGATGGACCTTTCTTAAAAACTGTCAAATATCAAAGATAAATCAACCTGAATCTATATGGTGACATTGAAAACAGATGCATGCTTTTGGAATTTTAGTACAGAGTCCAGTGATACAAATGTAAGATAGAGCTGCACACTATATCTCATGACCCTCAGTCAACCTGAACGTAAACCTTGGCAACCTATAGACCAAACATGGGAAGGAAAGAAGAAAGGAAGTAGGGAAAGAAGGATGGATGGAAGGAAGGAAGGAAATTCAATCATATGTAGTTGGGACCAATTCTGTCCCCCTCAGAAGTCATTTAAGGCAAGAAATGTGAATTCTTCAAAATGAAAGGAAGAAAAGAAAGGAGGGAGGGATGAAAGAAAGGGAGGGAGGAAAGAAGGGAGAAAGAGAAAAGAAGGAAGGTAAAAGGGAGAGAGAAAGGAAAGAATAAAGAGAGGAAGGGAAGAAACAATCATTTATTAAACATCTACTCTGTACCATGTTCTATGATCACTTTGGGTAATTTAAGCGAAGCCCAGGTACTTGTATAGAACTGATTCTACCAAGAAATGACTCACCTCCAATTAACCTTAAACCAAATAGAAACGATCAGATTATCTGGCTGGATGAAACCACCAGTTGGAGATATCCTGAACTCAAAGGAGCACTTCTCTTTATTAAGTAGTGGCTTGGAACCTGGCTGAGCGGTGCCAGCTCAAAGGAGCCATAAGTTACTATGTCACCCACATCTTCAAGCAGGTGAAAGCACTTGCAGCCTCACTCTGACCTGTCTTTTCTCTTGCAGTCTTTTTTCTGATGTGCCAGTTTTGTAGGTTCATATAGCACTTGAGAAAGGTTTAACTGGTGCAAATTTTCTTATTCACGTCTCAATTGTATCCCCATGGTTGCCCTTGTAACGAAGAACAGTGGGACCAAACTCAAAGCATCTATCTGATGGCCCCTTCAGCCCTCAGAACTTGAAGGAAAGAAAAGATGGAAGTCACTGACTAGTCACTGTTGTGGATGGCCATCCATTTTGATGCCTCCCAAAGTGGTTCTTCTTTTATACTATCACAGTCATCGTGTGTGCGTCGTCCTATGGATCCTGAGCGTTTTGCTCTGCCTTAGTCCATGCAGAGCTTCCCCGTTCTTCTGATTTCCTCAAATCTGTGGCTCAGTCTGCCCAATGATATCCACCCCTTTGATCCACTGGCCTCTCGGCTGTTCCATGGAGCCCACTCTGGGCTCTGGGCTTTGGCCGCGTCTCATGCCTGGAAAGCTCTCCCTCCTCCACTCTGCTTATTGACCTCCCTGGCTGCCTTTAAATCCCAATTAAACTCCCACCTCCCATAGGTAGCTTTCCCACCCCCTCTTAATTCTTTGGTTAATTATCCACAGTGTGTCCCATCTACAGCCAATCTGTACAGAGTTCTGACCATGCTGCCTCCCCATTGGATTGTGAGCTCCCCAAGGGCATCGTCAGGTTTTTGCCTTTCACTGTATCTCCAGTACTTGGCACAGTGCCCAACACATAGTAGGTGCTTCATAGATCTTGATTTCCATTCTTCTAGTACCACAGTTTGGTCGGTCATTCCCCAGCCAGTAGACATCCTTTATGACTTCAGTTTTTGACAGCTGCAAGAAACGTTGATAGCGTTTGGAGGTTTACAAACTGTTGTCTTCACAATAACCCTGTAAGGGGGTAGCACATGAAGCAACCTGTTACTAGATTAAACAATGGCTGAGAAGTCAGAAAGATCTGGTGAAAATCCTGCCTCAGACATTTACTTGCTGGGTGACTCAGAGTAAGTCACTAACTTCTCTGCCTTAGCTTCCTCCTTTGTTAGACTGGGATACAATTATCCAGAGTGCCCGGTTCAATGCTTTTGGAATCTTACAAAGCTACACGAGTGCTAGTTATTGTTTTTACTTGATCCTGGGCAAGTCTCTTCATCTCACAGTCTCAGTTTCATCATCTGTAAAACGGGAGAAATGACAGCATCAGTCTTACAGGGTTGTTGTCAGGGTCAAATGATTTAACATATAGCCTTAAAGTGCTCCATAAATGTCTGCTATGATTAGATGCATGATAGCTATTATATGGCTTAAATATCACCCCATACCAAAGGCAATGGACAGAGCTGTCTTTGCACTGTCTCCTAAGCCCCCTGCTGGGCTGTCAGACCGCCACATCCTTGGTCAAGAGCTGGTTCTTGCTCAGGCTCACTTCACCCACTTCAGCTCTCCAGTAAATAAAATTCCTTAACCATATTGCTTATGAGACAGTGTGGTACAGTGGGCAGAGCTCTGGACCTGGGGTCAGCAAGACCTGAGTTCAAATCTTGCCTCAAACACTAGCTACGTTCTCTAACTTTATTTACCTCAGTTTCCTTATCTGTAAAACAGGGATGACAATATCACCTTCTTCTCAGGATCACAAAGGGGAAAAAATGAGATAACATTTGCAAAGTTCTTTAAACACCTTAAAGTGCTATATAAATGCTTTTTAAATTATTATTCAATTTCGCCCCTGTGACCCGCAAGTCACTTAACCTCTAGCTTTACTTTCCTCCTTGTTGAAATGAGGGGTTTGGACCTACAAGCTATTCAGACCCTAAATCTAAGACCTTATAACAATTTTAAAAATAAAATAACCTAGCTGAGGAGTGTTTTTCCCCTATGGATCCGAAAAGAATTCATTGCCAGGTTAGCTACATGGCAACGTATTGATAATTGATATTGATAATGTCGGGTCCTTGCTTTGTGGTTCCCCTTGCCATGAGAGAACAGGCACTGGGGTAGTGTCAATATGTTGATAATACGTCCCAGTAGAATATAAGATCCTCTAGAGGTTCAGTTCTGAAGCAATGCTTGGCACATATGCAGTAGACACTTTAAAATCTATTTTATTTTCTAAATAAAATTCTAATAAAAAAATCTACCTTCTTTCTTTTCATTAGAGCCTCCTTCTCCATCCCCACCATGAAAAAAATACAAAACTCTTATAACAAATATACATAATCAAGCCAATCAAATGTCCACACTGGCCCTTTCCGAACCTAGTAAATATCTAATAAACATATGTTGAATTCAATTACATCGTATTCCATCCCCCTGCCTCACCCCCATCATCATCAACATCAAGGAAAACCTGGCATTTCATGTTTCCTCTTCCTCCGACTCCCCTAAGGCTGCATGTCATCCCTGGGTGCCTTCTTTTCCCTTTCAAAACTTCTCTTGATGTGCATTTTAATCTGAATAAAAATCTTGGTGGGTCTTAGGGTCCATGGTCTTAGAGTCATAGACTTAGAGCTGGAAGAACCTTAAAAGTCGTCCCGTTCTAGTCTAGAATCCTGAATGACTGAAGGTGCCTCCTCATGGATCCCAGCCTTCCCTAGGGACTGATTTGGCATTTGTCAGCCATGACTGTCTAATCCTTCTTAGAATCAGAGTCTATTTCCAGGGGAATGGGTCGGGCCAACCTTGGGCGTCTGCCAAGGCTTTAGTCAGTAGGTGAGATGAGCGAGGAAAACCGAGGGACCGGCGGGGGTCTGGGACCTGTCATTAGATCCCCAATGGCAGGAGATTGTATATAGAGTTGGCAGGGAGACCCGATCCCTCATTTGTAGAAAGGGAATGACCCTGAAGGATGTGCAGGGACCAGCTGAAGTCACTCACAGAATAACTGACAGAGTCCACATTCGAATTCAGCTCTTCTGAGAGTAAATCCAGCGGTCAAACTTGTCAGTGGCTCCTGAACTCTACCATCTTCTATGGAGGCGAGTGGAAAAGGGAAACAGAGGAGAATCCAGATGCAAGGAGGTGGGATTGTAAAGTGATGCTATTAGCCAAAAAACAAAGCTGAGCTCCAGAAAGTTATGGGGTGTGTGTGTGTGCGTGTGTGTGTGGTAGGTGGATGGGTGTGTGAGAATGTATATAAACTGTGATAGATGTATGTGTAAGAGTTTGAATTTGTGGCATATATGAGTGTGTGAGTATGTGTGAGACAGATTGTTGGTAAGTCGGTGAGAATGTGTATGTGTGTGTTCATGTTTAAGTGTGCAGTGAGTGGATGGATGGCAGGTATGAGTATATGTGGTATGAGTGTAAGTGTATGAGAGTTTGTGTGTGTGTATGTGTGTGAGAATGTATATGAATTGTGATAGCTCTGTGTGCATAGGCATTTGAATTATGGTATGTATGAGTGTGTATATGTATATATGTATATGTATATGTATATGTATACGTATATGGTGTGTATGAGTGTGAGAGAGAGAATGTCATAAGTAGGTGAGAGTGTGTATGTGTGAGTGGACGATAGACAGGAGCGAATGTGTATGAGTGTATGTAGGGTGAATGAGTGTGTGTATATAAATCATAAGTGTATGGTGTGTATGAGTGTGAGACTGTGTGGTAGGTGAGTGTTGTGTGTATATGTATTATATGTGAGTGAATGTTTGTGAGTGTATATGAGTATCTGTATGTATATGTGTGTGCTTGTGGGGTGTGTGTGTGTGTGTGTGTGTGTGTGAGCATCTGTGGAGGGAGTATATTCATAAGAAAGGAAGACGTGAGATATTTAATTTATGTGCTGGAGTTGAACTCTGTGAAATCTTTAAAACTAGTATCTCTGTAGCACTTTCAGGTTTGTAAAACATTCTACAAGTACCATCTTATTTTACCCTCGCAACAACCTGTGAGGTAGATTCTGTTATGATCTCCAGTTTGCAAATGAGGAAACTGAGGCAGATGAGGTTAAGCAAGCACATTGCTGAGGTAGATTTGGCCTTGTCTATCCAGCTCCAGGTCCAGTGCTCTAGCCACTGCACCCTTGAGAAGAGATGACCTCCTTTCGGTGGAGAAGTAGAAGGTCACAGAAGCAGAATGGTGAATACACCAACAGGTCCGTCACTGTGGTGGTTGATTTTGCTGAACTATTTTTCCATGTTTCAAACGGAGGTTGTAACAATGTTCAATGGGGGTAGGAGAGGGGTGTGATTAAAAATAAAATAAGAAAATTTTGCCAGAAAGTGGTCACATTTGAGTCATGCCCTGATGTATCATGCCCACAAAAAGCCAGGAACCTTAGTAGGTCCTTGAGCCACAGCTAGTGCAGACAGAGCTTCACGTGTTTCCTGTGGTGTTTGTCAAATGGCGCTTTCCTTTATTTGTCCTAAATTTATCTCCTTAGAGCTTTAAGACAGGTCTGGAGTTCTGGCCTGCCAACACTGGATGAGCAAGGCCATCCTCCCCCTAACCATTCACATCTCTCCCCAAAGTTTACCATGCTAGAGATAAGTCAGGTCCCCTGGGACACAGCTTCTCATTCCTCTACAGGACTTAGAACTGGAAACGAGCTCAGAGCTCACCTACAGTCACATAATCTCTTTGGGTCTCAGTTTCCCCAAATGTGAAAATGAAGGAGTTAGAATGTATGACTCCGTTCCAGCTTAATCTATGATTATGGTCCTACCATCCTGTGACATCACTTGGTTAATTTTTATCAATATGTTTTATTTTTGTCACCTTTAGACCCCTTCCCCCCAGCAAGTCACCTCTTGTTAACAAAATTTAAAAATAGAAGACAACTCAACCAATCTAATGAAACCCTCGATTAAGCCAAACAGTATCAGCACAGCTCTACACCCATAATCCCCCACGTTTGCAAAGAAGGGTAGGAGGTGAACTTTCTCGTTTCTTTGGATGGCCGTATCAACTTTTACTTCTGATAATAAAGTGAAGTGCAGTGAAAAGTAAGAGACATACTCCCTCTCGTTCCTTTTGGCCCCTTTGTAGGCACATCCTCTAGCCTCACCTCCGATCTTAGATGAATTGGACAATAGACCTCCAAGACCCCTCCGAACTTGAAAATACTCATTGGAATTCTGGAGTTGCCTTGACTTCCTCCAGCTCCTGTTAGGAATAAACATTTTAAAGACCTTAGTTGTAAGTGAAAAAGTTTCATTATATTCTATGATGGTTCATCAAACTGTGATCTTGTGAAAAGAAAGATGAATTTGGAGTCAGAGGACCCGAGTTTGAATTCTGGCTTAGTTACTACCTGTATAATCTCGAGCAGATCATTTACTTTCCTAGACATTGCATTCCTAATCTGGAAAATGAGGTGACTGGACCAGATGAACTCATAGGTCCCTTTTGACTGGAAATCATTCCATGGCAGAATGACCTCTTAAATCCGCCCAGCTCGAAGATGCTAAGATTCTTGATACGTTCACTTTTCTTGAGTATACCTGTTTCACTTCAGATTTTCCCACTGGTTGGGGAGCAGAAGGAAGGTGACATAGACTCTCAGCAGTATCCACTTAGCTAAATCTTCTAACCCTGGATGGAAGCAGAGAGGCAGCCCAGTGTGGTGGAACAAGCCGTGAACTTGGAATCATGGGACCCGAATTCTGGCTTTTGCCATTTCTTGTAAGAGTGGAGGATTTCAGACTTTCTGTCTTCCCATCAGTGTCCTAGTGTCATGCCCCTCAGCACCACTGAAGCTGGAGGCAGTGCTGGGATTGGGAACCCAGGACAGCTTTAGATTCAGACTTTCACAAAACAACCCAACCAAGATCATACTGCATCTAAGGGGATGTTGTTGACTACCCTAAGAATGGAAGAAAGGGATTTCTATCTATGAGGAACAGTGAGGTAGCTCTTTGTTAAATGTACTCTGAGTTTAAGTTCACTTTCCCCTGGATTCTAACTAGGGGCAGGGGCAGGGATGGGGGTAGTCTATACTAATTATTCTTGCTCAATTACCTTAGTAAATAACCAAAGAAGTCTTTCTAAAGACTTCTATGCCAGTAGGGGCTTGAGCTGATGACTTTAGAGTGTCATCGGTGACTCCTTGGAGATACTCCTAACACCACACTGTGAGAGGGAGGTGTAGCTAGCCAAACTTGGGAATCTTACACATCTGTGAGAGTCAAAGTTGGAGGGAAGATACTCGTAAGGTCTTATGGACTATGGCGGCTGAAGTCCAACACAATTTCCCACACCAAGACTCTCATCTCATGGATGAGAATTCTATCCTTACACCACTCATACAGGATTAACTGATAAAAAATCCACAGTCTAAAATGGAAACACTGAGAGCTAGACTCTGTATCCAGGGTGACCCCACCAAGGTACAGAGACACCCTATGAGCTCATCCCAAGCTGGAAGCCAGATGGTTCTTCCTTTCCCATCATCTTAAGAGCAACAGATACATTAGGAAGGAACATTGGGCCAAATGATCACATAAATCAGCCGTCAGTGAGGACAACCTGATGGTGCCCTTTGAAGGCAGGCAGAGACGTGACTTACAGGATGATGGAGGCAGGCAAATGGGGAGTGGCTGTCCCATGTAACCACCCACAGAGGTCAATGTACTGTCTGTCTGCTTTAGATGGAAAGAAAGGATGGGAGACCATGCTACCTGACCCTGCCCCCAACCAATTACTCAATCATCCCTAAATGTATTCATCTTTTAATATGGGTTTTTTGCTGCTTAAAAAAAATGTTACGCAAAGTGCACAGGAAGGTCTGTTAGACCAAGTATAAAACACATTTTATATTACTCTAAAGAATATTTCTTGCGCTAAAGTGCTTCTCTGATGACTCATCCTGGCAAAGAGGTGACCCTCAGATCTCCAGGTAAGGCAGGCATGTAAACTTTAGCAGTGTAGGGCTACGTGACCACATGTCAAGATTCGAGCGAGCTGGGAAGGCTTTGAGTACTGACTTGCCAGTGGGGAAGTGTCTATTGTCCAAGGACCAGTCTAGCTAATTACAGAGGAGCTGATCACCAGAAGGTTGATCAAAAGGTGAAGGATTTTTTGGGCTTTAGCTGCTTGTGACCATTAGATCTGGGAAGCTAGGTGGTGTCATAATGTGTGGAGCATGAGACCTGGAGTAAGGAAGACTCATCTTCCTGAGTTCAAATCTGGACTCATACACTTTCTAGTCGTGTGACCTTGGGCAAGTCACTTCACCCTGTTTACCTCAGTTTCCTCATCTATAATATGAACTGGAGAAGGAAATGGCAAACCACTCCATTATCTCTGCCAAGAAAACCCCAAATGGGGTTATAAAGAGTTGGATATGACCGAAACCACCACCACCACCATCACACCATATGATCAATAAATCAATATAGGGCATCATAGGGTCATAGAGGCATAAATTTAAATATAGTCAGTCAAAAAGGATTTACTAAGTACTCTCTATGTTCCAGATACTGTGGTAAGCTCTAAGGATACAAAGAAGGGCAAAAACATGGTCTCTGCCTTCATTCTAATTGGAAATGCAACATGTAAACAAGTATGTTTGTATAAGAGATATACAGTGTAAATGGGAGGTAATCTCAGAAGGGAGGTATCAACCAAGCACGAAGGAGTGAGGCAATGGGGGGCGGGGGCTGAGAGAGGCCTCTTACAGAAGGTAGGATTTGAACTGCTATTAAATTTGTTTTCAGTGAACAAAAGTCTGCTTCATCTCTCTTCTCCTCGTTGAAAAAGAAAAACAAAACCCAAACAAACATGTGAAGTTAAACAAAACAAATTTCACTGCCAAGTTTCCCAATAATAAGATTAGTAGAACCTCTCTCTCTTTTAGGAGTATTTCAAATGGGAAAGTGCCTGCAAAGTGCTTTAAATACAAGGCAGATTAAATTGGAGCTGAAAGATTCATGAAGGACATCAGAATCCAACAACCTCATTGGACAGAGAAGGAACTGAGGCATATGGGTTAAGTGACTTGCCCCAAGTCACACAAACAGGAAGCAGCTGAGCTGAGATTTGAACCCAGGGCTTCTGACTCCAAGTCCAGCTTACTTTGTACGGTACCCCCCCCAATTCAGCCATTATCATATTATATACATATATATGAAACATATAATGTCATAAATTCCCAGCTGATAAATCTCAGTTATTGGATTTCATCACTGGGAAGGGGCAGTTATTCACCTTATAAATAATAATAAAAACTCTAGCGTCTCTCTCGGACAAATTGAATCCACCAGGGCCCTTGGACAAGATGTGATTCCTGACAACACGGAGACCCACCTGGATTTGAGGGAGCCCCAAGATTATCTACCCTCAAGTCCCATCAGCGGCAGCAATGACTCATCTCTTTGAGTCAAGGCAGCTAAAATGCAAATATGTCCAAGGATGAGTCAAGGTCTGCTTCACTTACCAGACATTATCACCTTGGTATGAATGGGCTCCATGAGAGTAGCTAAAGCAAGGAAGAGAAGAGACCCTTGCTCTGGCAGACATTCATAGTAAAGGAGCAGCTCGGACAAAATTCTGAAAACAAGCCGAAGCCACTGGAAATTCTGTTTACTAGTACATGCTTTTCTAATGGGAGGTAGCTTGCATTAGAGACTGAGCTCTCTGTGAATCCCCTGAGTTCAGCTGTCCCTGGAACCTCAGATGAAGGGGAAGGCTTCGTAAACGTTTGCTGAATCGAATCTGTGCCTATGAAAGCCTCAAAGGGAAGTGAGGCAGGGAGTCAGAGGGCAACAGGGTCATCAGTACTGAAGTTCATTTAGGGGTGTAAAGTTCATAAAGTGCTTGCAGGCATGACTGTATTTTTGCCTCACACCAACCTGTGAAGTAAGTGTTATTGTTAAAGGGGTTTATAATAACATAATTTTATATGAAACTTTCCATGGGTTATCTTACTCAGTCCTCACAACAACTCTGGGAAGTAGAGGCCTCTATTATCCCCATTTTACAGATGAGAAAACTGAGGGATGCAGAGATGAGGCGACTGGCCCAAGCTAGAGTTTGGGGCAGGATTTAAACTCTGATCGTCCTGATCCTGCATTTAGAGCTCTAACTTCTGTCTCACGTTGTTTATTATTGTTTTTATGCCACCTATAAATGACTATCGATGATGGACAACAGCCACCACACGATTTGGTGAACAACAGTTCTATTCAAACAGGACTTTTCAGGAATGGACCGCGAGGCGCCACGCAGTGAGGGGAGGGAGAAGCAGGTGTGTTAGGGGTCACCCATCGGCAAGTTCGCTGGGGTCTGATGAAGGCTCCTCCAAACGAGGAAGCCCAACTTTCAGACCAACCAAGGCAGCCGTCAAAGAGGTGGCCCTCCCGCCACGAAGCCTTGGCCAACCTCCACCTCGTGGCTGCTGCTCCTTGCTCCTGGTGCTCTAAAGGTGTGAGAGCTGTAGGGAGACGTCCTGGTCCAGCGGAAGGTCTCCAACAGGATATTTTCTACCTTGGGCGAGCCCCATAACCTGCCTAGGCTTCTCATGGTTCATGTGGGTGCCCTGGTCCTGTGTGCTGCTGGTAGCAGAATGCCCTTGGAGGAGTGAGCAGCTGGTCCCGCTGCCCGCACCCCCTCCACCCCTTGAACAGTGAAAGTGAGCTCGGGGAAAGCTGAGTAGCTCGCCCTTCCAGAGGGTGATTTGTTCCTCACTGGCCCGTGGGGAAGTGGTTAGCTTTCGGTTTTTTCTGTTTTTCTAGACTTTCGAGTCCGTGCAGGTACCCAGGGAAGGCCAGAAGCCTTTTCTGTTTGCAAAGGAGCATGGTTTTGGCCCCTCCGGAGTTTGATTCCCAACATTTACATAGGGTCCTTGGGGCCTCTCCTGCTCCTCAGATCGCTTTTAGTTTCAGGCTGCAGTGATCTGTGTCCGTGTGGGACACCGTAATCTCCCCTCAGTCATCCCTTTATGACTGCCTGGAGGTGACCCCTCGGTCCCAGAAGTATGGGTGAATGAAAAACTGACTCTTCCCACCTTCCGACCCAACGAGAGTGGGGGGAGAGCGCTGGTGAAGGACTACGCCTTTCCCCTCCGAGGACCAGCTGATGCAAAGGTACAGAGAGTGGAGATGACTTACACTATGTAAGGAGAAGAGAGAAAGCCCTGTTACAGAGTGAGAGATGGGGAGTGCCGTGGAATGAAGAGAGAAGGATAGGCTGGGGTCAAATCAGCAAGCATTTACTGAATGCCTACTAAGTGCCAGGCACAGAGCTAATGAGTTGGGTATACAAAGGAAGCCAAAAAAAACCCAAAACAAAACAAAACAAAAAAACTCCTGGTTTTCAGGGAGCTAAGTCTTCCATAAAGCTTTAAAAGCTAAATGGAGGAGCCTAGAATTTGACCCTGGAAGTAGCTGAGTCCTCAGAGTTTAAGGTAATAACGACGGTAGCAGCTAACATTTATATGGTGCTGTCTGTGTGTTAGGCACTGCTAAGCAGTTTATACAAACTATCTCATCTGACCCCTCACAGCAGCCCCGGGAGCTAAGTGCTAGTATAATCCTGAAGCAAACAGAGGGCAAGTGACTTAACCAGGGTCACACAGCTAGCAAATCGAATGAGGCTGAATTTGAACTTAGCCTGTCCAAGACTAGCCTGTCTTTCCAGCGTTATTCCACATTTCTCTTGTTTAAGTAGGTTATGTTCCAGTCAGACTGGACTCCTTGATGTTTCCCATGGTCATGCTTCTCTTTTCTACTTTTACATATTTTTGTAGGTTGTCCTTAGTGCCTAGGGAGTCCTTAGAAACCATGAATGACTGCTGGACCCAAGGGGTGGGGACACTGCACCTCTCCCCCTTCACTTGCCCTCCCGCCCCTGCTCTGGACCCATAAATGTAGTGACTAGGTACAGTACTGAGGAAGCCTGGTCTTCAGTGAGAGGAGTTTGACTCCTTTGCTCAGCCATGTTAGCTCTTACATCCTTACCTTGGAGCCACAGGGAAAGTTACTTAATGTTTAGGTTCTACCTCATGTCTCCTCATAGTGAGGTGGGGGGAAAAGAAAGGTACTCACTGTATCCTCTAAATCAAGTGTAAATATGAATATAATGGTCTACTGCTGTCAGAAATGATGAATGAGATGGTTTCAGAGAAACCTGGGAAAACTTGTAGAAACTGATGCAGAGTGAAGTGAACAGAACCAGGAAAACAGTGTATATAATAAAAGCAGCATAAAAAAGACAAACAACTTTGACTGAGTGAAGCATTCTGATTAATGACCAAGCACAATTCCCAAGGACTCATGATGATAACCAATTTCAGAGAACTCATGATGCTTTTGCTCCTGACCAAAAGGTGATGAACTCAGGGTAAAGACTTCTATGACACCCTGTATATTTCTTTTGGACACAGCCAAAGTGGGGATTTTCTTTGTCTGATTATGCATGTTTATTTCTTGTTTTTTTTCTTTTTCAATGGTGGGGAAGAGGTGGGAAGGAGAGGGAAGGAGAGAAAATAGATTGTGTTCATTGAAAAATAAAATTTAATTGAAATAATAATGCATGAGGTGGTTATTTCCTTCACACAAAGTACTTCAAACAAGAACTAAACATAGCCTTGATAGAGAACCAAAGGAAGATACAGTAACTTTTAACTATTGCTATACTCTCCTCAGAGGTTGAGACTTGAACGTCAGAATGTGAAATGGGCTGTGGGATTGTTGAATGGAGCATTTTCCATTTCATCTCAGCTCTGAAGTCTTCAAAGAGTTTCCATTGAGATGGAAGTTGGGGTTGGGGGAACAATATATAAGTAAAACTGGAAGGTCATCTCAAAAGGGAAGGTCATGTCAAAGTGATTCCTGCAGAAGATGGCATCTGAGCTAAATCTTGAAAGAAGCTAGTGATGTCCCTTGTTGATGGTGGTGGTGGCGGTGGTGGTGGTGGTGGTGGTTGTTGTCCATCTTCAGAGAGGACCAAAATGAAATAACCATTGTAAAGTGAAATTTCAGTGTGTCCGACTGTGGCTGATCAGACCAATATGACCTTGGAATGCTCCACCACAGGTTAGGCACAGATAGTCTGTGTGAATATTTGGAGTGAATATCCCAAATTTGTGCATCCTGCGTTTACTTTGTGCTGTCTCAATTCTGCTTTGCTCAAAGAGCACAGCACCTTTTCTTATGTGGGCATGCTACGCTGAGTGGTCCTGTACCGGTGTCTCCCATGTTGCACAGTCAAATCCAAAGTTCTTGAGAGAGACCTTTTATTGTTTCTTCTGGCCACCATGTGATCTCCTGCCCCATGTAAGTTCTCCATAAAATAGTCTTTTTGGCAAGCGTACATTTGGCATTCAAACAATGTGACCAGCCCATAGGAGTTGCACTCTCTGAAGTCTGAATACTTGGCAGTTTAGCTCGAGCAAGGACTTCAGTGTCTGGTACCTTATTCTGGCAGGTGATCCTCAGAATTTTCCTAAGACAGTTCAAATGGAAACGATTTCCTGGCATGGAGCTGGTAGACTGTCCATGTTTCACAGGCATACAACAGCAAGGTCAGCACAACAGCTCTGTAGACCGTCAGTTTGGTAGTACCTTTTCTCTCTCAAACTTTTCTTTGGAGCCTCCCAAACACTGAGCTAGGGACGTGCAAATTAATAGACAGATGTTTAGGCTGTAGTTGAGCTCCTGGATCCAGTTCTCATAAAAGAAAAGGAGAAAAGAAAAACACGCAGGATACTTAAGAAATCTCTTCTGTGAAGAATCAATGGCTGGCGCCTTTGAATCAACAGATCTTCTGTTCCACAATGAGAAAACAGTTCATGGAGATGGCGGGAGCTTCTTAGGTAAGCCATGTGGCTTCTTCCCCTGCTGGAGGAGGTTTTTTGACCAAGGCTGGCTCCCTCCTTACTATGGGATCAAAGACAGATCAGGAAGAGGTCTCTGAGGCCATCTACCCCAAACCTCTTACTTGGCCGATGAGGAAACCGAAGTGATTTGCCCATATTGATAATAGTAGCAAATAATAAAAATAGCACAATTTATATGACATTTTAAATATACCTCTATATAACACATATACATATATCTACTACCCCATTGGAATCTTACAACGACCCTGTGATAATACTGAGGCAAAGAGAGGTTAGGGTCTTACGTCTAGTAAATGCCTGAGGCAGGATTCAATTTCCAGGCTTCCTGATGCCAAGTGCAGTGCCTTATCCACCCTACACCTCCTAACTGTCTCCTTTCTTGGGTGAGATGAAGAAGGATCCTCAGTCAGTTTTGGGTTAGTCTTTAACGGCTGGCAAATGTCCTGCCAGTTTTGAGATTTTGCCATTCTATAAAATGCAGGAGGGGGGACAGAGTTAAATGGATGGAAAGTGGAACATGTCCAGGAAATGATGAGATTTGTCCTGAGAAATCTCAAGGTTAATGCTGATGCATTAATTCAGGGTACTTGAGGAAAGATTTTCCTGCTGACTGGTAAGTAGCCAAGTCTCTCGAGCATGGAAAATATTAAAAATGAATCTGCTTCTGAAAAGGCAACCCAGGAAACCTTGGCGACTTCTGCCCCATGCTTCTCCTGTACCCTTCATACCGCCTTTTGATTAGAAGTGGACACTCCTTAATGATATTCTCCTGCAGGACTTAGAATTCTACCAACCTTGGAAAGGCGAAATCTAGTGTTGCCTTTTCCTCCTTATTTTTTTTTAAATGTATGCTTTTGACTTGGTCATGACTGATTAACCTTCATGCTATTCTAATGACAAGAAAAAATATAAGGAGAACGAGGTCCCTGAACACATTGGATTTTAGAATATAAGAAAGAATTCAATTCCAGGGAGACAGTGGTGATACTAGATGTATCACATGATAGTGGAATAAATTCAGGTTGACATCATGGAAGCAGATCTGTTGAGAAACTGGGTCTGATCATCGCCTACAAATGACTTTGATAAGGAGATAAAATCTCCCCAAATCTATGCCCTCAGAGATATCTCAGATGTGTTGTGGCTAGAGAAAGGGAAGCCTACTAGAAGATGAGTGACTTGTTTGTTTCTCAGATTATTGTCTCTTGTTGGCTGGGCTGTCCCCAGTCTTATAAGAAAAGTTACGGCAGCTATTGAGGATTGACTTGTGTGCTATCTCAACCAACTGCCATGGAAATCAAAGCCTCCAGGAGGAGGGCACCATAGTGGGAGGACTGATGAACCAGGAGTCAGCAGAGACATGGGTCCCAATCCTGCCTCCAGCATTCAGTAGCTACATGATCCAGGCAAATCACTTAAAGTTCTGAGATCTTTGAACTTCAGTCTCCTCATCTACAAAATAGGCGGAAGAAGAATACTTGCATTGGCAAGCTGGGAGGACCAGGGACAATCTCCAGAAGGTGGGATTTGAGCATATACTAAAGAAAGCCAGGGAAGGTAGGTGAGGGGCATGGGAGACAGATACTTCCTGATCAACAAACAGCCTGAACAGAACAGAACTCAGAGTAGATACCAGAAGAACAAGCTGTGGGCAAGGCTTGGCACATGTGTCTCTCCCCAGCTTTTATCAGCTTTATTGGAGCCCCATGGCAGATGGGGGCTCCAAATGAAGACTGCCTGGAGATCAAGGAAGGAAAGAAACACGTGGACCCAACGTGCCAATTTCAGTTAGCTAGTCCATATATATTTATTACGTATCTCCATACCAGGCACTGTGCCAACCCTGAGGATACAAATGCAGGAAAAGAAAAAATAGCCCCTGCCTTCAAGGAGTTTACAATTCTAACAGGAAAATACCCAAAAGGAAGGTGGAAAGGAGGGGGGGAGACAGGAGGAGGGAAAGTGACCAGATACAGATGAGCCCTCAAATTTGAAAAAGAAAGTGAGTCTCTGCCTTCGAGGAGTTTACAATCTAAAGGGAGACACCACTTACAAAAGAAGCACAAGGTGGGGGGTGGGTGGAGGGTGGAGAAGACAGACTTCTGATCGAGAAGTCAACTGTATCATTTCAGCAGGATGACACCATTAGAATGGAACAAAAGATGCAAAGCTAGCTCCAGTCATTCAGCCGTCTCTGTCCCTTGGGTGGTGATGGAATATCCATGAAGATCAACAGAGATGTGACTAGCTTCACAGAGGTGCCCACAAATCAAGAAGAGCTGATTCACATTGGCCTTTGACACTTATTGGCTGTTTGACTCTATACAGGTCACATAATCCCTCCCTGCCCTAGGCAACTCTTGTTTTTTAAAAAATTACATTCCCCCTTCCCTAAATTAGCAAGCATTTATTTTCTTTCTGTAACTATAAATTGCAGAGAAGGGGTCAATTTTCTTGAGTAGAAATCAGTGACATTACAGATCTGATTCCTATCCCTAAAATGCCAACCCCGGGAGCTTTATTCCTCAATATTTCTTGAAAAGTATAAAACAGTGCTGAATAAAGTCTGAGGGGGAAAAAGCCCTGACCAATGCATTGCTCTCATTTTACAGCTCAGGAAGCTGAGGCAAGGTTAAGTTGACTTGTCCAAGGTCTCACACACACACACACACACACACACAAGTGTCTGAGGCCAGACTTAAACTCAGGTCTTCCTGACTCCAGGCCTGGAGGGTATGCTATCCACTGTGCCACCTAGTTCTGATGGGTCTCAGACCCATTGATGAGTTAAGGGAATGTCTACCTTAAGCATGTGAAGACTTTCCTTGGCCAAATGGGCAGATGAGGACAATTTGTTCCAATAGCCATGAAGGCAGTTTAAGCAGGTTCTGTGACGTGCTTCTAGTGTGGTCAGACATCCAAGATGCCAAGTCCATCCATCCGCTGCATCTCAAGCCATTGACAGTCATCTTGACTTTTGGAGTTTGGTGACTCTGACTCACTTAAATCCAATTCACTCAAAGTCAAGACATCACCCTGTGATATCATCAGTCCTCATTGAAAATGAAATATAAACAAGTAGATACTTAACAAATATTGATTGAGTTGAACTGTACACTAAGGGATCTTCTAGGAAGGTTTTTGAGATCTGTGGGTTCAGGGACTCAAGAAGACTTGTCTTCTATTCTATTCCAACCTCAGCTATTTGCTGACTTAAGCCAATGGATCTCTGAGTTCTTCTTGCCTATAAAATGGGATAATAAGAGTAGGATGTGAGATCGAAATGAGAGGGTAAGATAGATAAATGTAAACTCTTCTAAGTGCATCCAGTCAGAAGCCCTGAGTTGGAATCCTGGCCCTAGTTCCTGACCACCTGAATGACCATGAGGAAGCCCTTTCATTGCTCTGGGCCTCAGTTTCTCCCCTTGTAAAATAAGAAAGTTAGCCTAGATGACTTCTAAGGTACCTTTGGGCTCTACATCTGGAATCTCATGTTTGATGGTGGAAGAAGGTCCATGAAATTCCAAAATAATGATACTCTCCTAATATACCTTTCCCAAACCACTGAAACAGAACACAGGCATAGAAATGGCCCCGGAGAATTAATTTATTCAAAATGTTCCAAATCACCAGTAATTAGGGAAAGGCAGGTTGAAGCAACTCTGAGGATCCCCTTCACACCCTTCAGACTGGCAAAGATGACAAAAAAGAGAAAAAATAAAATTATCCATGTTGGAGAAGCTTTGGGAAAGCAGTCATACTAGTGTGATGCTGAACTGGTCCGGTCATCCTGAAAAGTGATTTGGAGCTACCTTCACACCTGCCCGGTCACTAACTTGCACCTGTCCTTGGTCCCAGCAATGCTGTGAAGTAAGTGATCCTGGCACTGAGCCTTGTAGGGCTCTCTCCTCAGAGGTGGAGGTAGGGAAAGCGCACACAAGGTATGAGATCCAGCAGAGTGCTGTGCACTGGGGACCTAAAAGACTGTCAGTAGAGAGTCTCTGAGGAGGTTAGGAATGAGCCAGAGAAGGATTCTAGCACATACCCTGGGCAGTCAGCCAGCCTTCCGGTTGATGACCTGTAATGAGAGCCCACTGGGCAAAGAGCACTCTCCAGGGAGCTCTGCTGGGGAGGAATGGTGCCATCCACACTGTCCAAGGGCTTACGGGCCATGTAATGGGGGAGGCACCAGAGTGGGATTTCCACAAATCTATTACAAACCTGCCAGAATGAACAGAGACAGGGGAAAAGACACAATCCAGCAATCAATCAGGCATCAAGAGCCTACTGTGTGCCAGGCACTGTTCTGGGGAGACCCAACAGCAGTGGTGGACCCAAGCTGTTGTTTGCCTCATTCTCTTCCTTGCCCAAGGCTGGCATCCTCCCTATGATACTAAGGAGAAATATTGGGAAATTCCCAGTCTCTGAGGACTCACTCACTCACCTGGTAGCGCCTTTCATTTTGTGGATGCTCCGCACATTCCTTCTATTGAGCAGAAACCTGCCTGCCTTTGGTTCATTCCATTAAAGTGGGTGCTGCCCTCTGGAGCCCCTCAGAACATGTCTTATTCATTTCTTGAGTCAGAGGATTTGGCTTCAGATATCATCTCTGCCATTTACTGCTTGTGGGTGCTTAGATAGAGAGACAAAGCCACCTGTTATTATTTCCATTTTGCACTAGGCTTGGAGCTAGGAAGGACTGAGTTCAAATCCAGTCTCAGATACTTATAGCTGTGTGACCCTTAACATCTTATCCTCAGTTTCCTCAAATGCAAAATGGAATAATAATAGTACCTACTTCTCAGGGTTGTAGTGAGGATCAAATGAACAATATTTGCCTAATGCCTGGCACACAGTAGGTCCTCTATGAATACTCATTCCCTTTGTCTGAAATCTTTCATCTTGGTGAGTTGCCTGAGTGCTGGTCCAGGGCACCCAACTGGTAGATGTCAGAAGCCTCGAACTAGGACCACCCTTCAATCTTCTATCACTCTTCTTCCTTTTGTGTGGTGTGTTCCAACACTTCCCACAGTGCCAGCTAAAGTCGATGGAGTAAAAAGCCTGTTAAGGAGTAAATGCCCTGTTTACACTGCCACAGTGTGAAAATGCAGATCGACTTATAGAATCTCAGCCCTTTAGAACTGGAAGAGACCTGTGAGATGATCTGAATAAGTGCTACATAATATATCTAATTCTGCCCGTCAAAGAGAAGGCGAAGGATATCCCAGCTATAATAAGTCACTTCTGGTAATGCCTTCTCTGATCGCTGTCCCTTTATGAGGAAAGATCTTGCATTTCAATGATCTCCCTCTCTTTGTAAAGCTTGTAACAGTCACCAAGAGGCTGCCCGCCTGCTCAAATCTGTGCCATACAGTCGAGAATCTGAAACCTGAAAGGCAGTTTGGAGGTTGTTGGACTCAACCTTCTCAATTTGCAAATGAGGAAACTGAGAGTCAGCTCAAGATCAACTGATCCCCATCCACATCTTGCTTCCAAAGCAAATCAAAGAAACCCCAAGGTGGAGTCAGTTGGTCAATATGCATTTATTAAGCACCTATTGAGTGGAGGCACTACACTAAGCTCTGTTTGGTGGGGACCCCAGGAGTCCCCTAGTCTGAATCATACAGAACAAGGATTTCTTTTGTAGCACTCCCAACAAATGGTCATCTAGGCTCTGATGACCTCTGATGATGGGAATTAGGGCAGCAAGGTGCCGCAGTGGATAGAGTTCCTGAGTTCAAATGTGGCCTCAGATACTAACTGTGTGACTCTGGGTAAGTCATTTGACCCTGTTTGCCTCAGTTTCTTTATCTGCAAAATGAGCTGGAGAAGGAAATAACCACTCCAGCAGCTTTTCTAAGAAAACCCCAAACAGAGTCACAAGGAGTTAGACACAACTGAAATGATGGAGCAACAATGATGGGGAACTCACTTCCTCCTAAAGTAGTCCATTGTATTTGAGGGATTTTCCTTCCTTGTTCCTTCCACGAATACCTGCTACTTCTGTCCTCTGTGGATATGCAGAGCAAGGCTAACCACTCGCTCGTCCACATGACAGCTCCTCATTTACTTGAAGTCCACTCTTCTGTTTTTCAGGAGAAATATCCTGAGCTCTTTCATTTTAATCTTCCCCTAGTATAGCTGCTCTCATCTCACCCTCCTCCAGGATGCTTTTCAGCTGGTCTGTCTTATTGTAGACTGTGGAACTAAGAGTCAAACACCAGCTTCAGACATTTGGTCTCCCCGGGGGAATCCATTAGGAAGATCACCTTTCTTCTGGTCTCTTTTGATGCAGCCTCAGATGGCCTTGGCTTTGATGCTGCTATGTCATCCTATTGATACAAATGTTGTCTGAAGAGCTCTAAATGTGGGTTAGCTATTCATCCCCCCACCCTCCCCCAATCCCATACTTGTAAAGTTGATTGTTTGAACCCAGATGTAGCACTTTACATTCATGCCTGTTAAGCACCATCTTCTTAATCTAGCCTGTTGGGATGTTTTTGCCTGTATCCTGATATTCGATAGGGGGTTAGTTTTGTGTTGTTTGTAATTCTGACAAGCATGCCTTCTGTGGCTTCATCCAAGTCATTGATTAAAGGGTCAAACAGCAAAGGACCAAGGGCTGATCAAGGCACTTCAACAGAGACTTCCCTCTCACTACAGACACAGATACAGAGCTTGAAGGAGCTTCGAGACTGCTTCCAACTTGCTCATTGAGCAACTGAGGAAAGATTCAAAGTCAGCTTTTTCTACGCCCTTCAAGTCTGGTGCTACATCAATGGCCACTTTGGGGACTGGTTCAGTAAACAGTTCTGAAACCTGCTGCATATCCTCTCAATCCCTCTCCATCTCCCCTCTCTTCATCTTATTCATAAAGGATAGTATGAGAGATTTCATCCAATTCTTCCAGTGCAAAGGAATTTCATAGGGATCTACATTGTGGGAAAACAAAATATTCCACCCTAGGGTAGCTGTCTTGATTAGAAGGATAGCTGAGTCTATCTCTTTGCCACTTCTCCCACTGGTTTAGTTCTGCCCTTGGGAACACCACAGAGTAAATCTATTCCATTTACATGGTGTACATTTGAAGATTGTTTTATATCTCCCCTGGTCTACTGTACTAAAGGGTGCTGTGGATAGAGCACTGGGTCTGGAGTTGGGGAACATGAGTTCAGATACAGCCTCAGGTACTTATTAGCCTGGTGACCTTGGGTAAGTCACTTAACCTTGTTTTTTTATGGGGATGATAAAAGAACCTACTTCCCAGTGTTGTGAGAATCAAATGAGATAAATATTCGTAAAGTTCCTACAACAGTGTTTATTAGATAGTAGGTGTTATATAAATGCTAGCTATTATAA
Source organism: Potorous gilbertii (assembly GCA_028658325.1). Lineage (NCBI taxonomy): Eukaryota > Metazoa > Chordata > Mammalia > Diprotodontia > Potoroidae > Potorous > Potorous gilbertii. The sequence continues at coordinate 687,010,482 of CM053770.1, forward strand.
GAATTATCATTTTTATTAATGCTATTATCCAGGCTAAACATATCTGAATCTGTCTGCTCTTCCCCTTGTTGGGCACAGTTTCCAGACTCTTCATTATGCTAATCACTCTTCCTTGGACATGCTCCATTTTGTCCATCTTTAATTGCAATGTCAAGAAGGCAACGTGGTGATGGAAAAGGCTACCCACGTTCAGAGAAAAAACCACGGAGTCTGAATGCAGATGGAAGCAGACTATTTTCTAACCCCCTCCTTTTTTTTCTTTCTTGTGTTTTTTTTCCTTTTTTTCTGATTTTTCTTTCACAATGTGAGTAATGTGAAAATACGTTTAATAGGATTGCAAATGTATAAACTAAGTCAGATTGCCATTTGGGGGAAAGGGGAGGGAGGGGGAAGATATTTGGAACCCACAATTTTATAAAAGGGAATGTTAAAAACAAAAAAAAAATTAAAACATAAAACAAAATTAAAAAAAAAACAAGAAAAAAAAGAAAGTGAATGTGGGTGTGACCAGCCCAGAGCACAGAGATACCATTACTTCTTTGTCCTAGACCCTGTAAGAGTAATAACTCAGCGAATAAATATTGTAACTAATATGTGTCAGGCATCGAATATACAAGGACAAAAAAATTTAACAGTAATAGGGGGATCTTAGAGGTCATCCAGTACAACTGTCTTACTTTACAGATGAGGAAACTGAGGCAGGCAGAGATTCAGTGACTTGCCCAGGATCACACAGCATTCCTTTACCTCAGGGTGCTATGTGTATGTAAGGTGTATATAAAACAGATTCGAGGTCAATGTAGTGAGAAGGCTGTAGTATCCGAGGGCATCAGGAAAGGCTTCATGTAGAAGATGACGCTAGAGATAAGTCTAAAAGGAAACTAGAAATTCTAAGAGACAGAAGTGAGGATGGAGGGCATTCTAGGAGTGAAGGTAGCTTAAGCAAGGATAGGGAGGAGGAGAATCATAGATTTGGAAACAGGACAACCCTTGTAATCCATTCTGGCCAAACCCCTCATTTTACAGATAGGGAAGCTGAAACCCTAACAGATAAAGTGACTTGCCCAAAGTCACTCAGGAAGTAAGTGCAAGAGTCAAGATTCAAATTCAGGTCTTCTGACCTCAAAATTAAAACAAATCCTTCTCTGTCACCCTGTTGTTCTACAAATATAGCCTAAGATCGTGTCAACTCGTGTTAGAATGTAAAACTTCTACTTTTGCATTTATATCTACAGAGAAAGCGTTCAACAAATGCTTGTGATTGATAACTGACGAATTGATTAGTAGCCCCCTCACACCATCAGTCGAAATCAGCTGATACTCAGATCTACCCGGGGCAGGGTCCTATTCACACTCTGGTTTGACTGTATGGGGAAGGAGTGCCAGTAGGGATCTCTAGAGCTAGAATGCGATCCCAAGGAATTTCAGAAATTCTTTCTGGCCAAAAGGCCTCCTCCTCCCTCTGTTTTGCATGATTGGCATTTGTCCTGGGCTTCTAGGTTCTGGGAAGCTCCACCCAGCGTGGTCTGTGGGCTGCTATGTGGGTTGTTTGGAAATAACATCGGGGAGGGGAAAACAAATGACCCAGATACATGATGGGGCAGGCTTTGTGCAAACATGGTGAGAAGAGACTTGGAACACAGAGAAGATTACAAGATATATCTTATCAGTGTTGTCACTTCAAAGAGAAAGCAAGGTAACCCAACAGAGAGAAAAGCAAGTATGAGAACCGCAATCTAGGCCAAGAACTGGAAATCAAGGGGATGCCCATCCACTGGGAAATGGCTGAACAAGCCACGGTCTGTGATTGTGATGGAATGTTCTTATGCTGTAAGAAATAACAAGGAGGATGCTCTCAGAAAAATCTGGAACGACTTACATGAACTGATGCAGAGTGAAGTGTGCAGAACCAGGAGAGCACTGTACATAGTAACAGCAACATTGTTCGATGAAGAACCGTGAATGACTTAGCTGTTCTTGGCAATACAAGCATCCTAGATAATCCCAAAGGACTCATGGTGAAGCATTCCCCCAAAGAAAGAACTGCTATGGACGGAATACAGATTGAAGTAGGCTATCTCTTGACTTTCATTCTTTTTTTCTTTAATTGGAGTCTTTTGTACAAAATGACTAATGTGGAAATGTTTTACATGATCACTTACACATATATGTATATATCTATGTATGCATATATGCACACACATACATTATATAATATATACGTGTATGTGTGTGTGTGTGTATATACATATATATATATATATATATATATATATATATATATATATATATATATATATAAAGAACCACAACCTAATTCATCTTCTGTTGTTCGTGTTGGTTTGACATTTATTTATTAGAGTGATATATTTATTTTTGAAGTCTGTTTCAGGAAGTATGGTATGATGAAGTTTGAAAGTATCAGAAGCAAGAAGCCTTCAAATGCAAGATTTAGATGAGAGGTCTGGGGTCCCCAGACCAAAATGCCCTGGACTGAACGCAAAGAATAAGAGACTGAGGGACAAGGGACAACTGTGGAGGAGAAGATTTCACAAAGATTGTTCTCTGGGTTCAACTGCAGGAATAGGACTTTAGGTGAGATGTTAAGAAGATGGGCAGATGTAACTAAGTGTTTAATTCCATAAACATTTATTTAAAAACCTACTAAGTGCTAGGTACTGGGGATGAAAAGATTAAAATATGGAGTCATTAAGAACTGGTCATACCAGACTGACCTGGCCAGGAAGAGGTATTGTAGTGTCTTTAACCACTTTGTTTATATTTCCATTTATCTTTATTAATTTTACATTCATACTATATGTTTATATATGTATGTATATGTTATCTCTGCATAGTTAGGTGGAGCAATGGATGGAACTCTGGACCTAGAGACGGGAAGACCTAAGTTCTAATCCGGCCTCTGACATTTCGTAGCTGGGCAAGTCACTTGACCTCTCCCTCAGTTTCCTCAACTGGAAAATGGAGATCATAACAGTACTTCCTTTGCAGGACTGTTGTGAGAATCCAATGAGATAATCATTGCAAGGCACTTAGCACAGTTCCTGGCACATATCAGGTGCTTAATAGACAAATACTTGTTGATTGGTTGGCTTATTGGAAAGTTACAGAGATGGTGAATGGAACTATGGGGGAATCTATTTACATCACTTTTCTGATACGATGGTAGTATTGATTTGATAATGGTCCAGAACTGAAAAGGGTGGGTGGGGCTGATGGGTGGTTAGGAGAGCTGAGGGGAGGCATGGCTGGGGCTGCCTGGATGTAGAAGAGTGTATGGGGCATTCCCCAAGGGGGACAAGATGGGTGGGCATCTCACAAAAGAAAGGATAAAGTCCTCCAGAGTGCCATCTCCAGTCCCATTGTGCAGCAGTAGGGTGATTTACCTTGCCGGGCCTTGCAGGCCAAGCTAAGGAGTTCAGACGTTACTCTATAGGTAAACAGGAACAACTGAAGGTTGCGTTCCTCATGGAGGTGTCTGATCACCTCCCCCAAATTCCTTGTTAATCGTCAGACAAGCATAAAAACTTGGAGCTAGATTAGATGTCAGAGGCAGCTAGGTGGTACAATGGATGGAGCCCCAGATCTTGACTCAAAAAGACCTGAGTTCAAATCCAGCCTCAGGCATTTACTAGTTGTGCGATCCTGGGAAAGTCATTTACTTTTTCCTAGACTCAGTTTTCGCATCTGGAAAACAGGAATAACAGTGACACCTACCTGCCAGGTTTATTGTGAACAGATGAGATAACATACATAAAACATTTGCCAACTTTAAAATACTTTCTGACTTCAAACACTGGAATTTTCTCTTTTTTTGTAAGAGGAGAAACCTCTGCACTAGAGACTTCCTTCCTTTTTGTATTATGAGTGGGAACTTTAATTTCCCCTCTGGGGGACCCCATATATGGATGTCTTCCAGGTTGCTGTTGAGTTATTTCATTGGTCACTTTGTAATTACTGAGTTTCCAGTGTTACCTTCTTAAAGATACGAGTTGGGGAGAAAATGTTCCCTAAGATCCTGGCCAAGGTCAACAAGATGACAGGCCTGTTGTGGTAGGGATGCAGGACGCTGCCCTGAAGGTCATGCAACAGAAGGCTCCTCCTCTGCTCTGTGGTAGGAGACCTTAAAGGCTGATGTGTGGAAATGAGTATTAATAGTGGCTGAAGGTTTTTCACATTCCCGGAATCCTGTTGCTTAGGACCTTAATCTGCATGCAAAGAAGGTCTGGGATTTGGAATAAATTATAATGGCCTCCAACTCTGTAAGTTTCTAATTAGATAAGGTATGACTTCAGGGAAGGGATATACTGTAGTTCCCAACTCATATCAAGGCAGCGGTCCCATTATAGGGGCTGTCAAAGTATACTCACATCAACTCCTGCAGGGCTGGGCTAATTCAGAGGCTTTAGAGATGGAAGAGATTTAGCCATTATCTCTACTAGAGTCTAGTTCAGATATCTCTTTTTACAAAGAAGGAAACTGAGGCATAGAGGGAATAAGTGAATTTCCTCAGCTGGCAGGAGCTGGGATTTGGATCCAGCTCCTCATGACATCCAGTCTCATGATGTCCAGTCCTCATATGAAATAAGGAGGTTGGAGTAGGTGAGTTCTAAGGTGCTGGCCCTCTTAGGAGTGTGGTCATCCTATGAAGAAGGATAGAGTATTAACTGAAAATCAGGGAAGGCTTCATAAAAGAAGCGCCTGAGCTAACTCTGACTACAGGTAAGGATTCTGGTAGAGGGAGAGGAGGAAAGAATGCCTTACAGATGTGAGAGATATATCTTGTCTAAAATCACAGACTGGGAAAGGGAATGTCAGACTCTTCTCTAACCTGGCTGAAATATTGAGTTGAGGAAAGGAAGTGCTGTCAGATCAACCTGGAAATGTTGGTTGGAACTGCGTTTTGGAAAGTCTTAAATGACAGACTATCTTTTATAAACTAGGATCAATAGGAATATTACTTCCTTCTTGAGATGTGGTGCCCAATGGCCTGGATTTGAGTCAGGGGAGCTGGGTTCAAATCCTGACTGCCATTTTCGTCTACCTATATGATCATAGGATAAACCATTCCACTTTTCTGGGCCTCAGTTTTCTGATCTATAAAATAGAGGTGTACAAAATGATCTCCTAAGTCCCTTCCAACTCTAAACCTTTTTCTTAATCCCTGATAGTGCAGGCTCTGGGGATATTATTCCAGCTCTCACTTGCACTGGTAGGTTGGGTTCCCAGACAGTGTCTGCCTCTGTCTTACCTCAGGATCCTGGGGCAGATCTGAGAAGACATGGAGTGGTTTTCAAGGTCGTGAGCCCCCACGGGTGTGTTTCCCCTCTGTTATTATCAGGCAGACTTTATGATCTTTCAGAAAGTGGTATTTAGTAATGTGGCACAACAAGAACATTGGATACCAAACATCCCACCAATCTGCAGATACATCTTACCTGGCATCCACCTCACAGAATTGTTTGGAGGACCAAAGGTGATCATATTTATAAAAAGCATTTAGCACAGGCAGGTGCTACAGAAATATCTATCCTCTTCCTTTTCTAAAAGTTTCTAAAAGTCTAAAAGACACATGCTCACACATAGACATACAGAGTCCAGGGGAAAATGACTCAAACTTAGAGAGTACTACAGCAAATCTCCCAATTTGTCGCTCTTGGAAGTCTTTTTTTGTGCTTTATGGAGTCCTCCTGATGTTCCACTGAGGTCCGCCATGGCTTTCTCCTGGGCTCCTCATAACATATCAATGTTGCTTTTCCTCAGTGTGTCTGGTTGATCCTTGGCTCCCAATGGCTGCCAGGGGTGACTATTCCCAGGATGCTGCTAGGGCTTTGATGAGATGTCCAAATCCTCTGATTTTCTGAAGGTCATGAGGTCATCCTAGGTCAAGGGCACTGGAAAGCAATTTTCCCTTGGGGACTTGACTGAAATAATTCTTCTTTGGCTTGTCAGTGGAATAATAGTTCTGGGTTCAAGACTGACTTGTTTTATAGTGCACCCATAGGGCATATACTAAATGCATTGGGTTGACTGGTTCATTCAATAGTACTACCCAATAAGGATATTGTGGCTAGAATATTTTAGCTACTGTAAGTGGGGATGGGGTCAAGGGTCTGTTTGAAATAACTTATACCAGAGTGATTGTTATGTTCTCATTTTGAGCACTTACACCGCAAAAATCATCTAACTCTAGAAATCAAGGCTTAAGTTATGGTTTTATTGATTGTTTAGACTTTTTAAAAAGTGACTGAGATGCAGTTTGAAGTGAAAAGTTTGCCATGCATACCTTCATTGTTTGGGAGATCCAGTTGTAAAGCATTTACCAGCACTTTGCTGGGTGGGGGGATCAATTGACTCAGTCAACCCCTATCCTCACACTTTGATCCTATGAGTCACAGAAGACTTTTGAATAGAGGAATGACATAGTAAAACCTGTGTCTTAGAAAACCTGTTTCGGTAGGAATAGGGAAGATTGGCTGTTGCAGGGAGCCTGGGGGCAAGAAGACTGATTTGGAGGATGTTGAAGGAGCCCAGGCAGGAAGTGATGAAGGGCTAACTATAAGGGGTGGCTATGTACATGCAGTGAAGGGAACAGATTAAGAAATGCTCTGGAGTTAAAGCAAACATGAGCCTGCAGTTGATTGGATGTTGGGGTGAGGAGGTGAGAAAAAGAAAAAGAAGTGTGAAAGATGACTCCAAGGCTGCCAACTTCCATAACTACAAGGCTGGTTCCCACCACAGAAGCAGGAACACTGCAGAAGGTGGGAGTTTCAGACTGAAAATGAGTTTTGATGGAAATACGTTGAATTTGAGTTTGCAATATGGTGTCTATGTGGGAATATTCAACAGGTAATGACAATGACAGATTAGTATTCAGGAAAGAAAAGTAGGGCTCCATAGGCAGATATACCAGGATTAGCATAAAGGAGAAAAACTCACATTGAAGTAGGGCTATGGGAATTTCTGGGTTCAGAATCCCCTCCCCCCACTTGGATCAGGTGTGGTCAGAGCTAGTGGTCTGTCACAAATGGGAAGTTTAAAGAATAAGGAATTTGGAGGGGAGGGCGCTCTGGCAAATTGGGGCAGGGGGAGAAATGGAGGTGAGGGGGAGGGAAAACAGGCACAACTGGTCCGTATGTTTTGTCTTTCCTGAGGGATAAATGAGAAGGCAGAAGTATAAAACAGTGACTACCCTGAGCCCCATTGCCTGAGAGCCAGCTGTATTATAGTTCACAGAAAATGAACCCTCTGGGTTCTCTGATAAGCTTAAAGTGCTTTGGGCATGTCAAGTCTGTCACTGGCTCAAGCCCCCATCCCCATTGACCTTGTTCATCCAATTTGAGGGGCTCCCTGGTACCCCAATTCCATTTAACCATTTAACAGTCAGGTTAACTTTTACACGGGAATATTTAGTCAATGGTATGTAGCAAGAATGAACATAAAAATATACCCTCCTCCAACACCTAGAGGCCATACTCCACCCTTACACAACCTCAGTCTGGGGCAGAGTGGCAGATTAGGGTCCTAGCTTGCTCAATTCCTACATAGCATCGGTCCCATCAAGTTCCAAATCTCAGTCCTGGCTTCTGAGCGTTACTTTGCTGGGTTGGCCTGAAATCCTGGCTCCAAAGTCATCATAGCTGTAGTTTCTGGGTCCAGGGATGCCCCCAGCTCCACCTAGCACTGAAAAAGATAAATGATTTGGACCAAAGCCCCAGCCCATTTCCCAGGGTCCCAAGAACCAAAGGGAGAAGGGGAGAGTAGCCCTTCCCCTTCATCCAGCTCAGTGCATGGGGCCCATGCTTTGGGTGAACACCATCTGTGTTGCTGGAGGGAGAGCCTACACTGAAGAAATCTGAGATCCTTGAAGTATTTGTGGCATTGTCATCACTCCTATTTCAAAACCAAGTTATGTCAGAGCTCTACTAAAATTCATGGGTTACCAAATGCTTTCCATAAAAATGGTCCCGTGGGGCAAATAGTGCAAACTTTGTTATACCCATTTTATAGATAAGGAAACTGAAGCCAAGAGAAATGGATCCTTAGGGATTTCTGAGCATAATCTACATATTTTCAAAGTCTGGTCCCTGGATCACTTCCTAGGGGCCTTCAAGTTCAAAACTATTTTCATCATGAAGCTAAGATGTTACTTCTCTACCAAAATACTCCTCTCTTTTCTAACCACCTATTTGTGTGATACTAGGTTTTCTTCATATACTTCAACTGAAACAGCAAAGGGCAGAATTGAATGCAGAAGCAGATCTGACTCTGCTAAATCCGACACTGAAGAGACCTTGCAAAAATGGTTAACTCAAGACCATTCTTCTCACTGGTTTTTTTAAATAGTTATTTTTCTTTCTTTCTTTCCATTTTTTGGGGGTCATAGGCAGTCAGGGTTAAGTGACTTGCCCAAGATCATACATCTGTCATATGTGTGAGGCTGAATTTGAACTCAGGTCCTGCAGACTCCAGGGCTGATGCACTACCCACTGCACCACTTAGCTTCCTCAGAAGTTATTTTTCATACACAAAAAATGTTAATATCATATAAGAGATTTATTTTTGCTATTTTACTGTGAAGAAATGCATTTTTAAATGTCACCAGTTTTCATTTTGAATACAGTGAAGATTGATAGATGTAAGCCACCTACACAAAGCTCCATTATTTTATGAGTATAAGGGGGTCCTCAGACTAAGGAGCTGAAGGCGAGCTGGTCTAAGCTCTCCAGATTCAGCAGCTGGAAGGAGCTGCTTGGTGCTGGAGCCAAGGAGTCGAATTAGAGCCTGCTCAGTCCAGAGACCAGCTGCTTCCTCTGCCTTCCAAGGCTTTTCTGCTTCTGCCTCATCCCTGGTGGCCAGGCTCTCCCTACCTCCATTCCAAAGTACTTGGTACATACATTTTAATCTACTACTTTCACATGTGTTCTTTCCCAAAGCTACTGGAGGGCAGAGACTTTTCGATTTGTGCCTCTGAATCCCCAACTCCTGGCCCAGCCCCTGGGGCTGCTTAATGAACATTTGTGGAATGAAATCGGATGGAAAAGTCAGGTCTAACAAATCTAATCTCAGGAGTCTTTCCCCCAAGCACCTCAGGCCTCCTTCAGCCACTTCAAACCTTTCTTCCTCTGATACCCACTGGCTATGGGATCTTGGGAAAGTCACCTAAGTGACCTAAACTGGGCCTCAGTTTCCTCATCTGTAAAATGAGTTGGGGAAGGAAGTGGTAAACCACTCCAGTGTCTTTGCCAAGAAAACCCAGGGGGAGCAGTGTCACGGACAGTCACATACAACTGAAAATGATTGTATGACCACAGTGTCCCTTCAGGCTCTAGATTCTGTGGTCCCAAAGTTCCATGCCAGGAACACTCCAAACCTATCAATAGCATGATTCATTTACCAAAGGTTTATTGAGCTCTTGTGATGTGTGACGTTGTGTGAAAGGCACTGTCCTACTTCATTCATTTCTCAAATATTGACTCAGGGCCACTGGAGGGACTGAATATCTTCTGCTGCTGCCCCTTCTAAATGACTGGCCACCTGACAATAGACTTGCCAGGTAGAAACTAGCAGCATTTGGGGCATTAGAAGGGGGGCATGTGGTCATGAATGAAGATGTTCTTGCAGCAATCCCCATGGATCTGGGACTGGGTAATGAAGAACAGAGTGGCCAGTCAGTACCTATTGCCTCTCCTGAATTAAGTTCCAGTGTCTTAGGAGGAGGCTGTGACTTTGTCTTGCCCCTGGGCACAGTCCCTGGAGACTGGAATATTCTAAATAGTATGCTCCTGACCAGAACTCATCCCAGTGTCCACAGGCTTTTCTGTCTGTCTTCCTTTTCCAACCTGAACTGAACTCACTGTGCTTTTGTTTTTAGATTTCCCAATCAAGACTTGGCCTGGGCATTTTCTAGATCTTCGTGGAAGAGTTGTATATTGGAGGAACTGGTCTCCTTCACCCTGAAGAATCAGCCGTGTTGGTTCTACCTCATGTACCTCTTTGGAACTTATTGTCACTGGTCTATACCTCGTTTTTGCCAGGTGGAATTCCAGTTTCTCCAGCATTTTTGGTCACATACTAAGTTCTTCCCTCAGTGTTGGGTCATTGGGCTTGTCAAAGACTGGGTCACTGTCTCGTTTACTTCTGTATATTTTCTGCCCACTCTATCCACCAATCATCTCTCCATGTTGAGTCATTCTAATGGTGACTCACTTGTAATAAACTTGAGGTCCTTAACTGTTACAATAACCTTCAAATTGGTCTCCCATCTTCAAATCCCCACTCTGATCCATCCTCAGTTATTGAAGCGATTTCCCCAAGTGTAGACCAGACTGTGTCACTCTATGACTCAATAAACCCCTGTGGTTCCCATTTCTTCCACTTGGCCTTTAAAGCTATTTATGACTTTACCTTTTCCTACCCTTCCAATCTACTTATATTTTGTTGTCTTTCAGTTGTCAGTCATGTCAGATTCTCCATGACCCCATGTAAGGTTTTCTGGGCATAGATACCCAAGTGGTTTGTCATTTCCTTCTCCAGCTCATCTTACAGATGAGGAAACTGAGGCCAGCAGGGTGAAGTGACTTGCCCAGGGTCACATAGCTAGGAAGTGTCTGAGACTGGATTCGATCTCAGGTCTTTCTGACTTCAGGCCTGGTGCTCTAGCCACTGAGCCATCTTCTGTTTACTCCATGATCCAATTACACTGAACTCCTTGCTGTTCCCCAAACCTGACCCTCTTTCTTCCTCTGTGCCCAGGTATTGGCTATCCATGATTTCCAGAATGATGTCTCTGCTGCTTTGTTCCCTGCCTTCCTCCAAGACTCAGGTCAAGTCTGACCACCTGAACTCAGTTCCTCAGATGCCGGTGCTTTCCCTCCAAGATTACCTTCCATCATTACCTGCTTGTTTGTATCTAATTATTGACATGTTGACTTCCCTGTTTGGATGCAAGCTGCTTCAAGGCCAGGGCTGTATTTTTGCTTCTCCTTGTGTCCTTAGCATGTAAGATAGTGCCTGGCACATAGTAAATGCTTAATAGATGTTTGTTGATTGACTGACAGACCACCAGTATTAGGGTATGCCTGTTGCTGATTCCTGTCTCAATTGGGTGTCTATAGTTACTTTTCTTCTCCCACCTTGCTCCTGGGTATTAATGATTCCTCTGGCCTCTCCCATGTGTCCTTGCATAGAAGACATGACTTCACCATGTATACACAGCTACCTTCCATCTATCAACTCTTCATGACTTGTCAACTGTGCCCTTCTGACAAGAGACTTTTCCCATTAAAATGAGGCTATACCTCACGTCGACTTCACAGGTTTGCTGTGAAAAGCAATTAAGAGGATGGATGGGAAAGCTATGAAGTGGAAAATGTCATTGTCTCCTAAGGCATGTGGCTTCCGTGACCTCTGAATCCTAAAGCTGGCAGTATGGTTGAGTGCTTTGGTCAGTGATTCAGATAAAGGAAGAGTTGAAATGCTCACCCAATGTACAGATACCACCAGGCTGGAGGACTGAGTCTGGATGAGAAAGGATCATGAATAAACAACTTTGAAAGACTCAGGAAGTCTCATCAGCACAGTGGAACCAACAACAGTTGGCTTCAGAAGACTCATGATGACCATATATACACACGTGTGTGTGTGTGTATAACAACGTAAGTGTATACATAAATATATGTATATATTTATACACCCACATGTTGGTTTTGCTTGACTCCGTACTTGTGATGGGTTTTATTTTTATTGCTTTCTAAATGGGTGAGGGAAAGGGAGGGAGAGAATGTAGAACCGAAAATAAAATAAAACAGATTTTTCTTTTTAAAAAAGAACAAACAAGAAGATCTTGAAAGTCTAGAGAAGAGCTGGAGATCTGGTATCTACGAACTTGTATTTAAAAAAATGTTAATAACTATATTTTGCTACAATTGATTTCCTTTGTAATCCTGAGTAGTTTGCTCCATGAATTTTAAAACATTGTGCCAAGACCTCACCAGATTGCCAAAGGAATCCATGACACAGAAAAGATCTACAGCATTTGGCTGAATCTAATAAGAGAAAATACAATAGATAGAAATGTAAAGTCTTTCATTTGGGTACAAAAAGATCAATTTCTCAAGTACAAGACGGGGAGGTATGGTTTGATAGCAGTTTGCTTGATAAAGATTGAGTATGCGGGGACTACAAGCTTAATATGAGTCAGTAGAGTGCTATGGCAGAACAAGAAAACCTCATATAATCTTGAGCTGCATTAAAAGACATAGATTCTAGGAACAGTCTCTGTTCTCATCAGATTGCATTCGGAACAGTGTTCAGTTCTGAGCACCATGGTTTAAGAAGCACATTGAGAAGCTGTAGAATATCTAGAGAAGGACAACTGGCCTTGCCTTTTAATGGTGAAAGACCTTGAGTTTCACTGAATCTTTTCAAAATCATTTCAGGAAGAGAATTAGAAGCAACCTAGACAATTAGGGATTCATGCAGATCAGTTCAAGGAAATTGGCATGGTGACATTGGAGAAGGGAAGATTCTGGAAGGTCATGATCAATTCCTCAAGTGTTTGAAGAGCTGTTGGGTGGAGGATGGGGTAGACCACGGTTTGGCCCCAGAGGTAGAACCAGAGTTGATGAAGAGATGTTACAAAGAAGTCAGTTGAGGTTTGCTTGCTAATGATTAGAGGAAGGACTGCCATGACAGGTGGTGAGCTCCTGCCCCCAGAGGTCTTCAGGCAAGACTGAATAGATGCTTGTTGAGTTTTTCATGGCAGGATTCCTTTTGTGCACAGATCTGACAACTCAATTTGTGCTTTTGTGATTTTGCCATTCAGTCTTTCCCTGATATTCTTCTTTCATCTTCCCTTCTTGGTTCCTGGATTTCTGACATCCCTGTGCCCGATCCTCCCCTTTTGTCTCTAGTGTCTTTGGAATGAGGTAGCACCCCTCTAGAACTGTGGTCTGGTCATGGATTTCATCCCACCATGTATCAGGGATACTAGTGACCCAGATCCTCCTCCTTTCCTTGTGTTTATTGTTTAAATTTGGAACTTTTGTGTGTAGACACATAAAGATCACAGATCTGGCTTCTTGTATTTTGTCTCCTGCAAACTTTGGTGTCTCAGCTCCTGTCCTTTTCCCTTCTTATAGTTGTTCTTTATGGTCTCTAGCTTGGAGACGATTCCATGGGAAGACTTTCCCCCCCTTCATCATTTGTAGTTTAAAATTCTTTTCATTATTTTTTCAAGATGTTCCATACATAATCCTCCTCCTCCCTCCATCCCCAATTAACAAGCATTGAAAAAAAACCCTTGTAAGAAATATGACTAGCTTAGCCCATTGCCTGGCATACAGTAGGTGTTTAATGAATGTTAATTGCTTGATTGACAGTGGGGCAAAACAAATTCCCTTATTGACCAAAATTGTCCAAAAATGTGTGTCTTCATCACCTTGTATCCATCATCTCTCTGTCAGGAAGGAGATAAAATGTTCTATTTCCAGTTCTCTTAAAGTACTATACAGGGTGTCCCAAAACTCTTAGTGCACCGAGGATAAATGTTAGATCTGGAATCACAGTTGATTATCACGTTGATCAAAGTTCTTAAGCCTTTCAAAGTTGTCTTGGAAGCACTGTTGTGCTACAAATATATCCCCACCAGTCGGTTAGAAGTGTACTTCATCACTGGCCAGGACGTTGCCATCTGTCTATTTTAAGCCATGATACGGAAATCTTATTCTCCGAATCACCTCCTGAGCCAGCCATTCACTTCCCAAGTCAATGTTGGTCTTCTGTACCCTTGGCCATAAATGAGCGGCCATAAGGCTGCCCCATGATTTTCAGCTTGCTTCTTAGTATTTTGTTATCTTTGACAAGACTGAAAATTAACAATGATGAATAAGTTGAACAAAATAGCCAGTATACAATTTGTGGTCCCTTCTAAACAGTGGGTAGGAGAAGTAGGGATGAGGGATTTTAATACTAAAACATGAAAGAAAATGACTATTTTGTCCAATTGGGTTCTATGTAATGGCATACACTCATTAAATGTTCATTATGCCTTATAGTTATCACTGAAGTTGAAGGCAGCCAGGTCATGGAGTAGAGAGCTAGACTTGGTTTCAGGAAGACCCCAGTTCAAACCCTGCCTCAAGATACGTAATGGTGAGATGACCCTGAACAAGACATTAATCTCTCTGTGCTTCATAGGCTATCCCTATGAAAATGGAAATAACACACAGAGCCATTGGCAACCTATAGAAAGCATTTTGAAAACCATAAAATACTGTATAAACACTAGTTTTATTTTGTTGTTGCTGTTTAGGAATCCAAAGTTAGAGAATGACCACTTACCTCAGTAAATCAATAAACATTAAGGGTCTACTGTGTTCCAGGCATTGTCGTAAGTTCTGAAAATTTAAAGGAGAGAGAAAGAAATGAGCATGTATACAATACCTACTATGGGCCAGACACTGGGCTGCTAGGAATTACTATTATGAATATTAAATCATTTGTTCCTCCCAACAACTCTGGGAAGTGAGTACTCCAATTATCACCATTTGACAGCTGAAGAAACAGAGGCAAGCAGGTTTAGTGTTGCCCAAGGTCATGTAGCCCATAAATATTCAGGTCCATTTGAATTCAGGTCTTCTGGACTCTAGGCTGCCTCTGCAAAAGAGGTTATAAGGCCATTCTGCTCTCAAAGAGCTCACATTGAAATAGGAAAGATGGCCTGCAAACAACTATGTACAAACAAGCTACATTCTGGAAAAACAGGAAATAATCAACAGAGGGAAAGCATGAGAATGAACGGGCATCCTTTTTGGGAGGAGAATCTGGCCTTTCTTGGGTGCTGGAATGGAGTAGAAACCTTTTTAGTTCAGTGACTGGCACATAGCAGGTGCTTACCAAGTGTTTCTTCTCTGTCTCTCTCTCTCATCTCCTTATCTCCCTTAGCTACCTAGAGGTAGGGGAAGCTTCCTGAGGAGGGCAAGGCTTGAGCTGAGTCTTGAAGGAAGCCAGGTATTCTGAGGGGGGTGAGATAAGGATTCAGGCACAAGGAACAGTCAGACAGGACACCTTGTGGGAGAAATCTCTGAAGGCCCGTGTGGCTGGACCACAGAGCACTTGCTAGGCAGTGAGAGGTAAGAAGCCTGGAAAGGTAAGATAGGGTCAGACTGGGAAGAGATTCAAAGGCCAAAGAGAGAACTTTGTATTTGTCCTTGAAGTAAAGGAGAATCATTGGAGTTGGTTGTGTAGTAGGCAGTGTGATATGACTAGACCTGAGTTCTTTGACTGACGGGAAAGTGGGTTGGAGTGGGGAGGAACGAGACAGATAGAAGACTCCTCTAATAGACCAGGCCAAGAGCCTGAACAAAGGCGTGGCTGTGGGAGGGAGGACAAAAGTCTGTGTTCAATGAAAAAAGGGGTAGGAATACCAGGCTATGGCCGTTCCTTGGCTTGGTGGAATGAGTGAGAAAAAGGCCCATCTGGGTGACTGGAAGGAAGCCAGCAGCACCCCTGGAAAAAAGAGAAGGGTGGACTTGGGAGGAAAGGGCAAGTTTCTGTTGGGGGTAAAAGTTGAGTCTGCAGTACTTCTGGGATACTTAGTTTGAAAAATCCAATTGTCTGTCGATGATGGCACCCAGGAGAGAGGATGAGTCTGGAAAGGAAAAGCTGGGAGTCATCCACATGGACATGATGACTGAACCCAGGGCAGATGAGTGAAGGAATATAGAGCCAAAAAGAATGGGACCCAGGACCCAGACTCTGGGGAGGTCCATGACTGATGGGCATGACATGAATGGTGACTTGTCCAGGGAGACTGACTCAGGATCAAGGAGGACTTTTGTGGAGATATTTTTGAAAAGAAAAGAGAAAAGGAGAACTGAGGAATATGTTGTTTTCCTGAAAGCAGGAGACTGGACCCATAGATGACACTCCTCTATAGTGAGGGGCCAGACTAGAGAATCTCTGAAGTCCTTTCCAGTTCTAGAGTCCAGTGTCTCTCTTCCCTCAAGGACGATAAAAATAGATGAATGGGATCATTGTTTCATAATATTTATATGTTTCCTATTTATTTACTTGGGTATTTATTATTTCATCCCAACGGAAACTTAGCTCCTACAGCACAGAGAGCATTATTCCACTGTTGCTTTTGTATTTCCAGTAACTAGCCCAGTGCTTGGCACACAGTAAAGACCTAATACTTCCTTGTTGAATTGAGCTATATATAGTGTGGCAGAGTGTCTAGAAGCCTGACCTTGGAGCCCAGAGGACTTGGAATCAAATCCTGCCTTAGATTCATACTGGCTGTATGACCTTGGGAAAATCATTTAATTACTCAATAGTCTAGACAATTTCTTCAAGACTAAATGGATAGAGTTTTTGTAGTGCACGTTTTTTACAGTTGGGGTTCTATGGTGCACAGAATGCTGGACCTGGCATCAAGAAGACCTGAATTCAAATATAGCCTCAGATACTTATTGGTTGTGTGACATTTGGCAAGTCACTTAACCCCCATTTGCCTCAGTTTCCTCATCTGTGTCATGAGTATAATAAGTCTCTACGTGCCCTGTCCCCAGGTGTGGTGATGAGCAAGTAAGATGATATTTGTAAAATGCTTTGCAAGCCTTAGAACTCCATATCAATGTTATGACATCAAGGTCAGGAATCTAAACTTTCCATGAATAGGTATGTATGATTCCCAAGTAGTAAGAGGGCGGTAAATACATAATTTATCAGTAATGCTAGGCATTAAGAGGCAGTGTGGTGTGTGGATGGGGAGCTGCCCTTGGAGTCGAGGAGGCCCACGGTTCTGCCATGTTTTGTCTGTGGGATCCAAACTTTCACTTCACTTGTGAGGGCCTTTCTGGACTTCTCTCTTAGGTGAAAGAGGCCAGGCAAATGCTAAGGATCCCTGATGGCGGAAATAATTCTTCCTAAGCCAATCAAATTTCAAATCTGATCAGTGTACAGCAGATCAGTCATGGAGGGCTGATTGTACAATCATCCCTGGCTGCGTCGATGAGCACAACATTTCCATAGCCTTACCTTAAGGCATAGGGCAATGAAACCAGACTCTGGAATCAGAGGTCCTGGGTTCAAATCTTTCCTCTGACACTTACTACTTTGGACAAATCACTCTACCTCCATCTCCTTGTCTATAAAAAGAGAGGACTGGACTGGAGGGTCCTTGGTTTTCTTATCAGTTCTAGGTCTAAGATCCTGCACAAACAGTCAATTCTACCCTAAAGTCATCCAAGCAGGGGTCCTACTAAATGTCTAAATTGTGTTGGTGCCTTATAGCCCAGAAAGGGTTTAGGATTGGGTGGTAAACCACCTTGGAGACTCCTTGCTGACTGCAGACACCCTCCGTCTCCCATCTGGGCACCTGAAGGTCACTTGCACCAGACTAAGGATACTGCACACTTGTGGGAAAATCTTGGCTCAGTCTTAGAGCATGCTGAGGACAAAAGGTCCTCCTCCAAGACAGCATGGACTTGGTGTGAGTGTCTGAGGCAAGTGGGGTTCCAGGACCCTTTATTCCCCGTTGGGGCTGGCCAAGCCTCCTCTGGGAATAAGACAGAGGTAGGTCTCTGCTCTAGTGGTCACTGCTGCACTCAGAGTGGGCAAGGAAGTAAGAGGTATTTCTGTTCCTGAGCCTGTGTATAAAATAGCAGTAAAAGTTACAAAAATAATCACACACACATACACATACACAAATATACCATGGTTGGAAATATATTCTCAGGAATATAGGTCCAAAAGTCTACAATCTACAGATTCAGACCTTTAAGGCAGCTAGGTGGCTCATTGCAGAAAGTCCTTGACTTTGATTAAGAATATCTGAATTTGAAGCCTGCCTCAGATACTTCTTAGCTCTGTGACCCTTGGCAAGTCACTTAATCCCTCTCTGCCTCAGTTTCCTCATCTGTAAAATGAAGATAAGCACCTACCTCCTAGGATGGTCTTGAGGAGCGAATGGGGCGATATTTGTAAAGTGCTTTGTCAACTTCAAAGTCCTCGATAAATACTAGTTATATATGGCCATTATCCCCATAAAGGATTCTTAAAAGCTATGCCAGCAGAACATAAAGCCTCTACTTCCTATGAAGTGCTTCCAATATGGAATCAGGACTCTGTTGGTGGAGGTAGCATGGGAGGAACTCAGGACTTCAAGTGGAAAGACAGACAGTGGAAAATCAGGAGAGAGTAGGGTCAGGAAACTTCAGAAAAGAGAGAGTATGAATGAAGAAAAGTCGACACTGTCAAACGCTACACACGGGTCAAGCAAGATGAGGTCCGAGAAAAGACCAGGAGATTTGACCATTAAGACAGCTTAGGAGATGGTGGGGCTGAGCCCACCAGAGGGCCAAGGGTGGAAGCCAAAGGGCAAAGGGCTGAGGAATGAGAGGAGTTCAAGACCACTTTCCCCTGGAGTTTGTCTGGGAGTGTGATGTATTCACCAAATGGAATTCTATAATGCCATGAAGGCTACCACATGTCATGGGGCAGAGAAAGATGGAAAAGCCTTCGAAAAGAGAATCAGCAAAAATAATTTTTAAAAAGCAGATTGAGACAAACGGAGGGCACAGGAGAGGAAATATATGAGAAGATATATGAGAAAATATATGAAAATGAAGGAAAATAGGATCCTAATTCGAGCTTAGAATGAAGGACGGAAACGGTGCTGAGACATTTATGAATTAAAATTGGCTTTGTAAAGAGTAACAGTCATTTGGATTCATGCTTCTCATGAAGTTTTTAGTAAAAGGAGAAAAGAAAAAAATCTGGCATCTCAGAAATGAGCAGCCCTCTGAGTCCTTCGCTGAACACAGCAACCTGAACGTAGGGATTAGCTGCCGGGTGCTCCGAGTGGCAGCACTCCCCATCCTAGTGTCCTGAAAAGCTATTGCTGAAAATCAGGTTCAGATTAATTAAATTCGCACAAAAAAGTAGAAGAACAATTAGGAGGAGGAGATAAGGAGCTCAGAGGGCGCTTTTGGGCTTTGAGAGGAATTGGGGGAAAGGAAGAAGGAGAAGGAATAGCGGCAGCAGCGCTGAAGCCCTTTAAGGTTTGCAAGGTGCTTTACAAATATTAACACATTTAACTCACAATAACCCTGGGAAGTAGATGCTGGTATTATCCCCATTTTACAGATGAGGAAACTGAGGGAGACAGATTCAGTGACTTGCCTAGGTTCATGTAGATAGTAAATTTCTGACAAAAGGTTTGAATCTAATGGAAGAAGGTATTGGTTTTAGACTCAGAGAATTGGAATTTCCATCCTACCTCGGACACTTCCGGGCTGTGCGACACAGGCAAGTTGTCTTGTCTTCCTGAACCTGAGTTTCTTGCTCTGTAGAATGGGAATATTCATATTGATGTGATTTGCCTCCTGGGGTTATTGTGGGGCCAACGCTTGTGTTCCAGAGAATTAGCAGGGGGAACGCTGGCCCGAGAGGGAGAAGACTCGGTGTCTTCTTGGGATTCTACCATTTATGAGCTGTGTAACCTTGAATGTGCTACTTAGCCTGTCTGGGTCTTGATTTCTTTGCCTGTAAATGGAGATAATGATCCCTGCCCTACCTGCCTCACGGGGCTGTTGTGAAGTTCAAACATTCAGGTGCCAAGTCAGTCTATCCTGCCTTCGCAATATTTTTCATGCTTTGCCCCACTGAGATGGCACCATCTTGGCCCAGACCTTTAGCTCCTCTTGTCTGGATGTTACAATAGTCTCCTCGTTGGTCTCCCTGCCTTTCCAGTCTCTCCCCTTTCCAATTCCTACTTTATCAAGTTGCCAAAATAGTCTTTCTAAGGTGAGGGTCTGTCCACGTCACTCCCTCCTGTGTTTTGTCCCCTAGACACAGTGTAAACTCTTCAGTCTGGCATAGAAAGCTCTCCATGATCAGGTTCCCAATTCCCTGCTCCACCATGTTTCATTTGACAGTCCCTCATCCATTCTAGGCTCCAGTCAAATAGACCTGCATGCTAATCTCCACCTTCCATGCCTTTGCATAAAGCAGCAGTTCTCAAAGCATTGTCCAGGGACCCTTGACGGATTCTTTCAGGGGGCCTACGAGGTCAAAACTATTTTCATAATAATACCAAGATGTCTTAATTTCAAATTTGGAAAACTTCAGTACATTTAACTTACACAAATTAAAGCTAGTTGGGAAGTCTTCAATTTTAAGAGTGTAAAGGAGTCCTGAAACCCAAAATATCTGGTCTAGACCATCCTGAATGCCTGGAATTCACTCCCTCCTAACCTCCACCTCCTAGCCTTCTTGGTTCAAGGCATCATTCCAGCACTGCCTCCAAAGGGGGATCTTCCTCCACTCTTCTAATGGCTAGTGCTTTCTTCCTCCTCAAATTTTCTTGTGTCTCTATCAATCAACCAACAAGCATTTATTAAGCACCCTCTGGTTTCCACTCTTAGGACTTGAATCATACAAAAGTCAGGCAGGGGCTAAGAAGGCAAAAACTAAACTGACCCTGCTTTCAAGGAGCTCACATTTGATAGAAGGACGCAATATGTACGTTATATCTATATTTAGTCTGTTTACATGTTATGTTCCTCAGTCAAATAGAAGTTCCCTGTGTTTTTTCAATTTGGATTTATATCCCCAGCACCTGACATGGGAGGAACTTGCATATAGTAGGTGCTTCATAAAAGCTTGAATTCAATGAATAAAAGACACAGGAGTTCTTTGTCAAGTGCTCTACAAATGTAGGGTATCATTAATGGAGTTGTTATTGAAGTGACAACTCCGACCCTTAGTGTGAGTTTGGCTAACTTTGTGTTGAAACACGGGCTTCCTTGTGTCTGGAAGATAAGACTTATGGAATTTGCATGTCTTCTTCACTCCAGCCTCAAGAATCAGTCAAGGAATAATGAGAATTCCATTGCCAGGGAATTGCTAACATGATCAACTACTTCAAGGATGGAGAACCACCCTTCTCTGTTCACAACCTTGAGACAATAAGCACCATGTTCTACATGGACCATGAAGTTGTGTAGTGTTGTACCAAGGCAGAGACCAGAAGGTGACGTTCCACCACATATCTTGATGGTGCATAGTTGTTCACTCCACCATTAGATTGTAAAGTCCTTAAGGACCCACCATTTTGCTTTTCTTTGTATCCCTGGTACTTTGCATAGTAAACCAGATACAGGTAGTAAGTATTTCATACATGCCTGCTGACTTGCTTCACATAGTCTATGCTGAATATTTCTGCACCTGGCACATAGAAGGTATTTCATAAATACTTTAATGAATTGGCAGCAGCAAGTACTAGATGGCAGTGGTTTCTGTTGAGCATTTACATTGAATGTTGAATTTGCAATGTTTGGAAACTGCTTGTGAGGGTGATGAGGTTGGTGAGTACAGGGATGAACAGGACCAGAGAGTGTTGAGTTTCCTTTGAGAAATGGTCCTCTTCTTACAAGCTTCTCCTGGGAACAAAGTCCCATCTCTCAAACACTCATATCTTCCCATGGAGCTGTCTGTATGGCTATGAGTCACAGAACTCTGCAGTCTCTGAAGCATTAAGGGTAGGGATCAGTCAAAGTACAACAGAGAGATAGATGCATGGTGGGTGTGAACAGGCTATAACACATCACAGAATTAGAGCTCTGCAGGAGAGTCGTGGGAAGGATGTCTAGGAGAAATGCATGCCTGGAAAAAGAGATAGGCTTGTCACTTAGCGAGGGCAAGAGACAGCTTCTGGAGAATCCTCAGTGTAAGTGGTTTTATGAAATGTCCAGGAAACATGGGCAAATCCTTTAGCATGTTGGGTGGTCCTGCTCTGATGAACTATAGGACAAGGGGAATGTGAGTCTTACAATCAAACAATAAATTATTATTAACTTATTGATCGATTGACAACCATTTTTTAAATGCCTACTACCTGTGTGCCTGGCCATGAGCTGGGTTCAAGAGATGCAAAGATAAAAACAACCTGGTGTCTGTCCTCAAGGAACAACACATGCCCATATGAGTAAACAGAAAATGTTTATAAGGCAAATACCAAGAATTTAAGTGAGAGTCTCCAGTGTGGGTGTTGTGTGGGGTGTGGGTGTTTCAGAAAAGGCCTTTTGTAGGTGATAGTATTTGAGCTGGACTTTGAAAGAAATGCAAGACCAATAGGAAAGTTTGGATTGTCATCCATATAATTAGAGGAAATATCCACATTGACAGGGCTCTAGTGGCACAGCATAGTGGCTAAGGAATTGGACTTGGAGTCCAGAAGGCCTTGGTTCAGTTCCTGCCTTGGATTCAGGACAAGATACCTAACCTTTGCCTCATTTTCCTCTTCAGTAAAATGAGGCGTTTAACCTTCGTGGCCTTCTAAGGTCCTTTTCAGCCTTAGGCCTAGGATTCTGCCTCAGATCCACTGGCGTATTGGTGTGGTAGATCCACCAATGGATTTGAAATCAAGAAACCTGGGCTCAAATCCCAGCTTCCATGTTTTCTGGCTGTGTGACTCTGAGTAAGTCATCCCTGAGACACTGCTTCCTCAGCTAAGAAACGGGAAATATTTGTATGACCAATGTCAAAAGGCTTTACAAATGAAATGTTATTTGGCTTTCAGTGCTGGTGCCAAGGTCAAGTCTCCTCTTGAGAATGCTCTTCAGTAAGTGATGGGTTTAGAGTGATGAACCAAAGCTCTCTTACTGGATAAATGGGGAAAAAAACACCATCCCATGGAGAGCAGCTCTTTTTGCCATGGAAAAGAATCAGAAACTAAGTGAGTACTCCCCATTTGGGAGAATGACTTGTTCATGGGCATAATTATGATTGAAAGGGACAGTGTCAGAGAAACCTGGGAAGACCTGTATGGATCGATGAAGAAAAATGGGCATAGAAACAGGAGAACAATTTCCATAACAACATCGTAAAGACAAAAATGTTGGAAAGACTTAAACTCTGACGAACTCAGTAACGGTCGGTGATTCAGAGGACCCGAGCCATATATTTTTAGACATGGCCAGCCTAGGGATATGCTTTTACTTGACCATGAAGTTTACTACAAAGGCCTTGTTGGTATTTATTTTTCAGGAGGGAGTGGAGGTGGGAAAGAAAGTAAAGAAATTATTTTAAATTGAAAACAAAATAAAATTTAATTAAAATAAAGAAGGAAAGGTGGGAAATTCCTAACTATTCCAGAACTGAGTTTTTAAATCATGATGTCACCTCACCAGTGAAGGTGAAGTCATTGGCCACTTTAAACTTTTATTTTCTTTTACTAAAGCTGAGGAAAATTATTTGTATTTTAAGAATCTCAAGAAAAGCCAACTGTCTGGATGATTTCTTCCCTGGGGCCCCAGCTGTAACTCTTCCCTTCTTCACTGGTGACCAAGCTCCCTCTAGAGACCACACGTAGGAACTGCACACTTCCAAGTCAAGCAGAGATTAAAAGGAACCTGAAAGATCAATTAGTCTAGCTGCTGCTCCTTGAGTAAGAATTTCCTCCATGAGAGACCAACAAGTGACTATCTGACCCTTCCTTGAAGACCTCCATTCTTGGGGATAGTCAAATTATTAGGAGTCTTTCCTTGCTAAACTCAAATACTCAAATGACTTGCAACTTTGGAAATGCCCTCCTGGGATACAGATCCCATCCTAGAACCCTAGAACAAGAGGAGACTTTAGGGGATGTCAAAGCCATTCATGTCATTTTACAGATGAGAAAAGTGAGGAAGACCAGAGAGTTAAATGATCTGTCTAGGGTCACACAGCAAGGCGGTATTCAAACCCTGGTGTTTCTCCAAGTCCAGTATTCTATCCACTATAGCTTACTTCTCTGATTTTATGGGGCAGGTAATACTCAGTGTGTTTGTGATCTACTCAGTGCTTATCATCCACATTCTGCTCCTGCTTGATTTGTAACATTTAAATATTCAATTTGGCAACTGGGGACACCTCAACCCCTGGTCACTCCATGGACTGACTGGCATTGACTTCCTAACAAAACCTGGCTCTGTCACTTACTGGCTGCGTGACCTTGAAGAAATTGCTAGACATCTGTGAACCTCAGCTTCCTCATTGGAATGAACTAGATGGCTTCTCATATCCCTTCCACATCTAAATCTGAAGTAAATATAAACATGATGTGACTTCTACCAAGAAATGGTCATCTCCGTCCACTCCTTTGCAGATGTGAGAGACTCATAAATATGAAACACTGAATATATACATTGTCAGAATTTTTTTCCTCTTTCCACTCTTACCCCCCCCCAAAAAAAAATTATTTGTACCATGGAATGACTTTCTGAGAGGGGGTGGGGAAGGAATACAGGGAGAGTTTGAGGAGACTTTTAATGCTCCATGAACTATGTTCTCCCAAAGCTACAGAGGTGATAAGGTCTCCATCAGAACTTAAATTCCTTGAAAATGGGAATAGTCTCAGTCTTTGATTTGTACACCCAGTCCAGTACCTGGCACAGAGCAGGTATTTATGATTGATTCTTCATTCACTAGAAGACCATTCTCATGGTACTAATCAACTCTAGCAATCCTGTTTCTGACATATATTTGTGTCACCCTGAGAAAGTCATTTACTAACCGTGGGTCCACGTTCACTCTGCTATGAAATGAATGGGTTGGGTTAGTTGGATTTTGAAGTCACTTGCAAATATAAATCTTTGATCCTAAGTGAGGTATATAGATGTGTGTAGATATATCAATTAACCAATCAAGAAGCATTTATTAATCCTTATGCATGATATCTAGCTATTTATTTCTTTGTGTTATCATTTGCCACTTTGTTGATATCCTGTGCAACTAGTAACACTGACATTTAAGCCTAAGAGATTAGGGGTTTTGAAATATACTGAGAAATGAACAACTACATGTGGAGAAATGGGTTTTTTCAATATAATTTTTAATAAACTCAGATGGGGACTTAGAGCTAATTAGCCAACTGATACATATTTCGTGTCTATACATTCATATAAGGATCAAATGATATAACATACGTAGTATTTTTCCAACCTTAAAGTGTCTTAGAAATGCTCTCTGTGTAAAAGGCAGTATGGTGTAACGATGAGACCACTGTTCTCAAAGGCAAGAAGACCTAAGCTCAAGTAGTACTCCTACCCCAAACTGGTTGTATGACCCCAAGGACGTCACTAAATCTCTCAGTGCTCTAGGTAAATCTCTATGACCCCAAATCGAATCCAGTCTGCATCGATAAAGGGAATTTCTTCCTTTGGAGCTCCCTATGTCAGTGACATCCCAGACCAATCCCTGTATCTATTTATGAGTTCTTACTATTTATGAATGACCATTGATGAACTCTTAACAAATGCTTTGAGGATATGAGGTGAGACAGCTCTTTGATCTTCCATATCAGAAATCAAAATAAGGGTCAATGAAGCTGGATGAAGAGGGCTCAGCAAAGGAAACCCAGAGAGGGGTCAGGTAGATAGATAAATGGATGGTAGGGGGAACCAGCAGCAGCATCTCCTTCAGAGAAGTTCAGGATTTTGGAAGAGTGAGATCTTGTGAGAAGGGCTCACTCACAAAGGCATAGAGTTGGGACTGCAGGGGATGTGGGGTCCAAGCTGCTCATTTTATTGAGGCTGGAGAAATTGTGACTTGCCTAGGCACTGTGCTAAGTGATGAAAAAGAGAGTCTCTCAGCTTTAAAGGCGCTTATATTCTAACAATGAGAGATAATGCATCTAGGGGAGGGATAGTCAGAGTCAGTCAGTCAGTCGGTCAAGGAAACCCATTAAGTGCCAACTTTGTGCCAGGCGTTGTGCTTAAATGCTGGGGATACAGAGAAAGGCAAAAGACCGTCCCTGCCCTCAGGAAACCCATGGTCCAACAGGACAGGCGGCTTTGGTCTAAAGAATCATGGGAATGGGAAATTGAGTCACTGACGGGCCAGAGAAGATCCTGCTTCCTATTCTACCTCAGACACTAGTTAGCCATGTGACTGTGGGCAAATTGCTGAACCTCTGTGACCATCAGATAACTCTGTGATGCTATGATTTTAACATAATTTTATGCTGGGTCACAGCTACCACTTTGCTGAGTCCTTGTGGAGGGAGTTTGCACACGGATGTGATCTCAGATCCTCACGTACTGGCCTGATTTTCTCGGGCGCTAGACGATAGGTGATATAGTAGATATCGGTGGTATAGGAAGGCCTGAGTGTGAACCCTGACTTTGAAGCTTGTGACTAGTACAACCTTAGGCCAATCATTTCAGTTCCCCAGTCCTCATTTCTCTCTTCGGTGAAATAAGCCACTGCCAGCTCTCATTAGGGTCCTTTCATTTTACAGAAATAACGCTGAGTCAATCTGTCCAGCAGGTGGCAGGAGATGGATTTACAAACATCGCTCTGCTAGAGGCTCACTGGCCCAGAAGGGAGCCTGCCACCATGCCAAGCCTAGGTTCAGGTCAGCAACAGCTCACCTCATCTCCAATAGAGTCATTCTGTGGAATCTGCCTTAGCTCTCCTTGGGACACACACACGCACACACGCACACACACGCACATGCACACGCACACATACACACACGCACACACACACATACACACATGCACACACACACACACACACACACACACTAGTGAAAATTAGAAGGGCAGGACTTGATAGTGGAAGGAGCTCTAGAGGAATATGGGGGTATCTGGAAGTCGGGAGTTCAAATCCTGCATCTTCCACTAACTGATGCTCCATTTATGTGGAGCTGAAGTTCTTCCCCCACAACAACGCTCCTAGGCAGGATGGAGGAGTATTTCTATTTTCTATTTTAGATGTAAAGAAACAGGATCCAGAGAAATGAGTGACTCACCCAAGGTCGCATAGGCAGTAAAGTCAGAGGTGGGATTCTCACTCAGGTCTTTTGACCATAAACCTAGTGCTCTTTTGTTTCCACCGCTGTGTGTCCTCTAAATGTATGACCTTGCATCTCTTTTTTAAGCTCTCTGGGCCTCAGTTTTGCCGTCTGTAAAACAAAGATAACATTTCCTGTTCTAATTTCCTCACAGCGTTCTTGTGCAGATTGAGCAAGGAGCTTTACATAAGTGGCAGGTAACATAAAACTACAGATATTCTGAGTAAACATTGAAAGATAGGTTCATTTTGTTCAGAACCAAAAGATAATAGAGATGTTGATTCTCTCTTTCAGGCAGTGGCAATATTTCTACTTCATTTTGACTTAAGAAATAGGGAGTCTCTGGTCTGGAGAAAAGAAAACTCTGGAAAGTCATGATAACTAAGTGGAAGAAGGATTAAATCATCCTTGTTGGGTATAGAGGGCAGAATGGATAGAGGCCTCAAACAGATCAATTGACATCAGGAAAAGAATTCCTAATAACTTGAACTGTCCAGAGGTGGTCAAGAGGTGATGAGCTCCCCATCCTTGGAGGTCTGCAAGAAGGAAATGCTATAATGAAGATTCCTTTTGGATATGTTTGATTAGATTGCCACTGAGGTCCTTTCCAAACTATGAAAATTCTGTGTTTCTGTGAAGAGAGCCACAGGCTTAGGATAGGAGTCTATTCAATAGCTGTAGACTTAAAATAGTACAATCTCAATTTGAGCTGGAGACTCCTTGGCCTGAAGGAAGGTCATCATAGAGGACCAAGAGACAGCAGAGGCTATGGGACACATGGGCTAATAAGGTGAGGGGGGACACCAAGCCTGAGTAGGGTTTTGTTGAAAAAGTTGTTTTAAAAAACCATCTCATCTACTGGACAACTTTGCTTCTCCCAAAAGTTCTATTACCTGCTTTCTCATGGAATAGTTTGGTGTCCAAACATTGCACCAACATGGACTGTGGAGTCCTCTTGATTAATAAGGAAATAGCTCAGGTTAGAGAAGATTCTTCTTTTGCTTCTTTGGGAGACCCTATTGTCTAGGATAAGGGGGATAGTTGGTTAGAATGGCATTCATTTAGAAGGTGACTTCTTCCGCCATCTTGTTTACCTCATGGAACTAGAATCATGTTATGCCTAGATCTTCTTGAATGGTGGGGGCCAGCTTCCAGCCATACCATTCACTACTGGGGGGCTTGTAATATCTTTATTGGCTACAGATCCCCAAGAACTTAGGATCCAGCACCCAAAGGAGTATGGCCCTTTCCTCTTCTCTACGATGTCATTGTCCTGAGCAGCCCCAAGCATCTCAAGCTCAGCCCTCTTTGCTTTTCTCTCTTGTTTATGGGGTGAGGAAAATGGGAACTTGCTTGCTCAGGGCCCCCACTGCCATTCCCTATGTAGAGCACGGACTCTGCTAGGCAGGTTTGTGCCTGAGCCCCTGGCAGCTTCTTCCAATTTCTGTTTCCTTTCCTGAGCAAGAGAATTAAAGTTGTTTCTCAGGGTGGATGTATGTGTTCAGGCTCAGAGGCAAGCCCTGGGGGTTCAGAAGGTCTGAACGTCCTGGGTTCAAGGAGCAGCTACCAGAAGATGCTGGAGGAGTTGATCAGAGAAGTGACCAAGTTCGGTCAGAGCCGAAGAAGACCATGTCCTTAGAGAAATGATGACGATTTGCACTTGACTTTGTTTTGAGTGAGGGAGGACTGTGCAGGTCACCAGCCTCACTTCTCCTCCAGAGCCATCTGAATCCAGGGACCAGATATTCATCAGGATGACTGGAGATGACCCAGGATGAGGCAGTTGGGGTTAAGTGATTTGCCCAAGGTCACACAGCTAGTGAGTGTCAAGTGTCTGAGGTGAGATTTGAACTCAGGTCCTCCTGACTACCTGCACTGGTGCTCTATCCCCTGCACCACTTAACTTCCCCTGGGGTAGAGGTGGGAGGGTGGAATGATAGTGTAGGTGAAATATAAAATGCCTACTCTGACAAATTACTTTAAGTCTCAGCCTCTCAGTAGATTGGGGTGGCAGTTATAAGTTACAGAATACAGAATATTTAAGTTATAGAAGCGTTTTTTGTTAACGCACACTTTTGAGTGTGCTGTGTTTAGGTTTCTTTTGCCTGCACAAATAATTTGCCTGTCCCATGCCTGATTCAAATGGTACACTGAGTACCTTCTTTAATCCCCCCTTTTGGGAGAAGGCTTCAGAAGTAAGGTGACATCCCTGGGGGTGTCAGGGTCGGGAACTAGATGAGCCCAAAGGTGTGAGAACAGGGAGTCTGAGGCCTCTCATTAGAGCCAATCTCCCCTAGGAATGAACCCAGTCCAACTGCATGCTTGGGCACAGGACAGGGAGGGGCACTTGGGCTGAGCAGTCGCTCCTGAAGGCTAAATTCGTTCATACTGTGATTCCGTCTTTTAAAAGAAAAATGCCTTGCTGGCTACTCTTTAGGGCGCCTGTGTTATAAAGCCCAGCAGAGTCCTTCCCAGCCCTTTTCTTGGTCATGTCTGCAACAGAATCAAACCCAGGTGTGTAATTTCACTGATAAAGGGAATTTCCAACAAGGAAGCTCTGAGCAGATCCAGGAAATGCCCTGATTGTCAAGGTGGGAGCCTTTGAGTTATAGGATTACAGCCTTCATTTTTTTGCAGATAAGAAAACTGAATGGATTAATGAATGAATACATCAACCAATAAAAACCATTTATTAAGTGCCTGTTGTATACCAAGGTCTCTGATGGTCCAGTTTGGAGAGTGGATCAGCAGCAGCCACAAGGTCAGGGGGAAAATGGAGCCTAAGACCTGAGGTGGGGTGAATATGGGTCAACAAATGTCCAAAATTAGGCAGGGAGCAAGTGACGTAAAGAAGATTTTAACCTAGGTCTCTGACTCCAAATCAAGCAGCCTCTTCCAGAGCTCTTCTTCCAAGTCCATAGTTGTTTTCCTTATTTATTTATACATCTTTTGGATTTCTTGCAGTTATTGATACATAGCTCTCACTGTCTATAACATCAGAAATGGGAAACCAGGTTGACAGACATCCCTGATAGAGAACCCTCTCCCTATAAAACCCTTGACCTTCAGTCTCCTGAGAGCTGCCATGTTGTAGAGATCTTAAGAATCTAGACATAGAGAAAGTGGTGAATTTGAAAAGTCTTCGAATCTGGGTCAGAGATCTTGTATTCAAATCTTTCCTCTGATACTACCAGGGTGACCTTGGGTAAGTCTTAGTGTCCATATTCGCAAAATGAAGGGATTGTATGATATTGTTCTAAAGATCCCTTTTGGCTCTAAATCTACGACCTTATAGTGCCCTCCCCAAAACTTTATCTGTATTTGAGCTCTAGCTCCATCTTGACTGCCTCTGATGGTCAAGCCTTTGTCACCAAGTCTCATCCTGGATCAACTCTGGGCCCTTGGAGTCTCCTTACCCTGAAACATCCCTCCAGCAGGCTGACTTCCTTCTCCCAGGCCCTCCATTCTGGGAAGGAGACCAGTCTGGCCAACCTTCCTTCCCTTCTGACTGTAGTTCTGCCTTTCTGAACTCAGACACCATGGCTCCGGTGGCACATTTCTGCCCTTCCTCCCTCTTCTGCTCTGTCTTTCCTCTTTAGACTATAAGCTACTTAAGGGCAGGCCCTATTTTTCTTTTTTGCTTCAATTTGAATACCTGGCACACAGTAGGCATTTAATAAAGGCTTGTTATTTGATGACCTATTTACTTTATATTTATTCCATATATTTTCTCTATATTATAATGTTTATTTATTACATAAACATAATATGTTTATATTTACTTTCTATTTATAAATACTTTAGATTTGTTATTGTAAGGGTCAAATGAGATAGTCATTGCAAAGTGCTTAGCATGGTGTCTAGTACATAGTAGGCATCATTGTTGTTGTTAGTAATAGTGGTACTTGTCTCTCTCTTTAAAACAACAACTTACCACAGGTAGGATGATTTTGTTCTCCGCATTTCCCTACCCAGCCCCTTGAATGGGGTCTGGGACAAAGCAGGGCTTAATGCCCACTTGATTGGCCAACACAGGTATCCTGGGGTGAGAGCCGACTTCTCTATGGGACCATCACTGACCTCACTTCCTTTCCTTCTCCTGTCATAGCCCACAGACCATTGTACCTGAGGTTCCAGGAACTGTTTCCTCCATAGTCTAGTGACTCAAGCCTTTGACTTAGAATCCAGTGACCAGGAGACTTGAGAGAAAAGGATAGTTGGCCTCCTCTGTGCACACAGCTAGGAAAGAACCTGTACACCTTAGCTGGTGCAGGTGGGAGTGACATTTTGGGGAAAATAAGGAAGTTCATCTGACTTTTATCAGGATTAAAGAATTAGAGAAAAAAGGCTGATCTTGGTGTAACAAGGAGGTGACTTGGCTAGCCACTCACTGGGGAGTCCCACAGTTACCTACCTCACTGGGGTAGAAGCACTGAGAAAATAATCTGCTCTCTGGGGTTACCTGAGACATTGTGAACTCCTACTCCTCTACTCTGCTTCTCTCCTTGCTTGGTGCCAACTCACTGTTAAGGTTCCAAATCAAAATGAGCCCTGAGCCCCAACTCCTGAACTAACCCTGCCTGCTTCTTTGGACCAGGCTGTAATTGAGTTACTCTTCCATCTTGGCACAGTGCATTTGTCTCTTTGGAGAGGCAGACACACTTTTGTGAATGCCATAGCCAGCTGGGCTGGACGTCTAGTGGAGGATCAATGAGCAAATAATAGTGCATCCTAACAAGAATGCTGTGAAAAATAAAATGTCTACAAAGCAGCTGGGAGTCAGTGTCTCAGAAGCCCCTGGTCCCCCGGATGTCAGATTGATCTGCACGCAGGAATTCCAGGACAGGCACAATTTGTTTAGTTTCCCATGGCTATCCCCTGTGAGTGGGCACAAGCGTGAGTCCCAACTCAGCTCCCACAGGAAGTTTGAGTCATGTCTCTGAGTCCAAACAGAAGGAGGCAAATTCCCTCCACATGAAAGCCTCTGAGGCAGCTGTCCTGTCCCCTACCCTTCCGTTTTCCTTTCTCCATCCTGAAATGCGCAGTTCTCTCGATGGTCCCTCCTATGGTTGGAGCTCAAGGACTTGCACTATCCTGGAGAGTCCCTCTTGGACCCTCTCAATGCCCTTCCTAAAGCATAGTGACCAGAGCTGAACATGGCAGTGCCCAGTGTTGTCTGACCGGACAGGACAGGTCCCAACGTGCTTCTCAGCTCCCCAGCCCTCCACAATGGGCCTTAGTTACAGCAGACTCACATGGCATTAGCTGGCTGTACTGCATAGCTCTTTGTTTCCTCATCTTGAGCTTGCAGACCAATAAAATGCCCAGCCTGCCTTGTTTTCAGCTGGACTCCTGTCTGTTAGTTCCTGGTCTTGTACTGGAGAAGAAGGTATTTTTGAACCTAGATGGAGCAGTCAATAGATGCCAGGCCTGAAATCGAGAAGACTTGGCCTCAGACATTTGCTAGCTGTGAGACTCTGGGCAAAAACCCTGTTTGCTTCAGTTTCCTCTGTAAAAGGAGCTGGAGAAGCAAAGGGAAATTCACTCCAGCATCTCTGCCAAAAAAACCCAAAGTGGGTCATGGAGAGTCAGACACAACCAAAATGACTGAGCAACAAATGAGGTTTTATATTTGTCCTTACTCAGTTTCTTACTCAGAAGATCAGATCTTCTGGGAGCCTGACTTCATCCCCCACTGTGTTGAGCATGGTGCTTTCCAGCTCAGCATTATCTTCAAACTGGATGAACATGCCACCTGCGCCTTTATCCTGTTCACAGAACATTTTTCAATGTTCAGCAGCAAAAGGTCAAGAACAGATCCCAGGCTCATCCCACTGGACACTTTCCAAAGTGACATCAAGTCATCAGCGACTCTTTAGATCCAAATATTCCATCAGTTCTGAATTCTTCTAATTGTCTGATTGTCTAGTCCAAGTGGTATTCACATTTTTTATGTCATTCTTTAAAAAATTATTGAGGCCCTACCCAAAGAGTTTTGTTTATGTGGGCTATATATAGCAGTGCGCTTCGTAAACATTTCACAACCAGCTCTCATATGCAGCACATACTTTTAAATTTAACCTGAGTTATTACCATTTTGTCTATCACTTTCTTAAATCTAGGCAATCAACAAAATCGGTATATCAAGTCATGCTTTGTAGCATTGGTTGATTTCCAAGGTATAAATTCTCTATTAATTCGCTGAAAATTTATTGGTTCTCAACTTGATTCTAATATATTTCTGGATATATCCTTGGATATTGACCATGTTAGAAAAAGACATCTCAGTATTATTATGAAAATAGTTTAGCTCTCTCAGACCTCCTAAAATGGTCTTGGGAGCCCCAGAGGTCCCCAGATACACTTTAAAATTTTAATATTTTTTAGTTTTTCATTTATGGAACAAAACACACATTTCACTTTGAGAACCACTGGTTTAGCTCCTAACTCTGTGACCCTGAGCAGGTCATTCAGCCTTTTTCAATCTCAGGTTCCTCATCTATTAAACAGGAACAAAATTACATGTAGAACTTGCTTCATAGCATTGTTTTGAGGCTCCAGTGGGATCCTATTATACACATAAAATAACTTTAATGTAAAATGATTCAAAATGTTTTGAAAGAGTCCACTATTATTGGAGTTATTTTTCCATCTTGTCCACAAGAAAAAAGTAAAGGACATCAAATGTTCTGCTGATATCTAGGAAAACAAAACCATTAAATTTATATTTTTGTGTCCCAGTTGAATGTAAATTCCTTGAAGGCAAAGGTTATTTACATTTTAATTGGTGTTTCTACCACTCGAAACAGTGCTTGTCAAATACCAGGGTTCTTAATACATGCTTTTGATCCCCTGATTGATGGATAGTCCTTCCGATGTGTGAAGACAGAATATAAAGTCAGAGAAGCCCACTTCATCTGCCTTTATTTTGATAAGCCTCAAAATCTTCATTCACAAAACTATTTGTACAACCCACTTCCCAGGGTTGGTAAGCAAAAAAAAAAAATGCTTTGTAAGCCTTAAGCGTGTAGTACTTCCTCTGGGTTACCGCCCTAACTTGCACTCACACCCATGTAGTAAAGCCCCAAAGGGTGGCTGCTACTCTCAGTATTCAAGGATTTCTCTGGTACCACTCTTTTAACATTACAGCTCAAGAGCCCCGACCTGTGTGATCCTCTTTAATAATCAACCAGTAGACCAAACCCACTCTTAGTAAAGGCATCTACTAAGATGATAAAGTGAAAACTCCAAAATATTTACCCCTTTCCAAAAATATGTGACACACTCTCCCACAATTACACACAGCATCCATAGGACAAATAGGTCCAACGAGTGTTTTTTGCTGTAGCTTACAATTATGGAACTTCATAACCTAGAAAACCTTTCTCTCCTTGTCCATTCCCCTTTGCAGGCTAACTCTCACATGACAGAGCTACCTCTTTTTTTGTGTCCATAGTCAGAAGTCAGAAACAGAGGGATTATAATGTGTAGTAACAGTTATCACACTCATTCCATACAGCTTCAGACAACCGGGGCACAAGCCAGATTAAAATGTACAAAATAAGTATAATACAACACTGATAATATCAATTTGTGATTTTCTAAATCAATATGCTGCTTGCAGGGATCCATTTCTATTTGAGTTTGACAGCATTATATAATAAGTCTATAAAGGTAGGACAAAGCCAAGTTTTTAAGGGCTTTCCATTTCAGATAGATGTGTTCATATCTGACCTAGAGGTAATGAAAAACCAATGGAGTTTTTGGTGTAGAACTAAGATGCCATGGTCCCAATTGTGTTTTATGAAAAGCCCCATGATGATTGTATGGAGGACAGATTGGAGTAAGGAGATGTCTGAGGTAAGAAAACTAAACATAAGGCTATTGAAATAGTCTAGTTGAGGGTCATGAGGGTCTGAAATAAAGTACTTGAATAAGATTTCAAAGATGTCGCAGAGATAAAAATTTCCCAATTTGACCCCTAATTGGATATATATGAAAGGAGTGAAAGTGAGTAGAGGGGGACAACACTAAGCTTGTAAATCTGGGTGACCAGGTGGATGGTGTAGACTTCAACGGTAACAGGTAAGTTCAGGAGAGATGGGTTAGGACATCAAGATTAGTTGCATTTTGGACATGTGGAATTTGAGATATCTATGAGATATTCAGTTTGAAATATCTAATAGTGATACAAAACTGGACCTCAGAAGAAAGACTAGGGCTGGATGTAGAGATCTGGGAGTCTATAACATGGAAGCAGAGCTAGCCTTGGGCTGCTTGGCCTCAGAGGGCAGAACCAAGGGAAGGGGCGGAAACTGCAAAAATGCTGGTTTAGATTTGATGTCAGGATCATGATCAGCACTTGAGGGATCCCAAATTGGCAGGGCTTATTTGAGAAGGCAGTGAGTTTTCATCTGTGGAGATCTTTGAGCACAAGCTACATGCCCACTTAGAGAAGCAGTGAAGGGGAGTCTTTCTGAGGCCTCTCTGGAGGACGCCTCCAACCCTGGGCATCTGTAATACTCCAAAGTCTGGCTTGTTAAAGTTTGTCTGATTGCACAATGAGGGTGAGCTGAACCACAAGCTGTCTGATGACAAACTCAGCAAGAATCAGCATTCCATCTTCCTCTCTATGCAGCAGGCAAGCCCAGCAGCCCAACTGTAGAATCCCCTAAGCTGGCTGATTTATTGAGAACTATTAATCAATTTAATAGAGGAAAAGCAAAGAGGAAGCCAGAATCCACTCTGGGGCAGATTGGTCTGGGCTGCCAGTGACTCAGAGTGCCCTTGCCCTTCAAACTGCCTAATAAAATGCCATGCTTGACATTAAGTGATGGCTTTTATAATGGAAAAATGACTTTGT
Organism: Potorous gilbertii; assembly: GCA_028658325.1. Taxonomy (NCBI): domain Eukaryota; kingdom Metazoa; phylum Chordata; class Mammalia; order Diprotodontia; family Potoroidae; genus Potorous; species Potorous gilbertii. Next base: position 687,046,208 of record CM053770.1, read on the forward strand.
ACCTTAGAAGCAACAATCTACTGGAAGTCGGCATTATAAGCATGAATATGTGTGTATGTATACAGAGAGAGACAGACCCAGGTACAAATGTAGTTATTATGGATTAGATATAGGTGTAGTTGTTGACTAGATAGACATTGATAGAAATAGACAATTGATAGGTAGATGTATATATGTAAGCAAATGGCTAGATAGATGATAGGTAGATAGATAGGTAGATGACTAGATAAATAGATAATGGCTAGATAAATAGATGACGGATAGCAAATTAGGTAGGTAGATAGATAGATTGATAGGAAGACATATATGTAGGTAATAGGATAGATGATGAATAGATAAATAGATGATGGATGAAGGATGCTAGATGGATAGATAGATAGACAGACAGACAGATGCATGAATGATGGCACTAACTACCTGTGAGACCTTGAACAAGTCATTTGACTTTCCTGGTATTTAGCTTCTTCATCTATAAAATGAAGGACCTGGAGGAGGCAGCCTTTAGGTGACTTTCAGCTGCAGAGCTATCGTTCTATGATCCTAAAACTCTGGGTTCAAAGTCTCCATTAGACTTCTATTTGCCGCATGATGTGGAAACAAGACACTTAATTTGTGTCTGCGTCAGGCAAGTCCCTCAGACTTCCTGGTCTCCTTGGAGGGAGTTTCCACACCAAAAATTTTCCGTGCTGATCAATCGGTGAATCGGGGAACGGGCACCTTCTCCCTGTTAGACACTAAACTAACGACTGGGGATCCACAGACAAAAACTGAAAACTATCTTTGCTGTCAAGGTGCTTATTATCTCTCGAGGAGGAAATCACATGCCTGGAGCCCACCCCAAAGCCACCACAGATGCCACCTTTTCGGTTCCCTTTAATGCCAGTGCCTTCCCTCTCTAATTCTCTCCAAGTTGCCCTGTCTTTATCTCATTGTCCATGGTTATGGGCATCTTGTCTCCCCTTTTAGCCTAGGAGCTCCGTGAGAGCAGGGACTGTCAAATTCCTTGTCCTCTAGGAACAAACTTTCTATCAGGGTGCCCAACATAGAAAACTTGGAAAATTAAAACAAAGTATATACAGAAAAACTAGGGGAGGTGGGGAGAAATCAGGATCTGTGTTATTGGATCAACCCTACAATATTCAGGACTCCTGGTTTCCCTCCTGGAGTGGAACACATTTTTCTTGAACTGAATTGGCGGAGCCATCCTAGACACCCTCAAAGTAATACCTGCCCGACTTACGCCATAAATGGAATCATGCAGCCTGGCCAGTGAGGAAGAAGAGTGTTTTACTCAATGCCCCCAGGAGTGGCATCTGTCCAGGGCTACCCAGGACTGGGGAGAGTCCTACGGGGAAGCTGGGAAATGGTCGGTTTGGTCTCGTCCCTTCCCCATTCCTCTTCTCTAGCTCCTTCCGCCTTCCAGAAAGTCCCGTTCCACGTGCCTCAAGCGACCTAGGTTCAGGCGAATGGCTCTCCTGTCTCGTTCCAGCCTCTGGGGCCTCGGGGCAGGGCTGGGAGTCACGGTGTGAGGCTTCCACCGAAGGATGTTCAGGGCTCTGTTCTCAGCCCCCAGAGGCTCACTCCAGGCTCCAGAGACATTAATCAGGATGAAATCGAGAGCTCAGCTTCCAGAGGTTGCTTGCTAAATCCTGGACCAATGGAATGACTGAGTAGAGGAAGACTGAGGATCTCAAACATTTCCCAAAAGCCACCGACGCTCCCTTCGGAGCGTCTGCCGTCCTGCCTCTCTCCCTCTGAGCAGCCTGTATGGTAAAGGAAGTGCTCAGCTACCTGCCCAGACCCTCTGCGCTCCCTGGAGTGGAGCCCACCCCCACCAGAAGATGCCCCCATGTTCCACCAGCTGTGAAAGATCGTGTTCTGCGACTCCTCGGTGGAAAGCACGTAACTTCCTGCTGTTATTATTTTGATGGCTACCATCCTTTCTTTTCCATTTAGGGAACATCCAGTCAGTGAATAAGCATTTAATAAGTGCCCACTAATGTGCCAGCCCCTGGAGGGCAGGGTAGAGTAATGACTTCTCTTATTTCAGAATCCTGTTTTCCACCGTACATGCTTTATTTTCTATTATTATTTATTACCATGTAAATGCATCCTTCCGGGGCAGCTAGATGATTGAGTGAATAGAGCACGGGGTCTGTAATCAGAAAGATCTGAGTTCAAATTCAACCTCAGGTACTTAGTAGCTGTGTGACCTTGGGCAAGTCATTTAACCTATTTGCCTTATTCTAGTGCATAAGGCAATAGGAAACCAATCCAGTGTCTTTGCCAAGAAAACTCCATGGACAGTATGGTGCACAAGGTCACAGAGTCAGACATGACTGAGCAGCATCTTCTAGGCACTGTGCTAAACCCTAAGGCTGCAAAGAAACTACCCTCAAGAAAGTTACAGTTCAATGGGGAGAAGTTTTTGCACATGACTCCATGCAGAGAAGATAAAGAGAGAAGTATTGGACACAGTTTCAGAGGACAGGCATCAAGGCTAAGAGCTGGAAACTGCTTCTTGTAGAAGGGAGGATTTATCTGAGTTTTGAAGGAAGACAGGAGGCAGAGATGAGAGGGAGAGCATTCCAGGCATGGGCGAACAGCCAGAAAAAGTTCAGGTCACAGAATTCTGGAACGTAACCCCTCCAGAGGACCTCAGGCATCACAGCATCATCGTAGTCGGATCATAGACCTTACGGCCACCTAATAATAAGGGTTAGCAAGTACATTGCACTTTAAGGTCTGCAAAGCGAGCTACAGATGTCTCTCATTTAGGACTCACTGCAACTCTGGGAAGGGATGCTAGGATTACGTCCATTTTACAGATGAGGAAACCACGCCCAGAGTCAAGTAAAAATCATAATTGACATTCAATGTTGGAGTAGAGATTCCTTTTCAGTTCTGGTCTAGACCAAGAGATCACTTCCAATTCTGACTGTGACCAATGATGGTGTTATCAAGAGTGAGTTTGGAGTGAGGGTTATGTTGAAGGAAGCACAGTGCCATAGTGGATCAAGACATGAAGATGGGTTTTAATCCTGCCTTAGATACCATTGGTTTCATGACCACTGGTCAAGCCAGTTAACCTGAGCCTCAGTTTCCTCATTTGTAAAATAGAGATATTCACAGTCTCTACCCCCACTTCCTCCAGGGTTGCTGTGAGGCTCAAGCCCTGGATCAGTAGTGTTAGTTATGGGAGAAATGGGCAAGCAGGCTGATGCCAGGGAGACCCCTCAGGGTCTGGGCTGTGTGAGGGCTGGGCATGGGCAGGTCTCCCTCCTGCCTCCCTCCTCCTTACAAAGTAAATAAAAGCTAGGTGAGACTTGATTAAAGGGAAGCTTTAAGGCAGTATTCTGTGAGTCATGCTCCTCCTGGTCGCCGGAGGGGTACAAGGTGACCCAGAGGAGGAGGCGTGTGGGGCAGTGTGCTGACACCTTGTCTCCGAAGCTCAGCCCTCCTTCTGGGGTGGGAGCCTCCGCATGGCAGCCCTCACACGGCCTCTGCCTATCTCCGGTGCAGTGAAATGACGTGTCTGCCCTTTGATCATGCACCCTCATTGGATTGCTCCATCAATTAACAAGCATTTATAAACCACCTACTGTGTGTTGAGTTCTGTTCTAGTAAAAATGAAATAAGTCCCACCCTCTAGCAGGTGACATTTTGGAGGGAGGAGAGGGGTAGATAACAGGAGGAATTTATGCCAAATGCCTTTCCCGATCCCCTAAAGCCTAGTCTTATGAAGACAGCATGGGATCCCCCAAAATCTATAGCAACGAGATGAAATCAAGGAGATGCAATTGAGGAGAGACAAATACAAAAACCAGCACATAGGTTCAAAACACCAACACTATCCACATCGGGCTTAGATTTATTGAACGTTTTCTGCTTCTTAAAAAATTTAATGCCTTTCTGGGAGGGGGATGGAGTGACATTCAAACAAAAGATGTCCATAACAATTTGTTTGGTGCAATTGCTGTGGATTTGGGCTGTGTAGGAGCTGTGGCAATGAAGGGTTCAGTGCCAAGACTGGAGTCAGGCACCCTGGTCCTCCCTTGGCTGCCTTCCCCACTTCCAGCTACTGGGCTTAGACGTTTAGGCTCCTAAGGCATGGAGTGGGGACAGCAGGTTTGCTTCTATCACTCCCCCTGGTCTTTATCTCTCTCTCCCATTTATCATCTTGGACCTGCTTAAAAGTCAAGTGATGATGGCGCACCTTAAACCAGTTCCTGGGAGTGGCTCCTTGTTCTCTGCCATCCTCTGTTGCAGCTCCAGCAGCTGGCTCCCAAACAGAGCCTAGAATCTGTTGCATTTGTTTCAGACCAAATTTCCCTCCTCCTCCTCCCCCTCCCCCAGCATTCCCAAAGGATTACATAGCCAGGGCTGGTAGGCTAAAAATAGATTCCTGCACCAAGAAGGATGAATTAAAACATGAAAAGTGGGAGCAAACAGACCCCTCTAAAGTGGGATATGATTGCTCACGAGTCACTCTATGGTGAGGTGAGTGCTGATCCAGCACCAGGTCTTTGTATGACTGCAGGAAGCAGGGCTTCTTGCCTAAATACTGGAGACCCTTCCCCTCCATGTGGCTATTAAGTGGAAAGGGGCAGTCTCTGGGAAGGGCCATCTTACCCAGCTGGACACCTTTGCCCTCTCCCCCAACAGCATTTCTGTGGTCGGGAGGTCTTAACAGTTGTTCTAGAAGCTGGCACTGAGGAGGGAACATTTGGCTCTCTGTCTCTGTGCCTGTTTCTCTCTCCTTTCCTCCTTCTCCTACCCCATATCTGTCTTTCTCTTTTCCTCCCTTTCTCTCCCTCTCTGTCTCTGTCTCTCTGTCTCTCTGTCTCTCTGTCTCTCTCTCTCTCTCTCTCTCTCTCTCTCTCTCTCTCTCTCTTTCTCACACACACACCTATGGTTCTGTGTTTTCCTTGGGGGTCCTGTACCCTCTTGTGTGGAGTTCCATTCATAGAAGGTATTGTCAGGGGTCACTAGTGGTCGGTGGAGCAGCAGAGGCCTCATGTAAGAGATGTTTATGACCAGCTTCGAAGGAAATTAAAGATTCCAAGAGATGGTAGTGATAGGAAGTGAATTCCAGGCATAGATTCTCCTCTTCCAAAATGAGAGTGTGTTTGTCTGGAACTTTTGTTCCAGAAATTACATTCATGGAAGGAATGGGATGCATTTTAAAGGACTTTCTCATGCTTTGGGTTCCACTCTCCGCTCCCCCCCCCCCCGCCCCAGAAACCGATTAATCAATCCATCAATCTGATTAAGCAGGCGTTGTGCTAAGCCCTGGGGATGCAAAGAGGCAAAGCCATCCCCAGCCCTTCAGGAGGAGCTTAAAGTGTAATGTGAAAGAAAACATGTAAATAACCAAGTACTTCAGAGCCATATACAGAGACTTCAGGTCACCCCAGAGGTGAGAGCTCTAACTGGGGTCCTTCACCTTTGGTATCATAGACCCCTATGGAAGCCTGTCACAGGTCCCTGATCTCCATTTTGCAAATAAGGAATCGAGGTAGGCAGATATGAAGTGCCTTACACATTGCTGGGAAGTGTCTGAGGCAGGATTTGAGCTCAGGTCTCCTGACACCAAATCTGATGCACTTTTCACGAGGCCTCCTAATGGTCCCCAAGCCGCTTGAGAACAGAGACCTCTTTCCTTTGAGTCTCTGAAGGCTCACAGAGCTACTTAATAGATGCTTGTGAATTACATTGCATTGACCGGTCCTGATCATGTGTGGGTCAGCAGAGGAAACCAGAAGATGGCGCCAGAGAGAAGGCAAAAAAGGACCACTCAGCTTTGGCTTAGCCTGGTAGCCAGGGGCTCCCTCCCCATCCCTGGACCTGCCCTAGCCCACCTGGAGCACCGCCTTCTTTGCCTGCTCTCTCGGGGCAATAATACCTCAATTGTCCTCAGGCTCACACATTCTAATGAAGCTGTTCTGACAACAGGAAGGTTATGTCTGTAACCTGGAGAATGGTTGGTCCATCAGGAAGTGACGTTGCTCCAGTCATCCTAATGAATATCAGGTCCCTGGATTCAGATGGCTCTGGAGGAGAAGTGAGGCTGGTGACCTGCACAGCCCTCCCTCCCTCCCTCAATGCAAAGTCAAGTGCCAGTCATGTCATCATCTCTCTGATGGCATGGTCTTCTTCGTCAAGGAAGAGTAAACACAATGGATTAATGGGAGCTTCCCCCTCACCTCTAGTACTGACATTAGAAATGGTCTATTAAGTCACGCAAAGCAGGTGCCTTTTGGCTCTCAGGAAGGGCAGGAGGGAGGATGAGGCATCCAAACCATTCACAGTATTAAGTTAATTGGCAAAAAAAAAAAATGAATTAACTTTGTTTACATGTAAATGAGGAAAAAATAAAATATAATAAGACACACCATATTAGTTGATTGATGGCAGTGGACAGAGTGCTGAGCTGGGTGTCAAGGGTTCAAATCCTTCTTTCTTTCCTTGTTAGGTGTGTGATTTTGGAGGTATATGGTACAGTGGAAAGTGACACCAGCTTCAGTGGATCCAGATCCATAGCCTACTTCAGACCCTTATTACCCATGTCACCTGGGGCAATTCACTTATTTCCTGGGCTTCAACTTCCTCAACTGTAAAATGAGGAGAATGATGTTCCCTTCTAAGTCTGGGATCCTTTGGATATTTCTAAGGCTCAGTTTCTTTCTCTGCAAATGAGGATGATAGCATTTCAAGTCTGAGCAGCCAGTCTTAGAGCTCAGTTGGGTCAACCAGAACTGGGGTCAAGTCCTGTCTTTCACATAATGATTGTGTGTGTGTTCGTCCTTCGTTGTCAAAGAAGGTCATGCCATCAGGGAAGTGATGACACGACTTGCACTTGACTTGGTTTTGAGTGAGGGAGGACACGATCCTGAGTACGTTAGATAACTTCTTGGTGCCCCAGGCAGATTTCTAAGAATGTGAACACCCTGACAAGGTGTGCTATGGAGGCAGGGGCTTGAGCACTTTCCATGGAGCTGGCATGAGAGACTCCACGGGAAGGACATATGCTCTGGCTGCTTGAGGAAGGCAGGCTGACCCAGGACATCATGGGCACCCAAGTCGTGACCCTGACGCTCAGGCCAAGCTTCAGGCAAACTCCCAGTTTTTCATAATATTTCTCTATGTTTGTAATGGGACATTTTGTTTTTTCATGGTGTGGCATAATGGACAGAGAGACAGTTTCAGAATCGGGAAGCCTGGGGTGTAAATAGTACCTCTGGTAACCATTGGCATTATGATCCTGGGCCAGTCATCTGACTTCAGCATCCTGAGCAGTTCCCTAAGACCAGAAACTGCAGGGAAGATACTAACCTGCAATGGTGGGTAGGGTTGCCTCAGCTAGGGGTTTAAAATGGTGATGAAATCATAGGACTAGTCCATTTTCCTATTCATATCATACCCCTCCCCCATTTCTAGAGAATTGTCCCTTGTGAGAACAAATAAACGGAGGAGAGAAAGGAGGAGAGGGGAAGTATAGTCAGTAAACATTAACCAAAACATCTGCCAAGTCTAAGACTGAGTTACAGATGAAGTTCCACACTGGGAGCTCCCAACATTAGTGAAATCGCAGATCCAACCAAAAATTAAATATATGTACATATATATATGTATGTATATACATACATACATATATATATATATGAACAAATGCCCAGATTATTCAATGTGGCCTCAGTTTCCTCATCTGTAAAATGTGGGGTTAGCCAAAATGATCATTAAGGTCCCCTCCAGCCATGGATCTATGATTCCACTTAGTGAATGGGGAGAGGCAAAGAAGCCTTGCAAGGGTTACAGGGGGCTGCTAAAGCTATGATCGAAGAAGTACTTGTTGACCATTCTCCAGAAGGATACAGTTGACCTGGAGAGCCAGAGCAAAGTCCTAAGAAGCAGATCTGTGTTGAGTTGGTTGTCAATGTCCAGGGAAGGAGGAGATACTATGGATTAACCCAGTTTTGGAGGCTCCATGGATGACTTAGACCTTGAGCTGGCCCTTGAATGAAGGGTGAGGTCTGATGAGGCAAAGAGGAGGAAAGATCATCCCAGGAAAGACCAGCACCAGCATGTAATGGCTGGACACAATGGTGGACAAAGGGAGGCTGGTAGTTAGTCCACAAAGTGCAAAGTTGGGCAGGACTTCGGGACCATTGGTCCAATCTCTCTTGGAATAAGACTTCCATCTATAACATCCTTATCAAGGGTTTATTCAGTCTTCACCAGAAGAGGAGGTCTCTTTTGCTCTAGCCAGCCCCTTCCATTCTAGGAGAGCTAGACTTGCCTTCACACCAAACCTAGATTTGCCTGTTTGTGACTTTGCTGACTCCCAGAATGTCAGAGTTGGAAGGATCTGAGCAACTGTCCAGTTCAAGCCCCAAATCTTATTGGCAGTGGGCCACTTTCCTTTGCTTGCAGGCTTCTCATGGAAAGGGAGCCCTCCTCCTTGCCAAGGCAGCCCCTCCCCTGTTTGTGTAGCATGGTAAGGAGAAAAAATTCTGGACTTTTCTGAGTCAGTAGCATTGGGTTCAAATCCTGGTCCCACCACTTACTCCCTTTGTGAATTGGGAACTGGGACAAGTCACTTAACCTCCTCATCACTTATATAAAGGAATTGAGTGAAATGACATGTAAGAGCCTTTCCAGCTCAAAATCTATACTCAGAGGGTGTCATTATTTGGAAGTTTTTTCACAAGTCAAACCAAACCGAGTGTTTTTGCTAACTCTATCCATTACTCCTAGCTCTGCTTTTTAAGGGCAAGTAGAGGGAATTCTTCTTTTTCCCGTTGGTCAACCCTTCCTATAATTCCAGACATATGTTGAGCTCCAAGTCACCTCTTCTCTACGTTAACCTTACCCAGTGCCTGCAGTGGATTCTTTTACAATGAACTCTGAAGGCCTTTCACCACCTCCCTCCCTCTCCTTAGGATATGCTCTAGCTTATCAATTTCCTTTCTAAAGTATGGAGCCAATGCTCCAGGTATGGCCCAACCAGGACAGAGGGCTGGCTATGCCCTTGACATCATACATTATTGTTTTGCAGCCTAATATGGCATTGGTTTTCTTGTAGGGAGGAGTGGGTCAGCTGTATCAATAAGCAGAATTAAGGTTGTGTTACAAACCAGGGAGAATTCTCACCATCTGAAAAGATGCTTAGTTCTGCGCACCATCATCTCAATGGAAAAAACCCCAAACGTACATTCCGAATCATCTGACAAACAGATTATGGAATGTGAGTTTGGACACTCACCTGAAAAAAGAGTCTAACCCTAAATGCCTGGAGACTTGACTCATCAGATGCAGGAAACAGCCTTGTGGGGCCAACACTCACTGCAGGCTTAGGAAATCCCCATCCCTTCCCTTTCTAGATTCTCACCAGCAAGAGAATATGGGGATTCTGTCACCACTCAGAGTTAGGTATCAAATGCAAACACTAGGAAAGAGCACTGGGTTTAGGGTCAGAGGACTTGGGTGTGAAGTTCTGCTCTGTCATTTACCTGGGTGACCTTACACAATCATTTCCCTCATTGGACCTAAGTTTTCTACTTTGTAAAATGAGCAGTGGGACTAGGTCACCTTCAAAGTCTCTTCCAATCAAATGTTTAACAACTGACTCTCCAAAAATGTATGATATCATTTTATGTTTAGTCTGAATTATTAACATTTTCTTTATCACTTTCTTACATCTAGGCAAACAGTGAAACAATAAATCAAGCTGTGTTTTGTAGTGTTTACCAATTTCTAAGGTGTAAATCCTCCTACTGAAAATTTAACGATTGACTCTTACTGAAAATTTAACAACTGACTCTTGTAAGCCAGGTTTGAACTGGCTGCAGCACATTCCTGCTTCCAGCTCTCTATATATGATTGTATAATCCTAGAGACATCCCCACCTCTGAGGAACTGATAAACATTCACATTTATGTAGCATTTTCTTTACAATTGCCTTGGGGGTAGATGGCATAACTGTTCTTTATTCTGTTTTACAGATAGAGAAATGGAGGCTTGAAGATACAAGGTGACCTACCCAAAGTCACAGTCATCACATGACAGTCAGGATTCAATCTGAGGTCTTCAGACTCAAATCTAGCATTCTTCCCATTTTGTAACACTTCAGTGGATTCTAAAATGGGTGATGTCTAGGGGTATGCAAACATTTATATAACCATATTAATTTTCATCCACTTTAGGTGAATCAGTAAATCTAGACTTGCCCGATTAGGCCTACGGGTTGGATTGTGGAGGAAGTGTTCCAGAGAATTCCTTATAGACCAAGCTGATGCCCGTGGAGCTCTCTAAGTCAGGTCAAACACCTACAGTGTTCAGCATGTGCTGAGGACCAACTTGCCAGATTGTAAGTTTCTTGGGGGTAGACACTGCTCCGCATCTTAGTCTGTCTTTCTATCCTCGGTTCCTAACACAGTGTTTGGTACAGAATAGGTACTCACTAAAGGCTTGTAGATGACTGGCTCACTGTTGGTGACACAGAACCAGAAACAGAAACAAAAACAAAAACAATTGACGCTCTCAAGAATTGGGCATGGGGTGGGGACACAATGTGTACGCCTCCTAAAGACAAAGGATGTCATACCGAGTCATTTCTTTCTTGGCAAGGTAATGGAGTTAAGTGACTTGCCCAGGGTGACACAAGCTAGTAAATATCAAGTGTCTGAGGCCAGATTTGAATACAAGTCTTCCTGACTTCAGGGCTATATCACCAAGCTGCTGCTTATAAAGTAATTTCTAGAGGGAGGAGAGTAATGAAAACTGGGTGGCTGGGGCGGAGAATCAGGAAATGTTTCACATAGGAGGTGGTACCAGAGATGCTCTTTAAGGGAGATTGGAGGCAAATCTGAGCTGGGGTCAAGGATTGAGTGCAGTCCAGGCCCAGGGGCTGAGCACACCTAGGCACAGGACTGGAGAGTGCATAAAAGGGAATGCGATGAAAAAAGCTGGAAAGGAAACCAGATGTCACACTTCATGGAGTCCTTTAAAGGCCCAGAGCACACCCTCAGGAAGGTCGAGTTGGAAAGGCTTTGGGTCTAGTCTAGCAGTGGACCAGAAGAGCTAGCCTGAGGGTGGTTCATTTCTGGGTGGTGGGCCAGCATTTAGTGCATAAATATGTTTGGACACTGACCTGGCATACAGGGATCTGCTTTGATGAAGAATATCAAAAATGATGAAGCCACTGTTGCCGTGGAGACCTTCTGGAGCATCTATTAACCATGAGACTGCAGGGAGGGGTTTCATGGAAAGGTCTAGAGGAGAAGATCCTGAAACAAAGAGATGAAGAAAGCAGGGTCTGAACTTGTGTGCCCTACTCCATGCTGGTGCCATCTGGGGAAGGATGATAGAGGCATTTGCTGCCTGATGAAGGTAATCCTTGGTGAAGTAACCTGAGCAGACTTCAGAGATAATCCCCTTCTCTGTCACCTTAAAGTCAAAAAAAGAGAGATTCATAATCCAAAGCAAATAACAAATCTAGACTAGAAAAATTAAGTACCTCAGGATATCTATGAGAAAGCCCGGGATGAGGGAATTGTCTTTTCCAAGGACCATGGGACCCCAAGCTGGAATGCTCTGGTGATATACTCACAGTCCTTCCCTGAGATCTAGCTCCTTTATTTTTTGGGGTTTTTTTGCGGTTTATCCACAATGAGGATATAATTCCCATGATCTCCGTCAGTCATCTTACTTATCCCCTTATTCTGGGATCTCCTTACACGGAGAGACTTACAAGGGGAATATGTCTACAAAGAAATTGTCATTACCTTTCCAAATGTACTTGCCTGAACCCTAATTCTGACTTACATAGAGGAAATCATCTTTTTGGAAAGTTCATTTACTTCTCTTTGTTTATGCTCTCTCTTGTAAATCAAGTTTGGGTTGCCTCATGACTACTTGTGTAATGACAAAAATGGTGTGTGATCACCTGGCTGAGGAGGTATCCTCTTCTGCCTCCCTACACACCTCTCCTTTGAGGTCAGATGCCTTTCTCATTTTCCAAATTTCCCCATAATCTATTCATGATGCTAGAGCACCAATTATACAACAAGTGTCAGTGATCATTCAATCTTTTTGTAAAGTGGAGTGGACAATACAGTGATGGGGAGAAACACAAAAGAGGAAAAGAACGGAGTTCACTGGCTACCTAGCATCAAGTGCTTCTGTCTCCCTTGAGATTGTTTCCTCCTTGTGAGAAGGAGTAAAAAGGAAATCTTGGAGGGTTTGCTCAGTTAGAGGGGTGGCATCTAGACTCAACTCAGAGGCCCAGGAAGAGGGTGATGCCTGGGGGGAGGTACATGTTTTTTCATTAAACATCACCCTAATCAATACTTTAGGCACCATCATAACCCTCCGAAGCTGCAATTTAGCAGCTTATCGAAGTCCCTGGGAAAAGACAAAAGGCAAGATGGCGGATGCCACACCAGTTCCAAAACTGCTTCTTTGTTTTTCCCTTTTATTTCTTGTCTCAGAATACTCCACAAAACCCAGCCCCAAGTCCCAGGTCAACATCTCACCGGCTGATAAATCACACCCTCTCTCTTGAGACTTCATTTTCATCAAGGCAAGTCATGTCAAGTCTTTCCATTGTATCAGATGGCTTCCCAAAGCTCCTCGGAGGCAAAAGAAAAGGTTCATTTTGAGTTCATCATAGATTTAGAACTAAAAGGGACCTCAGAGGTCATTCAGTTTTACAGATGAGGAAACTGAGGCCCAGAGAATTAGAATGGCATCAATCTCTTTCATCATCATCCTCTCATTCTTTATAGCCTTCATCATCATCACCTTCATCACCATCTTTTTTCTTAGCATTTTGTCTTCACCATATTCTCTCTCTTCACCTCCTCCTTCATCATCATCATCATCACTCATCATCAGCTTCTTTTTCTTCCTCTTCCTCACCTTCTTCCCTATGAGCACCGTCATTTTTGTACATCCTTTTGCTCTCATGTCCATTATACCATTTCATGCCCTTCATCCTACTCACGGCCAGCACAATCCTCTACCAGCTGAGGCGACAGTCTCAGAGCCTCAGGAGTTCAGAATTGGGAAAAGACCTGGAGGCCATTTAGGCTGACCTGTCACCCTGGTGAAGATTCATGACCTTCTGAAAGAACAGATTTCCTCAGCCATTCTCTGACCCTTGGCTTTTTATCATAGATTTTTAGAAGAAAAGATAGCTATCTAAGACATTATACACCTTTCCTCACCTGCACACAGATATTACATTCTGCCTCAAGCCCAGCCAAAAAAAGAGGATAAGAGTCCTGCAAAGCACATAACCATTCAAATAACTGGAAGAAATGTCCCCAAATGGTTCTTTGGATGTTGTTCAGTTGTTTCAGTTGTGTCCAACACTTTATGACCCCATCTGGGGTCTTCTTGGCAAGAGATATAGGAGTGATTTGCCATTCCCTTCCATTCATTTTACAAATGAGGAAACTGAGGCAGAGTGAAGTGAATTGCCCAGGGTCACATAGTTAGGAAGTGTCCAATGTCAGATTGAACTCAATTCTGCCTGCTTCCAGGCCTGCCATTCTGTATAGCTGCGCGGAGCTGTTAGGTATATGAGAACGAAGATTATAGAATCTTAGCTTTAGAGCTAGGAAGAAAGTTAGTGGTCACTTAAAGCAATCCCTACATTTTCTATATGAGGAAACTGAGACCCAGAGAGATTATTCACTTCTCTCCACTTAATGCAGTCTATATTCCTGCCCAACTGGTCTGCTTGCTGTAACCCTGAACTTGGCATTCCATTTCCCACCTCCATGACTTTGCCCTCTCAAGTGAGGGCTCGGCTTCCTTCTTACCTCTTCCTCTTTGCTTCCCCCTAGGTTTAGTTCCATGGTCACATCCCAGGGGAAGCTTTTCCTGCTCCCTCTGGTGGATGGTTCTCTTTTCCTCCCCCAAACAACCAAGCCTAGCACTACATCTGTCATCCCACCTGCCATCTGCACCCTCATCAGATTGTAAGCTCCTCCAGGGCAGAAACTTCTTGGTGATTTTTCTTTTCCTTTGAATTCCCAGGACAAACAAGTGGACGTCTGACAAGAAAGTGCTTAACAGATGTTCCTGGTATTTAATGGAATCAAGACACACACCTCTCTTAGAAGGGGGTCCTGGCACCTAGCTCCATAGACTATGGGGGGTTTGTCCTTTGCTTATTGAAACGTACGTGTGTGTTGATGTTTTTCAAGTTCAGTGTAAGAAGAACACTTTTTCCAGAGTGTCCCCTTATAACTTTACAGAGGATTTAAGGATTTAGCATTTGCTTGAGGTCACTGGTAGGTGACAGAAATGGGTTTCCACCCCAGATCTTTTCATCCAGCCGCACAGTTGATAAGAAAACCCCCAGCAAGAGCAGATGACACTGCAGGGCGTTGCATGCAGGCTAAAGCCCAAGTCATGTGCATACCTGCATCTTGGCCTTCCCTCAAGGGAGGAGCTCCCACACTTGGCAACTCTGAGAACAAGCCCTTTTGGAGTCTCCCTTCGGAAAGAGGAACTTAGGCTCTTCTTTTTCCGTCTGCAGAGCAGTGGCTAATTCCACTTCAAAGACACGGTTGATCTGTGTGAGATTAACTCTAAATGATGGCTCCCTTCCCCGACACATGCTCTCAGGTCCTGAGAGTATCCCTTAGGGAGAGGCTGGTGTGGTTGGAAAGAACCCTGGTTTTTAGTCATAGCCATATTATACCAGAGAAAACAGAGAAGGGAAAGCACTTGTCCAAGATCATACAACTGTTAGGCGGCAGGAACACTATTCAAACCCAGATCCTCTGACTCCAAACCCCTTCCCCTGTACCATGAACTGAGTTCAAATCCTGACTGCAATTTTCTAGCAGTGTGACCTTGGGCAAATCATCCTCCCTCCATTTTATTCAAGCAACTGGAGAGATTTAATTTGGAAAAAAGAAAGCTTCGGTTGAGGGAATATCATAGCTCTTTTCAAATATTCAAAGGGTTTTTTAAAGAAGAGGGACTGGATTTGTTCTCCTTCGCTCCAGAGGGCACAACCACAGATCGAAGGAGCCAGAAGTCAGATTTAGGTTCAATGTTAAATACATTTCACTGATGGGTCCTTGATGAAAGTGTCATGGGTTGTCTTAACAAATACAGCAGATTCCCCTATGCTGAAGGTCTCAGAGCAGCCCTGGGAGGATCACACAAGGGCCAGGGAAAGGAGACTCTTGGGCCAGGACCAATTCCTTCCATTCTAAATCTTAGAGTCATTTGACTCCCTCATCTCCATTTTATTTCATTCTTCCTTAAAGCCCTGAGGTGGTAATTTTTCCTCCTGAAGCAGTTTGATAGATGGCAGACGATATCTATGCAGACTCCATTTTCCACAAAGCTTGAGACTGAGACATTGTCGTGATGCCACCCAGAGACTCCAATGGGGCGAGGAGGTTTTGTGTCATAGAGGTCTAAAAAGGCAGGAGTGGGTCTCATTAGGGCTGTGGAAAGATGTAGGCAAATGACATAGCCATGCTGTTCTGAACTCCAACTTTCCACATGGCACGTGAAGATGACTTTAAAAATGGTGGTAAGAGATTTCCCTGAATAACTCTGAGGCCCCTCAGAGTTGGGTGCCATGGCAAGATGAACAGGGAAGTGTATGAAACAGAATAATTGAAGAGTCTAAACTTCAACACTGATGTGGAAAATTTGAACAGGTGTTTCTTCTATCATGTTGGGAATATGGAGAGACCGAATAGGAAGCTAATTCATGCTTCCCTGTAGAAGGAGGAAATGCAAGACATTTCAGGATAATAGATCGCATCCCAGAAGCGTTACTCTCCAAGTCAATCCGCTGCTATTATGTTTTAATTAAATGTTCTTCACTTTAGAATTGCTGAGGTACTTGTTATGGCCTTGTCTAGAGATGCCCCAGTGGGGCTCCAGTTGAGTCTTGAGCAGATGATGTTCCAAATAGCACTGTGAACATGGATGCTACAGATAAAAGAAGAAAAGATGCTTATGACTCCATCTTCTCTCCTCCAACTGAGGGAACCATGATTTTCCAGTCTTTTCCCCTGATACTCTTCAGAAGAAGGATCTGAGATTCTGTGGAATCCCACCAGCTTGGCTTCTGGACTTGAATTAGGTGTTGAATGAAGAGCTCAGTTCCTGCAGTAGAGAGTGAATGCCTTCTGAATATTCAGTGACTCAATTTTCCATTCCTGTTGAGTCATCTACCCCAGCTGTGATGGATGTTTGATACTTTCTGGAATGATTATAGGAAATTGTGTATGGAAAATCCCCTCGAGGCTTTGGGGGTTTTGATTATGTTGGAAATCATTCATATGCATTCTTCTTTTTCAAGACTTGAGCTTCCCAGGAATTTAGGAAGGGCCTTGGGAGAAAGAGGATATCAAGGGGAAAGAAACAACTCTGGAAACAGAGCTGCTGATGGGCAATGAGGGTCATAGCAACTGACGAATATAAGCAAGTACCAAAGGTTGTAGTGGACGGTCTGCAAGGGACCACAATGTACAAACACAGCCCAACAGAGAAGAGCTGGCTAATAGCCATCATTGATTGCCATTTGGGAAGTTTACTCCATTACTCATTTCTAAATACTTTAGATACCATCGTCAAGTATGAAATGTTGTTGTTCTACAGAAGTTTCTTAATGTTAACGACGTGGCTGATGTCATCAATTACATATTTGGAGGCAGCTTCAGGCAGTGGAGAGGGAGCTGGCTTTGGAGCCAGATCATTGGCTCAGATCCTGGCTCTGTCCCTTGCTTTCCATGTGACCCTGGGCAAAATGTTCCTGGCCTCAGTTTCTTCATTTTTGAAATGAGGTAATTGACTTTAAACTGTTTGTCTTGAAATCCCACTATCCTATGAGCCATTTGGAAGAGTCAAACAGAGAAAACCACAGAACTCCTGAGTATAGTTTCTCATACCTGGAGTGCTGCTGAGCCTTTGGAACACTGCTTCTTGGAAGCCTGAGCTCCTCCTTCCTGCAAGAAAGCTTTCCTGATTGCTCCCCTAACTGATAGTTCTCATGCCCTACCAGAATTACTTGATGCTTATTGTGTATATATTATATTTGCTTACCTGTGTATGCATAGTTTTTCTCCTAGTAGAATGTAAGATCTAGAAGGGCAGAGACCATTTTGTTTTTCAACTGGTTGGAGGAGTGGATAAAGTACGGGACCCGGAGTCAGGAAAATTTCTGGCCACAGACACTTCCTAGTTGTGTGGCCTTGGACAAGTCTCTTCACTCTGCCTCAGTTTCTTCATCTGTAAAATGAGTTGGAGAAGGAAATGACAAACCACTACAGTATCTCTGTCAAGAAAACCTCAAATAGAGTCACAGAGAATTGGATGCAACTGCAACTACTCAACCATGACAAACAAAATGGAGGTAACTAGTTGATAGATAAGGTAGTGTTAAACTTGGGGTCAGGAAGCCCCTGCCTCAGACTATTACTAATTGTGCCAGCATGGGCAAGTCACTAAACCACTCTCAGTCTCTGTTTCCTCATGTGTAAAATGGGCACAAATAATGGTATTTCCCTCATAGATTGTGAGGAAGAAATGAAATGACATGGAAAGTGCTTTGCAAATCTGAAAACATTATGTAAATGCTAGCTAGTGTTCTTCCCAGCCTGGGTGCCTGCCTGGCTGGCTGACTAGAAATAGGACCTTAACTATGTTTGTTTAGATACATTACTTTTCAGTCAATCTACAATATGACATAAAACAGATGTACACACAAGGGTGTGTGTGTGTGTGTGTGTGTATGTGTGTGTGTGTGTGTGTGTGTGTGTGTGTGTGTGTGTTTAGCCGGCAGAGTGTGAATCCCAACTAAGATCTCACCCCTTAAGGAACAAAGTTGAAAAATCTGGTTCAGGTCCCAGTGTAGACTTTTTCTTGTTCATGTGATTTAGGGAAAAGTTATAAGATCTAAAGATGGTCCAACTTCAGAGATCCTCCAAAACACCTTGCTTTGTAGGTGACAAAACTGAGGCCAACAGAGAAGTGAATGTCCCAGGCTCATGGAGGCAGTAAAGTGCAGAGTCTGAACTCTAAAGCAAACTTCTGCATACTGAATCATGCTGCCTCTGTGATTTTAGTTTCCTGGGTTGGAGTTGTGACCTGGACACACTTTCTCCTCTAGAGGGACAGGAAAGAAAACATGGGACTTGGAGTGGAGAGGACCTGAGTTTGAGTTTGACCATGAACGAAAGCTGTATGATCCTGGGTGGGTCACTTAACCTCTCTTAGCCTCAGTTACCTCATCTGTAAAATGGAGTTAATAACAGCCCCTCTCTCACAGGATTGCTATAAGGTAAAATGAGATATGTATGTGGATCCTTTGAAACCTTAAAGTGATAAAGAAATGCTATTATTAATGATTATTCATCTGACTGGCAGAACGCTTGAGCATGGCCTAAAAATCAGAATTATTTTCAGTTTATATCTATATATTTGTACGTGTGTGTGTATGTATGTATAATATTATATATATATGTAATATATATATTTATATATTATATTTTCCTTTCCATAAAATCTCCCCTTAGGGAGGTATCACCTTTATTCAGACCAACATTTATTGAGGCAGATTTTAGGTACAATGGCAGAAATAAAGGGTCTTGTGTCTATTCCATAGAGCATTCATGGAACTGAACATAGTAACCCTGGTCTCTTCTGGGGACATCTATACTTAGCTCTGGAAGATTTTGGTATGACAGAGATGTCTTGGTTCCTGTGAAGGTCAGTCAAGTGGCTCCATAGTGCACAGAGCATTGGACTTGCAGTATCATTTTTGTGAATTCAAATCTGGCTTCAAATACTAACCAGTTGTGTGACCCTGGGCAAGTCACTTAACCCTGTTTGCCTCAGTTTCCTCATCTGTGAAATGAGCTGGAGAAGGAAATGGTGAACCACTCCAGGATCTCTGCCAAGAAACTTCAAATGGGGTCATGCAGAGTCAGGCATGGCCAAAAACAGCTCAACCAACAGGCCTGACTGGGTAGACAAAGACAAAAAACGAGAAAGACCCTGTCCTGAGGAGCTTACGTTTTATTGAATCTTTTTATCATTTATATTCATGTACTTACACTGAAATGTATAGGCTGAGGAAGGAGTAAATGACCGAATAAAGAGAAAGAAACTGAGGATGGAGAAAGAGATTTTGGAGTTGCACAGAACTGAGTGGGGTCAAAGTAAACCCCAGAGCGCTGAAATGTAATTAGGAAATGTTTGACAAGATAACAATACAAAACAGTATCATGTCAGTGTAACAGTAAGAACTGCAGAGCCACTTACTCCAAATGTGGTCTCCTTTCATCTTCCCAACAGGCAGATGCTGTTATTGGGCTGATTTTCTAAGTCAATCTGCCCCTTTGGGACCAAAGCCCCATGTGGAGGAGTACTGGAAGGAGTGTATTGAGCTAAAGGAGAAGAGAAAAGGCAGCTAAGATAGAGAGAAGGGGCATGTAGAGGAGAAAACAAGTGATGAGAGGAGGGAAGGGTTTGGGGGGAGGAGAAGGATTCTGGGTAGTGTGGCTTCAGCTCAGGGTCTAACTCTCCCTGGCTTCCTCCAAGACCCTCTCACCTTGGGCAGGAAACCCCTCACCCATCACCCAGGGCTTGTCTTATGCTGATTTTTTCCAGTTAATCCTGTATGTGTCTTTTTTGTCCATCTGGGTTTGCACGGTTCCTTTCCTGGGAAGACTGGGAGCTCCTCGAGGGTAAAGTTCATGGTTTTTGCCCTTCTTTGTATCTCCAGAGCTTAGCATAGTACTTGGCCCCAGAGTAGGTGCTCATAAATGCTTGTTAACTTGATTGACAATAACTACAATGACAGCGAAAGTGACACTTATGTTGCTCTTTTCCTTTTTCAAAGTGTTTCATGACCATTAGCCCATGAATCTCTGGATAAGCCTGTGGGCTAGGGCCAAAGGTGGTAGGCAAGTTGTAGGCAACTAGGTGGTGTGGCCAAGATAGATGAACAGGTGTGGCGTCAGGAAGATCTGAGTTCAAATCTAGCTTCCGATGGTTACTAGCTGTGTGACCCTAGGCAGGTCACTTGATCTTTATTTGAAGTGATCTCCTCAAATGCAGAATGGGCATTATGAAAGTGCTTCTCTCTTGGGACTGTTGTGAGGATCATGTGATATGGTATTTATAAAGTGCTTAGCACAGTGCTAGCATATAGTAGGTGCTATATAAATGCTCATGCTCCTTCCCTACGCATTTTAAGAAAAGCGTATGGATTCAGTGGAGACAAAGGTCCAGTACCAAATTCTCCTCTTGACCTCTGCTGCTAGGTAGGAGCTGAGCAGCTGGGATAAGGGGAGAAGGACTGGAAGGGATGAGAGAAAGAACAGTTTTGGGGGAGGCATTAACTGAGCAGGGGGCAGGAAGCTAAGCGTCAGGCAGCCAGGTAGTACTAGGGGTGGTGCCCTGGACCTGCGATCAGTAAGGCCTGCCCTTTGAAGGTCCCCAGGGGTTAGATCTGCCAAGCCCTTACAGTGAGTCAGTCTTGGATACTGATTAGCTGTGTGACTCTGAGGAGGTCATCTCCCTTAGCTTTCCTCTCTCTAAAATGTGGATAGTAATGAAACCTACTTCCTAGGACTGTTGGGAGGACATGAGACATTTCTAAAGTCACTTTGCAAACTTGAAAACACCATATAAATGCTAGCTATTGGGATGACCTCTACTGTATGTCCCTTCCTGTCCATGTGTCTCTAACAGTTGGACTCTATGACTCTGAGGATACGGAGAAAGTATTATTGACTTACAAAACAGGTGCAGCCTGGGACTCCGTGTCCTGTGTTTCCTGTTCTTGGACCTCTCCCCTGCCCACGCTATCTGGACTCTTCCCCGAGGGATCTCCCTGGGCCATGAGCGACAGCGCTCAGGCTCTGCTCACGCCCTTGTTCCTGGAACTGTGCTATGAGAATGGCAAACAGGGTCTCTGAGGAGCACCAGGGGTGCTGCTGGTCCCAGGCTGGGACAGGCATGCGCTGGGATCATCTTGTTTCACATACACTGTTGGAATCAGGGATGCCCATCAACTTTTCAGGCCCAGCTGATGAGCCACGCCCCTCCCAGTAAGAGAGTGGAGGTAAAACAACGACGATGAGGATGAGGATGAGGATGATGACAAGCAAGCAAAAAGTTGGGGAAGAA
The DNA here is from genome assembly GCA_028658325.1 of Potorous gilbertii. Classification (NCBI taxonomy): domain Eukaryota; kingdom Metazoa; phylum Chordata; class Mammalia; order Diprotodontia; family Potoroidae; genus Potorous; species Potorous gilbertii. The sequence continues at coordinate 687,067,388 of CM053770.1, forward strand.
TGGGAAAAAAAAACCAAGAAGCCTCTTGGCCTTAGAAATTCACCAGTGGGGACTCTGCCTTTCTCTTGGGAAATCTCTCTCTCCCTCTCTCTCTCTCTCTCTCTCTCTCTCTCTCTCTCACACACACACACACACACACACACACACACACACACACACACCGAGCCAGGCTTCAGCCCCCACCAGCTGGCCTTTTCTTCTCTGTCCATGTTATTTCCTTACTACTCTGCCTGTCAAACATGTGCAAACTGAAAGAGCTTTTCAGCCTTTTGTAGAAGAATGGGAACAATACAGAAATGACGAGAAGCCGGGAGCTTTGCACAGCTTGACCACAGATAAACAGAGGAGAGGAAGTGGGTGAGCTGGACTCCAGGAAGGGCCACTTGACTTATGAAATGGCCTCTTTAAGAAGAGCAGGTGCCTCCCTGGCAGCCCTCATACCCCCAAGCCATGCAGCTGGGGCTCCACATGGGCTGTCTGTCAACAGAAAAGGCCCATTGGGGAGGAGGAGGTGCCACATTGGGTAGCCAATGCTAATGGGATAACTGAGGAAGCTGGGACCCAGATAGGTTAAGTAACTCATCCACAATCATGCAGGGAGAGCTTTACCAAGGCAGAGATGTAACTAGGGCAGGGCAATGTGGACTTTGTCTCAGGGCACCAAAAGTTAGAGGATGCTAACAATACTTATACATTTCATGCAGCATAATTTTAGGGGTAGAAGGGATCTCAAAGGTCACCCAGTCCAACTCTCTCATTTTACATATGTGGAAACTGAAGCCCAGGAAAGTGAATAATGCCCAATGTCACACAAGCAAGAGTCTGGATCCTTTCAGCCAGATAGAAAGAGATGAGTTTAACACAAGAAACACTGGCCAAATTATAGGCATGCTCCTCTTCAGCATAGTCCTTCCCTGCTTTCTGGGAGGCAGTTAGGCGGTGCAGTGGATAGAGCACTAGAGACAAAAAGTCCTGAGTTCAAATTCAGCTCTGTACACTATTCAGTCTTGCTCTGCTGTGTGACCCTGGGCAAGTCATTTAGCCTCTTGGCCTCAGTTTCCTTGCCTGTAAAATGGAAATAATAATGGTGCCCATATCCTAGGGTTGTGATGAGGATAGAATGATATAGCATTTGTAAAGAGCTTCACAAATCTTAATGCACTATATAAACTCTGACTACGGCTATTAGCTGGGGCAGCCAGGTAGCAGAATGAACAGTATACCAGGCCTAGAGTCAAGAACACCTGAGTTCAAATCCAGTCTCAGATATTTACTAGATGTGTGTCCTTGGGCAAGTTACTTTACTCTGTTTGCCTTGGTTTCCTCATCTGTAAAATGACCTGGAGAAGAAAATGGTAAACTACTCCAGTATCTTTACCAAGAAGACCCCCAAGGTATACTATGAAGAATTAGACAGGCTTGAAAATGGTTTAACAAACAAAAAGTTATTATTAGTTATGGCAGGGGCTTCCCAAGGGCCCAGGGTGTCCTATTTTTTTTTCTCATAGGCCAGTGTACCTGGGATCTTTTCCTCAAAAGTTAGATGTCTCTCCCCTTGGCTTACACCTAAAACTGAATTTGGTTCTGCCCTGGGTACAAGAATCTAGTTATATGTCTGCAGGGAGAAGGAGCCATCAGAGGGATCTTCCCATAGCAGGAGCAGGAGAGCATAGTGGACACGGGCAGGAACAGGGGTTCTTCACTTCCGTCTGGCTGAGCACACGTGGCTCAAGGCTGAAAGGCCTTGGTGTTTTGTTACAAGGTAGCAAGTCCTGGTGGGTCCCTTAGTATCCACCTCTTCAACTTTGTGTTCCTTTCCTGAGTGTAGGTGACCAAACACTGATCTGGAGGTGGATGAGTCCTAGAGGTCCAGAGCCCTGGGTCGATTGGCAGGAGGTGACTGGCGGCAGTGCAAGTTTCTGAACCTGAGACGATACCCTTGACAAAGCTCAAACTCTGGCCTGGTTTCCCAGAAGACTCACACAGATCTGAAGGCAATTGTTTGAACAGGGTAGAGCTGAGGTGAAATGCAAAAATACCTTTTCAGCAGTCTCATAAAATGTTGTATGTTTTGATGATTTTACAACTCAAACTCTCAGAATACAATAGTAGTTATAAGTAAGTAGGGCCTATTTAAATCTTTCTGTTACATGAGCAATCTTGGGAGACTTGTGTGTTAAGCATTTCTTTTGTGTAGAGTAACTAAATAGCTGTCCCATATCTGATGTATATCGCACATTGAATATTTTTCTATTCCTTGCTTTGGGGAGGCTTGTAGGCATGAGCTAAATTGAAGGATTAAGTAATTTTTCCTGGTTTAATGGGATGTAAAAAGTCAGAGAGTATGAGAAAAGAAGACTGACTGTTCATTTAAGCGAACAGGATACCTCAGTACTAAACCTGGTTCAGTTCTTGTGCAGGACTTAGAAGGAGCTCCTTAGAGCTCCCTGCGGTGATCCTCCTTGTTAGAACAGCATAGACAAGTTTAAAGACAGGAAAATCTGGGTTCAGATCCCATATCTAACACTAGCTGCACCACCATGGTAAGTTACTTACCATGTTACTTACTCAGTTTCCTCGGCTGCACAATAGTGCTAGTGTTTACTTCACAGGGTGGTGGTGAGGCTTAAATTAGGTAATATTTATAAAGCACTCTGCTAACTTTACATGTATCAGTTATTATTATTTAAAAAACTTTGCTGTGACTTTTGGTGTAGTGAAGGATCCAAGTCACTCAACCTCTTGTGGCTCCGTTTCCTCATCTGTAAAATTAAGGGATGGGTATGTGGACCTCTGAGAGGCTTTTCAGGTCTAAATGTATAGACGGGGTTCTGTGAATGTGAATAAACCACACATCTCTCATGCATTTTACAAGGTCACATTTCTGCCCACACTATTAATTTGTAGCTGTTTTTTTTTTCTCAAGCATGCACATCTGTGTGGCCTGTGTTTATACAGATCATGAGAGGCTGTTAGGATTTTGGGTGCAAAAGAAGAGAGAATCAATGACATGTAAATACTAGGACTCCCCAGACCTTCAGTCTTACCCTTGACTACATTCACCAACTCCAAAGTCAAGTTTACTTTTTAAATAGGATTTCAGCCTGATTAAGGCAGCCAAAGAGGCCACCAATGTTCTCCCTCCAGTGACAGGTATGTCCTGAAAATACAAATCCTATGCAAATGAGCAGGGAGAGGAACCGCTTGGTAAACAGAGTCCCTGGTTCTAGAAGTACAGAAACTTTGTTCAAGAGGCTCATGGATTTTGAGTTGGAATATATTTCTAAGGCTGACTAATCTAGACCCTTTGTTTTATAGGCAAGGAAACTGACCTAAACAAGTTAAATAATTAATAATAATAGCTAGCATTTGTATAGTGTTTACTGTGCGCCAAGCACTGTGCAAGCACGTTACACTATTATCTCACTTGGTTCTCGTGACGACCCAGAGAAGTAGGAGCTATTATCATCTCCATTTTACAGATGAGGAAACTGAGGCAAGCCGAAGTTAAGTGACTTGCTCAGGGCTACATAGGTATACTACTACTCTTACTAGAACAGCTGCTGCTACTACTATCACTGCTCCTCCTGCTACTACTGCTACTAGTACCACCATGAAGTAACATTTAACACAGTCACAACTACACCATTTGAGCCTAATAACAACCCTTAGACGTAGGTGCTCCTATTATCCCCATTTTACAGATGAAGAAACAAGGCAGACAGTGGTTAAGTATCTTGTTCATGACCATGCAGCTAGCGAATGTCGGAGGCTGGATTTGAACTCACGTCCCCTGACTACAGTGCTCTTTATATGGTGTCATGCTAAGTATGTAATGATGATAGCTCACATTCACAAAGAGCTTTCCTATGCTATATGTGCTAGTTCTCTTTAGCCTTATTTTACATGTGGAGAAGCAAAGGCTCAGGGAGTGGAATAGCCCAAGATCCCATAACTGCTAAGTGTCAGAGCCAGGACTCGGAGGTTTTTCCAGACAAGCATTTTTCCCCACATACTGCTTTGCCTCTAGCTCCTCCCATAAGTTACGTGAGCCTGACAGTGGAGACACGGAGGCTCAGATCCAGAAAACCACATTATTTGCCATTAAAAATAATTTAAATTTCCTTTGTATACAACATATGAGTACCACCCTAAACCATAAGCACCTTGAAAACCATCTGATCTAATCTTCTCATTCTACATATGCAGAAACTGAGGTCAAGGAGAGTTGAGCAAGTTCCCTAAAAGTTATGCAGGCAGTAGAAATCAAGAATGGAATTTGAACTCAAGTCCTGTGAGCTAGTGCCTTTTCCACCACACTCTATTGTCTTCCTTGGACTGATCATGATAATGGCATAGGTTTTAGTTTCCCCACCCTCTTAGTGGTGCTGAAGTCCAGTTTGTCGAAACCTGTAGCGCCTAGAACTAAAGTCACTCCTCTGGATGTGGGGGGACCAGAAGAAATTACGATGGGACTGTCACCTCCCTTACTTCTGGATACCAGGACTCATTTAGTACAGCCCAAAACTGTAAATACCCTAAAGGGGCATTTTTATAATGAAAATTCATGGATTATGCTCAGAGATGCCCTTCCTGTGAGAAGTTTGGGATCTGAGACTCTGGCTACCACTGCCTTTCCTGATCTTAGGCAAGTGAATACCTGGAGATGAGTATGTCCAGGTGGGGAAGATCCCATCAGATTGGACTTGACTGGTGGCAGAAATTTCTACATTAGAGAAGATGGATAGCAACCAGAGGATTGCCCAAGTGTGGGCCAACTTTTACCAGCAGAAATGTATCAGCAGCTGTTAGTACAGTGCCTAGTGGAGGTGAAATGAGAAATGAAAACTGTTTCATGTTCTTATGAGGTTAAATTTTACCCTACCAGTCATTTGTAACAGTATTTATATTACTAAATTCTGTTCAATATTAATGTCTACTCTGGTTCTTTCATGTTTAGAATGCCTTTCCATGTAGAAATGAATTGCTTCCCCTACTCTGATACATAGTATTCATTGAGTACCTCTTATACCCACCCCCTCTTTGAGAAGACCCATACCAACCATTGCTTTAGTCTTAAGCAGGTTCCCTCAGGGCAGGTTGGGGAGGACTTAACTAGCCAATGGTTGTGTGAAAGAGAAACCCAGTCCATACAGCTGTAGACATTAAGTCTCCAAGACTAAACCCAGTCCAGACCACATTCCTGGGTGCAGAGCAAAGAGTCACAGGGGATAAGCTGGCATGGATGATGCTTATTTGGTATCACTGGTTGTTGCTGAGACATTTCAGTTGTTAATGACTCTCTGTGACCCCATTTGGGGTTTTCTCAGCAAAGATATTGGAGTGGTTTGCCAGTTCCCTCTCCAGCTCACTTTGCAGACAAGGAAACTGAGGCAAACAAGGTTATATGACTTGTCCAGGGTCACATAGCTATTAAGCGACTGGGATCAGATTTGAACTCAGGAAGAGGAGTTTTCCTAACTCCAGAATAGCACACTATCCACCTAGCTGCCAAAAAAAAATACATTTAACATAGCTTATTAACGCTATTGCTGTTCAGTCCTTTTAGTCATGTCTAACACTTTGTGACTCTTTTGGGGGTTTTCTAGGCAAAGAGACTGGAGTGCTTGACTATTTCCTTCAGCTCACTTGACAGATGAGGAAACAGGATTAACCGACTTGCCTAGGATCACACAGCTAGCAAGTGTCTGATGTCAGATTTGAACTCAGCTCTCCACACTCCAAACCTGTTGGTCTATATGCTGTGCCACCTAGCTGCCCTCGCTGGCATCACTGGAAGGAACATCTAAATTGATGAACTCACAGATTTTTTGAGTTGAGTAGAGAAAAAAATTCTCATCATTGGAATGTTCTTCCATGGAAGAAATAAGTTCCAGCTACATGGAGGTCTTCAAGCAGCAGCTGGGTGACCCCTTGCTGCATATGGCAGTGAGGGGAGTCTTTTTACATACAAGTCAAAGTAGTTAGCCTTGAAGTCCCTTCCTGCTCTGAATTTCTGTTTCTTGTCGGAGGCTGATGCCATAAATTTATTGTGTCACCTTGAGTTGGTCACTACCTTCTCTGGGGCCGTTTCCTCAAGAAAAAATCAGGGATTTGAACTTGATTCTTACAAAGGAACTGTCTTTTGCTTCTGGTTGTATCCCCAGCATTTAGCACAATACTTGGTGCTTAATAAATTTTGATTGATAGAAAGATCTGTACCTTCCAATTCTAGTAGTTTATGACACTATTTTCTAAAGTACCAAAAAGTACCTGTAAAGAAGTCCCCACAGCAAGACCTCCACATGGTCTGGAGGTCATACTGGGTTCTGAAAGGGTATGGTAACAGAACGCAAATGTAGGCAGTGTCTGCCATATTGTAGAGCCTTCAGGGGTAGTCCTGACAATAATTTGAATCTGCTTTCCAACGATACAACTAGCTAGTACCAGGAGGATCTTCAGCACTTGAACAGCCCATTAGAAATGAAATCTTTGACCACAACTGCTTAAGAAACAAAGGGAAAATTCAAAAATGGCCTTGGGCCTGTACCTCTCCTTTTGTTTTTGCAGTGACAGTGGCAGAGTCGTTAAAAAGGGGGCAGAGGGAAAAAGTAACCAAGAATTTAGAATTTCCTTAATTTTTCGTTAGCTCTATGCCCCCAGCCAGAGAGGGAAGTTCTGGTAAAACACTTCAGTGTTCAATCTAGCTCTCTTCTCCTGGGATGTTCCACCTTTACCTCCTCCCTCCTGTATTTCTAGCAATTACACTCCCACTATCCCAATTAGCAGATGCTGTGGTTAATATTATTTATTAAGACGAAGGAACTATTTAAAACAAAGAAAGGCTAACAGACTTTCCCTATGTCCAGAGGAAGAGACTTCAGGCTTCCATAAAGAAAGTCAAAGGGAGAAGGAAAATGTAGAATGATGTCTTGGGATTTGGGAGGGGTAGGTGCTTTGAATGTTCCACAAAGCTTCTGTCCAGATGCTGTCATTCTAGATTAGCCCAAGTGCCCTTCTCTCAGAGTCCTGGTTCTTCCTTTTGGAGTAATAGTTGCCTCTCCCTGTGTCTCAGTTCTTCTAGTACTACATGACATCTTAGGGGTTCCCTTTCTCTAGCTCCCTGTCTTCTCATCCCAGAAAGAACCTGGTTCTTTTCTGAGCATCCCTCTTGGACTCACTGAACCACTTTTTTGAAAGAAAAATCCATTCTTCTGCTATAACACTGCTTCCTTTTTGATTCACTAGAGGTTTTTATTCATGCCTCACAAAAGGATCCCTTGATATGGCCCAATTTTCCAATTTTTTTTACAGTTAATTTAACAGTTAATTATCTGGTTCTTTTCTGTGATTAGGTCAGAGAAAGATCAGCTTCCTTATACTGGATTAAGTCAGTGACCTTTTCTCTTATACTTTAATCCTCAGGTTTAAGAAATAAAAGAGTCCAAAGACTTGGAAACGTGACAAAATTCTGACTCCTATACATTAGGAATACTTTCTTTAAAAAAGAAAGTTACAAGGTTCTGGACATGGCAGGCACTGTAGGAAACACAAAAGGAAATAAATGATATCATAATAGAAAATAACTGTTTACCAATTTGGAAATCATTTCCAAATTGGCTCTCTTTGCATAGTCAGAACACTGATGTGTTAAAGCAAAGTTCAAAATTGTACCAAATCAGAAGAAAAAAATAAAGCAGAAAATAAGACACCTGATCAAAACAGTGCCAATCTTTCCTCATTTAAACAAGTTATTGATGCCATAGAGAGGCAGTGTGGAGCCAGTTTTGGCCTCAGAAAAATCTGGGATCAAGTCTTGCCTTTGACACATACTAGCTGTGTGACCCTTGGGAAATCATTCAATATCTTGGTGCTCCAGGTGACCAGACAAGACTGTAAGTTACAGGTGAGCTGCTATTCTGTCTTGACTCAAGGAATTTTCACCCTGAAAAGTTCCATTTACTGAGGAAATTTAACTGATATTAAACCCATGTAATCAAATCAGCTGCTGCAATGAAGAGGCCCATGAAAGCTAGGCAGAACTTCCACAAGCAAATGCTTAACAAGTAAAGAAATATGGCGGCCACGTCAATGTTACTTTTAAATTAACTTGTTTGTAAAATTGTATACAGGCTGTTCTTGGAAGAGAGTGAGCAGCATTGCTTTAGAAAGCAGTAGAATAGGAAGGGAAGGAAAACCAAGTTTAAAGCAAGCTTGCCAGGGGAATCAATTGAGTCAGATCCATCCCAAGGGCATTTAAGAAGGAAACTCTAAAGGAGGAAAATAACAGACAAAAAGAAAGATCTACCTGTATTTTTGTAATGAGTATTTTCTCCGTCATAGTGGAGCTGCAATTACCACATTCTACTATTGTAACCCCAGATGCACTGTATGATTAAGTAGAAATGGTTTTAAAGAAAAGAAAAGCAGGAAGAAAAATTGGACCACATACAGAGGAGGTTGGGCAGTGGGATGGTGCATTGTGTAGAGTACTGGAACTAGAGTCAGGAGGACCAGAGTTCAAATTCAGCCCCAGACACTTACTAGCTGGGTGACCCTGGGCAAGTGACTTCACCCTTGTGCCTCAGCTTCCTCATCTGTAAAATGAGCTGGAGAAGGAAATGACAAATCACTCTAGGATCTTTGCCAAGAAAACCCTAAATGGGAGTCAGATGGGACTGAAAACACTTGAAAGTGAATGCTGTGGTTGCAGGTAGCCTCAGTCTAGATCAAATGGTGAGTTGTGTCCTAGATGCACTATATTTCTATGGAAAGAGTAAAACACTATGCAGTTTGTTTTTGCATGGGCATTTCCTTATGCCATTTAGCCATTTTCTTGACTAACCCTAAGCCTAAATGTGTGAATGATAGGGCTCAATAAAGTGAAGAGGTAGGTGTCTGAGGTAGTAATTAAACCCAGGCCTCTTTGGAGGGCAATACCCATAGTGCCATCCCTGTGGCCATGAAGTTGTCATTCAGTTCAGTGTTTCAACAAGTGTTTATTTGTTGAGCGATGTTTGTTCTGGACCTCCTCACCCAATCCTCCTTCTACCTATAGGTAAAAGATCAAAAGTTAATTTGGATTGCGTGAATCCATAGTAGCCACACCTCTTAGACCTCTTAGAAGAACCCAGAAGTCCAGAGGGAGGTCACTATCACCCACTCTTAAGAGCTATGGAGAACTTGGTGGTTTGTTACCCACTCCTCCCTCAAGAAAGAATCAAGTCCATAACTCTAGGATGAGTTAAATGGTTAGTAATGCCCCCTACTGGTTAAAACAGATTAGGAAATTGAAACCCTCTTGTTTCGTCATGTCCAACTCTTCTTGATCCTATTTGGGAGTTTTCTTCGCAAAAGTACTGGAGTGGTTTGCCATTTCCTTCTCCAGCTCATTTTACAGATGAGGAAACTGAGGCAAACAGGGTTAAGTGACCTGCCCAGGATCACATAGTTAGTAAGTGTCTGAGACTGGATTTGGACTCATGAAGATGAGTCTTCCTGACTCCAGGCCTGGCACTATCCACTGCACCACCTGGCTGCCTGCTTGGCATATAGTAGATGCTTAATAAATGCTCACTGACTGACTGACACTGGATAGTCTGGTGCTGAGTTTATCACAGACTTTGAGGAGATTTTTTTGTATCAACAATTTTTGTTATACCATCTTAGTAAACACCCCTTTCTAAAACCTAATTGTCAACTTCACTAACTGATTTCAATGAATGATCATTAGAGAAAGCATGCCAGTAGGGACTTTTTTAGAATTAGAAAAACCACCCTCAGGGAAGATGGAGAAGTCACTTTTTGGAAGCTGACCTGCTAGGTAGAAGGAGGATTGGGTGAGGAGGTCCAGAACAAACATCGCTCAACAAATAAACACTTGTTGAAACACTGAAATGAATGACAACTTCATGGCCACAGGGATGGCACTTTGGGTATTGCCCTCCAAAGAGGCCTGGGTTTAATTACTACCTCAGACATACAAGCAAAGGAAAGGTAGGCAGCTTTGTAAACCTTCTCTGTCTCAGTTTCATCATTTCTGAAACCGAGATTGGGAGCACTTACCTGGAAGGGATGTTGTGGGATCAAATGAGATGTAAAATGCTAGATACATGGTGACTGTTGTTATCATAACTGTGCTCTGGTTAGAAATTCAAAGCATGCTCACCAAAGGCATCTGCCACTCATGGAGCTCCCCAGAGATGATGAGGTCCTGTGTCTAGGGAGGAGATTGTTCTGGTGCATCAGGGGACAAGATCCTCCTATGATCCTGCAGCCATGGTGGGGAGAGACAGGCAGCCTTTGTGTTCCCTCGGTCACCCGTGTATGGCCCCCTAGCACGTTGGGGTAGGTGGAGAACCACCCATGGAGAATTCAGCTGAGCACACTAAATAAAGTCCCACGGGAGAAGACAGCATGATGTGTTGGGTGGGTTGTAATCTGTATATCCGGAGGGACTACCCACTCAGTGAGATCACAGATTCATTGAAATTCATAAAAGAAAATGTGGTTAGCAGAAGACTATAAAAAAAGAAAAGAAAATGAAAAGCTCAGTCTTTCTCTGGCAGAGGATGGAACAACAACCAAAATTCCTACTTAATCCTTCCCCTCTGTGGTTCAGTTGTGTTTGACTCTCCATGACCCCATTTGGGGTTTTCTTGGCAAAGACACTAGAGTGGTTTAACATACCATTTTACAGATGAAGAAACTGAGGCAAACAGGGTGAAGTGATTGACCCAGGGTCACACAGCTAGGAAGTATCTGAGGCCAGGTTTGAACTCAGGTCTATCCTGATGGACCTAGCTGCCTCTTCCCCTCTTCTCTGGATCCCCTTCAATCATACCTACCTTCTCTCCCTAGTTTTTCAGGGCCAGAGATTTTTTCCAATCTTCCCATCCCCTGAATTTTTCCCTTCTCCCAGTCCATGCCTATACATACTCAAACCTAGATATATGTACATATACATACATATGTATGTATGTGTATATATGTATACACACATATATTTTAAAGACATCATAACTGGTATCTTATGATGTCCTGATTAATGTAAACTAAGTTTCAAAAGGAGTTTCTTCTCTATTTTTTTCTATATACAGGTTAATATAAGATTCTACATCTAGAGCTGGGACCCCCTCCTTTTTCAGATGAGGAAACTGAGGCCAAGGGAAGGTAGAGGTGAGATTTGAACTCAGATCCTCTGACTCCAAAGCTAGCATTCCATCTACTGTATTTCAGTACCATGCCTCATTGATTTAGCTTGTTTCAGACTCCTCTAGGATAGGACCTATTTTCCTTTCTATTAAGTAGAATGTTTTAGTGAGGCACATGGGTAATCGTAAACCCCTTCAATGTTTCCACGCAGGCTGTTTTATTCCTCTTCTCACACCCTTTGGAGAATTTCTGGATGCTATGAAAGTACAGTTCAGGTGCACCCTCCTAAGTAAGGCCTTTCTTTCTCCTCATCCCCAACCCCATTTGTTAACACCTTCTTCCTATTTAAATTACTTTGCATTATTTTTGTAATGGAGGAGGTAGATATAATCATTGAAAGACCCAAATGTAATGACAAGGTGTTAATGAGGTGCTAAATTAACTGTAAAAGATGCCTCAAAGCCTCTGATTCCTCTGGGGTTTTAATTAGCTAAGCTCTGAATGAATAGAAGCATTTTGAGTGGAGAGGGGGAGAAAATAGAAGGTTGGAGCTATCTATGAAAGAAATGCCTTCAGGAGAGGAGGAGAGAATTTCTCTCTTCTCAAATCTCATTTTCTCTTCAAACTCCATCACATTGGCCATGGAGTTTAGGAGATATCCCTTGGAAAGCAGAGACACTCACTCTGGACAGACGTAGCAACAAAGAGATTTGTCAAAGGGAGGGAAGAGATTCAAAAAGTGTAACCCTGGAAACAAAGAAGAAAGCCGGTTACAGAGAGGAGCAGACCCTGGGAATCCAGGTGGGCAACGTACCCAGAAAAGACTCTACACCCAATGAGAATCTCATGTGGACTTTCCGAAGACGATGGCTTTCTAGGCCCCTTGATACCAAGATTTTTGAATTGTCTTAGTCATACACTTAAGCCACACCGTGCCTCACTACCATTAAGCTCTAAGTTGGAGTCCACTCTTTCCATCAATGATATGTATATTTGTAAAGAGCACACATTCAGTTTTGTGGGGACAATATTTCATAACAAACTTCATAATTTGTTCTCACAACTCAAATGGAGTAAATGCCTTTGCTGAGAGTTAATTGAATCTACTGACTGATTGTTAGTGGGGAGCATACTGGTAGGGGCTCAAAAACAATACAACTCTGCAGGGTTGCCTCTGGAATTCAAGGTATTGCTTGGCCTCTGGGACCCAAACTGTAACTAAATGAGAAGTGCCTGGAATGAGTAGCTACATTTGTGTATACTTTCTATTTACATATTTGTGCCTGGCTTTGACATCCCACTTCTCACCCCCAGCAGAAATAAACTCCTTAAGGTCAGGGACTGATCTTTTCCTTCTTTTGGTGCCAGTCTGTCTCTAGCACCCAGCACAGGGCCTGGCACATTTTCTTAGCACAGGACCCATGGTTTCACTGTTACAGAGAACACAGATGAGGAAGTTCCTTCTGCCAATGAAAATGGGCTCCAGTTCTTCAGCTTATAGTGATAGATAATTGCCCGGGGGCCAGGAAGTGCCACAAACTGTTTGACCTAATGGTAGAGAGTCACCCTGGGGATTAGGACAACCTGAGTTCACAGTCTTGTCTCTGACGTATTTGGATCTGTGTGATCCAAAGCAAGTCACTTAACCCATCGGTGTTGGGTTCATAATAGGAGTTTAATAAATGCACATAATTTGAATTGAATGAGGACATTTTCCAAGCAACACATAGCTAACAGGTGGAGATTGTAAAGTGGAGAGGGCTTCTGCTTGAATAACAGAGCACCTGACTGTGTGACCTAGAGCAAATCACTTCACTTCTAACCCTAGTAACTATTACTTCTAGGGTCAGTTTGTTGTAGGCATCTGTGTGTTGCCTATGTAAGATTTGTGGGTCTTCATGGGTTGGCAGTTCATGGGGAGATGTAAATAAACATCTCTGGAGTCTTGCCCACTCCTCTTAAAGGAAGATTTTGATTCCTGCCTGGAGGGAAATGGGAAAAGGGACCTCCTTCATGAGGACCTTTCCCAACATGAGGTTGATTGATGTTCTTGGGGAGAAGAATATACCCCAAAATATATAATGTGAATGAGCTCCTCTATGGGGATTGAAGAGAAAGAGAGAAGAGATAGAGAAACACAGAGAGAGAAGGGGAAAGAGAGAGGAGGTGGGGAAGAAGGGGCACCTCAATTTCAAGTAAGGGGAAATTTCCCTAAGTCTTCAGGAAGGCAAGGTATAAATCAGGGCCATGTTCTCTTGTCTGTCTGCCATGTCCAAAGTCTTTTCTTTCTTTATCTCTGCAGATCCCTCCATGAAGAGTTTGGAACTGAAGCAAGAGTGAAGAAGAACATCTGTCCTTTTCCAATCTCCTGAGTCAATTCAATCTTACACATAATAATAGCAACATTTATGTAGCGCTTACGAGGTGCCAGGGAGTGCGATAAGTGCTTTAAAAATCATTCTCTCACAACAACCCTGGAAGATAGAGGGTATAAAAATTATCCCCATTTTACAGATGAGGAAACGGAGGCAAATAGAGGTTGGGTGACTTTCAAAGGGTCACCCATCTGTCTGAGGACAGATATCTGTCCTGGAACCAGGAACATCTGAGTTCAAATCCTATCTTAAGATGTGACCCAAAGCAAGTCATCTAACTTACATAAGCCTTGGTTTTCTCCTCCGTAAGATGGGGGTGATAATCATGACAGCTCTCTCCCACAGTGTTGGGAGACTCTAATGAGATAATACATGTAAAGTGCTTAATTTTAAGTATGGTATGAATGCTAGCTGCTGTGACTATTACCAGCTTGTCTCTGAAGTTTCTTGTAACTCTGGGTTCCCCGTCACCCAACAGACCTCTTAGGAACAAAGCGTGGATGATGGACTGTCATATGGGGGTGAAGGAACCAGAGAGGTCTTCCAAGTCCCCTGAAGCCACCTGGGAGGGGATGTCCCCTGTTCCATTTGCCTAAAAGATCAGCCCTATAATAGAGTAAGGAAAAAAGTGCCCACAAAGTCTTGGAAGCTGATGAAAGGGAAAGGAAGGAAGGAAGAGGTTGTGGTTGGAGGGGGTACGAGAAGCTTAGGAGTTTGTCTCTCCCGTAGCCTGGCGAGATCCCTCTGCCAGGTCACTCTCTGTGCCCGTGAGCCAGACTCCCGGAGAGTTTCCTTCAGAGAGTCTCAGGCTCTGGAATTTACTCAGCCTCAAGCATCACTTGATCTTGGAGGGGGGAACCAGAGGAAATGACTGGCCCACAGATGACGGGGAAGGCTTGGAAAGGCAGGAGAGTTGTTCATGATGCCTGCCCAGAGATAGAGCCCAGTCCCAGTGGGATGAAACTGTGGTTTCTGTCAAAGGCAGCTTGTTTACATGAAATTCTTGGATTAGTCTTGTTTCATTTTAAAACAAAACACAACCCAAGCTGCCCAAGCCACTGGGAAATGGACCTAAGTACAGAACTATGTGCTGACTTCCCTCCACGATCTTGGCCCAGATGGCAATCTGCACACGACCCCACTCCTCCAACCAAGTTTCCAGCCTCAGGGACATTTCCTGGCAGGTCTCAAAGTTCACTGGACATCCAATCTGCCTCAGATGAACTACTCCCTGGCCAGGCAAGCCTGTGCCTGTTCCCATCCCTTTTCAAGGTTCACCACCAGAAGATGAAAAGTCTTGGACAAGCAAGGGTTGTTGAAAAGTTATCCTGGTGGCCTCCAGCCCAAAGAACCAAGAAGCAGCCCAGAGACTTCTTGGGAGAAGTCTCAATCTCCCAGGCCAGCCTTCATCTTGGGGACAGATGACTGCCAGGGGTAGGACCACAGAACTAGACCATCCCTGGGCAGTCTTCTCATTTGATCTCCTTTTACAGGTGAGGAAATTGAGGCCCAGAGAAGCTGAGTAACTTGTGAAAGATCACACAACTCTGATCTCCCATCTATAATGCTCCACCTCCCTCTTCCCTCCCCTCCTCAATCTCCCCAACAAGGTCCCTGACAAAAGGCATACAGTCAGTGCTCAAAGACCTCCATTAATTGGGATGAAATGCATCCCGATATACTTTCAAACAGCTCTAACAGTAAGGAAGCTGTTTGTCTCCTGAACTGAAATCTGCCTCTCTGGGGTAATGTCCCCCTCTTTCTAGTACTGCCCTGTTGAAGACAGCCATCATGTCCTCTGGTCTCCCTGGAATGTCAGGAAAATGCCAGGAGGCCTCTGATGCATTGGAGAAGGTCCATCCTCATGAACATGGATGTGGGAGACAACTACCCCAGCTAGGGGCAGGGGGCAGTAGACAAATCAAGGTGATGGAGTGTATCATTGGAGGAACATTCAATTCATGAACTCAAAGAGCCATCCAGAGTAGTGTCATTCAATGAGCATTTATTAAGCACCTACTTCGTTCAGACTAGGAATACAAGTATCCTTCCTCCCAAGCTGCTGACATTCTCACATGGCAGACCACAAGAGCATATGAAAAGTTACACAAAAGAAACACAAACTGGCAAACACCAAGAGAAACAAAAGTTACATAAAAGGAAATTTGCCAGTGAGGATACAAACATTTGTGGGCATCTGGAAAGGCTTCATGCAGGGCGTGATCCCTTGGAAGCCCTAAAAGGAAGACTGTCTGAGGCAGAGGTAAGAGAGGAGGGCATTCCAGGTAGAGGGGAGAGCCAGAACAAAGGTTTGGAGATGGGAGATCCTTTGTTATGTGTTAGGAACAGAGAGAAGGTTAGACTTGGTATCAGAATGTGAGGAGATTTTGGTCCATTGAGTCAGAAGGATAGGCTGGAACCAGTTCGTCCAGAGCTTTAAAAACAAAACAGAAAGGATTCTATTTTTTCTTGAAGGTATTAGGAAGTCACATGATCAGATCTGAGCTTAAGCAAAATCCATTTGTTCACACCATGAGGGATGGATTGGGGTGAGGAGAATGCATTGGAGACAGACTTCTGTATAATAATCCAGGTGAGAGGCAACATAGGCTTGAATGAGCGTGGTGTTCCCTGTGAGAGATGCTGGGAAGTGAGAAGTGGCCAGATGTGGGATCAGAGATGGGAAAGTTCTCAGCCTGAGAGCCCAGACCATGGGGGGGCGGGGGGCTTTGGCACACCAGCCAGTGTAGAAGAGGGGAGGGTTTGGGAGAAAGAAAGAGTTCACTTTCCTTTAGGGTGAACATGAGTTGTCTCCTGTACACCCAACCTGAAGTTCTCTTTAGGCCCTTGTGATACTGAACTGAAATCTATAGAAGAGACTGGAGCAGGGCTTTTGTAGACACAGGAGTCATCCACACAGAGTCCATTGTTAAACCAACGATGAAGTTACCAGGAGGGAGCCTCAGAGAACACTTATAGTGAGGAGGCGTGATGTGGATGATAAGCAGAGGAGACAGAGGGGAAATCCTCCAGGTAGAAGGAGAACCAGGAGAAAGTGAGGTCACCAAAGTCCAGAGAAATGAGAGTATTGGGGCAGAAAGGGTGGTCTCCAGGGGAAATGCAGCAGCTACATGGAGAAGGATTGGGGCCATCAGATGGACACCCGAGAGATCTGCCAAGGGCTAAGTAGTGAGTGGAGCGAGAGGAAGTGAAGGCTGAGAGGGCAGGCGGCTCGCTCAAGGAATTTAGTTGGGAAAAGGAGGAGGGATACAATGACCACTTGAGATGATGGTGACATCTGATAAAATCCTTTAAAAAGAAGGTTGAGGTGTGAGGGTGTTTTAGGGGAGCACAGAGGAAACTAGGGGGTAAAAAGAGGCTGATGACTGAAGAAAGAGAGGATGGCTTAGGACACAGAGGGCATGAGAGGATGGGGGTTCTGGGCATGTACAGAGGAACTAGAAGAGAAATTGAGCCTGGAGGAAAGGAGTATGGGACATGCTGGCAAAGGTTCTTGAGAAGAAGAGAAGGAAGAAGAAGGAGGTCCTGGGCTAGGTGGAGGGGTGGGAGGGAGTAAGGAGTCAAGAAGCATTTCTTAAGTACCATAATGCCAGGCATTATGCTGAGCCCCAGGGATATGAAGAAAGGCAAAGGGGTCTCTTCTCCCTAGGAGCCCCCAGTCTAGTGTGGAGGCAGCATGCCAACAGTTGTACAAATTGGAGGAAATTCAGAGAGGAGGAGGCACTAACAGGTAGGAGGATCAAGAAAGGCTTCCTGCAGAAGGAGGGATGTTAGCTGTGACCTAAAGGAGGCCAGGACTCAGAGATGAGGAGGGAGAACATTGCAGGCAGAGGGCACAGCAAGGGAAAATGCCTGGGGGTGGGAGATGAAGTGTCTTATGGTCAGCACAGAAAGGAGTCCAGTGTCACTGGATTACAGAGTACTAGAACGGGTACATGGTGTAAAATGGTAGGAGGGAACATGTTATGAATAGCTTTGAATGCCAGAGGATCTGATATTTGATCCTGGAAGCCATAGAGATCCACTTTTGTTTAGTGAATATCGAGGTGACACCATCAGACCTGGGCAGCTAGATAGAGTACCAGGTCTGGAATTAGAAAAACCTAGTTCAAATCCCGCCTCAGACACTTACTAGCTGTGTGATCCTAGGCAAGTCACTTTATCCCTATTTGCCTCAGTTTGCTGAAGGAAATGGGAAATTACTCCAGTAGGTCTGCCAAGAAAACTCCAAACTGGGTCGTGGAGAGTTGGACAAGACTTTAATGGATCAACAACAGCTTGGTCTGATATGCTCTTTAGAAAGATCAGTTTGACAGCTGAGGGGGTGAACTGGAGTGGGGAGAGACTCTAGGCAGGAAGACCTGCAGGCTGGCAGACTCTTGGAAGAGAGAGAAGTTGGGAAAATCTTCTGTGGACCTTGAGAGGAGGAGTCAGATGGGGGAACAGGACGCCTTTGCCAGAGGGAGGGGGAGGCTAGATGAGATGAACGGGCAATGTCCCCAGCTAGCACAACCTCCGTTTCTCGCCTTTCAAGATGTGGCAGCAGAAACTGAGGACATCAGGTTCTCATTCCATTTACATTGGCCCATCGACCGTATTCTTAATGGCAGATTCCATTTCATACCACTCTCTGTGTCTTTGACCAAGCTATTTCCTCTGGACTGCCCGGCTCTCTGCTCCCTCTTGACTTGACTTACAAAATTCCTGGCTGCCACCAGAGCAAGCTCAGCTGCTTCCTTTGAACCGGATCCTGATCTGCCAGTTGTGGTTGATCTCTGTCTGTCTGTCTCTGTCTCATCTCTCTGTCTCTGTCTCTCTCCCTCTCTCCCTGCCACCCTTCCTGTCCTTCTCCTTCTCTTTGTCTCCAGGCCTGCAATCAGGAAGACCTGAGTTCAAATCCAGCCTAAAACACTTGCTGTGTGACCCTGCACAAGTCGCCTCTATTTGCTTCAGTTTCTTCATCTATAAAATGGAGATGATAAGAGCACCGACCTCCCTGAGTTATTGTGAGAATGAAATGAAATAATAATGACGATGATGATGTCCTCGCTTAGCGCAGTGCTTGGCCCGTAGTGAGCTCTAGATAAATATTAGTTCTTGTGGTTGTTGAGTTGTTTCAGTGGGATCTGACTATCTGAGATCTTCTTGGTTGACGTACTGGAGTGATTTGCCATTTCCTTCTCTAGCTCATTTTACAGATGAGTAAATGAGGCAAACAGGGTTAAGTGACTTTCCCAGGTCATGCAGCTAGTGTTTTAGACTGAATTCCGACTCAGGTCTTCCAAGTCTGGTGCTCTCTCCACTGTGCTTCTTAGCCGTACTGTTATTGTCCTTATCATCCTCATAATTATTAGCAGTACTTCGTATAAATTCGTATTTATTTGATGTTTATTTACATGTACACAAGATGGATCCTCCTCACTAGAATATAAACCCTTTGAAGATAGGGAATCTTATTTCTTTCTATTGATTTTGTAGCCCCTGAGTGGGGCAAATTGCATTTACTAAGATACAGCCTTTGTTGAACTGAACCAAATTGAAGAGGGTTGTCCCCTCCGTTGTTCCTTGTGCCATTGATCCAATCTAAAATCTCATTAACTTTGAACCAGTCAGGACATCTTCTGGCCTCATTCTGAGCATGCAGTCAACTAAAATTCCTAAGTCCTTTTTTCACATGAATTGTTACCTGGCCACAGCTTCCACAAGATCAGGGTGAGAACCCAGTCCCCTAGGACAGGCCACTAGAGACTCCACTTTACAGGTGGTAATGGGACCTTCATTTGAAGAGCTCTGGTGTGGGAGAGAACTTTGCCTTTGGGGCCACCTCAGGTGGGAACATCTTGCTCAGACTTGCGTTTCCTTGTAAACTCTGCACTTAGGTCCCACTTCTGCTGTCTAAAGTTGGTAGAAAAATAGATGGATGGTTGGATGGACACACAGACAATGGTAGGTAGATAGATATATAGCATACAGATGGATAGACAGACATGGCAGATAATGACAAGTGTGTAGATGATTATATAGATCGATAAACATATGACAGATGGATGGATGAATGGATGGATGGACAGACATAGATGATAAGTAGATAGATGGACAATCTATAGAAAGACAGGTAGATGTTAGATAAAGGTAAATAGATGAATACAGATGGAAAGTCAGACAGATTGATGATGGACAGATAGATTATAGGCAGATAGATGGATTATAGATAATGATAGATAGATGTATATAGAGTCAGATGAGGGATGGATGGATGGATGGATAGGTGGGTGGATGGACGGATGGAAAGTCAGATGATCGGCAAATGGGGGTAAATAATGATAGGTAGGTAGATGACATATAGATGGGTAGACAAATGATGGATGGATTGATGGATGGATAGAGGATAGAGGATTAGATAGAATCTCTCTCCAATAAGACAACCCTTCACACATTTGATTAATATTGTCAGAAATCTGTATGTTTTGTCTACAAGATATCAAATATTTGGGGGATGGAAAATATAAGGACCTTTCTCTTTTTCTTCCAATGTTTGGTGACAAACGAAGACAGGCACAGCCTTAGGGGATGAAGACAGTAAACAGGGCAATTATTGACTCACAGGTCTCTGGCTGAGACTACAGGAAGGTGCTGCTTCCATCCTTTCAGCTGAATTTGACAAGTAAACCCAGGCAAACAAGGGAACAATTCAGTCAAACCACCGGGTTGCCTGTTTGTTTATTTTTATTATTTTTTTTTATAATGGGGCTGACTGGTTGTTTGAATGAAAGAGCCAAATAAGTAGGTTGTTAGTCATTCACAGAGTACTTATTAAGTGGCTAATGTGTGCCCAGCACTAGGCTAGGCTGGGAGTGGGGCATGTTAAGAAAAATCTGATTCTACACACAGTAGGTGCTTAATATATGTTTATTGATTGAAATCAAATCTGGTGGAGAGAAGATGCTTGAAACAACTTGTGAGTTTATAATAAAGTGTTATCTGGGCTGGCACTGACTGTTTCAGCAGTGAATTTATTGTTCAGTCATGAACATCAGACTCTTCATGACCTCTTTTGGGATTTTCTTGGCAAAGATACTGGAGTGATATGGCATTTCCTTTTCCAACTCATTTTATAGATGAGGAAACTGAGTCAAGCAGCCTCAAGTGACTTGCCCAGGGTCAAGGGTCTGAGGCCAGGTTTGAACTCAGATCTTTCTGACTCTTTCCTGGCCCAGTGTTCTATACACTGAGCCACCTAGCTCTCCTAAGCAATGGATTGTAGAGGTCTTTGGCAATTAATTTCACTCTGTGAGACTTGATTTTTCGGTTCTGGTTTTTTGCCCATAAAATGGTGGCATGGTGCAAAGGACCTGGGATCAAATACTAATTTAGCTTCTCACAGTTATATGATTCAGTGTAGGTGAACCTTGTGAACCTTGGTTTCCTGATCTATAAAACGGAATTAAAAGTGATCAGAACTCCCTTAGAGGGCTCTGAGGAAAGTGCTTCATGAAAGTCAAAAAACTTTAGGAGGTATGAATTATTGTAGTGATTGTAACAGAGGCAACTGGTGCTGCAGTGGATAGAACTTTTAGCCTGAGAAGCAGGAAGCCTTGAATTCAAAAGTGGCCTTTGATACTTACTAGCAGTGTGACCCTGGGCAAGTCTCTTAAATCGATGTCTCCCTCAGTTTCCTCAACTGTAAAATGGGGATGTCATAGCACTTACTTTGTAGGATTGTTGTGAGGATTAAGTGAGATTTTTGTAAAGCTCTGAGCATACTAGCTGGCACATAGGAGGAGCTTAATAAACAATAAAATACTCCCTTCTTTCTTTTCTTCCTTTCTTTCCTTCCTCCTCCTCTTTCTTTTCTTCTTTTCTTGCCTCCTTCCTCCCTTCCTTGTTTCCCTCCTTTCTTCTTTCCTTTCTTCCTTCCCATCTTCTTTCCTTCTTTTCTTTTCTTTCGCTCCTTCCATCTTTTCCTTCCTTCCTTCCTCCCAACAAATCCTTACCTCCTGGGATATTCAGAACTATGCATAGTTTATATTTAGGAAAAAATTTGAAAAGGCAATTTCCCTGTGAATACCTTCTAGAGTAGAGCTGTAACTAAGGGGAACAACCCTGGCCTCAACTGAGGGGAGCTGCCACCTGAGGGTTATATTTCCCCCCAGGGATAATTCTACAGCCTATAGGTCCTGTGCCTTCTGGTCTTTTGCTGACCCCATATCACAGTGTGTCCTGGTCTCAACATTGGGGTACCTCCTTTCCAGCCTGCTTTCCCTGGTTGTCCTTTTCCTTCCCTACTACTTTCTCCAACTCTTGTCTTTTCCGGGGGTTGGAGAGAAATCTAGAATCAACTGTTCCATCACTTTAGCTGAATGCCCCCAGGTGTCCAGATTCTTAGTCATGGCTCCAGTCAAAAGCAAACACCCAACGGCTCTTTTATTTGTTGGTCTACTAGCTTCGAAAATGACTTTCATTCATTTCTATCCCTGAAAACCCCAAATCTGTTTTTTTACTGAGTCCTAGGGGTTTCTTTGAGACAAACAGGAAGTTGAAGGAAAAGGAGCTTGGAGTCAGAATAAAAATGGATCTAAATTCTGCCTCCATCTCTTACTAGCTGAGTGATCTCAGGCAGACCTTCTCTGAACCTCATATTCCTCATGCTTGGGATGCTAGCCCTCTGTTCTACAAAATCACCTTGAATTCATTTTGTAGATATTTCAGTCAACAAGCATTTAAATGCCTACTGTATGTGCCAGGCAAAGTGCTAGATGATGGGTGTATAAATAGAAAACATTGAAAAGTTTCCTCTTTTAAAGAAGCCACTTAAAGTCACCCACTCTGCCGACTTTAAAAGGTGTAATTCCTTGAGATGGAGTACTATTTCTCTGTGAGAAATGGGGGGAGGGGTTTTGGAAAACCATGGCAAAACCTGTAAGAACTGATGCAAAGTGAAGTGAGAAGAACCGGGAAATCACTGTGCACTGTGACATCAACGCTGCAGTGATGATCAACCAGGAAACACCTGGCTACTCTGATCAATGGAGTGATCCAATATGACCCAATACAGTGACCCAAGGACTCATGCTGAAAAAATGCTCTCCACCCCTACAGAGAGAACTGATGAACTCCAGGTGCAAATTAAAGTATAATTGTCTCACTTTCTTTATTTTTCTTGCTTTTTAAAAATATGGCTAATATGGAAATATGTTTTGCATGATTTCACATATATAATTAATATACTGCTGGCCTTGGTGGGCATGAGAGGGAGTAGGAGGGAGAAAATTTGGAATTTAAAATGTAAAAGAAAAAGAATGTTTGAAATCAATAAATAATAAATTTAAATGTTAAAATTAAAAAGAAGTAACTACACTTCTTACTATGCTCTCTACCTTCCTATCTGTAGAATGTGTCTTAAGTGTAGCTCTCTTCCTCTGAGACTTCCATCAACAGGCTGAGGATAAACCTAAACTAATACAATTTAATAAACAAATATGTATGTACATACATATTATATATGTACATATATATGTATATACACATATGCATATACATATACATTATACACACACACACACACACACACACACACATATATATATATATATATATATATATATATATATATACATATATACGTATAAAGTAAGCTTTGTATGTATATAAAGGAAATAATAGAGGGAAAACACTGACTTAGGAGGGGTTAAGAAAGGCTTCCAATATAGGTGGGACTTAGAGAAAGAGAGCCAGGAAGGTCGGCAGTTGAAGCAGAGGAGGGAGAGTGTTCCAAGCACGGGGACAGAAAGAATACCTGAATCCCAGAGAAGAAGGGTCTTGGTCATGAAACAGCCAGGAGGTCTTGGCTCACTGGGTCAGAGTACGTATTGAGGAGTAAGACTTGAAGATTGGAAAGGTAAGAGATTATGAAGGGCTTTAAGTTCCAAACAGAGCATTTTAAAAATTATATCTTGGAGACAATAGAGAGCCAATGGAGTTTATTGAGTTCGGGGGTGGCATGGTTGATCCTGTGCTTTAGTAAAATCTCCTTTTGTGACTGAGTGGAGAATGAACTAGAGTGGAGAGAAATTTAAGGCAGGGAGACCCCCCCCCTCCCCAGTAGCTATTTTCAATGGGTCAGGTATGAGGTAATGAGGGCCTGTACCAGGGTGGTGGGATGTCAGAGGAGAGAAGATGTGGAATTGGAGGGATGCTGCAGGGGTGAAATCTACAAGAGGTGTGGCAGAGGTGAAATCTACCAGAGATGTTGCAGAGGTGAAATCTACCAGAGATGTTGCAGAGGTGAAATTGACAGGCCTTGGCACCATATTGGATAAGGGAAGAGAGTGGGAGAGAGAGTAAAGAGTCCAAGATGACAGTTAGGTTGTGAACTTTAAGGACTGAGAGGATGGCAGTACCTCCTACAGTAAATAGGACAGTAAGAGGAAGGAAGGTTTAGGGGGAAGGACTGTGACTTTTGCTTTGGCCATGTTGGGTTTATGATGTCTATCGGACGTTTGGTTTGAGGTAGTTGTATTCCTTTCCCTGAGCATAGGTGACTTCAGTGATCCTGAGATGGGTATTTCCTGCCTTGGAGTCAACTTTGTTAATTCAAGAGGTCAGGAGCTCCTGGGTCCTCACTTGGTGCCAGCTGATGTGCCCCTAAAAGCTACAAAGGCACCTAGTGAAAGAGAATGTCCATCCATAGAAGAGGAATCCGATCCCTGGTCTTACCTACCAGAAGACGTCTTGAGGGAGACAGTTCTGAGTCAAGGCAAGGGGAAAAAGCTGACTCAGGACTTCCACAAACGCTTCACATTTTGGAGTCTAAGTGTCAACCTCAAGGGAGAATAAATCATCATAAGGTAATACATTCTATTTAAGTCTTTCTCAAAGCATAATTTTGATTCTTCTGTGGTTTTTTTCAATATAACTTCTTTTTCAGTGAGGAAATAAAAAGCTGTCCTATACCTAATCTATGTTGGAGGAAGAGGAAGGGAATAAACATTCATACAGTGCATACTATGTTCTAGACACTGTGCCAAGGGCTTTACATATATATCATTTGTTCCTAACTGAACTTTGCGTACCTTTTTGCTCCTTTTTTGAGGAACCTGTAGACATGACCTAAGCTTTATATGATCCAACTTAGAGTTTCCTGATGAGTACATAAAGATCAAGTTTGAGAAAAAGAGACTGTTTCCTTTCTTTAGGGGGCTGTTTCCTTCAGGACTGAATCCTGTATTGATCCAGAACTTAGAGGAATCCCTTAATGGGAGAGGGAAAAGGAGAGCACCACAGCCAGCCCTGGGCTGAGCAGTGGTTGGAAACACTGTGGGGATGGGGAGATGGAGGGATGGATTTCATTGGAATAGGGACTCCCAGTGAGGAAAATCCTTCAACCCAAGGATATCAGCACCTGTCCTGCAATTTATCATCTTTGAAATATGGGTTCATCGCCTAGGGGCCCTGAGGGGTTCAGTTACAGCCAGTATGTGTCAGAGGTAAGGCTTGAACCTCCAGGCCTTCTGATTCTGACTCTGAAGCTAGTTCTTTGTCCACTATAAAAAGCTTCCTTTAAAACCGAAGTTAATCAATGAAATGTAAATAATATTAAGCAAGTTTAAAGGTTTGTATTAATAGTTGGACATTAAGCCTTTTTAAAAATATCTTTTTAAATGAAAGGTTCTATCAAGGTCACTTTCCCCCTTTTCCAAAATTGTTGCCCCTTTTTGTGGCCAGGCTTTGGGAGCTCAGCTGGTCCTGCACCTGACACCCACCTCGGAAATCCCTGTCAGGCGTCATCTCTGGGCTCTGCTCCTGAAATCTGACGCACCCGCCCAAAGTTTATTTTTTCATGGGTTGTACAATAGTCTGGGCACAAAAGATTTTCCTTGCAGTCGAAACTCGACTTACTCATGCAGAGGCTGTTGGCAAAGGTATGTTTGTGACTTTTTTCCTGTTTGGGAGTTATCTCATGGAAAACGGATGAAACAAAGACGATATTTTTTAGATTAAATTTTGGTCTTGGTAACTGTTTACGTTTGCCTCTGAAGCCTGAAAAGTCTTATTTGGGAGCAAAAACGAAAACAAAAGCCTGACCTTCTGATGAGTGAAAACAACTGACAAACAGCTTCCTCTGGCCCAGCTGAATGACTCTGGGTTCTGCCCCAACTGAAGGAGCAAAACCAGGCCCTGGCCCTCTCTGCCTCCGCCCTCTTTCCCTCCCTCCCTCCCTCCTTGCCTCCCTGCCGAGCCCAAACCGAGGAGGCCTAAAAATAGAGCTTGTCTTTCCCGAGCTCTCGAAAACAGGAACAGCCAACCTTGTTTGCTCCTTGCTGTGTACGGGCCTCGGGCACATCTTGGACCTTACACACTTGAGTGAGTTTTCACCAGCTGTTTGCAAGTGAGCTTCAGGGCACCGGGCCAGGCCCAGCATGGTTACTCAGATCTGGCACCCAGGGAAAGGACCCCAAAACTCCCAGGATGAGACCCAGAGAGATGAGGGAGCCATAGATTAGCTCTTATGAAGCTCCTACTGTGTGCCAGAAACAGCCCCTGCTCTCAAGGAATCGACATTCTTATGGGGGAGACAGATACACATAGAAGTATCTGCATAAGATTTTAAGGAATCAATAAAATGTACTTTAGTGGGGGGAGAGGGAGAGGAGGCCCGAGCACTGAGGGGAAAAGGGAATAGGAGCTTGTGTAGGACACTAAGGACAGGCGGAGGGACTCCACTGACTGCAAAAAGCACAGAATTTAGAACCAGAGAACCAACAACAACTTAAGTGACCTCTCTGGGCCTCAGTTTTCTCATCTGTAAAATGAGGCAGGTTGAGTCAAATGGGCTTTGAGGACCCTTCCAGTCTATCACAATGGGATCCTGGAGAAAGGATCACTCTGGTGCACCACAGAGTAGCTTTCTAATACTTTTTGCTAATTGGGCACTAAGCTCTATCTCCTGTACTCTAATCAAGGATTTCAAAGGCTATAGGTGCCATCTAAGGCAAAGTCCCATGTGTCCTATCCTAGGTATGAGCTCTCCTCCTCCCTTGGGTGCTTCAGCAAAGCAAGGCTGACCCATGTATCCTAGGATGCTCCCATTCTATCCTTGGCTTCCAGAGCAACAAGGGCCACTTTGGCCACAATACTGCCTGCCTGTAGTGGGAGGGATGGAGAGGGTGGAGTTCCCCTTTTGCGTTGTTTCTCTGTAACCTGTTACACCTCTGTCTGTCAGAGCTGTCCTTTGGTTTGTGGGACAGAGGCAAGAAGTGGACTCAGGTTTGATGACACCCACTTGGCCCTTGGAACAATCTCCAGCACACCCAACGGGCAATCAGCATGCAACAGGTGCTACCATAGATGCCAAAGCAACGTAGGCTCTGGAGGTCAGGGTCAGTCTTGCTTTTGACTTTGGCCAGCACTTTGGCCAGCACTACTATGCAATTTTGCACATAGTAGGTTTTTAGTAAATGTCTGTTGGGTTAAATTTTTTTACTTTGGGTATTCCTGATGAGACAGACTATGACAAGTCAGCTTAGTCAACCAACTGACCAATCCTGTTCTCATTTGTAGAATCAGACACATAGACAAACTCACCTATCTAAACCACAAGGCCCTTTGCAAAATTCCTAAGAAATGGTCAGTCAGTATTTCCTTGAATAGCTCCAGTGATGGGAAACTCACTCTGTAGAAACATCCCCTTTGTGGCCAGTGATAGGCAGCTCTTAACATCAGGAGGGTTTTTTTTTCCAAAATCTGCCATTCTGCAGCCCTTAGTTTCACTGTTTGGGGCCAAGTCAAACAAGTATAATCTCAGTGATAGCCTTTCAAACAGTTGAATGCAGGTATTGAGTATCCCTTTAATCATCACTTCTCTTGGCCAAATGTGGCCTGTTCTTTCAACTTTCCCTTGTGTGATCCTGCTGGAGAGTCCTGGCAGGCTCAGGATGCACAACACCAGATGTTGGGAGGAGACACTCTGGGAGCCTGTGCATGGGAGGGGCTGGGATTGGTTAGACAAGACACTGGAAAGAGAAGATGGAAGGGAGAGGGGCCTTGAGCTTGGGAGCAGTGAGCTCAGCCTCTGTTCTGAGGGAGACAGAGAAACATGTGGGATGATGTGTTTCCTACCAATGTGTGCACCCAAAAGACATACTAGAAGATGCTGAGGGTGGGCGGGATTGGTTTCCTCCAGATTTACACAGGAATTCCCTTCCTGTAGTCAGAGAGAGTTGGCTGCTTTAGGCACCCTCTGCCTGGATCACAGAGGGTATCCTTCCTGATGCATAAAACAACTTTGGGCACTAGTCTGGGGGAGGTAGGACTGGCCTAGAACACAACAGAACATTGGGTGCTCAGCTCCTCAAGGAAGCCAGTCTGGAGTGGGTCTAGCTCTGGGCAGCTCTCCCTGGGCTGTGAGAAGATGGCAGGATGGGGGTGGGGGGGTGGGGGTGTGTATTCAGTCACTGCCCAGGAAAGGTAGAGAAAGGAGATGGAGCAGGGAACGGCAATTTTCCCTGGACAACCCCTGGGTATCATGCCTTAAGAAACTCAATTAGCCACGGATGTCAAAGAGGACTAAGAAGGGAGACTCTGTGAGTGCTGCTGCTACTACTACTGCTACAATTTCTGCTGCCTCAGCTGCTGTTACTCCACAGTTAGGTAGCACAGTGAATTGAACACCAAGCCTAGAGTAAGAGGACCCAAGTTCAAATCCAACCTCAGACACTTACTAGCTGTGTAACCCCAGGTAGGTCATCCAACCGTTTGCTTCAGTTTACTCGTGTAAAATGGGGATAGTAACAGCACCTGTGCCCAGGGTTGCTGTGAGAATCACAAGAATATTTTTGTATAATGCCTGGCACATAGTAGGCTTAATAAATGCGTGTTCCCTTCCTAATGATGATGAAAATAACAGCAGATGGTATTTATATAGCATGTTAGAGTTTGAGAAGTATTTTACATGTTTCCTGTGATAAAGGTGTTAAATAAGTTCCTCCTATTTTATGGATAAGGAACCTGAGGCAGACACATAAGTGATACAATGAATGTCTCAGGAAGTCTGCCTGACTCCAAGTCCAGTGCTCCACCCACTGTGCTCCCTCGTGGCCTCCATTGCAGTCTCCCCTCCCCTCACTTCTACCCTCTGACCCCAGTCTGGGCAGCTGACTAAACTCCACAGCTTTGGGACCTTTCACTTTCCTGGCCCCTTCCTCTGGATGCTGCCCAGCATCCTCTCTAAAGGTGAAGGTCAGATCTGAACCCAATACTGAGATATTCTGAAACCGGAGAACCAAATAAGGGGGTTTGTAACATTCTAGGCCATTATTCAAAGATCAAACAAGAATTCCCACTGCCTCTCAGAAGCTCTGTGGCTTTGGAACAGTGCCTTCACCCCTCTGGGGCTCAGTGTCTTCATCTGTAAAATGAGGAGATTGAACTAGCTGTCCTCAGGATGAGAGAGGCCCATAATGATATGCAGGGGCTAAGAAGGAAAGATTCGTGGGCAGTCACGGGGCTGCTCAGGGTTCTTGCAGAGGGCCCAGAGGGGACATTTCAGAGATGCCTGCAAAATTCTGCAGCAACGGCCACCTGCCTGCCACCCTGGCCCCAGTTCCCATGTCAATGGCCTGGCATGGAGGGGTCATTGAGAAAGGGAGCTGGCAACCACCGAGAAATAATGAAACCAAAGAATTCCTGCCTCAGGCAAGGGGGCAGACAAGATAGGAAAAGTTCTCTCCACTAATGTGTGCATCTCATTCTAGGATTCTTTCTCCCTAGTGGCTAGTGAAGGGAACAGAGGGCAGTGGGAGGTAGAAGTCGGGGATAGAGCACAAGGCATTGCTGTAGAGGGGAGCCCAAGCATGCCCAGTAGTAGTCATAGTAATAGTTAATATTCATACTTTAAGGTTATAGGACAGCTAGGTAGCTCAGTGGTCAGAGCTCTAGGCCTGGAGTCAGGGAGACCTGACTTCAAAAATGACCTCAGATGCTTCCTAGCTGGGTGACCCTGGTCAAGTCACTTAACCCTGTTTGCCTCAGTTTTCCCAACTATAAAGTGAGCTAGAGAAGGAAAGGGCAAACCACTCCAATATCTTTGCCAAGAAAACCCCTAATGGGGTCATGAAGAGTCAGACATGATTGAAATGACTGAACAGCGACAACTTGAAGTGACTTGCCCAGGGTCACATGGTTGATAAGTATTTCAAGCCAGATTTGAACTCAGGTCTTCCTGATTCTTGGCCCAGCACTCAATCCACTGAACACTGAAAAAACAGTAGTTAACACTTATGTAACACTTACCATGTTTCACAAAATGAACTCATTTATTCCTCCCAACAACTCTGGCAGGTAAGTGCTGCTATTATCATTTTACAGAGGAGGAAACTGAGACCAAGGTCAAGTGACTTGCCCAAGGTCACACAGCTAATAAGTGCCTGAAACTGACTTTGAGTTCAGATCTTCCCGACTCCAGCCCCAGAACTCCATCCACTACATACTGAAAGAAGAAGCAGAAGGGAGAATAGTGTATGAATGGGCCCCCCCAAAATAATGGGATGAAGAAACTGTGAGATTGTTTCACCACACCTAGGGTACAGTTCTGAGCTCTTCATTTCAGGAAGGCCGTTAGCAACCCGGAGGGCATCCTAAGGTGGGTGACCTGATTGTGAGGTGACTTGCGGGTTACATAAGGATTCTTGGATTTTGAAAGGCATTGCCAATTGCCTTTCCCCATTATCACATATATTTTGGATTTGGAGGTACCAGACTCTGAGATCCTTGCTCGGACTAAACTGCCAAGCATTCAAACTATGCTTCAGAGAAGGCAACTCCGATGGACTGGCCATGTTGTTCAGCTGCAAAATGTACACTTGCCAAAAAGACTATTTTATGGAGAACTCACACGGTGTAGGTGATCACATGGTGGTCAGAAGAAGCCATACAAGGACACTCTCAAGGTCTCCCAAGAACTTTGGATTTGATTGTGCAACATGGGAGACACTGGCACAGGACTGCTCAGCGTGGTATGCCCACATCAGAAAGGGTACTGTACTCTATGAGCAAAGTAAAATTAAGACAGCACAAAGTAAATGTAGGATGAGCAAATTTGGAGTATCCACCTCAAAAGTTCATACAGACTATCTGTGCCCAACCTGTGGTCGAGCATTCAGAGTTTGTATTGGTCTCATCAGCCACAGTTGGACACACTGAAATTTCATTTTATCATGGTGATGTCGTTTTGGTCCTCTTCGAAGACAAAGGACAACAACCAACATGCAAGGCCCTGGAAATGGGCATGAACAGTGGCATGTTCCTACCCCCCGATTCCTCATCCCCTCTTTGCCCTTTCTCCCAGTGGTGACTGAACTGGGCCATCCCAGGCTACCAATGACTTAGTTTCCTGGGCAAATCCAGCCTTAGACTATTTCCTAAAACCAATGAACAGATACCAGCAGCCTGCAGGAACACCTTGATGTTAGTCATGTATGCCCATCAGTCTGAAATCAAGGACTGTTGTTCACCAGAAAGATGAGAATCATCAACACTTCTACCCTGGAAAGACCTGGTACATCCTAGGTGCTGCATAAATGTTTGCTGATGGACCAATTGATTGATCTAACTCTTTCAATACTTCCTGGAAGTCAGGAGTCCTGGATTTGACTCTCAGCTTGGAGTTTTCTTGGATTCCAAATGACTTATAACTCAAATGTCACCCTGGTTGCTGCCTCTCTCTCTTCTCCAAGGTTACCTTCCATTAAGACTGCGTGGCTCTTGAGTGTCCATAGTTGTTTGTTGTAAATGAGAGGAGTCTCCACTGCAAGACACCCTGCAAATGGCTGACCATGCAGGGCCTGATGGTACATGGCCCTAATCCCAGCTGCCCAAAGGTTGATGCTGGAGGGAATCTTGAGTTTGCAAGTTCTAGCCTGCTGTGGGCCCTGCTGATCAGATGTAGAATCAATGTGGTGAGCCCACAGGAATGTGGGGAGGGGGGTAGACTGCTTAAGGATGGACAAACTGACCCAGGTTGGAAATGGAGCAAGTCAAAACTTCCATGTTGATCAATAATGGGAGCTCATCCACAAGTGATCCTTACATTTTGTTAAAGAATGCTAAGGGGTCCGCTGTGATTGCCTGTTGACCACTTCCAGCCTGGGAGAGATCAGGAGGCTGAGTTTGCAAAAACAAGACTAAAAGCAAGTGGTTGTCTAGTTTCAATGTTTAGAGTTTGTTCAACAAACCAGCTCTATAACTATTAGACAGGGAAATGTGAAAGAATGAATGAGCATTTATTAAGCACTTACTGTGTGCCAAGCACTGTAATGTATACAAATAGAAAAATCCAGATAGCCTTTGATCTCAAAGAACTTACCTTCTAAGAAGGGAATATATTTATAAAGGAGCAGGGGTCAGGAAGGAATGTTTTGGTCATTGAAGTCACAGGTATGGACACTGATTGAAATATCTTTCCAGGAATAATAGTGCTGATTTTAGGAGGAAGCTGAGCAAAAAGAAGATGACATCAGAGTAGCATGAAGGTCTAGGTTGGGATAGAGATGGTGAACTCTCACCAAGCAGGAGGCCCCCATGTGTAAGCTGGAGTGCTATGTTGGCTGAGAATTCTAAGACAGAAGCAGGGAGGAAGTGTCTAACCAGAATTGGCAGAAGGAATGTCATTTGTGAGGAATAGCAAAATGGCCATTTTTTTCCCCATCTTGTTGATAACAGGTAGGCTTACCACACTTATCTCCCTTGACATCTACTTCACACATGCACAGAGAGACAGTAATATATGTATCTATTATCATGAAAAGTACTTGTAGATTTCCAGACCTAGGCACTTCATCAGAATTGGAAGAGAACTTCCTGGTCATGGAGTTGACTAGTACCTAACTAGGAACTCTCTCATCAATATCCAGGACAAGTGGGCATATAGTCTTCATTTAAAGACCAGTAATAGGGAATTCACTACCTTCCTAGGGCAAATAATTCCATTTTTGGATGTAGCTGATTATTAGTAAGTCTCATACAAAGTTTTAGAATTCAGAGGGATGTCATTGAGCATCTACTCTGACCCATTCCAATCTACTCCAACACACCTCTTCCATATACCTGACAAGTGGTCATCCAGTCACTATTTGGAAATCTCCAATGGGGGAGATTGTCCCTATCATGACAGCCCATACTTTGGGACAGCTCTAAGGATGGAGAAGTTTTCTTAAAATCTAGCTTAAATCTTCCTCTATACAACTTCTACTCATTGATTCTGGTTCTGCCTCTGTGGTCCAAGGAAGTCAACAAGTCTAGTCAACAAGCACTTATTAAATCTGGTTAAGGGCTGGCTTTTACATGAATGGAAAAACAAACCAAAACAAAAAATACAGAACAAGTCTAAGCCCTCTTCCAACTGACAGCCCTTCCAATATTTGAAGTCAGATGGAGGGTGTGTGTGTTCTGACCTTGTTCTCAGGGCTAGGACAGCTACTCTGCCTTTTAGGGTTCTAGGTTACCCCCTAGGTGCTACTTTTTTACTAGAGCCCTTACCCCTTTAACCACTTAACATCAATCAGCTTTGACAAAGGGATGTTTAATTTAAGGATAGTTTTTACCTTAATATTTCCTAAACACATTCTCTCCTATACCACACTGATCTCAGGGGGAGTAGACTTAGAAGTTACAAGTTAAGTTATAAGCTGACTATATAGACTTATGTTATATAGTTTTTACTATATATAAGCTCCATAATATCAGTCCCACTAAATTCATGATCAGATGTGTGATGCTGAGTGAGTTCTGCTGCACTGGGGTTCCAAAGGTCACTCCTGCTCCCAGCTACTTAGGGTATAGATACAGGGGATGGTTGTACCTCTGGATTCCAACTCCTAGAAATCCCTGGCCAACTCTCTTGCTCATTGTACCTAAAATGGAAACTAATAGATGAAAAAACAAGGACCCCGGGATGTTTCTTGAGGGACATATGTCCTCGTGGGGCAAAAGGCCCTCTCCCATTGAACCCTCCAAGATGTGAATAAGGAGAGTGGTGGCCCAACCTAACTCAGGCCCTTTTGAAGTCACAGACAGTTCTGGCTGCTCAGTCAATTAGAAAAGGGTCGTCCTAGCCAAGTGATTAGCCACCTGGAGCCAGTTACAGGGATGTCTGTGGATGTTCGGCAGGCTCCCCAAAGTACTTCTCCAATATGTCATTATAATTCTGTGGTTCTCTCGGAAGGTATCTCCCAATCTCCTCTGTGAATTGAAGATTCACCAGCTGAGAATGAGAAAACTGAGGGTGTCCGGGAAACCCCCCATCATGCAGTGATTACATCCTCCTAAACAGGAGCCTAGAGTATCATAAACCTCTCAGTTCTTCTATTTTACAATTGTGTATTTATTGAACACTTACTGTATGCAGAGTGCTGTGAAAGGAGCTAATTAATGCCTGTGTCAGGAGTTTCTGGCTTGTGAGTGAGCCTTCCTGGAGATGCTAGTATAGTCAGTAACAAATGGCCAATTTCTCTGGCACAAAGCACTGAATGTCTTTCCATGAAGAATTTGAGCTCGTCACTGCTAGCCTTGGCTCTAGCAAATTTCATGCTAGCTCCAGGCATGCCTACAAGGGATATCTGAAATTCAAGCCTGTAATTCAAATTTTCATTCACTTTGACAATTTTTACAATGTGTGAGGCACTGTTAGACCCATGGTCTACAAAAACAAATATGAAAACCCATCAACATACGTATACAACACTACTCCTGCCCTCAAGGAGCTCATATTCTACTGAAAGGAAGGAGGAGGGGGGAGAACAATATGCACATGGATAATTAAAATTAACTATAGCTATTATTTTCTGGAGTGAACAAAGGGACCTCTTGCTCTCTACATCTGAATCTTTTCTTGGTGGTCAAGGTGAGGCTTAGCACTAGTCTCTTCTGGGTCTAGACTATTAGCCAATCATCATTCTTAACATGATCAGAGGTACCCTTGCTTCTAGGTTTTTGACTAAGGACTCTTAATACATTTCCCTAAGAGAAACCTTTGTTGTATAACTATAACTTTCCTGAGTCGGGTCCTGAACACCCACTGCCTCCTGTTCATCATGAGCTAGTGATCCTGTAGGCATCTCAAACCCAACAAGTCCAAAACAAAGCTCATTGGCCTTCTCCATTCCCCAAAGACTCCTCCCAACTCCTTGTTCTTGTTCTTGCCCCCATCTTCCCAGTCACTCAGGCCTATTGTCTCAGCAGCACCCTCAGCTCCTAATTGTCCCTCACCTCAAATATGGAATCCTTTGCCAAATCCTGTCATTTCTACCTTCTCAACAGCTCTCAGATGAGCTCCCTTCTCTCTGCTCACTCAGCCACCCCCTGGCTCAAGCCCTCATCCCTTCTGATATGACTGTAATAGCTTTCTCATTGGCCCCCTGACTGCTCTTTCCCTACTCTCATCCTTCCTTCCATCCTCTGCCACAGCAATTTCTGACCCCACCAGCACCGATGCCTCCCTGTTACTTCCAGGATCAAATGTAAGCAGCATTGCTTGGCTTCTAAAGCTCATCCTAACTTGGCCTCTCCAGTCTCTTCGGGGCAGCCTGCTTTCCAGCAAAGCTGGCTGACTGGCCAGTCCCCACCCTCCACACTCCATCTCTGTCTGCTTACCTTTGCCCTGGCTGTTCCTGCCACTTGGGTGGCTGTATGCCCTCACCTCCATCTCTTGGTTACCTCAGCTACCTTTAAGAATGAGCCCAGATCATGCCTCTTGCCAGGGCTTGCCTGGTCCCCTGGGCTGCCAGGGGTAGATGGCCTCCTCCCATTGGCTTCCACATCTTGTATTCATCTAGTTATTTACAGGCTGTCTTGCCAGTAGACTGGCAGCTCCTTGAGGGTGGGAGTCTATGCTTTTTACCTTTCTTTGTACTTCTAGGACTTAGAACAGTGCCTGGTGCAGTCAATGGGCACTTGTGGATAACCTGACAGACAAAGCCATTTGACAGAAAGGAATCACTAACAATTGGGAGGATAGGAAAGGTCACTTGAAGGAGGAGCCGCTGGAGCTGAGCCTGGGCAGGAGCTGGAGATGCCAGAGGGTGAAGTGTGTGTGTGGGGAAGGGGGGAGAAGGAGAGCATTCCAGGCATAGGGACAGCTGAGGCTGGGGCCTGAGCAGAGGATCTGGTGTCATTTATGAGCAATGTGGAGTGGACCAGCTCAGCCTGACCGAGGAATGCCTGACAGGGAGCAGCGTGCAAGAATCCTCAGGAGAGAGATCACAAAATTCTGCTCTCCATATCTCTCCATATGCTGAGATCCTGTCAGCTCCCACATCCTTCTCAAGAGAGTGAAATTAGTGGGATATGCTATCTGGAATGAAAACTCATTTATTAGGTGTTGGGAAAGCATGTTTAAAAACTGTGATTTTAGAAAAAATGAAAAATTAAGAAATATTTCTCTGGAGTAAAATCCTTTCTAGATTTCCTTGTGTGTGGTTAGGGCAAGGCCAAAGGTTTCTCTTAGGGAAATGTATTAAGAGTCCTTAGTCAAAAACCTAGAAGCAAGGGTACCTCTGATCATGTTAAGAATGATGATGGGCTAATAGTCTAGACCCAGAAGAGACTGGTGCTAAGCCTCACCTTGACCACCAAGAAAAGATTCAGATGGAGAGAGCAAGAGGTCCCTTGGTTCACTCCAGAAGAACTAACTATTGACTATTGATTTGGAATGTTAACCTCAAATTGTATCTATTATATATTTCTATCTTTTCCTTGTTTAGGATTCCTAAAATTAATGTTACATTGTATCATCTTGAGGAAAGTCACGTTTGAGGGCATGGGGAGCTCTCTCTCTCTCTCTCTCTCTCTCTCTCTCTCTCTCTCTCTCTCTTCCTCTCTCCCTCTCCCTCTCTGTCTCTCTCTCCCAACCTCCCTCCTTCCCTCCTACTCTCTCTTTCCTCCCTCCCTCTCACTCTCTGTTTCTCTGTCTGTCCATCTCTCTTCCCAGCCCACCCCCATAAAAATTGTTTCTGGTAGAGTTGGGTCTAAAACACAGGGAGCAGTATTAATATTTTTTTACACACTTTATTATAAGCTAAGCACTAGGTACACAGGAAAAAGAAAGGTAAAACCAGCCCTTATCTTCAAAGAATTTATGTTCTAGGTGGTGACACCCAAAGGGGACTGGTGACCAGGGAGGAGCACTTTGGGATGCTGAGAGGGGGTCAGGGAGAAGTCAATTAACACCCTCCTTCCAGGACCAGTGGAGGAGTTGACTTGATAAGGAAGTAATAGTAGAAAAGTATTAGTCATGAACACCTTAGTTTAAATGACTTGATCAGATTGCCTGCAGACTCCAGGCTTGGCAGACCTGGCAGACCTGGAAGGGAAAGGCCTAGAGCTGGGGCAGGAGTACTCTAAAGACAATGAGTCAGTAGCAGCATGGCAGTAGGGGGGCACTGAGTGCCTGGGGGGAAGGGAACAGGCTTCCAGAAAAAGGGATGAAGGCAGAGAGTAAGATAAACAAATTGCTTGTTTCACAATCTGACCTCGGGTTGGTCCCGTGACATGGCAGTCTTGGGGAGCTGTCAGGGTCAGACTTGGTAGATCAGCCCAGCTCTGAGGCAATAGGGGTAGTAAAGTGCAGTGGGCAGGGCCATGCAGCTCCCCGACTGAGCAGTAGAAGGCCCCAAGGTCCTGATCAACTCTTGTTCTAAGACCCTTGGATCCTGGGAACATGGATTAGGAAAAGTTGTTTATGGCATGAGTACCTCATTGAAGAGAAGGAAATTCCATAAACAGGATATTAAGATTGCAGGAGATAGTAGTACTTGTTGGACTTTAGATGGCCCAGTGGCTAGGAGGCTGACTCTGGAGTCAGGAAGACCCAAGTCAAATCTGACTTCCTACACTTCCCAACTGTAGGACCTTGGACAAGCCAATTATCCTTGATCTGTAAAAAGGGGATAATGAGAGCATTTGTGAGGTAGTTTGCAACCTTATAGGATTGCATTAATGCTGTGCTAGACCATACCTTTGTAGATCATAGAGCTAGAAGGGATCTGCAAAATGAAGGGTCAGGCCAAGGTGGTCACTCAAGTCCCTATTAAGTCTCAATCTATGATCCTAGGACCTGAGTATGAATTCTGGCTCTGCCATTAACAACCTGGGTGAAATAGGTCAGTTTACCTTTGTAAGTTGAAGGGGGTTGAACTAGGTGACCTCAAAGGTCCCTTTTAGCTCTTGCATTCGTTTCTGGGACCTGGGCTGCATAGAGGACATTGACAACCAAGATGGCGCATCCATGGAGGGCCAACAGTCTGGATAAAAAGGTCTAGAAGCCATGTCACACTAAGAACAGCTGAAGGAATTGGGTGGGTTTATCCTGGAAGAGATGGAAGAAAGACAGGTCCAGTGGCTTCCAGTAGTTGAAAAGAGGAAGCAATCTTCTTTTTTCAGGTGTGGGTTGGGCCAGATAGTGGTCTGTTCCAACTCTGACTCTCTGTGAAGCTTTTGATGAGGGTACAACCAGAGCTAGTGTGTATGAGTTACACTGAGGGAGAATCTGACTTTAGCAGAGAAAGGAAAGGATTGTCTAACAGATGGAACCTGACCAACATGGAATGGTTGATCTCAATAGACAGTGAGCTCCCTGTCCCTAGAGGTATCCAAGCAGAGACTTTGTGAGGCCTCAGTTAGCAATGCTGTAGAAGTACCCATGACTATGCCCAGGATTCAGTGGAGTACAAAACTTGGCTCAGAGTCAGGGCTCCATAAATATGGCTGGCTGCCTGCCCTACTAGAGTAATCACTCTTGCTAATTAGACCTCCCTGCTTCCACACATCTCTAACTGCTTCTTATAAAAGAAAAAAAAAATACAACCCAACCCTAACTTACTAAACATAATCACATTCCTATGATTCAGTGTAGACATGGCAGCAGGGAGCCTACATGAAGAGCAGGACGGGTCCTGCCCCCATTCTACAGCTGAAACAGGCCCAGGGAGGGAAGAGCTGGGACTTCCCCAAGGTCACACTGGCAGTAAGTGTCAGAATGTGGCCTTGAGGCCTGCTTCATGAAGACCAAAATCAGTGCTCTTTCCACTGAGCCCCAGGCTACAGACATGGATGCCTCTCCCTTTAAGGTCCCCTCTCCAGTGGGGACACCCCTCTCCAGTGGGGACACCCCTCTCTGGTCCTGTGTCAGCTACGTTTCCCCTTAGGACTGCCCCCAGGATGCCACCTTGTGGGGCCCCTGGCTGTTATCCTTCCCTTCTACACAGAGTCATGGGGGACTCTTTAAAGAAAAGGTTTTTGACCTTTCCCTGTGTCATGTCCCCTTTAGGCAGGCTGTGAAGCCTTTGGATCCCTTCTCAGAATGCACAAAATATAACACATATGATTACAAAAAAACTCTCAATTATATTGAAATACTGTTAAGTTATTAAGAAGATTTTTTTTAGAAACAAGTTCATTAAGCTGGCCTGGTGCTGGTGCCATTCCTATCCCAGAAGGATTGCACCCACTAGTTGGGGTCTCCTGCCTACGACTGTCTCAGTACTCCATGTTCTCACAACTGAATTTGCACCAGGCACAGTTATTCCGAGTTGCAATTCAAATGACCAGTGGAATAAACTCGATTTGAGAGATAATCAAGTAGACCCAAGGCGGTGGTAGAGGCGTGTGTGTGTGTGCATGTGTGTCTGTGTCTGTGTGTGCATGTGGGCACTGTGTCTGTGTGTATGCATGTGTGTGCATGTGCATATGCGTGTGCATGTGCATATGTGTGTGCATGTGCATGTGTGTTTGTGTGTGAATGTGTCTCTGTGTGTACATGTGTGTCTGTGTGTGTGCATGTGTTTGTGTGTGTGCGTGTGTGTGTCCATGTGTGAGTGTCTGTGTGTGTCTGTGTGTATGCATGTGTCTGTGTGTGTCTGTGTCTGTCTGTGTGTGCGTGTGTCCGTGTGTGTGTCCATGTGTACATGCGTGTCCGTGTGTGTGTTGGGGGGGATTGGGATTCCTTAGTTTTCATTCATTATTCTCTCTCTCTTTAAACTGCTTCCTCCCTCCCTCTGTTACGCCTCAAATCTGCTGACCCTTGTACTTCCTTCACTCCTCAGTTTTGAGAATAAGATGATACTGTAGCAGAAAAAGACCTTAACTGCTTTAAAGACAAAAGACACCAGACCTGGGTTCAAATGCTCACTCTGCTTCTTACTGGCGTGACCCTGGACAAGCGCTGCTTCCTGGGTGCCAAGAATGTTCAGCTTCTTCCTCTATAAAATGAGGGGCTTTGGTCGCAAATTGCCTGACCTCCCTGGGCCTCAGTTTCCCCGCCTGGAATGAGGGTCTCCAAGGTCCCTTGTACCCCTTGATCTATGCTCCATGCTCCCAGAGTTTGGGGAAAGAGAAAGAGAACCCCAACCTGTACCCCCACTAATGGGATTGAGCAGATTAAAGACTGTTAGTTGGTGTTTGCTCTGACTGCAGAAGGGAAAGTAAAAAGAGAATGAAATATCCATAGTAGCTCCCAAATCGTAGGAATGAAACATTGCCCAGCGGCCAAAGAGTTGCCTTCATGCCGACACAGCGGGGTGGGATCACTGTGTGCCTTGGTCCAAATGGTGCAGCCTAGAACATGCACCCCTCCCCCCCTTGGCCTTCCAAACTCCTTGAAGTCCTTCCCTTAAAACATAGATTTAAGCCTGGAAGAGAGGTCATCTGATCCAACCCTCTCATTTTACAGATTAGGAAACTGAGTCCCAGAGAGGACTCCAGTGGGGCCCTAAGAGGTGGGAGAATTCCCACAAGATGGTCAAAGGGAGGTCCAGTGACAGGTAACAGATCTATGATAGGATAATAGGAATGACAAGAAATGTCTGATCTGGGAGCAGGGACTGAAACCACACCAGGTAGGTGCCCCCCAGTCCATCTCCTCCAAGACTGACCTTGACCTGAGTGAAGGGAGGCTGATCTCCAGGTACCTTCTTAGACGGTTCTAGAGCCATCTCTCCCTCATCCTGCCTCAGGGGAAGGTGCACTGGCCTTGGAGTCAAATCCCCAGGTTCAGATCTTGTGATTTGTGTGAGCTGTGGACCCAGGAACAAATCCCTTGGTGAGGCTTAGGCAACCCTCAGAATATCTCTTAAGCCAGAATCGTTGGTAGAGGGAGTTACCATACAGGGAGTCTTCAAGGCTAACCCTATCACAGTACCTTCTCCTACTCATATTTGTTCAATACTTTGGGGATCTATGATTTCATCTGTGTGTGTGTATCTTTTAACTACATCTACCTAAAATATGCAACATGCTTTTAAGTCAGCCCAGAAAACCTTGCAGATAAAACTTGGCCCGGCTTAGAATCTCCCTTTCTGTTCCTACAGTGGAATGCTTGGCAAAAATAGACGTAGGAGTGTGTTGTTTTGGCACTGACGAGAACGTGTTTGCTACCAGTCAGGGCCTTTGAGACGAAAGCAACAACAGAACCCAAAGGGCCAGTCTGAAGCCTCGGATCCCGCCCTGAGCTTGAGTCAAGCTCACATTCTGTGCTTTGAATGTCTTGGGATCTCTCTGCCTAAGCAGCACAAGAGGCGAAGATCAAAAACCAGGCCTGGGACTATTGGCGGCCCTTCCCTCTCCCAGGACAGCAGTTATGAAAAGCAAGCTCTGCCCCGGGGGGGCCAGGCCCCTTTCAACTACAGGACTAGAAAGCTGTTCTCACTCTGTATGAGTTCTTTAAACACACACACACACACACACACACACACACACACACACACACCCTGACATCCTGGAAAACTCCAGCTTTCGGTCAATAAGTCAGCAGGCTCTGGGATCCTTTCCTTTCTTGGTGGCCCCTCCTCCCCATAGGACCTTTTCGAAGGTTAAGGGTGCTCAGTTGCCCCCTTGGCCACATCTTTCAAAGCCGCACCCCTGTCCCTGGGGTTGATGGGAGCTAGGGGACTGAACCATGAAGTGTGCGTGTAGCTGACTTCGTAGAAGGAAGGGTGGTCCGGGGCTTAAGGTGTAGCAGGATTCAGGCCAATCAAATATTTCAGTAATGATATTTTTACTCTTTAGTCATCTTTTAGTTATGATCCCATTTGGGATTTTCTTAACAATACAGAGTGGTTCGCCATTTCCTTCTCCAGCTCATTTTACAGGTGACAGACCTGAGGCACACAGCATTAAGCACCTTGCCCTGGGTCAGATTTTTAACTTAGGTCTTTCCCAACTCCAGGCTAATTTCCTTTGTTTTATAGGGCACAGAGTAATTTAAATGTCACTGAGCAGTCATTTTTGCTCCTAGTGGAAAGAATTCATTTCTGGGCCTGTCCAAGAACAAGCCGGCCCAGCTTTATTTGCAGAAGCTCATCATCAGCTGACCGCAGAGGGATGGACTTTTTGGCCCTGTCTCAAACTCTTCTGAAAGCCAAGTCTGAAAGAGGTTGGTCAAGGCAAGGGCCTACTCACCTCCTTCCTCCCCACCCCCAATCCAAATCAGGGATATTTCAAGTATACAGATGAAGAATAGGGACATTGTGCCCTAAAATCTGTGACTCTAGACTCTCAAAACATTGTACGTGTGCAGGGAGAAGGGAGAGAGGTCCACTGAAAGTTCCATTGTACTTTTAGGGCTCAGGAAGAAAGGACGAAGCCCCTCTGATCTCTGGAAGCTGCAGGATCAGCAGTAGCTGAGCCTTGGCTCTGGCTTCTTAAAAGCCTCTCCTGAACTACTTCTCCTCAGGAGCCACCTGAGTGACTTGGGAGGTTGACTTGGAAATCATTGCTCTTGAAAAGTTCTGCGCTCTCCAAGGTATAGCTTTCAGCCTCCCCAGACATTCACCATTCTCATTGTCCACTCAGAACAACTGAAGAAGGGATTTCTTGAGCTCTGGGGATTGGATCCAGGAGGATCCCGGACTCACAGAACTGAGAGATGTTATCAATCAATCACCAAGCCTTTATTAAGTGCTTATTATTGGGGCAGGCACTGTGTGCTAGCTACTAGAGAAGAAAGTGGTCTATTCCCTCAAGGATCTTCTAGTCTACTAGGGAAGCCAGCATGTAAACACCTAAGAACCCATGAGATACAGACAGAGGAAGTGGAAGGTTCCTTTAAAGGCAAGATGCCAGCGGCTGGGAGACGGGGGAGTCCTGCTGCAATAGCGGGGGATTCAAGCTGAGTGTAGAAGAAAGCCCACAAAGCACAGCTGAGGTGAGGAGCACTGGGATGGGGGAGGCTTGTGCATGGGGCCTTGCTAGGCACCTTGTCTGACCACATTAGACATCCCCCCTCTCCTGTTCCCTATAATGAGAGGCCATCCAGCCCCTGTCTGAAGACTTCCAAGGAAGGGGAGCCCACTTTCCTCAAGGCAGTCCATTTCACTTCTAAGTAGCTTTCTTAGGGAGCCAAGTGTTAAATTTCTCAGTGTGATATTTTACACACAGGAAATCAGCAAGCAGTGTAAATCAAGGCTCAATTTGTTATTTTGTTGGTTGACTAGACTTTGAATGATGCAGAAAGGGTGAACAATGTAGATGAAACTTAAAAATTCACTTTACATACATCCCTTCCATGCCCCACCCCCACTCCCAGCCAAGCTCAGCCAGTTGTTAAACATCTACCAGCATATCCCTCTGTCTAATTGTTATTAAGATTTTCCCAACTTCAAGCCGAATGAACCTCTTTGCGCTGTCCACCCATTGTACAGGCTCTGCCCTCTGGAGAAAAGTATTTTGTTACCTCAAAGAATCTAATCTCTTCCCTTGAACTGCATGCTCCTTGAGTAGGATATAGGGCAGTGGTATTGTGCAAGGAGCAGAGGCAGAGGATCTGCCCTGTGTTGTTAACCTGAGTGACCCTGTCTGGGCCTCAGTTTCCTCATCTGCAAAATGAAGGGGTCAAGCTAGTGTATAAAGAGGAGTGTCTCACACACCTCAAGTCCAATTATTGCAGTTAATAAGATGCTCTCCCCTTGATGAGCTTCTCAGGTGAGAAATCTTTGGAAGATAAGAATTCATTCATTCATTCAATAAACATTTATAAAGGATCTACTCTGTGCCAGGCACTGTATTAAATTCAGAATTGGCAACTATGGGGTTAGGGTAGGACAAGGGATAGACAGAGCAGTTGAAAAGACTTTGAGTTCAAATTCTGCCTAAGATACTTCCAAGCTCTAGGACTCTGGGCAAGTCATTAAACCTCTGTCTGCTTCAGTTTCCTCAAGTATAAACTAGGGATAATGATGCCCTCTACCTTCCACAGTTTTTGTAAAGGTCAAGTGAGGTGATATTGTAAATGCTCTTGGCACAGGGTCTGGCACAGAGTAGGTGCTTATTCCTTCCCTTTCCCCACCTCCATAGCAGTGACTCTGGAGTAGCAGTGGTTGATGGTAGTAGCATCTGCACTGGGAGCTGAGAGACCCACCAAAGATCAATTAGACATAGCCAGGACAGATTCAGGATTCT
Organism: Potorous gilbertii; assembly: GCA_028658325.1. Taxonomy (NCBI): domain Eukaryota; kingdom Metazoa; phylum Chordata; class Mammalia; order Diprotodontia; family Potoroidae; genus Potorous; species Potorous gilbertii. Next base: position 687,111,382 of record CM053770.1, read on the forward strand.
ACCAGGGCGCTGACCATCACTGGGACCCAACAGGCGGCCTCAGGACTCTACCAGGGCGCTGACCATCACTGGGACCCAACAGGCGGCCTCAGGGCGCTGACCATCACTGGGACCCAACAGGGAGCCTCAGGACTCTACCAGGATGCTGACCATCACTGGGACCCAACAGGCAGCCTCAGGACTCTACCAGGGCGCTGACCATCATTGGGACCCAACAGGCAGCCTCAGGACTCTACCAGGATGCTGACCATCACTGGGACCCAACAGGCAGCCTCAGGACTCTACCAGGGCGCTGACCATCATTGGGACCCAACAGGCGGCCTCAGGACTCTACCAGGGCGCTGACCATCACTGGGACCCAACAGGCAGCCACGCCAAAGGTGAGCTTTATGAGGCCTCCATAAACGGAAGAGGGCCTCCAGAAACCTGGAGCTGGTAGTTACCCCTTTGCCGTGTGCACACTCCAAGCCTGAGACCACCTTCCTCTGGACTCTGAACTGGTAAGAGGGTGTGTCTCAGACAACCAGATGGATGCTTTTGTGCCAACTTGTCTTATTATATCGCCTTAGTAAATAACCCTTTCTAAAAAAAAAAAAACAGTTGAGTCTGGCTGGTGGACAATAAATGTGGGAGCTCATGATCAACAGTATTAGAACCCCAGTCCCTCAGAATTAACCCCAAGGACTCTGGAGGGAGAGTCAGCTGGCTTCTGGGGACCTGGCCAGCTAATGTAAGAGGGAGTTTGAGGAAGTAGCCCTAGAAGGATAGACATGATGTGAGAACCAAAACCATCTAAATGCAGAGGGGGTAGACAGGTCATCAGGGAGGGAGGAGAGCAAAGCAGGACAGGGCCAGTCAGGGTGGCGAGAAGGGGAGTCCCACTGCCACCCATCAGAGCCTCTTGGCTTCCTACTGAGCGCTGTTGTTTCTACGATATGAGTGTTAACTCCATGTTCCAAATTGGGCGTTTCTAACACTGAGATTAATCAGTGCATAGCCAAGTGAATAGGACCGATAAAATGGTAAATGATACAAAATGGAAAGAATATAGCATGCTATGTGATTATAGTAATCACCAAGTATTGTTCCTAAAAGTAAAAGTTGTGAACCTGAACCTTGCTCTCTTCCACCCTCGAAGAAGAGTGGGGTATATAATGTAAGACAGGGTTGACGGGGAAGTTGGTTTTGCTGAAGTGTTTCTTTAAAAAAAAGATTTTTATGACAAGGCTCAGCTCACTGGGTAGAGCAGGGAAAAGGAGGATGGATATTCAGAAATGAAAATCATGTCAAAACAAAAGCTAGGGAAAGGGAAAAGATTGGACCCATGATCTGTTATAATTTATTGTTTTGAGCGCTGAAAGACTCGCCCAGCCAGCGTGTGTGGGACTCCAGCCCAGGTCTCCCTGACTTCTCTGGTCATGGTGCCAAACGAAAGATAGCAATCATCTTTTTTAAATTCAGTGCCCCCTGAATTTAGGGCAAAGCCTGCGTCATGCTGCCCTAGCTTCCTCCCCTGTGGTCTATGCTAAGGTAGAGTGTGATCTCCTTGCGGGAAGGGCATCACCGGGTTTTTCTTCTATCTATAATCATTACGTAATGTATGTTTGTTCAATTGCCCTGAATAAAATGCCTCTGCTTTCCTGAACAACCACTTCTCCTTGCCTGAGGAAGTGAATGAATTAGAAAGGCCTCTGCCCATTCCTCCACCCAAGGGTGCTGGTGGCCCATGGTGCTCAGCATGGTTCCCTGGGGGAAAGCTCAGAACGATCACCCTGCAGCATTTCCAAAGGGATGCAGGTATTTTCAGCTACGGGGCTGCATGGCCCCATCAGCTGATTTGTGCCCAGGAAGGAAAAGTTCTGGATCTTGTGCTCCATGTACACCTTTTCTGTAAGCATTGCAGAAATGTTCTTCTCCGGGCTGAACACAGAATCCAGTAAACAATGTCGTGTCATGGACTGCCTTGACCCAGACTTTCAGGAAGGCAGCTGACACATTGCCCAGACTCGTGCTCACCCACATAACTCAAGAGCCAAACACACTGAAGGAGCTCATGTTTCCCAGCTGTGTTATGCACTCTCTGAATGTCTGGCTGGAAAACAAAACTTGAAAACAGAGATCCATAGCCCCAGTTCTAACCTGAAACTGAAAATTGTTTTTCATTTTAAAATTTATTTTCATTAAGTAGCGAGAAGCTCCACTGACAGAGGGAAGTGTTGCACTGAATGGTCTTTCTCAGTCAATCAAATTAATACAATTTAGCACTGTGCTAAACCCCTGCCCTCAGGGAGCTTCCAATCTAATTGCAAACAACACTGTACAAATAGTCACAGGAAAGAGTCAAGGAGGACAGGCTGGAGGAAGAGTACTTCATTCTGTCCTCCTTGGGCCAGGGAAGGGGCTCCTACATGGGGTCTATATTTCAGGATAATTGGTTTTTCCTATCATCCTATGTATTTTATTGATTTCAAGCCATGATTTTGAGAAGGGAGTCCCTGGGGCCCACCAAACTGCCCAAGGGATCCAGGTTCCAAAAAAGGTTAAGAATGCTTGGGTTAGGGTGTTGTTGCCTGCTGTATTCAATCCATGCTTCTGCATCTCAGGGGCCTCAGCTTCCTTCAAAGTGTTCCATCTAGAGGAGCCATTTTCCCTTCTCAAATAATCCCATCTGTACAGATCTGCACTCTGCAAGGAGGATGTGAATTTCCCTCCTTCAGAGCCAGACCTATTTTTCATTTTGTGTTTGGGCCCTCAGTACTTAAGACAGGGCCCTAGACATACTTGGACTTCCATAAATTCTTGTTAAATGTCCACTCATACAAATACTCCAACAAATCAGTGATGTTGGTGATGTGGGCACTTTCCCCAACAGTGCAGATGACACCCAAGCCTTGCCTGCCAATCTGATCCTATGACGTTCTAGTTCATGTCTTCCCATGAGGACATGGGCACCATATTTCAGCAAGGTCACTGATAAATGAAGGAGGATGGCCAGGCAGAACAAGGGGAAATCTCACTAACAATAGGGGCTTTTGAGGGATGTTTTTGTACCAACTTTTCGTTTGAAAGGTCTTCAAGCAGAGGCTGGAGAGCAGGTATTAAGATGATGGAGGAAGAATTGTTTAGATCAGGGGTGTCAAACACAGCCCACAACTTACCCAGAGTATTGTTAAAACAAATTGAAATGCAATTGGAAAATGCTTAACACAATAAATAAAAATACAATTAAACTTAAAAAAGAAAAAAGGAAGTGGGCCAGAGTGGGATTTTTTTTTGGCATCTTTTTAGTATGATGCTTGGCTACACAATAGTAAGTATTTAATAAATGCTTGTCAACTGATGAATGAGTGGTAGAATTTATGTTACTTGAGGATGAGTCAAAAAACCCTTGGCTTTGAGATGAGACTTCTTCAGGTATTTTCAGGCCTGTCATCTGCTTTTTGGGTTGGGTCTCAGGAGAGAGAAAATTCCCTTCTTACTGAAGGCCTTCAGGAAAAGGCTGAATGAATCCCAGTAGGCATCTAATGGAGAGGATTCTTCTTTGGGTTTGAGTTGGACAAGATGGTCTCCAAAGTCCTTTCCAACTGAAATTCCATAACACAAGGGAGCCATCTTTGTACAGTGAGAAGAGCCTAGATCTGGAATGAGAAGACCTGGTTGAAAACCCCAGTGATGCCCTTTCCTGCCTGTGTAACTTTTCATGACCTCAGGTTCCTTGTCTCTGAAACGAGAGTCAGACTTGATGTCTGCCAAGACCCCTTCCAGTCTCCAAATTTATGATCCTATTTATTCCATTTTCACCAAAAGGACCATCACCTCCCTAGTGCTGCACATTATGCCTCTCAAGGCAACCCAGGTTCACATTAGTTTCTTTTTTGCCTGACATATCATACAGTTGAACTTACATCCTCTAGGATTCCCAGATCCTCTTCAGATGAACTTGTGGGTAACCACAATTCTCCAATCTTGTACATGGGAAACTGATTATTTGATTTCAAGTGTAAGATTTTACATGTATTCCTATAAACCATGTGGCTCCAAATGATGGAACATCATGATCTCTGAACCATCAAGAATGTAGGGGACCCAAAGGAGGGCAGAAGATTGAAGAGGAGGAGAGGGTGTGAGGAGGTTGCAGAGTCATGCTGGTTAATGTTCAATGCCCAATTTTGTGCAAGATGCCATATGAGAGATATCATCTGGACTATGGATGACTAGAAAAGGGGGTGGGTCTGTCACATAGAAGGAGGGAGGGATGTTGGCTAGGCAGCCCAGGGGCAGCCCTGGCATTTTAACCTCTAGAACACAGAAGGATCTCAGTGGAGGATCTATGGAAAGATGTGAACAAGAAGCACACAGGATGGGAAAGGGTGGATGGATAGGGCCTGAGCTGGCAGGGAGGGCAGAGTGCCTGCTCTCCCGTGTGGATGGGACTGGAGATTTGCAACATCCACAACCATTAATGTAGAAATCACAACAATGACAGTTGGTGATATGGTGTGTTAAGATTTGTGAACCACTTTACAAATATGATCTTTCCCATAATGCTAGGAGGCGCTATTACCATCCCATTATCTCATCTGTTTTCCCAACAACCCTGGGAGATGAGTATTAGGTGAGTTGTTGTTCCCATTTCACAGATGAAGAAGCCAAAACTCAGAGCTGTGGCCTGGCTTCCCTAAGGTCATGTAGCGTTGGAGCGTCAAAAGCATGGCTGGGGCTGCTGCCCAGTCCCCATCTCCAACCACTTTGGTACATTACCTATTAATAGTCAGAGCAAGCAATCAATTCAGCAAGCAAATAACAACAGCAAACATATATGCTGTGTACCAGACACAGTGCTGGACCCTGGGAAAGCCAATATCTTTGTCTTCTCTGCTAATAGGAAACATCATAGATCACAGACTTAGAGCCTGCACACCTTGCCCATTAGAGGTGATGGAGGGGCATTTTCCTACTTATACATGGTGATCCATCCATGTATACATACTACTTCCCCAATGCATGCAGAGCTAATTAATGGAGGTGACCCAGGGAGCCTCTGTCATAGTCCTGGCCTCCCTTGCACATGGTGGAGCAGAGGACTAGGGCCATCCAAGTATTCTGCCGAGTATTCTGAGATGTTACCACCCTGCAGTTCTTTGGTTCAGCATCCAGTAACAATGAGGCAAATTTTGCCCAAAAAAACCTAACAAGTTTGCTGGGCATAACTTGTCCTTTACACATCCCTAGAACTCATTACTTGGAGTGAGGGGGTGATACTAGATATTTTTGTGTGTCCAGTTCAAGCCTTGGATGAGCCCAAGGTTGGCCCTTGCTCCCATCATGCAGCTGAGCTCCTTCCAGGACGGTGGTATCCTATGCCCCTGCTGGTGCCAAGCAGGCAGGCAGGAGAGACAGAGGAGGAGGGAGAAGGGAGGCAGACCAAGGGACAATGTGGGGTGATAGAGGCGGGCACCCTTTTCTAGGCTTTTCCCCAAACTCCATGTTGCAAATGTGTCCAAGACTTATTTATCATTCCCCAATGACCAATGAAACACTATTATTTTGCAACATACAAGAAAAAGGGTGGAGAAATAATTGTAAGGGCATTTTCTCTTTTGCTATCAGAACCATCTTCATATCTCCAAAAAGAAATGACAGGTTCATCCACAAATCAGACTAGGTCAATTCTGCCCCTGAAACCGAACCCTCGCAAAGATGGAGGAGATGACGGGAATTGCAGAGGAGAAATCTGGGTGGAAAGAGTCTTGAATCGAGAACCTGGGGTGCAGACTCAAATTCTGCCTCTGACATTTACTCCTTATGTGTCTAGAGGCCAGTCACTACTCTCTCAGAGCCGCAGTTTGCCCAGTTTAAAATAAGAGTGAGGGATTCAGTGGCCTCTAATGTTGCTTCCAGCTCTCAGTCTATGGTCCTAGGATCATGTCACATCATCAGCTTTAACATACAAGGGTTGGACTCAGTGGCCTGAAGGAACACATCTTGACTCCAAATCTTGGAAACCTGTTTCGATCCTCAGTCACTTAAACTCCCTTGGCCTCAGTTTCCCTAGCTTTAAAATGAAGGGACTGGACTAGCTGACCTCTGCGGATCCTGCCCAGTTCTAAATTTGGTGTTGGATATGTGTGTGGCTGATCATGAATAAAGTGGGGCCAGGACCAGCGTGATCAGGTGGGTCGTAGATATACCAGTGTTACATTGAGAAGATGATGGGATTTGGGTCAAGTGAAGGGAATGGCTCCATGGGCTGACCATGCTAAGAGTGAGAGAGCTGGGAAGAAGGAAGCAGAAGTTATGGGGGAAAGACCTGGGCAAGTCAGTTTCCTCATCTGTAAAATGGATTAGATAGCCTTGAAGGCCCCTCCAAGCTCTAAGTCCTTGGTCCTATGAATGTCCTTGAACCTCAGTTTCTTTTTTGTAGAATGATGGGTTTGGCTTAGATGACCCTAAGTGTCCCTCTCAGCTCTGCATCTGTGACCCTCTGACCTTCCAGAAATTGGATTGTGCTGGCCCAGCCTTGAAAAACCAAGGACACCCCCTGCTAGGTGACCATGGGACATTGCAGGAGAACTTCAGTAGTAGTTGTCGAAAGAAGGTAAGATCAGACAACTTTTGTTCATGGCTCCCCAGTTTTGCAGAGCTTGCTCCACTTAATTTCTTGTTGAACCTTGGTCTTAAAAGGAACCGGCATCAGGCTCCAGGTGAACTCAGGAAATGGGGTAAAAGGTGAATTGGGCAAAAGTCAGGAGGGGAACTTCTCCTGAGTTCATAGGCCTGCCAAGTGTTTATTCAGGAAGGTATGCTAGATATGACCCTGAGCATTCCACACCCCGTGGAGCTGGGAAAAGGCACAGAGAGGAGGAACAGGGAGGCAAGCTGCTCTGCTTTATTAGGGAGGTGTGTCCTGAGATGGAGTCAGAAGGCTTAGCTGGAGCTGACTTAGCTGGAGGCGGCCTTCTTGACTCCAATCTGTCTCTTCACTTCAGCCCAACCTTCATGAGGCTTCTTCAGAGGCAGATGGGACCTGGCTCCCCTCTCCCACTCAGTAACCATCAATGGCTCCCTCTTACCTGCAGGACCAAGTATAAAACCCTTTGCAGAGTATCCTAAGCCACCCACAGTGCAGTCCCCCCTATCTTTCCAGGCTTTTCACTCCTTGCACCCTTCAGGTACCAGTGACATGGGGCTGCTCACTGTCCTCTCAAAGACAGTCTATCTCCTGACTTGGGGCATTTCCACCACCTCAAATTCTCTTCCTCCTCCTCTCTGCCTTCCGGTTTCCTGGCTGCTTTCCCAAAAGTCCTAGCTACAAGAAACCTCTCCCAGACCTCCTTAACCTTTGCCTTCTCCCTGAGACCACCCCCAGTGAATCCTGTGGAGAGCAGGTTTGCTCATTGCCTCCCCCTTAGACAATGAGCTCTTTAAGAACAGGGATGTTTTGGCCTTCATTTGAATCCCCAGAGTTTAGCCCAGTGCCTGGTACCCAGTAGGGGCTTCATAGACTTGGCCACAGCTGGACACCTGCTCCTTGTTGTTCGCTTATCTCCACCCACTCTGTTCTTTGATTCAGTATGACTTCCTGTGCCCTGGGAAGAAGGTGGGGTAAGGAGAGGATCTGACTTAGAGTGCCCAGTGTAGTGGGCCACACCCAGCACTGGGAGTCCAACTTCCTGACCTTGAACATGTCAGTGAACTGCCTGGGCTTCTTAGTTCAGAGGTTCTAGAGCTACAGGAGGCCTTAGCGATAATCTAGTCCCACTTTTTCATTTTAGAGATGAGGACACTGGAGCCCAGATGATCCAAACATAGGAGAAGCTGGGACTTGAACTCTAACCTTCTAATTCTGAAAGAGTGCTGGTCCTGAAGTCAGACGATCAGAGTTCAAATTCCATCCCTGATGGTTAGTGCTCCTGTGACTTAGGGCAACTACAGGACTCAGTTTTCTGATCTGTAAAACGAAGGAGGACAGTGTGGTCTCTTTCAGATTTAGGCCTTGTTTATGGCTGACTATCTCTAACATTCACTGCCCTCCAGACTGTTTCTGACCATGGGTACTTGGAAGGGGAGTGCCTTGACCCAATGCCCTCCCCAACTTCTATGTGTCCTCTCCCCCATTAGAACTTTGAGGGGAGGGACTGTCTTTCTTTCCAACTATAAGTTTAGCACATTGCTTGGGACATCAGTGCTGAGTGCTTTGTTGCTGTGCCTAAGGGCTGCCACAGCTGGATTTGGACCAGTTAGAACAGTCTTTTTGCTAGTGGTCCAATATGGATTCTAAACTATAAGAACAGACTTAGAAACAAAGATCTGAGAGATTTGGGAGAGGAGAAGACACAGAAGAAAATGGCTCCAGAAGTTAGGGACTAACCATTTGTTAAGATCTATAAATGGAAAACGTAGCCAGAACAATTTGGAGCATCTCATCAAAATCGTGGAGGACAGGAAATCAAGGACAGTCATCTTCCAATATGCAGTCATCATGAATGAAATGGCTGTTTTCTTGGTCTGTGCTTTGCTTCTCCTCTGATCTTGCGGTTTTATGAATCCAGAGACAGAATGTGAGCCCAGGTCTTTGGACTCCAAACCTTGTACCCACCATAACATACATCCTCGTCTATAAAAATGGCGGGCTCCATAGGGGATCAAATGGATGATGTGGAGGGCCCTTCTGCTTGCTGCAGACATGGTTTAATGATTCTGACTGACTGCCCATTATATTCTTCCACTAGAAACAAATGAATTGGTGATTGGCTTGAGGAACCATTCCTCCATGAGTTTGGTCTGCATGAGCCAGTTTTCCTGGGATCTAACCACCTCTGGGTAAATCAGTACTGGAGTTGGCAGGCCTTCAAGGCTGAGTAGCTAGCTAGCTAGCTCCTGGAAGCAAGGTTCCTAACCCATGTGGCCCTCTGTGTCCTAATGGCTTTAAGCCCTGTTTTTGCCAAGTGTCTCCTCTCTGCTAAAGGTCATGAGGCAGTACTATTGAACAATGTTGTGTTCTGGTGCCAAGAACTTCACCAACCTTGGTCAAGCTTTTGAGTGTGGTCAAATGTGGTGGGCAATGGGCTGAGAAAATTCCCTGGAGTCAATTATTTTTGTCTGGTGCAATATTTTATCATTGAGTAACCAGGGGTAGGGGGTAGGGTGGATTTTGTCATGGATAGAGAAAAGAAACAGACAGAATAGGAGGGTACTTTTCTGGAAGGAGAATCATTGAAGTGAGGCCTCCCAGGACCTGGAAGTTGCTGAGGGGGATGCAAAGTGAAATGGAGAGAGCAGGGACCTAGGCTCTGTCACTGACAATCGGTATCCCTATACCCAGGCCCTGAATTCCTCTGGGTCTCAGTTTTCTCCTCCATAAAAAGGAGGTAGAAATAGAGCAGGGGGCTCTTTTGAGTCCTGGTGTCCATGTTAAGAACCCCTTCTCTAGAGAGAGCTCAAGCTCCTCCTTTCACTAACATGTACCCTTTCTCTGATTCTTAGGAGGGAGGGTGAGACTTCCATTTCCAGAGATGACATTGAACTCTCTCTCCCCAGAAAGTGAAGTGATGAGCTGAGCAGAAAAGGCTAAAGAAAGCTCTTCATTATGTGTGAGTGGGATGGGAAGCTATTTGGAGAGGAAAGCTAAATGGGATCCCAAGGGTCAGCAGTCCCCTCTACTCCATCATTGATAAAAGGCCTCATCATTCAGTGGAAACCACTCTCTGCAAAGGCACCATTGAGCTCTTCATTGAACAGTCCGGGGCCCTGTTCCTCACCCTCATTCTCCCTGGCCTCTGGAGAGCCTTTCACGCTGGTGATCACTCTCTCCTCCATACTCACTTCTCTCTAGGTTTTGGGGTGCCACCCTCTCATGGCTCTCCTCCTTCCTCTCTGGCCCTCTGTTTCCTTTGCTATATTCTCTTCCAGGTCACACCTTCTAACCAGTGTCCCTCAGGACTCTGTCCTGGGCCCCCTGTGCTACTTCACTGGGCTTTCTCATCAGCTTCCATGGATTCAAAGTACATCCCAGTGCTGATTCTCAAATGAACTTGTCCGGCCCTAACCTCCCTGCTGACCTCCAGTCTCACTTCTCCATCTGTCCATTGGCTATGTCAGACAGGATGTCCTGCAGACTCACATCTAAAATTGAACTCATTCTCCTGTCCACCATACCTCCCCATTCCTTCTAACCTCCTTCTTGCTGTGGAGGAGACCACCATCCTCCTACTCCCCCAGACTCATGTATTACCCTTTTCCAGTCCTCATTCATCTTAGCTCCTTACCCTAGAGATGACCACTGAGTGATTCTGCATGTGGTTTGTTGGTAAATAGTTGCATGTTGGCTCCCCCATTTCCTGAGAGAAGGAACTGGTGCTCAGTACAGTGCCAGGCATACAGCAGGCACTTAATAAATGGTAGTTGATTAACTAAATGACTGCTCCAGGAGCTGGCTGCTCAGGCTTGCAGATGGGCTTCATGTTCCTCATTTATCTTGCATCTAACTTGCTTAGACATAGCAGTTTCCATAATTGCCTCCCTCATTTGATTGTGACCACCCTGAGGGGAGGACGATCTTTGACCTTTCTTTGTCTCTCCAGCTGACACATAGTAGGTGCTTCATAAATACCAGCTGACTTGACTTCAGTGTAAAGGGATGGCTTTATCAGGAATGATAACAGTAAGTTTGCAAAATGCTTTACACCTGTTATTTCACTTAATCTTCACAACGATGCTGTGAAGTAGGTGCTAGGATTACCCCCATTTTACAGGCAGGTATCAGAGGACTAATCTCTCTGAAGGTAAAGTCCATAAAGTGCAATGGAAATCTGTGTGCTGCTCAGCATTTCTGGGTTTCAGTTGCTCATCCTTCAAATCAGGGGCCTGGGCTAATCGACCTCTTGATCCCCTTCAGCTCCAAATCCAAGCTCTTCTTCCATGCCAAACTGGAAAACAAAGCCAGGCATCCCTCAATACTCCAGACGGACCCATGACTTTGTGGACACAGGTGGTCCTTCCATCCATGCCTCCCTGACCTAGGCCAGATTTGTCCATGGACTATCCTGAATCCAATGAGCTGGAGGCTTTCCTCCCTTTCCCCTGACTGACATCTCAAGAACACCAGTGGTACTTCACTCTGACAAATCCATCTTTTTGGCTCATACATCTCTTTGCTCAGGTTCTCCTTTGTACTTCTTAATTCGTACTAGGTTAGAGCCTGCTTCCATCATTGTGTGCCTCCTGTGGATGAGATGCAATCCCCTGTTGTTCTTTTAGAGATATTCAGAAATCCCTGGAAAATGATGCTACTCTGAAGTCTTTGGAGTAATCTGAAAGAGAAACCCAGCTCAGTCTTCCTCTATCAGTTCTGAAATCAGAGCCCCTCCCTCTGAAAGAGCTGCGGGCAGGATTCTTACCTCAAAAAAACCAGGGCAGGACCTGAGGATAGCAAGGTCCCGGAGCCCTTGTGGAGTCCCCTGAAGGCATCAGGGTACGAATCCGAGGGAAGAGCTCCAGAGATTGCTCTGGGAGTACCTGAGGAAGAACCCTTGATAGGAATCATCCCCCTGGGAGCATTCGAGTAGATTTAGGGATTATGGTTTCGTGAGAGGAAGCTGAATGTTAACCCTAAATTGTGTAACCACATTATGAAACTTTCCTTGTTCAAGGTTCCTGTAAATGCAACTTCAAAATGTCTTGTTTAGAGATGTGTTCCAAAGTAGGAAGAGACTGCCACTTTAGATGGTTTTTATCTTTATAAGCTAAAAGTACTTGTATTTAGAATTACGATAAATTAGTAAAAAAAAAAAAATCTGTGCCTAATAGACGTGTTTAAAGTGAAGATAATGGTATTAATATTTTCTTCAATATTCAGTTGGTCTCTCCTAGCCTTTGGTATTCTTTGATAATCTCCCATCCAAGGTCTAATCAGGTCTGACCTGGTTCGCTTAGTGATCAGATGAGTTCAGAAGGCAAGTTTGAAACAACAGGATCATGAAAATATTTTTGGCAGGTTAAATGTCAAGTGGAGTATTAGATTTTTTTCCTGAGTGCTCCCCACTGCCCTTTGGGAAATGCTCTTTTAAAACTTCTCCTGGGCCCAAGGTCTCTGTTGCATGACTCCATGGATCACAGACATACAGTAATAGGTTGAAGCTAAATAAAGGTCCGAATGGCAATGCTTGGGGCACCTCCTCATCTGCCATAGAGGCATGAGATCCACCATGCCTGGGCATCCCCAGCCACGCTTTCATTGACATCCCAACTACCTTCTCATTGTCCAATCTACCAATGAGTGTAGTGACCTCATGAAGTGACAGTCTACATATAACTGTGGTAATGGTATGACAGGCATTGGGCTTGTGACTTCATTGATCTAGATGAGGAAGCTCCCTCCACCAATGCAGGGCAACTGGGCAGCTTAGAGTTGTCCAGAGCACCGTGAAAATCAAGACTTGCCCAAGATTACACCTCCCATAGGCGTCGGAGGCAGGATTTGAACACAGCTCTTCCTAGTTCTGAAGCCAGTTCTCTAGGCACCATGCCATGCTATTATCACCATACGTCATTTTCATTTTTCTCCTTAAGGTTTACAAAACATGTTACAGACATGATCTTTGATCTTCCAACAACCCTGCAAGGCAGGTATTATCATACCCCCATTTAAAAGATCAGAAAGTGAGCGTTAAGTGACTTGACCTGGGTCATACAGCTAGTAAGCGTCTGAGATAGAATTTGAATCCGGGTCATATTGGCTCCAAAGTCACTGCTCTTTTTCCCAAAGTAGGCTTTTTTTAAGTGATAAGACATAGGATTTTGTGTCAGAGGGTCTGGGTTCCAATTTTAACTGTGTCACAATCAGTTAGTTAACCACCATGTGGTAAGTGTCTCCTGGGTACCTGGTGAGGTGCTGGATGCTAGAGAGAGTGAGGCAAAAATACTGCCATCAAAAAGAAATGCATGTGAGGATTGGACAAGTAAGCACCCCTCTAAGCCTCAGTTTCTCTATGTGTAAAATGAGGGAGTTGTATTAGATAATCCCCAAGATTCAAATCTTATGGTCTGAAGTGTATTAGAAATGTTTAATACAAAGAGCCCAGTTAGATATGAGCGAGATGGTCTTTACCAAGGGGTAGAGAGGGGGTTTAGGGGGAATGAGGGAAGTAGAATGATCAGGCAAGAGATGGCTTCACACCAGGGGAATTCACTCAGGAGTCCCTAATTATAAAACATGAAATGATAAGATTTAGAATTGGCAGGGACCCTAAACCTTTTCTAATCCAAAGTTTCTTAACCTATGATTCTCAGCCCCCAAAGGGTCTGTGGATTGATATCCAGGAGGTCTGTGAACATGGACAGAAAACAATTACATTTTAAACAATCACTAACTTCTCCACAAAATTCACCATTTCCTTTCATCGTTGAAGACCATGGTTCCTTGAAGGGATCCTCAGACTTCACTAGGCTGCCCAGGGAGTACAGCACACAAAAAAGGGTTAAAATACCCTGTTCTCATCCACCTTTAATTTTATCAAAATGGCAGCTGAGGCTTGAGGGGTGAAATGAATTGCCAGAGTCAGACAGCTAATATGGAAAAGGAACAGGATCTGAACTTAGATCCTCTGACTCTAAATAGTGCTATTGCCACCAGATATAAGTTGTGACTTCCTTTTTTCACATTCTGGGGGTTCTCGGAGGGCGACAGCTCTGGACAGCGGCTAATGGCTTCCCCAGCCTGTCCACTCTTCCCAAGGATATCTCACATTTTGCTTGGGCTGAAAAGTATGCAAAGCTCTTTTCTCACAGATGGAAGGAATGGAGAGAGCTCCAGCTTTGAAACTGCAGGACCTGGGATCTCCAATCAATCCTTCGAATAGACGATGTACCAACATTCCTAAAGTCTCGATATGGTCAGGCCCTGTCTGTCTCCCAAATTTTCAGTTTCCTTGTTCTTGTTTTTGTTCAACCATTACAGTCACATCTGACTCTTTATGACTCCATTATTTTAGCTTTTCTTGGCAAAGATACTGGAGGGGTTTGTCATTTCCTTCTCTAGCTCATTGGACAGATGAGGAAACTGAGGCAAAGGGGGTAAGTGACTGGCCCAGGATCACATAGCTAGGAAGTGTCTGAGGTTACCCTTGATTCCCATGATTTCAGGTCCAATACTCTATCCAAGCAGAGTTTCTCCACTGCTTCCCAAACAAAGTTCACCCTCTTTTACCTGTTATTCAAGACCTTCTACAATCTGGTACTATCTTACCTGTAGATTATTCTGCATTGAGAGATCAAAAAACATGCTTTAACGTTGGCCTAGGAATCCACTTGGAACCTGGACTTCTGGTCCCAGGCCTGCTCCTAGTTCACTGTGTAACATTGGGCAAATCGTTCCACTCACCTCTCGGGGTCTCAGTTTCCCCATCTGTAAAAGGAAGGAGTAGGACAAGATGATTTCTTCAATCAATTCCACCTGCAAATTTTATATCTCTTAAGCTTCATGACATCGTATGACCCCCAACTCATGTATGCTGCGCTGCAGCCAAACGTCATCCTTTGAACATGTCCCAAATTTCCCTGAGCTCGGGCTGCTCCCTATCCCTGGCAGATTCTTCCGTTTCCTCTTCACCTGCTGGATTCTAATTCATCTTTTAACTCCCATTTCCAAGGCTGCTTCTCTAAAGGCTCCATTCACCAACGGTGTGTTCATCTGCAGACCTCACCTAGAACTTTGTGATTTTTCAAATGTTTTAATTATGAATTGCTTTGGGTTTTAGTTAGGCATGTGGAACAGGCCTGCCTGATAGAGTTAAGACTTACTTTCCCATGATTCTTTGTGCCCAGGGGGCAAGTGTTGATTAGAGGAGAGTAAGAACTCACTGTCCCCTGATGCCTAGACCCCAGGGTATTGAGAATGAATATAGATGAACCAAGACTCTGAGAAGGAAATAGGAAACCACATATACAGGGCCATCTGGGAGGCCTGATGCCAACCAGGAAAGAGTCTTTAGCAAGGGTATTATCTGTAAGGTCATCATTGGAGAGCATTTGAAATGAACAGAGTGTAGATACTATATCTGTTTTGGAGCTGATAGTTGACAATCATTTAATAAATATTCGCTATGTATCAAGCATTGGGTTAATAACTAGGGCTACAAAGAAAGGCAAAACCTCCCTGCCCTCAAGGACCTTATACTCTAGTGGAGGAGATAGCAGGTTAATAACTAGGTACACACAAGATACAGACCAGAGGGAGGGTGGCAATCTGAAGGGGAGGCAGGGCACCCAAGCTTGAAGCCATGAATTCTAAAAAGTCAAGGGGAGAAGGCTGAGCTTTCCAGTCATGCAAAGGCAAGAAGATAGAGCTGGATTATGGAATGCAGGAAGGGAAGAAAGACAGGAAAGAAACAAATATTTACCTGGCCAGACACTGTGCTAAGGGCTTTACAGATGTTATCCAATTGGGATGTCACAACAGCCTTGTGAAACAGGTGCTGTTGTTATCCCCATTTTACAGAGGAGGAAACTGAGACAGACAGTGGTTAAGTGACTCACACGACTTCTAAGTGCTGTAGCCCAAATGTGAACATGGGTCTTCCTGACTCCAAGTCCAGTCAGTGCTCTTTCTACTGTCCCAACTAAGGAACCTGGAAAGGTAGGAAGGGACCAAGAGCTTTAAATGCCAAACAGATGAATTTGCATAATTTTAATAATAGTAACATCCGATGCATATGATCAATTCAGAGCAGCATGGAAAGATCTATGTGAACTGACTCAGAGCCAAGGACGTACAACGTAGACAGTAACTATGACAACACGGCACACCGAAAAGTCAAAAGTGAACGTGACAAAATTGTCAAGCTCAAACGGAATGAGAGAGGAGAAGACACCCCTGACCCACTCCTTCAGGCAGCTGGGAGTCCACAAGTGGGACCCTTGGCATGGATTTCTAGACTATCAGTGTACTCATCATTTGTGCTGATCTTTTGTTTTCTCTCCCAAAATTATAATTTGTCTGATGGGATGACTCTCTTGGAGGAGGGGGGCAAGTATATATGAGATAACTGCTGCCATAAGAAAAAGAAATTCTCATTAAAAACTTACTAAAATAATAATATGGCATTTATGTAGCCCTTGGCAATTGTTCTACATCTGTTAACTCATGTGATCCTCACAACCCTGGGAGGTAGTTGACATTATGAACCCACTACAGGACAAGAGGAAATTGAGACTTAAGTGACTTTCCCAGGATCACACAGCTAGTCTATGTCTGGGGCAGGATTTGGAAGTCAGGCTTCCTGTGCCCTTTGACTGTCTCTCTAACTAAGACAGTCAGGAGGCCAGAGGTAAGAAGAAGACACTGGAGGAGTTTGATCCTGGAGCTCATGGAACAGAAGGAGTGACATGGTCAGATCTATACTTTGGACACATCATTGGGGCAGTTGAGTGGAAGATGGATTGGAGTGGAGAGATACTTGAGGAAGGCATGGTGGTTAGATGATGCTATCTGCTTCCACTGCTACAGTACTAGAAGTATGGGGCAATTGTGAATAGAAAAGATGGGCACCAGAGGATCGGATTAACAGTGTCTATTATAAGACTGAGTTTTTTTCTCATTTTGGGGGAGGGGAGGGTGGGGTTCCAACTCCAGTGATGGGCTCAAGTCTGGAATAACTTTGTAAGTGCCTGGGGTTAGCAGGACTTCCCAGAGGGAAATGTGTTCTTGGTTGACTCCAGGCTTGGGTATGTCATTTCTGTATTGTTTGTTATAATAGACTGGTTCTGTATTTTATGCCTTGTTAGCCCAGTGTTTATAAGAGAGAACCAAATATCTTGACAAGAGTTAAAAGTGAACAAACTTCTGATGTTCCCAGATGAATTGTCAGGATGGAGATAAAAACAAGTTATAGAGTTTATGACTCGCTGATAAGCCTTTGAGATTGAATCAGAGTCTGTCAAGTCAGAGTTCCTGTTCTAGGCTACAAGCTATATGTGCAGGTGCCATCTTGTTCACCATTTTCCAGGCTGTTACCACCCAGAAGAATGAGAGCAGTGGTATTTGGGACTTTCCAGCTCAATGAACTTTAGAAGAAACTGGAGGGCAGGGCCAGTTCTACTATTATCCTAGGCACTCAAGCACTCAGCTGCAAAGACTTGGCATCGTTCTCAATTTCTCCTTCTCTTCCATTCCTCCCCTCAACCTGATCACAAATAACACATTCATTCCCCCAGATGGACAAAGGCAAATGGACATAACCTTTGATCTAAGCAGGAGATTGACGGTTATAATCTAATTTCAAAATCAGCCAGTATATATTAAGCATCTACTCTTTGCCAGGTGCTCTGCTAGGCACTAGAGGCTAAAAAGATCAAGCCCTTCCTGCTGACAAGGACATAGAAGATTCATCAAGGTCACTTGAGGGGCTGGCGAGGCATGAGCAGCAATGGCATCTGGAAAGGCTCCCATCATGTAGCAATAATAAGGTTGGTTATTTTCAGTTTAGTCAGGTTTAGTCATGTCTAATTCTTCATGACCCCATTTGGGGTTTTCTTGCAAAGATACTGGAAGGGTTTGCCATTTTCTTCTCGGGCTCATTTTACATATGAGGAAATGAAGGCAAATCAGGCTAAATGACTTGCCCAGGCTCACACTGCATCTGAGGCTAGATTTGAACTCAGGTCTTCCTAACTCCAGAAGTAGTACTTTATCCACTGTACCACCTAACTGGAGGAGACTAATGAGCTGAGAACTCTAAGGGGGATGGACAGGGCATTCTCGGAACAGGGAACAGCTTTCCTTCTCCCCTTCTCAGCTCCATAAACCAGGATGGTGGCAGGAGGTCTAGGTTACTCTTGTCTTTTAGGGCAGAAAAGGAGCTAAGACCCAGGAGGAGCCTTCCTTTATGACTAATGGATTGACCTAGACATGGGTAACTTCCTGGGGGCTCTCCAGTCACTGCCAGATCTCTCCTTTGCCTTGGGCATGCAGTGGCTCTCCCAGCAGCAGATCTCAGTTCAGTGAGGGGTCATCCAGACATGCCTACCTGTTTGTTTCTCTGTAGAAGAAACAAGCTTTCTTCACTCTGTCAGAGGGGACTTTGGGGTCCCACATTGGCAAGTAGCAATGAAGATAAACATCTGAGTCTACTTTGGTGAGTCAGAAAGCCTCCAGGGAGAGAGCTGCAGAGTCTCTGTGGCTGCTGGGGCAGGAACAGGGAGTTAGCTTCCCAGCCATTCACAAAACATCCATGGTTCTCAGTAATGTTTTTAATACAGGTGGACAGGCTAGCCCAGGACACCACACAGGCATCCACATTAAGCTGTGGGGTTGCTAGGAGTTACTGGCCTGAGAACTCCAGTTGGACCCAGGGAGACAGTGGAGGAGTTAGTAGTGACTCTGATAGGGGGTATGCCAGGGCTGTAGGCTAGAGCCTTCCTGAGAAGTTCAGATACCCCATGCCAGCCAAGGATCCAATCACAGAAGAGACCTGAGAATGGGTTAGGGCCTCTAGATCAGTGTAGGCTGAGGGTAGGGAGCGGGGATTGTAGACCAGGACAATAAAAGAACCCTGCCATCCCCCAAGAGCCTCCCATGGTTCAGCAAGGCCAGTCATGGCAATGAGTCGGGAAGGAGAACAGTGGCAAGGGTGGCCCTGTCACAGCCAAGAGGATGTCTGTGCCACTACTGTCCTATAGGGCAGCATCATCACCTGAAAGCTGGCACTGACCTCTGACCTACTGCACCTGCCTGGCCCCCAGTGCCATGGACCAAGTCCACTCTTTGTGTTGTTTTGTTTTGGAGGCAATTGAGGTTAAAGGACTTGCCCAGAATCACACAGCTAGTAGACATCTGAGATTAGATTTGAAGACAGGACCTCCTAACTCCAGGGCTAGTGCTCTATCCACTGCACCACCTAAGTGTCCCTGACCATGTTCATTCTTGATCCATCTGCTCAGGCCCATTCTTTGTCCCTAGGTATGCCCTGCCCATTCTGCCTTTGGGGATAAAATGTGGTATATATCTCTGTCCCACATTATAAACTCTACTGGCAAAGGGAGTGTGTCTTAAGCTTAGTGTCTTGAAAATTAATTGAAATTCCTTTGGGGAAAGGGAAGCAGGTTGGGAATCAGGGAGGAATGATTGATTGGTTGAGTTTTAGTGTGTATTTCAGTGTGTATTTAGTGTGTATTTCAGCAGGGCGTCCAAGGAGGGTCCGACAAGCAGATAAAAAATGCAGGCCAGATATACAGACAGTGTGTCACTTACATAGGGGTGATACTGGGAGTGTTGGGAGTGGCTATCATTACCTAGAGAAGGAGTGAGGGAAAAAAGAGAGGAAGGCCAGACGGTTGGTGAATTCTCCTGTTTGGGGTGGGGGTGGGGGAGAAGATGACCAAGGAAGAGATGGCACCATCAGAGAGGCTCCTTGGAGCCAAGGAGAGGACAGGACAGAAGCACAAGGAAAGCAGGCAGAGCAGGCAGCAGCCAGCCAAGCAGACCTTGGGCAGGGAGTACACAGGCAAAGGCCCCTATGGGATACAGCCAAGATCCCACAAAGCCACTGAAGCAGGACAACAGCTGTCAGCAAGGACTTGAGTCTAAATGAGGCATTGGAGAGAAGAGGATTCAGCATCCTTGATCAGAGAACACTAAAAGAGAGTTTCAGGGAGTTCAAAAATACAGATAAAAAAGACAGATTGGGTCATCAAGGAGGAGGGAGGGGTAGATCTTCCAGTGCCATTTCCTAGAAAATGCATGGTTGGTTTGGTCAACGATGAGCTCATGAGTCCACTGACTTCAATATCACCTTAGCTGAAGTCAGGCCCTTCCCCTAGACATGGAGGAGAGTGAGTCAGCTGTCCAGACACAGCTGAACCCAAGAGGAATTTCTGGACAGCCCTGATAATTGATTGCTGCCTTGATTTGCTTGTGGCAGCAGCCAAGAGACCCAGTGAATCTGAGGAAAGGACATCATAGCCATCCAGGCCTGGATTTCATCAAAACATCTGACAAAGTGTTCTGCATGTTGTCCTTAGGGACAAGGCGGAGAGGAGGGGTCTAGGCTGCGGTGCAGCCAAGTGAATTTGGAGATGACGGAAGGACCAGATTCACAGAGTCGTAATTAATGGAACTGGAATCAAACTGCAGGCAGGCTCCCAGGCATGTCCTCCAGGAATCTTTCTGGTGTCTTTCATTATTGACTGGATCAAGGGCTTGGATGAAGGGATGAGCTGGCATATTCTAAAAGCTGGAGATGGTCCAATGTTGGGGTTGGGGGAGCAGGAGGAGAGGAGCATGGGGAAGGAGTGTCATATGATAGAGTCTAACTTGTTATAGGATAAAGTCAGGAGCCCAAGAATTCTCAACAGCAAGTCTTCTGATTAGAAGGATGACATGAAATTGGGGATAACCATTAACATGACATCTGGGTTAAAAAGGAGCTAATGATGCGGAAATGATTTAGGGATCTATCACAGCAGACTGAGCTCAACATAAACTCAACAGAGTGACATCTGACAGCCCAAAAAGCTAAATAGAATCTCTTTTATTACTGACTCTTTGATTTTATTAGTACATGGAGTTCCCAGTCAGGAAATACCTTTCACCAATGCAGATTTCTTCTCAGTAATTTTTAATCTGAGAGAGCTGCCTGGGACCTTGAGAGGCAATAACTCACTCAGGGTCACACAGTCAGTGTTGTGTCAAAGGTGGGCCCCAGGGATGATACTAGAAGGGGTGTGATAGAAAGAGGGCCGGTCTGAGGCAGGAAGCTGCACTGGGAGACAGAGTGTCTTTTTTTAAAATTTATTTGTATTTGTTTTGCCAAATATTTCCCAATTACATGTTTAAAAACTTAACATTTTTTTATCATTTTGAGGTCCAAATTCCCTTTCACCCCTTGAGAAGGCAAGTGTTATAATGTTTATACACATGAAGTTGTGCAAAACACGTTCCCATATTAGCCATGTTGCAAGAGAAAACACGCACACAAGAAAAATCAAGTAAAAGAAAAAAGCATCAGCATTGTCATTCAATAAAGAACCAGTTTGCCCAAGACAGAAAGCTGGGAGTGACATCTTGGATGTAGCTGGCTATTGCCATATTGTGTCAACCCCTGAAGAATGGGAATTCCTTCAGGGCAGGAACTGTGGGTTTTTTCTAAATGTCTTTGTATCCCCAAATCTTGCTCCTGGCACGTAGTAAGTACTTAATGCTTATCGGCTGACTGGTTTCTGTCTTCTGTTTTTGAAGACGACCAAAGTGACATCACTATGTTAGAGTCAGCTTACAGTGTGTCCAATGGTGGCTGATCAGACCAGTATGAGCTCAGAACGCTCTACCACAGATCAGGCACAAATAGTCCATATGAACATTTGGGGAGGATTCTCTAGGTTTGTACATCTTTGTGAATCCCAGAGTTAGGGTCCAGTGAGATCTTAACAGGCTAGCTAGAATGTTGAGCTAGGTCAACTCCAGGGAAATTCACTAAGGACAAATGTAAAGTCTCACATACAAGGCCAAGAAATCAACTTCAATCAATCAATAAGCAAGCATTTATTAACTATCTACCGTGTGACAAACACTGTGCTAAGTTCTAAGGATACAAAAAAAAGGCAAAAAGCAAGTCCTGTCTTCAAGGAGCTCATAGTCTAATGGAGGATAACCTGGAAACCAATGGGTACAAAGCAAGCCATATACAGGATAAATCAAATAGTTAACAGAAGAAGTCACTGGAATTAAGAGGAGAAAGCTTTTTGTAGCTGTTAAGATTTTAACTGGAACTTAAGGGAAGCCAGGGAGGTCAGTTGTGGAGGTGGAGGGAAAACATTGCAGGCATGGGACAGCCAGAGAGAGCATCTAAAACCTAGAGATGGAATAGCTTGTATGTGAACAGCCAGGAGGCCATTGTTACTGGATTGAAGAGTACATGTTAGCGAGTAAAGTGTAAGAAGACTGGAAATGTAGGAGGTGGTTAGGTGGCAGCTAAGTAGTACAGTGATTAGAATCAGGAAGACTCAAATTCAAATCTGGCCTCAGACACTTACTAGCTGTGTGATACAGGGCAAGTCATTTCCACCCTGTTTGCCTCACTTCCTCATCTGTAAAATGAACTAGAGAAGGAAATGGCAAACCATTCTAGTATCTTTTCCAAAAAAATCCCATATGGGGTCATCTAGAGTTGGACACAACTGAAACCACTGAACAGATTATGAAGGACTTCGAATGTCAAACACCGTATTTTGTATTTGTTCGTTGAGTAAGGGGTGACAGGATCAGACCTGTACTTCAGGAAAATCACTTTAATGGCTAAATGGGGGATGGAATGGACTGGGGAGAAACTGAAGCAGGCAGATCCACCAGTAGCTATTGCAGAAGCTCATGTGTGAGGTGATTCAGCCCAACCAGAGTGGGGGCAGTGTCAGAAGAGAGAAGGGGGCATATTGTATAGAGATGCTGCCGAAATGAAAGTGATAAACCTCAGCACAATATTGGAAGGGGGTTAAGAGATAGTGAGGAGTCCAGCATGACTCCTAAGGTTCAAGCCTGAGGATCTGTGAGGATGGTATTGCCCTCTACAGTAATAGAGGAGGTAGTGGGGGATAGAATTTAGTAGGAAAGATCATAAGTTCTGTTTTGGACATATTGAGTTTAAGACGTCTGCTGGACATCCTGTTTGAGATGTCTGAAAGGCATCTGGAGGTGTGACACCAGAGATCAGCAAAGAATTTGGGGCAGGAAAGGTAGATTTGAGAATCATCATGATAGAGATGGTCATTAAATGCATGAGAGCTGAAGACATCATCAAGAGAAGTAGGGCAAAGGGAGGAGAGAAGCGGGCCCAGGTCAGAACTCTGAGGACACGTACAGTTAGAAGGCATGGTGCCACATTCACCTTGCAGTGGTGTGTCCAGGTGTAGTCAGGGAGAAGCCCTGGAAAAAGCTGGAGAGTACCCCCAGGAGGAAGACTGGGACTCTATGATTTACCTGCAGGAAAAAAAGAAGCTGACTTCAAGTATGTGTCAAGGGATTTGACCTAGAAGCAATAGGAAGGAGGAAAAGGTAAACTGAGTCTTGCTGTCAGGAATTCCAACCACTAGAGCTGTCCCAGAGCGAAAGGGGGTTCTCTCTCCCTGCTCCTGTCTGGTTTGCTATGATGGAGCTGCCTTGGCTTGTTTGAGTTGGACCCTTGATGGCCACTACAGAGGGCTCTTTCAACTCGATTCTCTCACACCTCATGGTGTCACGGAGGGGACCCTGGATTCTCCAAAGACTCTGCTGGCTGAACACAAGCTCTGGTAGTTTATGGACTACCTGTGAGTATGATCCAGGAATGGGCAGTGTGCTCTCCATCTGAGGACCAGCCCTGGTAAATCTCAAGGAGGCTCATTGCCTTAGGGATAGTTCCCAAAGGGACTTGGGGGAGAATATTTCACTCACAACTCTCAAATCTATTTCCTGCATCACAGAAGAATTGCCCCTTCCATCAGTGGAAGGAGTTGCCCAGGCCACCAAGTCCCAGGGCTCTGAAGTGTCTCAGAAGAATCCTTCACAAAGGATGTGATCATCTTGGCCAAAGCGCATTGGGAGTACAGTGAGCTGTGCAGGCTGCCACATCTTAGGAGTGACTTTGACAAGAAGAAAGAAGAAGAAAAAGCCACTTAGTTGGCACTCCAAAATTTAAAAAGCACTTTACACACATCAGTAGAGACTGGCTGGTCTACAGGATCTGAGGTTCGGAACCGAAGAGGCTGAACTGAAGGAGTCAGAAATGCTGGGACTGGAGAAGGCTTAGCAGGAACAAAAAAGGAAGGGAAGCATGTGGACTTGGAGGACCTGAGTTCGAAGCCTGGCTCTGCCCCTGTGAGACCTTGAGCAAGTGACTTCATGTCTCTTGTCTCTGTTACATCATCTGAACATTCAGGAGGTGCCCTCTGCCCTTCCTTCTTGACTCATTTAAAGGAACCACAGAAGCTTGTCACATCTCAAAAGGTTTTAAAAGGTCAACACTATGATATTTGCCCAGATCCTTTTACGAGAAGTGAATGCTTCTCTGACTGGGCCAAGAAGGAAACAGTGTGGTGGGCAGAGCTGGCAGTTTGTCCAGGTTTCTTTAGGCTTACAATCACTGGGGTTGGGGGAGTTCCGTAATATAAGAGTGGGAGAGATTGTCCGTGTCAGGGACATACAGGATGGAAGAAAGAGTTTCTCTCTCTTCTCATTCTCCAATTAGCCTTTTTGTTTTTAAAAAAGCTTATTTTATTTTTAATTTATAGAGTAAAACAAACATTTCAAAACATAGTGCAACAAAAAATGATTACACAGGAAACTGCAAATCTACTATGCACAACTTGCTATTCCGTTCAAATAGACAACAAATTATCACGGACATTTTTTTCTTCATTTTTCTTCCTTTACCCGCTCCCATCCCCAAATGACTACCATTAGACACAAATGTGTGTGTGTGTGTAAAATTATTCTATACATACTTCTATTTATCAGTTCTTTCTCTGGATTAAGATAGTATCTTTCTTCATAGGGCCTTTATACCTAATGTAAGTATTTATAATAGTCACAATGTATAATACTAATATTATATTTTTATAAATTTTATATTAATATTATAATAATCACATTTTTCCTGGAGTGGGTGCAGTGAAGGAGAGATTTTGGAAACAAAACTAATCTAGTCAGTAGGCCGGTTTGTCTGTCAAAAGGAGTGAATGACAGGCTCGTGACCATGCCATTGGCACTTGCAGGAAAATGCCATGCCACCATCATCAAAGCCTGTACTCCCACCATGATGAACCCTGATGAGGTCAAAGAAAAATTTTATGAAGACCTAGAGACCTTTATCATCAATGTGCCAAAAGGGGACAAACATCATTCTGGGTGACTTTAATGCTAGAGTAGGCTTAGACTACCAGACTTGGCAGGGAGTCCTAGGGAAGAATGAAGTTGGAAACAGCAATAGCAGTGGTCATTTACGGCTGAAGACTTGTGCATCGCATGACCTTCACCAATGCTGTTTTCCGTTACCTAAATGCGATAAAACATGGATGCACCCTCTCAGTAAACATTGGCATCTAATAGACTATGTGGTTGTAAGGAGAAGAGACAGACAAGATGTGAGAGTGACAAAGACAATGTATGGTGCAGAGTGCTGGACTGATCACAGACTTATCCTTTTTGCCCCAAGGCAAAATGACTACCAGAAGAATTAATGTCAACAAATTAGAACTCTTCTCTGAGCTTGAACAGTTTGCTGTTGACTTGGAGGGAAAGTTGAGCCAACACACAGTTGGCAACAGTGGAGCAGAAAAGGAGTGGGCAGCTCTCAGAGATTTGGGGTACAGCACTGCATTTGCTCATCTGGGTCAGAATACTCACAAATACCAAGACTGGTCTGATGAAAATGATGGGAAAATCCAGAAGCTGCTAAATAAAAAATGAGAACTCCACAGGATTTACCAGCAGGATAGTTCATCCACCTCTAAGAAGGCAGCATTTAATTCCATCAAAAGCAAAGTACAAGCAAAGCTTAGAGAGATGCAGGTTTCCTGGCTCAGTAATAAGGTAGATGAAATTCAGTTTTATGCTGATAGTAACAATCCAAAGCACTTTTATGATTCCCTGAAAGCTATTTATGGACCAAAAACTTATGATGCATCACAGCTACTCAGTGCTGATGGAGCCACATTGATTAGTGATAAGAACATGATCCTAGAGAGATGGGCTGAACACTTCCATAGTGCTCTCAACAGATCATCATCAATCAATGATGAGACCACTGACCATTTACCTCAGGTTGAAGTCAGACCCTCCTTAGCTGAACTTCCAACTGAAGAAGAGGTTTGGAGGGCCATGAGGCTCCTTTCATGTAGCAAAGAACCTGGTGCTGATTCTATTTCAGCTGAGATTTACAAGGTAGGGGGACCATTGCTCATACAAAAGCTGACTGAAATTTTTCAGGTTATATGACAAGAGGAGGTTATCCCCCAGGAGTTCAAAGATACCTTCATTGTCCATTTCTATAAAGGCAAAGAGAATAGCTTGTCCTGGGATGATCACAGGGGGATCTCTTTCTTAGTCATTGCTGGTAAAATTCTTGCTAGAGTCCTCCTTAACAGTCTGATCCTTCACCTGGAAGATGATCATATACCTGAGAGCCAGTATGGCTTCAGAAAGGGCTGAGGAACAGTTAATGTCATCTTTGCTGCCCAACAACTCCAGGAGAAATGCCAGGACTAGAACGGAGGCCTGTATACAACTTTTGTAGATCTAACCAAGGCCTTTGACACTGTTAGTCATGAGAACTTATGGAAAATTATGTCAAAATTTGGTTTCCCAGAGAAATTCATCAGTATTGTACATCAATTTCATGATGGCATGTTTGCCTGGGTTCTGGATAGTAGACAATGCTCTCATGCCTTCCCAGCCACCAATCATCTTTGGAAACAGACCTGGTAGTAGTATTGCTGGGTCGAAGGACATAGTTAGTTTAATAACTCTTCGGATACCATTTCCACCCTTCAAAATGGCTCACTATTCTATCAACATTTCTCCCCATCCCCTCCAATATTTTTTGCTTTCTCCTTCAATCATTTCAGACAATCTGGTAAGTGTAAAATTTTATCTGAAGTTTGTTTTAATGTGCATTTCTCTAATCAGTAATGATATAGAGTATATTTTCATATGATTATATGTTGTTTTGATTTCTTCATTTGAAAATTTCCTGTTCATATCCTTTAACCACATTTCAATCAAATGGCCAAATCTCACCATCTCTACCTTAACAATAAATCTCACATCTGACCCCTTGTCTACACTCCCCAACCTACAGGCTTGGTTCTGGCTCACATTACCCCTCATCTAGATCTAGAACAGTCTCTTCCTTGTCTCCTAGGCTCAAATCTCTCCCTACTCTGGTATTTCATACACATTGCTGGCAACGAAATTTTCATACCCGAGGATCAAATAGAAACTTCTCTGACTTTTGAAGTCCTATGTAATCTCACCTCTGCCTATCTTCCCAATGGCATTGAACACTTTTGTCTTAGCATCCAGCCAAACTGGCCTTCTCTCTGTTTCTCATCAATAACAATAATGGGGAAGGTGAGGAGGAGGAGGAGGGGAGGAGGAGGAGGCTTCTCATGGCTAATCTCATCACCCATTAACTCTTGTCTAACTTGATTGACATCACCTGCCTCAGCCTCTACTCCCCTCCCATTGAAAGGCTGCAGGATAGAGTACCAAACTCCTCCCAATGCCTTCCTTTATGAGGGCAGGTACAGGAGTCCAGCTCACTCTGCATCAACTGCTCTTTCTGTTTTTCACTCTCAGTGTACCCCCTAGCCCATCCCTTCCCCACTTTCCTATCTTCTTTTGTGTGTTGTTTCCCTTCCTAAGATCATAAGCTCCTTGAGGGCAGGGACTGTCTTTACATTCATTGCATCCCTAGTGCCTGACACAGAGTGGGCACTTAATAAATGTCGATTGGACTGGACTTGTCATTCTTTCTCAGCACCAGCTGTAGCTCTTGGGACATGGTTGCAGAACTGGGCTGCTTTTCAAAATTCCTTTACTGTTACTTGCCCCTGCTTCCAAACTGTGTTAGGGCTTGTTTTGCAGATAGCTACTGGACGTATGCTTTCATTAATACAGGAATCTCCTGCTTGAAGAAATTCCCTCTATCAATGTGGGTTGGCACCTTCAGAACATTCTCTGTGATCGGTCATCTTAAAGGGCTGCCTAGAGCATGTTTTTTTCTCCACCCCAAAAGAATCTTAGGACAAAACTATGGGCAAATCAGCAAAGGAATAGGGGCTGGACCTGCTTGGCCAGTCTCCAGTTCATTGGCATCTACTTTGTTCCTAATTTTTTGCTACAACAAAAAGTAGTACTGTAAATATCTTGTTCTGTATGGGAACTTTTCTTTCTGTCATTGTCCTCCTTTGTCAGACCAGGCAGTAGAATTTCTGAGTGAAAGGATATAGATATTGGTTACTTTCTTTGCAAAATTTGACATTGCTTTTGAGATTGGATGGGCAATTCATATCTCCACCAACAATGCATTAGTGTATCCTGCTTTCCACAGTGCCGCCAGCATTGACTAAGATCCTAAGTTTAAAGTTGGAAAGGACCTCAGGGGCCCACTAGTCCAACCCCTTTATTTTACAAATGAAGAACCCAAGGACAAGGGAAACTTGGGATCTTGCCTAAGATCAGAGGTAGTTAGTAATGGATATCTACCGAAGTAACACTTTATATGCCTTTTACCAACAAAGTTGGTCAGTGAGTTCCTTGAGTATCCACATTTGTCTGTCAAAGCAACTCCACCACTTTTCCTTAGGACAGTCATTTATGCTCCTACCACCAGAACTTCACTCTTGAGAGTTTCCTTTCCTTTTCAGAAGATAACTCATAAACAAAGAACTTGATTTTAAGGAACCAAAGGAAAAGCATCCTGTCTTTTGTGACTTTTGGAGGCCTTAGATTTTAGCACAATTTTTTAACATAGTTACTGTT
The DNA here is from genome assembly GCA_028658325.1 of Potorous gilbertii. Lineage (NCBI taxonomy): Eukaryota > Metazoa > Chordata > Mammalia > Diprotodontia > Potoroidae > Potorous > Potorous gilbertii. Next base: position 687,139,889 of record CM053770.1, read on the forward strand.
GGTGTTAAGTTGTTTTTTCAATCATGTGTGACTCTCTTAACCCCATTTGTGCTTTTCTTGACAAAGATATTGGGGTGATTTGCCATTTCCTTCTCTGGCTCATCTTACGATGAGGAAGTTGAAGTAAATAAGGTTAATGACTTGCCCAAGGTCACACAACTAGTCAGTATCTGAGGTCTGATTTGAACTCAGGAAGAAGAACCTTTCTACTTCCCAGCTCTCTATACACTGTGCTGCCTATATGCCCAGCATTAATAAATATTTAAACAATATTTGCTAATTTTGCTAATTAATCATGTATAAATAAATATTTAATGATACGAGCAACAACAATGACCAAAAAATACCCCAACCCCAAAAGTAACTAGGGACGTTTTTGAATAATGGGAGAAAATTCAGACAAAGGATCCCTTTACCTTACACAACAAAATGCTGGGAACAGAAATTTGGCAAGATTGATGATGATTTGTGGAAAGCAGGATGCAAAAGGAGAGTGTTGGCAGGCTTTCTCTCTCCCTGATTCTGACTCATGACTGCTGACCACTGTCAGTAAGTGTTTGGCTCATGCAAACAAGTCATGTGAACAATTAACTTCCAACAAACCAAAAGCTGGGAGCTGGTCTTGTAAGTGACCTTTGGGAAAATCTACCCAAAGTGGGCATTAATATATGCCAGGCTAAGTAGAATCTTTGAGGTAGCTGGCAAGAATCTGTAAATAACTTGTTAAATCAGTGCAACTTTGCAGGTGATAGGAAATTGGGTGATGGACTCTGCTGCTTTGATAGCTAGATGGAGAGTTTTGAGTATGCTATAGTTTAGCAAGTCTTAAAATGTGATAATCTCCTAAGAATCTGAGTAGTGGGTAGCTCATTCAGCAATGGAAAGATGCATAGTAGGAGTAAGTGGAGAGTGGGTTGGCATAAATCATTCAATTGGAAGGTATAGGTTTTTCTTTCTCTGTGACATGTTATTTTGCTAAGCCCTAGAGTTACAAAGAGAAGGAAAAAGCAGACCCTGTCCTCGAGCAGCTTAGCCTCTATTTATGACTGATCACCTATTAATACCATCTAAGAAACAGCTGATTGGAAAGGGGAGTGAGTCAGTCAGACATCGAGTGGGGGACAATAGTGCCTTCACTGGTTCCCATAGAATATTAAAAGACCCAAAGGAAGGTTATCAGTGCATTGAGAAGATTGTTGACAAATGATTTTTAGGAGAATGTGGTCAAACCACCCAAGAGAAGAAAGCATGGATGGATGGCAATCTGCACCGTTGAAGGGAATGGACTCATTGAATTATTAACATGATGACTATAAGATATCCTAGCATCGTGCCATAGTACAGACCAGGAAATTCTGGTCAAAATATCAGATTTCCTGCTGTTTGGAATATCAAAGCAAAACAATTTTTTAAAGTAATGGAATTTGTTAAGATAATTATCCCATTAAGTCACATCATTGAATCGTGGAGTTGGGAAGAGCGTCAGTGGTACTTGAACAAAAATCCTTCCTTCAATATCACCAGCAAGTGGCAATCAATCCAGTCAGTGCCCAAAGTTCAGCGAGCAGAAGCCTGCTCTACACTGAGGTGCTTAATACTGCTTTTAGGGGAAGGGAAAGAAACAAGTATTTATTAAGCACCAGCTCTTTACCTGAGACTATTCTTTGTGCTTGACAAACTTTGCCTCCTTTGATCCTTGCAACAGCCTTAGGAGGTAGAGGCTGTTACCATCACCCCCATTTATGGTAGAGGAAACCGAGACAAAGGGTAAGTGACTCAAGGTCACACAGCTAGTCTGAGGTTGGTTTTGATCTGACTCTCAGCCAGTTATCCACTTTGCCACCCAGCTTCCTTTTAGAGAGCACTAATCATTCCAAGGTTTTCCTGACCTCAAGCCTAAGTGTGCATCTTTACAACCTGGAGTCCTCTGGGACTGATAAGTACAAGTCCATTCCTATTTCATATGACCATCCATCAGCTATTTGAAGACAGGTACCAAGGCTTCTATAAGTCTCACCTTGTCCTGAATAAACATCCCCATTTCTTTTAACTCCTCTTTCCCTGGCACAAGCTCAAGGTCCTTCCCCATCCTGCTTGCCCTCTGGATGTTCTTCATCTTGGTTTTATGGAGAGCTTGGCATCTGGGTAGGACTTGGAAAGCATGGAAGGTCTTCAAAAGAGAGAGATGGAGAAAAGAGGCTATTCCATGGGGTGGGCACAGCATGGATAAAGGCTCAGAGATGAGTGAGGATAGGATTGAAACAGGGAATGAAGAAGGGTCCAGATTAGACAGAAAGAACAGTCTGAGATGAGGCAGGAAAGGTAGGTTGAAACCTCGAGTGCCTGGACCAAGAATCCAGCTTGAGTCAGCTACATGGAAATTTAAAGTAGAGGAATAAACAGAACAACACAGTAAGGTTGAAGCTTACTCAGCAGTCTAAAGAATGAACTGGATATAGGACACACTGAAGATGAGAAGACAGGTTGGGAAGTCATTGTGCTAGTTTACATGAGAAGAGACACTACATGCTGCAGTGGAAAAGGTGTTTAATCTGGAGGCAGAGAATCTGGCTTTTCAACTTACTAACTGTTATCCTGAGTGAACCCCTTCTCCTATCATCCCCAGTTTCCTCTTTATAAAATGAGAGTGTTGGAAGAGATGACCTCCAAGGTTTCTCTGACCTCTGAATCTGATTCTAGGACATTAGATAAAAGCTTGAATAAGGGGATATGAGAGTAGTCCAATAAAGCAGGTGCAGTACTGACTAGGACTGAGTTCATGACATCAGGGGATGGAAGGAGTCATCGATGACTACAAGCCTTCAAGAGGGAGCCTAGCTGCTGCTCATCTATCTGTCTTAGGAGGACTGGTCTGACTAAATTCAGAAAGGCCCATCACTAAAACGATGGCCATTAGATGATTAATTTTTTGGCTCCAGTAAGTAAAATGATGAACTACATGATGACTCGTGATCTCCATTGGAGGAGGAAGCAATCATACTCATCAAATCACAGATCCTTGAATTTTCAAAATACTTTCCCTCCTTAGGAGACCCCAAAACTTAAACAAACAAAAATGCTCTTCTACTAAAAAGTTATTATGGAAATGGAGGAATATATTTCTAATTCATTATTTAGCTTGGAAGTGGGAATGGTTTCACATGTACAGTGGAAATTATATTGGATTTAGAGTTCAAAAGACCTGGGTTTGAATCCAGACCCTGCTACCTGTAGGACATTGAACAAGTTGCTTAACCACTCTGGGAATCAGGACCGCATGTGTACAAAGAGGAGGGTGGTCTCCATGGCTTCTGAAGTCTTTCAGTTCTGGATACTGTGAACCTTCAACATCTTAGAAAGAGGTAGGACTCTATATTTTGGAGATAGTATTCTAGTTTTCTTTTTTTTAACCTAACTCTCAATTTCATCTATGTAGGAAGTTCCCAGAAAGGAGCTGCCTCTACCGAATGGAGATTGACTAGGAAACCAAAAGGTTATTGGACTCACCCAAGGTCATACAACCAGTATATGTCAGAGGTAGAACACGAACCCAGGGCTAGCCCTCTGTCCACAACACTGTTAGTATCACCAGATTTCTAGCCCAACCAAAGAGTCTTACAAATACTCTGCCAGGATGATGAGTTATTATTTGGGTTTTATAATCCAGGTTGCTCTGAATTATTACAAGTAAAACAATATAATAGTCGGAACCCTAGTTATAGGAGAGAAACACACAGCCAGATCACACCTGGAGTGTAGATAAGCTGGAGCAAATCCCCAAGAACAATCAGAATTGTCGAGGGGTCTGGAAGCCAAGACAAACTCGGATCCCCTCTAGATACACATATTAGAAAAGAGACCACAGAGTCAATATGATATATCTAGGACTGTTAGGGGTCGGGGGAGGGGGGAGGGTGCAAATTCAATTGAGCCTGGGGCAGTGAGGACATAATCTACCTCATCTGGGTACAGTTACAATAGGAGAGGAGATGGATCATCCCCAGGAGAATTTGAACCAAGTCCTTGGGTATGACTAATGACCTCCAAGCCGTGGGAAGACGCTTCACCACTCCCCATATTCCACTCCTGAGAGTCCCCTCATTATGGTTTCTTTCTCCCAGAGCCCACCTTCCACTGCAGCCTTCCTTTCATCTGCTTTTGCTACCCTCTTCCCAAGCATCTTAGACCATTTCCCCCAGCAGCCACTATAGACCTGGCTTTATCCTGAGACCAAGCCCTATTCAGTCTAACCTGGGTACGCCCTAGCCTGATGGGCATTTTCATGTAGAAGAGAGAGTAGACTCACTTGACTCAGTCCCAGATGACAAAACCAATAGCAGGGGGTGAAAGTTGTAGAGAAAAAGTTTAGGTTCCATGTACAGGCATATGCCAGTAAATGTTTAACAATCAGCCCCTCCTAAATTTAAAAAAAAAAGCATGCACAGCATACTTTTAAGTTTAATCTGCATTATAAATATGTTTATCATTTTCTTAAATCTAGACAATCAATAAAAAAATGAATCAAACTCTGATTTGTAGCATTTGCTAATTTGTTAGGTGTAAATGCTGACATTGAACATTTAATAACCAACTCTCAGTACAAGCTGGAATTAAACAAACGTTTCCTAACAATCAGAGTTGTTCAAAAATAGAGTGGTGAGGGGGCATTAGGAAGTAATGAGTCTCCCATCGCTGGGGGTCTTCTAGATGGCCCCTTGCTGGGAATGTTGTGCAGGTACCAGTAGGTCTCACCGGCCTCGGAGGCCCCTTCCAGCCCTGAGGTTCTGTGGTTCCCATGACTCAAGCTCTGTGACTCAAACAAGTCTGTGGTGGCATTCCCAAGGGTCATGACAAAACACGGGATGATGTGTGGGAACAGCTCTGCCGGGCAGAGCCCCCTCCTCTCTCTATCCCCCACACCTCGACCAGGATAGTTCCTACTCTTGGGCTTGCAGATGCTGACTCTTCTGTCTACCAGATGGTCCCCAGGGAAGAGAGGTACCATCCTCACTCAGAAAGAGAGGCAGCTGTGGCAGGGCTGGGGTGGAAAGGGGGGGTTGGGCTACATCTCCCACAAACTGCTGCCCAAGGAGAATTCCCAGCCCAGACAGAACCACAAATGACAAACAGCAGGCAATTAACACAGAATGCCAGCAATACAACCTTTCTTTGCTTCTCTTAGCCCTCCTCACTCACCTTAGGACAGCAGAAGGCCCTGTTTCCAGAGCCAAAGATTCTGGGTTCAAATCTTGCCTCTGACATTTACTATTTTTATGACCCTGGGCATTAATTTCTCCAGCCTGAGAGTTAGTTTCCTCACCTGTAAAATGGGGTGGGGGTGGGGGGTTGGACAAATAAATCTCTGAAGTCCTTTCTAGCTGTCAGTCCTGGTTTGACTTGAGTTTGGTTGACTTCTTTAATTAACATTGTGGTCAAGCCATGCAACACTTGTTAAGGCCCTGTTATGTGGAAGGCCCTGTAGACACCACGCATCTCTCCTGGGCAAACACATCTTTCCAAGAAGTACTAAATTGGGAGCACAGGTTCTCAGAAAAGGCAATCCGCCCCTAATGAGGGTTTAAAATATCAATATCTTCTTAACAAGGGCCGATGGGGGAAGATCGGTAATTGACTTCCTCCTGAGAACCACAGACTTTCTGGGCCTCTGAATCTCCATAATCCATCAGTTCGGCTGCTTTTCTGTTCCTGAACGAAAGACAAAATAGGACCTGGCTGCAGGGGAGGTAGTGGGTTCTTTCCAAAAGTCTACCCATCTGTTTCTTCAGGTAATTCCTTCATTGCATGATTTGTGTATGGCAGAATGTTCCCACATTCTAGAGGTTCTCCTAGCAGTCGGGTTTTGGGGTTCCTTAATAACAAAATCTAGCACTTAATTGATCCTTGCAACAACTCTGTGAGGTAGGTGCTGTTACTACCCCCATTTTACAGATAAGGAAACTGAGGCTAAGAGAGATTAAATGATTCATCCAGAGTTTCAAAGGGTCTGAGTCAGGATTTGAATGCAGGTCTTACCAACGCCCTTTTCTTCCAGAACATATTGTGAAGCATGAATTATTCACACAAATCCCATGTGAAACTTCCAACCATGAGGCATCCTGGAATATATTGATTGATATTCCATCATTTGGTGCCATGGTCAAAAAGTATTTGTTCATGTCATGTGTCCATTTAATACCTTTCTGGATGCCCCAAAGCAAATGGTCCCTCAGCTACTGTAAGAGCGGATGATTCAGAAACTCAACAATCTTTGCAAAATCACTTATTCAGTTTAATAAACAGTGGTTGAGCAGCTACTGTGAACCCAGGATAAAGATACATAGACAATGAAACAATCCCTATCCTCAGGGAGGTGATCTTTACCTGATATGTGGAATGTACCCGTGTTAAAATGTGTCTATAAATGAGCAGTGGTGGCAATTTTATCCTGCTTGTTTAAAGAAGTTCAGATAGAAATGGACCCAGGACAAATCATTCTCCCGCAATTACTCCTTTAAATTTAATAATACTATTAATGATTCATACAAAATAATAAAACAATTGCTTTAATAATGAACAACAGTCTATAAATTATAGTTAATGTCATGCATACTGTGCCACAGGTGGGAACACCAATTTTTACAGTTGACGGTTTCACCATCTGTAGGTCCATGGAAAGTGTCATGGGCAAAGCTCAGAGATTAGGCAGGATGATGAGAGTGATGCACCTCAACTCGTCCATACCTGGGTTTCATCTCCTTTGTTGGATCTCCGGGTTTTTTGGGAATAACTATAATAGCTAGCATCCATAGGATTCTTTAAGGTTTGCCACGAGCTTTACAAACACATTTCTCCGCAACAACCCTGGGAGGTAGGTGCTATTAACATCCTCATTGGCCAGTAAGGAAATCATCCCCACGGGCCAATAAGGAAATAAGAGGCTAAGTGACTTGACCAGGGTCACTCAGCTAGGCCACGTCTGAAGTCAAGTCCAAAGCTCTAAACGCCTAGCTAACTGCCTTCTGTTACACATATCTTGGAGAGTCTCAATCTTTGGGAGGTCAACCTCTACTAAAACACCATCCGTACTCTTTTTGTGGATCACCTTTACGTCTGGGTCATTGCGGGCAGTAGCTTAGTCTCTCACATCCATCCCCACCCCGGCCAGATCTGGCCGACAGCATCCGTCTTCCTTCAGCATCTCTCACCTTGTCCATTGCACAGTCCAGCTTATTGGCTGAGTTCTCAAGGACACTCAAAGGTCCATGTCTAGAGCATGACCATTTGTCACGTTAGTCAATGAAAGATGGAGTGCTTTGGATGGAGCTTTCAGACCATCAGGCCGTGTCTCCCCAGCAACGTTTTCAATAGGTGTTACATTTTTGGAGCTTGTCCGTTCCTTTGCATCCTTGGCAATAGCTCTTCTACAATTTCTTTATTGGTGATTATTAATCATAGCACTATTGTCATTACTTCTGTTGCTTTGTGATCCCATTTGGGGTTTTCTGGGCAAAGATACAATAGTATCATTCCTTTTTCAGCTCTTTTTTAACAGATTAGGAAACTGAAACAAATTAGGTTAAGTGACTTGTCCAGGGTCACACGGCTAGTTTGTGTCTCAGGCTGAATTTGAACTCAGGAAGATGAGTCTTCCTGGCCCCAGGCCAAACACTCTGGGCACTATGGCGCCCCCTAGCAGCTTTCATTATTATGGCCAACTTTTTATTTCGCTGCTTTAGAAAATTACTGATCAAGCAACTGCAACTGCCTCCCTACCACTCCTACCTGATGCAGTGGATGGAGCGTTGCCCTGGAATTAGACCCCAGTTCAAATCCTGCCTCAGATGCTTTATGTGTGATCCCCTGCAGATCCCTTAACTTCAATACACCTCAAGTTCCTTGTCCATAAAATGAAGATAGTGATGGTGTCTACTTGTTGTGAGGATCAGATGACATAATATTGGCAAATATTGGCAGTGCCAGGCACATAGTAGGTCTTCAATAAGTACTTGTTTCCTTCCTTCCTTCTCCTCCCTCTTTCCCTCAACATGCAACAGCAACTGTTCTGCCATACCAAGGGTTACACAGCAATTAATTGGACAAGAATTTTATACAATACCTACTTTGTGCCTGACGTTGGGATATAAAATGGAAAAAGTCCCTCAGTGGGCATGTGTCAGGCCGGGACTGTACCTTTTAGTAAATGCTTGTTAGGTGGGACAGGATATATATTATTTAGGCATCTTTATTAGCGTGATGCCTCCAGCCCCATTGGCAACCCACAATTTCACCAATGTAGGGAATTTCCAAGGAAGAAACTCCCCTGGATTCCACTGAGCCAAAATCTAGGACCGAGCTCTCTTTGAAACACGAGTCAATCAATCAATTAATCCAATCAGCTTTGGTTCTTTCCCGCTCTGTCATCCACCATGGGTCAAATCTGGTCACTTTGACATTCACCTTCTCTGGCTTCCAGTCACTTAATTTTCGTGTCCAGCAGATGAATCCATGCTCCTAGTCTCCTTTGAGACTGTTGATCTCAAGGAGCACCATGGAATAAAGCTCCACCAGAGTTGTCATGGTACAATGGAAAGATCAAGGGCATCATTTTTAAAATGACACGTGGGGCAGTGAAAAAACACTGGACCTGATGTTCAGAGGTCCTGGGTTCAAAACCTGACTTATCCGGTCTATGACCTTGACCAGGTCATTCAATGTCCTTGATCCTGTTGCCTCATCTATCAAGTGAGAGAGCCGGACTAGACCTAGAGGATCCCTTTAAGCTCCAAATCGATGAGCCTGTGTCAGTGTGGCTCCTTCCCAGAGGGAGATGGAATCAGGACACCTGAATGATCATTTTGGCTTTGCTATTAATTTGGTCTGTGGCCTCCAGTAGACTACCTACCCTCTCCTGGCCTTTGTTTCTTCATCTGGCTCTGGCAACAGGGGGACTGGGTTCCTCTTCTGCCTCAGAAGCTCTCTATCAGTGTGACCTTAGGCAAGCTACCTAATTTAATTCAGTAAACATTTTTAAAGCACAGGCACCGTGCCAAGCATTGGGGATACAAAAAGAGAAAAATAGACAGTCCCTGACCTCAAAGAGCTCACAACAGCAAATAGATACAGACAGAGTGAACTATATCCTGGATAAATGGGAGATGACTAACAGGGGGAGGACCATGGAGTTAAGAGAGGCAGGCAAGGCCTCCCCCGGAGGGGGGGATTTTAGCAGTCAGAGCTGGGGAGGGAGAACGCTGCAGGAACCTCTAGAATTGTGTTCATCCTTTGTTTCCAAAGAAGACCATGCCATCAGAGAAATGATGACATAACTTGCACTTGACTTTGCTTTGAGTGAAGGAGGGCTGAGCAGGTCACCAGTCTCACTTCTCCTCCAGAGCCATCTGAATCCAGTGACCAGATATTCATCAGGATGACTGGAGATGACCCAAGATGAGGCAATTGGGGTTAAGTGACTTGCCCAAGGTCATACAGCTAGTGAGTGTCAAGTGTCTGAGGTGAGATTTGAACTCAGGCCCTCCTGACTCCTGCACTGGTGCTCTATCCACTGTATCACCTAGTGCGCAGGAACAGAGGAGACAATGAGCAATGGAGAGTCTTGTTCATTTAACAATCTGGGCCTCAGTTTCTCATTTCTATAAAATGAGAAGGTTGGACTTGACGGCCTGTGACAGAGGCATCACACACCTCCCCAAACACTCTGTAGTAGAGCTTAAACCAGATGAAAAGATACTTGGGAAACAGTTAACAAAATAAGTGCAAAACAACATGAAAGACTGTTTGGCCCTTCAGATAGGGGTTTGACACCAGCCCAGAAGTTCCCTTGTGGCTGTTTGGTCATTTCAGTTGTTTCCCATGATTCGTGACACCATTGGAAGTTTTCTTGGCCAAGGGACTGTGGTAATTTGCCATTTCCTTCTCCAGTCCATTTTATAGATGAGGAAACTGAGGCAAACAGGGAGAAGTGACTTACCCAGGGTCACCCAACTAATCAGTGTCCTGAAGTCAGATCTGAACTCAGGTGCTCCTGACTCCAGGCCTGGTGCTTTATCCACTGCACCATCTAACTGCCTGAGGTCCTTTCTTGTTCTCATTCTACTATCCTCTAATATCTAAAATGAAGAAGCTTATTTAGATAATCTGAAAAGCTCCAAAATTCTCTATTTCATCTAGCTGGGCTCCTAACAAAAATTGCCTCGATTCTCCAAACAAAGAGGAAAGGATTTGCTGGATTCCACATGGAATGCAATGAGCTCAAAGTTTCTTTCCGGGCCTAAAATTCAACAATTTCCAATCTGTTTTGAATCAATGTCATTTTCCAGGATCTCGAAGTCCCACTGCCTTCACCTCCATCCTCCTCCTCCTCTTTGTCCTCTCCCCAGAGAGGAGACTTGCATCCTTCTTCACCTCCAGCTGCCACCACTTTGTATGGTGCCCCAAACAGCCCTCCCTGGGTCTGCTCCTCTATTTACAGTGTCTTTCTCTGCCCTAAGAGCAGATTCTCTTGCTTCTTGATTTTGTATTCAATGTAGGTTTGTGTAAGCACATAGTAAGTGCTCAGTAAATGATTTCACCCTCATTCATTCATGCACACACTCATGCATGTACTCATTAATGCCTGGTGCCAGGCACTAAACTAGGCGCTGGTGGGGTCTGAATGGAAGGGTTGTTGCAGAAGGCCCAGACAGTGGAAGGGAATCAGTCACTCAACAAAAGGTAAATAAACTAAAGGTAAATAAATCCTTAATTAATTTGAGAAAAATAGATGCTTTGATAATCAGATAAACAAAGGTGAAGGAGACATCCCTGTGGACTATGGACAAAACAGCCAGCATGCTTGGCAATCAAGCATTTCAGTAGCTGGGCAGATGCATGGTGGCTGGAACCAATGATGAAGGACTCCAGAGAGGGAACTGCCCTTGGCAGGGGAGGGAGAGAGTCTCAGTGTCTCTGTCTCTGACTTCCTTTCGCCTGCCCCCTCCCCTGCAGACCAAGTTACAACTTGGTGAACTTGAAAAATCAGAAGATCCAGATCGCATCAATGTAGCTAGCTATGACCACCAGATCAACTCATAAACTTCACCCAAGGGTGACATCACTTTCAGGGATTGCCCTTTGTGACCCTGAAAAGTGTTGGCTGTGGACCCTACAAAGACACTCAGTCCCAAGTTCACCTATAGGGATTCTACTCTGCTTTCTATAGAAACCTGGCATGTTCAAGAACAGGGTGTGCCCTGATTTGTGGGGAATGCTTTGTGCTAATTGTTGTTATTAAACAGCTTAATAAATACCCTTTCTCAATGCTAATTAAGTCGAGTTGACTAATAATCAAGGAGAAGAACATTTGGGGGGCCCCTGAGTGGTAAGTAGAAATCTAGGCACCTCAAAGCCCCCCATCCCTGAAGGGGAGGAAGAGTCAGCTGCTCTCTGAGGACCTGACTCAGCAAAATGAGTACTGAGTGAGTAACTCCGAGGGGATGTTAGTAAACAAAGACTCAGCTATGAACTCGTTTGTACGTATTGGAGAGGGATAAATATAAATGTATGTGTACGTGTGTGTGTGTATGTATGTGTATGTGTGTGTATGTGTATGTGTGTATGTGTGTGTATGTGTGTGTGTGTATATGTGTGTGTGTCCATGCCTACACATAGAGTTGTGAGCACTTCAGTCTGGACTTGTAATTTCATATTCATCACTGACAGGGAACTCTGCTCCACTGAGCAGACTGGCAGCTCCTTTGTAATGTGTAGTTTCATAGATTAGGATAGTAGGAAATAATTACAAAATTAGAGCAGGAAGAGGCCTTCTCTGGAGTGATAATAAGTATACTCCCAGGATTTCAGATTTAGAGCCAGAGGGGACCTTATCAACCATCCAATCTAACCCCTCTCATTTAACAATAAGGAAATCAATTCAGAGAGCTGGGGTGATTTGCTCAATGACATAGAAGTGTCAGAGCTGAGATTTGAACCCAGGACACAGATCCATTGAAGTACTGAAGGAATTTTGGTTATTTTTTTTTTTAGTATAAGTCTGTACATTTTCTCCTTTCCAAGACAGCTCATTTTAGGGATGGGTCCTATAAACCAGGGTAGCTTATATAAAATCAATTCAACATATAACCAATTATATCAAATCAATCCATCAAAGAATATGAGATTCTTCTGTCCATGAATGCTCTAGATCTTCAGGGAGAATTTTAAAAAACCCAACAAGACAGTCTGCAGATCTCCATTTGTTTTGGTGACATAAGAGGTACTTCAATCATTTTCTATTCCTTTTTTTTTCTTTTTGGTCTTTTTCCAAAGAACCATGGTTTGTTTCTAGGTCATTTGTGTTTTTCCCATGAAGTGGGAAAATAAACCATCCTCAAGTTATCACACCATTTTCTGGAAGGTTTTATGGCTGACTTTGATTTTCTATTTGAATTTCCCATTCAACATTGCCAGAGAAAAGAAGAAAACAGGATGTGACTTTTCGGGAATGGAATATGAATATGGTGATATCCATTAATAGCAAAGGGTGGCTATCTTCACTAAAAAAGGGGTTACCCACACTGCTGAGATCATGCCTCCATCAGAGCACCAAAGAATCAGTCAAGTAATGAGGATTGGTAGCTTCCATTTACAGTAATAAGAGATCTAGCAGTTTCCAATGACAAAAATCTTAATGTACATTAAACATTCATTTGATCTGAACAACCCTGTGAGGTCTCTACTACAAGCGTTATCTCTATTTTGTAGATGAGAAAACAGGCACAGAAAAATAGCATATTTAGTAACTAGTAGAGTTGAGGCTCAAACCCTGGTGTCTTTGCTCTCAGACTAGAGTTCTTTCAGATTGGTATCCTTTTTTCCTCTAATTTACAGCAAAACAAATGAAAAGAGGAAGAGATGACGAAAAATTTAGACAAGATTTTAAAGCAGACAAAATAGTTTGGTAGAAAACACTGCATTTGAAGCTGTTAGTTCTGGCCATTCACTCACTGGCTAAGTGACTGTGTTCAAGGCACTTTCCTCTCTGAGGCTGTAGTCTCATCTGTCAACTAAAAGAAAAAGAATCATTGAATCTGACATGGAACAAGCCAGTGGGGGCTTCTGTAGTCAAGCTCATTTTCTGTGATGATACTGGAGTCCTCGCTTTGGGACTCACTCCCATCCCAGGCCCCAGTGGGGGAAGTTACGATGGCCCTTAAAAAGATTACCCTGACCCAAATGCATTTTGCAGAAAACTGTTCTTGAAGTGATATGCTTTTAAAGGAATTCAAGAATTTATTTTCTAGGTATTTGATATAAGAGGCTGGTACACGGACAGTCTTCATGTTGCTTCAATACTTAGGAAAAGAAAGGAAAAATTGCATTTATTTGAGGAAATTAGGGAAACCCTTGAGAAGGAAGTACTTGGAAAGGGGGCAAGGAGAGGCCTCAGTGAGGTCATCTCTCACCTCCATGCCCCCATCCCATGCGTTTGACTGCAGGATGGCTTCGCCATCTTCCCAGGGGCTCTTTCCACTGGTCTTCCCATCTTCCTATCTGAGTCCGAGCTGTATCTTTAGATCAGTGGATGACAGTGGCTGCCTGTAGACGCACTGACAGATGGACATAGACTTACTATGCTGAATGACCTATATGTCACAACCTGACATGGGAGAAAATCATCTCCATCAGCTCTACAGCTAGCTTGTTCATAGGTGTCTGGCCGAACACGAGTCCACTTTCCTCTGGTTTCCGTACTTATTTGTGGGAGAGTATGACAGATTTCTGGGAGGATGTTTTGTACTAACTCGCATTGTACCAAATTAGGAAGCACCCCTTTCTAAAAGCAGTTTAAGACTGACTAAATAAATGAATCAGCTGGAGGAAGCTAACCCCTGACTTGTCTCACTTGAAGGAGTTCTATGGACATTACTGGGAGAAAGCTGAGGTGCCAATTCAGCAGTATCACAAAATGTCTCATCTTTGACACTCCAAGTATCAGCTTTCCAGATAAGAATGACAAGAGTTACAAGTTACCACTTTCTATTCAGGTCTCAAAGCAAGTATATTAGTCATTTGTGATTTTTTTCCCCCATTTTTTTTTGCGTGGGGGAAAAATAGCTGTCCTATACTTGTTCTACATAATAGAGGGACTGAGTACTTTTTTACTCCCTTAGGGGAGACCCTAACCATGAGCCAGACCTAAGTTTTAAGTGCTCCAGAGTGAGATGCCTCCTCTCTTCAGAGGCCATCCTCAAGGACTAAACCTGGTCTCTATAGGTAGGTCTAGATCCAGGGGCCTCTTCAGTGGAAGTGAAGGCTCTAGCCCAGCTGAGTTGCTGTAAGTGTTGCTGTGGTCTTATTCTGTAAGTCTCCAAAATTACAAGCTATCCATGTTTCTGACACTCCATCATTCTTTTCCATATTCTCCCACAGAGGATCAACTCAGCTGGCTATATTTAAAGATGTCTCTTTGAACAGAACATCCCAAAAGTCTTCGTGTACTAAAAATACACTTAGTGTGCACCTTGTATTTCCTTGGGCAAACTCAACCCATCCATATCTCTTACCTCTCACTCCTGCCACACAATTGGCTCATCTCCTTTTCCTCAATCATTCCTTTATATTTCTCCTTGAATGTAGATTAACCCTGGAAATAAGTCTTCAACAGAAATATTTTCTCCAGTAATACCTTCAATTTCAATTAGTTGGGACACCTTAAGAGATGTAGGATGGGACACAGAGGTACACCTGGGTGGGAGTGGTTGGGAGAATACAGAGGAAAGGGGTGTGGATGGGACAGACAGAAGGGGTAAATACATAGCTCACAACTTTTCCTGTGGCTAGTCCCTCCACATCATCTGAAAGGCACCTTTGGAATGTGCTAACCCCTGGGGTAGAATACAACTATAGAACAGAGTGTGCATTGCTTGCTTGGTCTACGGTCTGCTTAGTATCCACCTCGACCTGGCCTCATTAACACAATGTTCTGTTAGAAAAGATCCCACATGAGCCAGCCAGCCACCCACACATACGGTAGAGGCAAACTGACCAGCCCATTCTTCCTTCATCTATCAAAATAAGGTAGTGGATTCTTAAAGCTCTGACTCCAAGATTTCTCCTTCCCTTGTCCAAAGTCTCCTTGCCCTTACAATAGGGACAAGGCACCTAGGCATTTCATTGCTCCCAACTATATATCTTCTCAATTCCATCACAAGCTTCTGGAGGCCAGAAACCACATCGTACATCACAGACCCTTTTTTTAAGGTGTAAATAACTAATCCTGAGATTAGATTTTATTTTTTCTTTTTAAAATATTTATTTATATTTAATTTTTAACATTCGCTTCCATAAGATTTTGAGTTGCAAATTTTCTCCTCCTCCCTCTCTTCCCCCCTCCCTCTCTTCCCCCCATCCCAAGACAGCATCCAATCTGATACAAGAGCTACATATACATTCATATTAAACATATTTTCATATTAGTCATGTTGTAAAAAAGGAGGAACCATGAGAAAGAAGAACCAAAAACAAAAAAACAGAGACGATAGTATGCTTCGATCTGCGTTTGACTCCATCAGTTCTTCCTGTGGATGTGGATGGTATTTTCTATCATGAGTCTTTTGGAATTGTCTTTCATTCTTGCATTGCTGAGAGGAGCTAAGCCTATCAAAGTCAGTCATCAAAGAATGTGGCTGTCACTGAGTACAGTGTTCTTCTGGTTCTTCTCACTTCACTCAGCATCAGTTCATGTAAGTCCTTCCAGGTTTTTCTGACGTCCACCTATTCGTCACTTCTTATGGAGCAACAGTATTCCATTATATTCATATACCACAGATTATTCAGCCTTTCCCCAATGGATGGGCATCCCTTCCATTTCCAATTCTTAGCCACCACATAAAGAGCTACTGTAAATATTTTTGTAAATGTGGGTCTTTTCCCAGTTTTGTGATCTCTTTGAGATACAGTATGACACAGACTCTTAAAAGACCACAGAGAAACAAAAAGAGAGCCACAGCTGAAATGAGGAAGAAAGGGTTCCAATCCCATCTCAGTCAGTAACTGGGGGCAGGTCACTCGATGACCCTGAGTCTCACTTTTCTCATCTGGGAAATGGGCATAATCGTGTCTGCAATACCCAACTCCCAGGGCGCTCCCGTGAGCGTCAGGTGAGCTATGATAGATGGCAAGTGCTTTGTAAAGTATAAAGCTATGTAAATATTAACTAATATTCACCTGAAATCCAGGAGGGGTTCCAGAGTCCAGACTATAGTGCCTGAGAATGCTGTCTATGCCACTCCCAGAAGGTGGCCAGCCAGCATGCACTTGAAGACCTAGAGAGAACCCACTACCTTTTGAGGCAATCTGTGCTGCTTTGGGCTAATTCTAATTGGTAGTCATAAAATAATAAAGGCAATAAAACTATAGCACTTTAAGACTTGCAAAGCACTCCACAAATATTAATTCATTTTATCCTCACATCCACTCTCAGTGGTTTTACAGATGAAGGAACTGAGACAGACAACGGTTAAGCCATTTGCCCAGGGTCATGCTACTAGTACATGTCTGAGGCTGGATTTGAACTCAGGTTTTCCTGATACTCTATCCACTGCACCACCTAGCTTCCTGATATCAAGCTTAAATCTATATTTCTATGTCTTTCACCCGTTATGTCTAGTTATGCTCTCTGGAGAAAAATAGGTCAAGTCTAACAGCCTTTTCCCATGAACACTCTTCAAACACCAGAAGGAAATTTCTAAGGTCCCACCTCCAACAGGTTCTTCAGCCGGATCCTACTAGGATATTAAGATCCACCCTACCCTGGTTTGCCTCTTGTCAAACGCAAATAGAAATGGAGGCCACTAAACTGCAGATAAGGATCCCTGCAATTCGTGTATAGACTTAGAAAACTACATATTGACATTATCTATGCTCTGTTGCATTTTGCTTATTTTGTTAG
Source organism: Potorous gilbertii (assembly GCA_028658325.1). NCBI lineage: Eukaryota > Metazoa > Chordata > Mammalia > Diprotodontia > Potoroidae > Potorous > Potorous gilbertii. Next base: position 687,156,837 of record CM053770.1, read on the forward strand.
ATATTTGTTAATTTCATTTTTATATGGTTCAGACCCAACTCAAGTGTTGCAGGAGCAAACCCTTTTCTTTGACATTTCTGTCCTAGAGGCTCTCTGGTTTATCACTATCCTTCCTAAAATTTGATGAACAAAACTGAAACATAGTTACCCTAAATGTGGTCTGAACAGGTCAGTCATTTCCTTAGTTCTGAATACTACATCTCCCTTAATGCAGCCCAAGATCACATTAGCTTACTTGGCTGATGAAGTGGTGATACTCCACGGAGGTCCCCAGATCTTCTTCAGATGAACTACTGGCTAGCCATACCTCTCTCATCTCAGCCTTACAAGGCTGATTTCTTTTTTGAAAGGCAGCTAGGTGGCACAGTGGTTAGAGGACTGAACCTGAAATGAGGGAGCTCTAAGTTCAAATCTAACCTTAGACAAATCCAGCTGAATGACCCTGAACAAATCACTTTACCTCTGTCTGCCTCAGTTCCCTGCTCTTTAAATGAACATAATAGCATTTTAATTTAGAGGATTCTTTTAAGGATCAAATGAGTTAATCTTTGTAAAATGCCTTATAAGTAGGAGATAGCATCATTTAAACTTGAATAGGGGTTTAAATTTATCCCTATAACAATTCACCTAACAGTCCATTGAAACCTTCCTCAGTCCAGACACTACTTTCCTATTCATGACTTTCTGAGTCAACAGACAAACAGACAAACCTCCCAACCTGGTGACAGCAGACCACCCATCCTTTCATCTGAGCTATTAACAAAAATGTGAAAGGGCACAGGGATGAGCCCCGCCCCCACCCCAGTGGATGCCCCTGGGCCTTCTAGAACCCAGAGTCATGAATCTGCCACCTTTGGGTCCAGCCCTTTGACCACTCCGGGAGCAAGTGAAAGGCGTGATCATCTACTGGATCCCTCCACTTTGGCCCCAGAACAGCATGGGAGGCTTCATCTGGTGCTTACTGAACTCGAGGTAAACTCTATTTTCTGCTGCTCTGACTGTCCGATATTCCTGTCCAAAAGTGTAATGAGGTTGGCCCGGCATGACCCCTTCTCCTGAAGCTATGCTGGCTCTCTCTGACCACCACTTCCTTTTCTAAAGGTTCATTAATTACCCTGTTAAAAATACATTCTGGAATTTTACCAGGAATCTAGGTCAAGCTCACAGGCCTAGGACTTGCAACTTTTACTGTATTCCTTTAAAAGGGAGGCTATTTGTTCTTCTGCCTGACAGTACCTCTCCTGTCTGCCATAATCTTTCAGATGTTTCTCACCAGGGCTAAGAAGCCACATTCCCATTATTTCAGAGGCTTGGGTTGTCCTTCTAGTAGCTTTAATTTTGCTGAAATTTAAGCTCCTGGGGAATCAAAATTGTCTCATTTTCATATTTTTGTCCCTGGAACCTAACACGGTGCCTGGCACATAGTGGGCACTTAAAAATGTTGATGACTGGCCAATCCTTCTCAGTTTGGGTTTTCACCCTTTCTCAGTTGTCTTGGTTTGGTTTTCATATTTTCTCTTGATTTAATATCACTCTCTTTTGCAGGAAGGATGTTGACAAGAGCTTCACAGAATAGGGAAGGAATGGATGGTGTGTGCTCAGAATTACTAGAGGAAATACCTACCTCAAGAGCTCACTGATTCACTGTGGAACATTAGAGTAGATTCCAAACCTTTCCAGATTGGTCAAACACACCAGAGCCTAACCTCTCATCTGCCTAGACTTCAAGAACCTGGGATCATGGTGCACCCTCCCCACTATAACGAGGCTCTTACTAGTGGAGACTGTTCGTGTGTCTCCTGAATCTGCTCCCAAACATTTAAAAATTCTGCACAACATTATATACAGACGCCAAGAGAAAGTAAGGAAGATGTCCAATCCCTTGCATGGACTCCCAACATTGAACTCAAGAAGTCATGTGGCCAGAAGTCATATAATAGAGTAATCATGGATGAGCAATGATGGGCACCATTTGATGGAACATCTACAGATGAAATCCCAGGCTCAATGGAGTGTATGAACATAATCATAAGCAAACATTTATTAAGGCTTGGACTGGAATGAGCATAGGCTCCTGTGTTGAGACTACTACAGCTCAGCCCACTAGGACCCACTGGGATAATTGATCTTTACAAATGATACTAAAGCTAATATTGGCTTTAGCTGAGAACATTTTAATGTCCGAAATATTTAATGGCAAGTCAAAATTAATCTTTTTCTCACGCAATTCAGCCATCATGAAAATCACTTTTGCATATTAGAGTGTAAAGAACCAATGTACTGCATACAGGAACTTAATTGACAGTGGTATCTCTGTGTGACATGAATAGACAGGCTGGTGTGATTTCTATAGCCATGAAACTCCCTAATCCTTCAGCAATCACGACCCCTACAATTACAGGTTTTCCTCGTTCAAAATGTTCATGTAACATTTTGATTTGAGGTTATCCAAAAAGCTGGAAAAAGAAGTTGATGCCCATGAGCAAACAAACTGTGCATGTGAGTGTAATGGCATGTTATAATAACATTAAGAAATAACAAAAACAAGGAATTCTTTTTCACAAGAATCTTCGAAAGGATTGATGAGAGGTATGAATACGCTATGCTGTGGATTGCTCCAACCTTTCTGGAAAACAAATTGAAATTATGCAAGAAAGATCACTGAACTCTCTATACTCCTTGACTCAGACATTACTACTGGGCATATACCCCAACAAGACCGAAAATAAACACCAAATTATTCGCAGCTTTTGTGGAAGCAAAGAACTGGAAATAGATTATGTATCCACTGATTGGAAAATGGCTAAGCAAGTTGTGGTATACGAATGTGATGGAGTTTTTCTTCACCCTAAGAAGCAATGAATATGAAGTATTCAGAGAAGCAGGGGGAGACCTAGGTGAACTGATGCAGAGTGAAGACGACATTAGCAGGAAAACAAGGTGAAACAGGAAGAAGAAAAGTCCAAAACCACACAATACACTTTTTAATGAGCTGCTTGGCCCCAAACAAGAAAGGAAATTTACTTCCTCCTCTCCTTCACAGTGGTGGGTGACCATGCCTGTGAGACATTCTACTTACGGTACTGCCAGACTCAGCAAATTTGCTCATTGATATTTTATCTTCTTTTTAATTCTTCATATAAAGGGAGAAATTTATTTGGAAGTGAAAATAATATCAAAACAAAAGATATCAATGAAATTTTTAAAAATCGATGTGAAGCACTAATATACTATGCCTTGAGTTGATCTAACCTTTGGAAAAACAAATAAACAAACTAGAAATTATGCAAGAAAGGTCACAGAACTGCCCACAATCATTGACTCAGACATTTCCACTACTGAGTATATTCCCTAATGATATCAATGAAAGAAGAGCATTATAGGCGCAATAATACTTATAGAAACATTATATTTTGTGGTAGCAAAAATCAGGAAACTATGTGAAAGCCCATCGATTGGACAATGGCTATATAAATTGTGGTTTCAGAGTGCAATGGAACATTATCTTGCCTTACGAAGCAACAAACATGAGAAATTCAGAGAAGCATGAGAAGACTTGTACAAACTGATGCAGGCAAAAGAAGGAGGAACAGAATAACAGTTTACACAATATCTATAGTCAAGCAAGGGAGCAAAACTCTAAAGATAGTTGAACTCAGATGAATGACTCTGACCAGAACTAGGTCCTGGAGAAGAGATGACAAAGCAAAGTCTCAGCTGAAAGCTCGCCTTCTGTAGAAAGTCTTTTGTCTGTCATCCTTGCTCCTAGGATCTTCCTCTGGAGATCATCTCCAATTTGTCCTGTGTTGTTTATATACACATAGCTATTTGCCTTTTGCTCCCTCATTAGACTGGGAACACTTTGAGGGCAGGGGACTGTTCGTCTTCCTTTGTAAACTCAATGCTTAACACCTAGTAAGAACTTGGTCAACGTTTGTTGATTCCATAAAGAAGTGGAAATGACAGGAGCAGAACGTTGCCTACGATAATTGTTGTGTTGAACTGTTTACCTAAATGCTCCAAGGGTTCCAAAATCAGAGCACTACTTGGGGAAATAATTACATTTTAAATATCAAAGTGCATCAACAAAATTTTTAAAAGTGAATAAATAAAAACAAATAAAAGCATCCTACTGCGTGCGATGCTCATAAACATATCAGAATTTCAAACCACATCAAACCAAAGTTCAACACTCCTGAAATCAGTGGTAACTTAAATGGAATCCAGTGTCCAGAAAAGGTGGAAAGTGTGCAAAACAGCCTAGTGGGTCCTTTCCATGATCCCTGGGAGCATTCCAGAGATCCACATAGAAAGGGAATAACTTGCATCAACCCAGAAAATTATAAGCGTAAGGATTAAAAGCAGAGATCTGTGAGAAAGAGGAGCCGCTTACCCGTACACTTTTGGCAAGCGATCAAAGGCAGCTGTAGTGACAGCGGCCAGATGGAGATCAAATGACAAGGCTGGGCTCCTAATGATCTCCAGCATTCTGGCGAAGGGCTGGGGGGGCAGGAGAGAAGGCGACAGTTAGGGGAAGTAGGAGGGGCCGATCTGCAGCCCATCGGCTTTATTTGACGTCAGCTAAAACCTTCTGAAACATGACATGCTGACCAGCTGTTGGAGCCTGGAAAGAAGCCGCTCATCCCCCACACTGCCCTCTCGGTCCAGGGAGCTACCAGTTAATCTGTGTTCCCCGAAGCAAGGAGAATCCAGATGTTGCTGCTACTGCTGCTGATGTTTCGAGTAGAGCTGAAAACACAGGAAACCCCTCCAGGAGAAAATGAACCGAAGCACATTCTGCAGGAACCTCGCTGACCACCTTGAACAAGGCTCTCGTGGCCGGACTTCTTAAAAGGAGTCTCTTCCTGCAATCTCCAGCCCTGCCCGCTGTCTACCAGCTCACCCACTCACTCCTGTGCCCCTAGCGAGGCAGCATCTGCCCTCATCCCTCAGCCTCCCAAACAACCGCTTGGTGGAGGTCACCGGTGACCTTCTCCTGGACAACATCAACAGCCTCTGCGACGCCCTCACTGTCCTGGGCTTTTAACATCAGTTACCCCCAAATTCCTCTGGCTAGAAACTGCCTCTTCTTTTGGATTATGTGACACTGTGGTAACTGGCTGTCCTCCGACCACTCTGTCCAATTCTCTTTGATCTCTTTCATTGATTCTCCTACAGCTTCTTGTGCTTGTCTCTGTAGGTTCTGTCCAAAGCTTTTCATTTTCTCTCTATTCTTGTGATTTCATTTATTCCCACAGTTTAAACTATCACTTACTCTACTTCTGAACTATATTAAAAAATAAGTATGTGCATGTGTGGATAAGTATATTATTATATAACATTATTACACTATATTACAATATCACATATATTGTTGTACTATGTTATGGCATAATAACGTATAGTGTGCATTATAATATAGTATATAATATCATGCACATTTTATTATATACTATATTACAAAATATTATGTTTTATGTATAATATAATGTATAATAATATATAAAACTAATGTGACATAGCATAATAATACAATATAGAAAGATATATTATGATATATTATTGCAATACATTGTATTTTGTGTGATAGATCATACTGGAATGTCAGTATAGTATAATACAACATATGATGTCATAATATATTATTACACTGACATATTGTGTATGTATATTGTGCTATACACTCACAGAGAGAAAGTGAAACAGTTCCATTTGGGCTCCATTTTCTCTGCAAGAAGAATAATCTTCAGCAGGAATAGGGGAAAAAAGCCAGGAGAGGAAGAGGAGGAGGAGACCCCTGGCTGCCCTCAAGTCACCAGGCTCAGATAAACTATGGCCCTGGAGAATTAAGAACTTGTAAATACAGTTGCTACAGTTGGTGACCTTTGAAAAACCATGGCCAATGGGCAAGGTGACAGAAAATTACAGTTGGACCAACGTTGTTCTAACTTTCAAAAGAGGGAAAAGGGAATTCTTCCAAGTCTGGAACATGGAGCTCTTGGCAATTAAATTCTACACCAAAATCTAGGTCATAGTGGTGTGTGCCTATAATCCCAGCTACTTGGAGCCGGAGGCTGAAAGATCTTTTCAGTTCCAGAGTTTTGAGCTGCAGTGGGTCAGGCCAATATGGCCACAGCTTTAAGTTTAGCATGGGACTCCACCAAGTTGCCTAAAGAGGAACCAACTGGCCCAGCAGAGAAAATTAGGCAGGTCAAATCTCTTGTGCCAATCACAATGAGACTGGAAACAGGAATAACCCCCCCACCCACCCACCCAAACACACATCTACTTTACAGCTGGGCAAGATAGGGAAAATCAGAATTAATTATTTTTTTAAAAAAAATTGTTTGAAATCTACAGCATGTAGTTCTTTGAGATAACCGTCACAACCTCTACTTGCATTTTCCCCAGAGGAAGGCTAGCCATGGATCCCTTCTGGGCTCTAAGGGTATCCTGAAGTGCTGAATGGATATTGCTTCTATACTATCATAGTTTATGAGATCATATTTTCCAACACACCTTCTCATCCCCCCGTAAATCTTTTCTGAAGCTCTCCCTAACATGGTGGCCTTTCAGCAAAATATGGATATGGTTCAGGTAAAATGTCAACTTCTTTGTCATTGGATAAGGTTTCATATTTAGAGTACCAAAGACACACATGCACGCACGCGTGCGCTACTTGTTGTCCTTCATTCTCAAAGAGAACCGAAATGACATCACCATGATAAAGTCAAGTTTCAAAGTGTACAATTGTAGTTGATCAGACTAATATGATTTGTAATGTTCTACCACAGGTTGGGCACAGATAATCTGTGTGAACATCTTGGGGTAGATACTCAAAATTTGTGCCATCTATGTTTCATTTGTGCTATTTCAATTCTGCTTTGCTCATAGAGCACAAGCACCCTTTCTGATGTGGGCACACCATGCTGAGAAGTCCTGTGCCAGTGCCTCCCATGTGGCATGCAATCAAATCCAAAGTTCTTGAGAGACATCTTGAGAGTGTCCTTGTATCGTTTCTTCTGACCACCATGTGATCACCTGTTCCATGTGAGTTCTTCATAAAATCGTCTTTTTGGCAAGTGTATATCTTGCATTCGATCAATGTGGCCAGCCCATTAGAGTTGTGCTGTCTGAAGCATACTCTGAATGCTTGGCAATTCATTTCCAGCAAGGACCTCAGTGTCTGGTACCTTATCCTGCCAGGTGATCTGCAGAATCTTCCTAAGACAGTTCAAATGGAAGCAATTCAGTTTCCTAGTATGGAGCTGGTAGACTGTCCATGTTTCACAGGCATACAACAATGAGGTCAACACAACAGCTCTGTAGACCTTCAGTTTGGTAGTCAGACTAATATCTCTTCCCTCCTATACTTTTCTTCAGAGTCTCCCAAACACTGAGCTAGCTCTGGAAATGTGTGCGTCAACCTCATTATCAATGTGTACATCCCTGGAAAGTACACTACCAAGATAAGGGAACCAGCATTCAAAACTTCTTCATTTGTTGTAACTGATGGCACCATGTGTGGATGGTATAGTGGTGACTGATGGAGCACCTGTGTTTTCTTGGTGTTAATTTTATATACGAATATAGATCTATATATAGATATATATGTACACACTAATTATATATAACTAATAATATATACACACATTCACACATGTATGTTTGTATACACACATATGTGTGTATATGTATATAGTCTAGATACAGACATTCCTAACATCCTCTGACCCCTTTTCTGCCAATCTACTACTCTCACTATAGAAAGAGAAGGGACATATTTTGTATTTATATCTGCTTTATAGCCAAAGAATTCAATCATCATGATGTTTACCTACTCACTTAAATACTAGCCACTCTATTAAGTATTATCTGCTTAAGCACCACCCACTTCTTAAGCACTATCTGATTTTTCCCTGTCTGTTCCCATGCCAGGCACTGTATAAGGTTCTGGAGATACAAATACAAAGAATGACACCATACCTACTTTTGCATCCTGGGCCATCTCCAGTCATCTTGATGAATATCTGGTCACTGCACCCAGATGGCTCAGGAGGAGAAAGTGACTCAAATCAAAGTCAACTGCAAGTCATGTCATCATCTTGATGTCATGGTCCTCTTTGAGAACAAAGGACAAACACAATAACAATCTAATGAGAGAGACAACAGTTATAAATGTGCACTTTAGACATAGTCTATAATAGGTATTATAATATAAAATTTGTGCATATATAAGTATATTTGATTAAAATATTTAATTAACAAATACAAATGGATTCAAAGTCAATAAGCACAAGGTAATTTGGGAAGAAAGGAGTAAGCATTTGGAAAACTGGAGAGAGGTTTCCTGCAGAGATGGTGCCTGAGCTGAATCTGAAAGGTGGAGGCAGAAAGGAGTTATAGAGGGAGTACATGCCAGGCAGGAGAGCTAGCCAAAGCATAGGCATAGAGATGGAAGGAGAGAGGGTAAGTCATCTTTGGCCAGCCTACTAGTGTCATAACTGTAATCCTAAATGAGAGCCAGGATGATTCTCAGGGGCAGACATGATCTGTTGATGAGACCATGCTGAAAGCCTCTTGTGGGATAGCATTTGAAAACATGGGTTCACCTCAACAACCGAGTGAGGAATGAAGGTAAGACTTTTGTAGATGGGCTAGAAAACAGCTTATAAAAGAAGAAAAGACCTGAGATCACCCAAAGATCAACAGAGAGACATTCAGTAGGTATGTGTGACCTAAAAAATAACATCAGTGAAGAATTGCAAAACAATGTAGATGTCCCATAGGGATATGGGACCAGAAAAGGTGGCAGGTTGGCTAGCAGTGAGCAGGGATAACCATTGGGAAGCCTCTGCACTTCATTACTGTTCACACAATGTCAAGAGACCTAAAGGAAGGCCCTTACCATTGTGAACTGATCCCCTGAGGAGGGTCTACTAGAAGACAAGAGTCTCACAGCATAAGAAGGCTTGAGATGGTTGCAATCTGCCTAGCTGGAGAGACTAATCACCAGAAAATGAAGAAGATAAATAATTTTTATTAAATATTTAATCCGTGCCAAGCCCTGGGGATAGAAATATTGGAGCAGCATAGTCTTTGCTCTCTAAACATTCATATTGTGCTTGAGGGAGAGGGGATATAGGACTGTACACCTGCTGATCAGATGGGAAGACCCAGGGTTCCTAATGATGCAACCACAGGGCAAGTGACCAGATTCACCCACCCTAAAGGGTGACATGTGTGCAATCACAGACCCATCAAATTATCCAAGTAGAAAATAAGTGGAAATTCCACTGGCGGGTCCTCTGTGTGTGCATTACATAGTTTATTGTTGGGGTGTAGGGTGTGCTCAGGGAGAACCAGTACTTTTGTGTGATGGCTGCCAAGTCCTTTTGGGGGCTCTCTCCACCTTTGATGTCCACCTGTTCCACCTAACTCTCACCTGTGGCTCCAAGAAGCTGCAGCATGAGCAGCAGCTACATCCTGGTAAACCATTTCAGCATACAGGCCAAACCAGGCTGAGGGTAACCAAAGCTTCTCAAACCCATTGGTGGGTTAAGGGGGTATCTACCCCAAGCATGTGAAGATTTCCTCTAGTTGAATGGGCAGATGAGAACGAGTTGTTCCAACAGCAATGAAGATAGATGAAACAGGTGATGTGAAGTGCTTAGTTAGACAGCAAAGACACCAATGTCATCCACTGCATCCTGAGTCATTGCCAGCCATCTGGACTCTGTCCTGCCACTGGACTATGATAACTCTGAAGGAAAGAGTGAGGCTGACGACTTTGTGCAACTCTGCCTTTACGCATGAATTTACACATGAATCAAAAGACATCACCCATTTCACTATTATGCCCCAATGCCGTGTGGCAACAGGCAAGTGATGAAGCAGCAGGTGCAGATACACTGGGAGCTGTAGTCACAACCCTGCACACAGGACTGCCCAGGCCATAGGGTCATTTCTCACTGGAAGCAGCAGTGGGACTTCGCAGTCCCCTGAGTGTTTGAGCAACCTTTCAAGAATCACACTGCTCACCTCCTAGTGTGAGGAAGGGGGCTAGAAAAGGTGTCCTAAACACTGTCTGCTTACTCAACCCTGGCCTAATTACCGTAGCAGGTGGGGAATCCCACTATATGTTCAAAACACAAAAAAATGTACAAAATGTATGAAAACATCTGCAAAGATGATTTCACTCACCACTGACACATGGAATATGTGCACACTAATAGACAACACAAAATCCAGTAGACCTGAAAGAAGAACTGCTCTTCTTGCAAGAGAACTGATATGGCATCCAAATAGCAACCCTAAGTGAAATAAGGGTGGGAAATGAAGGTCAGCTTATTGAAGTTGGAGCTGGATACACCTTCTTCTAGAGTGGGCAGAGTGAAAGGGAGCACCATGAAGTTGATGTGGGTTTTGCAATCAAAAATAAAATAATCAAAAAGCTGGTATGCCTGCCAAAAGGAGTGAATGACAGGCTTATGACTGCAATTGCTACTCACAGGAAAATGCCATGCCACCATGATTAGCCACCATAATGAACCTTGATAAGGCAAAGAAAAATTTTATGAAGACCTAGAGACCCTTATCATCAATGTGCCAAAAGAGGTCAACCTAAAATTTCTGGCTATAAAATTCTGGCTTAAAAATCTGACTATAATGCTAGAGTAGGCTCAGACTACCAGACTTGGCAGGGAGTCCTAGGGAGGAATAGAGTTGGAAACAGCAACAGCAATGCCATTTACTGCTGAAGACTTGTGCATCGCATGACCTTCTCAAAACTAACACTGTTTTCCTTTTACCTAAATGCAATAAATCTTCATGGATGCACCCTCACAGCAAACACTGGCATCTGACAGACTATGTGATTGTAAGGAAAAGAGACAGACAAGATGTAAGAGTGACAAAGGCAATGTGTGGTGCAGAGTGCTGGACTGATCACAGATTTATCCTTTCCAAGCTAAATATTCGCATTCATCAAAAGTGCTGCCCCCAAGGCAAAATGACTAGTAGGAAAATTAATGTCAACAAATTAGGGCTCTTCTCTGCACATGAACAGTTTGTTGCTGACTTGGAGGGAAAGTTGAGCCAATCCACAGTTGGCAACAGTGGAGCAGAAAAGGAGTGGGCAGCTCTCAGAGATTTGGTGTAAAGCAATGCATTTATTCTCTGGGTCAGAACACTTGCAAACACCAAAACTGGTTTGATAAAAATAATGGGGAGATCCAGAAACTGCTAAATTAAAAATGAGAACTCCACAGAATTCATTAACAGGATAGTTCACCCACCTCTAAGAAGGCAGGATTTAATTCCATAAGAAGCAAAGTACAAACAAAGCTTAGAGAGATGCAGGATTCCTGGCTCAGAAAGAAGGCAGATGAAATTCAGTTTTATACTGATAGCAACAATCCAAAGCACTTTTATGATTCCCTGAAAACTATTTATGGACCAAAAACCTATGATGCATCACAACTACTCAGTACTGATGGAGTCACATTGATTTGTGATAAGGATATGATCCTAGAGGGATGTGCTGAACACTTCCATGGTGTTCTCAATAGACCATCATCAATCAATGCTGAGGCCATTGACCATTTACCTCAGGTTGAAGTCAGTCCCTCCCTAGCTGCACTTCCAACTGAAGAAGAGGATTTGAGGGCCATGAGGCTCCTCTCATATGGCAAAGAACCTGGTGCTGATTCTATTCCAGTTGAGATTTACAAGTAGGGGGACCATTGCTCATACAAAAGCTGACCGAAATATTCCAGGTTATGTGGCAAGAGGAGGTTATCCCCAAGGAGTTCAAGGATGCCTCCACTGTCCATCTCTATAAAGGTAAAGGGAATATATTGTCCTGTGACAATCACAGGGATCTCTCTCTTAGTCAATGCTGGCAAAATTCTTGCTAGAGTCCTCCTTAATAGGCTGATTCTTCACCTGGAAGGTGGTCATATATGTGAGAGCCAGTGTGGCTTCAGAAAGGGCCGAGAAACAGTCGATATGGTGTTTGCTGCTCGACAATTCCAGGAGAAATGCCAGGAGCAGAACAGAGGTCTGTACACAAGGTTTGTAGATCTGACCAAGGCTTTTGACACTGTTAGTCGTGAGGGCTTATGGAAAATTTTGTCAAAATTTGGTTGCCCGGAGAAGTTCATCAGCATTGTATGTCAATTTCACTATGGCATGTCTGCCTGGGTTCTGATTAATGCCTTCTCAGTCACCAATGGAGTGAAACAGGGCTATGTGCTTGCTCTCATGCTTTTTAGCATGATGTTTTCAGCCATGTTGACAAATGCTTTCAATGAGGATGGACATGGCATCAAGGTCAACTATCATACTGATGGCAAGTTCTTCAATTTGAAAAGGCTACAAGCCAAGACCAAAGTGCAGAGAGTGTTGGTGCATGATTTTCTGTTTGCAGATAACTGTGCACTCAATGCAGCCTCTGAAGCTGAGATGCAACAAAGTATGGATCAATTCTCTGCTCCCTGCGCTAATTTTGGCCTAATAATTAACACCAAGAAAACACAGGTGCTCCATCAGTTACAACAAATGGGAAAGTTCTGAATGCTATGGATAAGTTCACTTACATAGGAAAGTATACCTAGTATACTTTCCAGGGATGTACACCTTGACAATAAGGTTGACACACACATTTCCAGAGCTAGCTCAGTGTTTGAGAGACTCCAAAGAAAAGTTTGGGAGAGAAGACTGACTAAGAAACTGAAGGTCTACAGAGTTGTTGGGCTGACTTCATCATTGTACGCCTGTGAAACATGGACAGTCTACCTGTTCCATGCCAGGAAACTGAATCACTTCCATTTGAACTGTCTTAGGAAGATTCTGAGGATCACCTGGCAGGATAAGTTACCATACACTGAAGTCCTTCCTTGAGCAGAACTGTCAAGTATTCAAAGTATGCTTCAGAGAACGCAATGCTGATGGGCTGGCCACATTGTTTAAATGAAAGATATATGCTTGCCAAAAAGACTATTTTATGGAGAGCTCACGTGGGGCAGGCAATCACATAGTGGCCAGAAGAAGTGATACAAGGGTACCCTCAAGGTCTCTCTCAATAACTTTGGATTTGACTGTGCAATATGGCACACACTGGCACAGGACTGCTCAGTATGGCCTGTCCACCTCAGAAAGTGTGTTGTGCTCTTTGAGCAAAGCAGAATTGAGACAGCACAAAGTAAATGCAGGATGCACAAATTTGGGATATCCACCCCAAATATTCACATGGACTATCTGTGCCCAACCTGTGGTACAGCATGCCAAGCTCGTATTGGTCTGATCAGCCGCAGCTGGACACATTGAAATTTCACTTTATCATGGTAATGTCATTCTGATCCTCTTTGAAGATAAAGGACAACCACCAACCAACCAACCAACATAGGTTATTGCAGTTCTCCACAGCGGCAGCTGTCTAGGGTACCCTGACAGCTACAGTGTTGACACTTGTGCCCCAAACCTTAGACAAACAGAACAAAAATAGATCTCAGCTGGGGGAAGATGGTATTGAAGGAGAATAAAATGAAAAAGTTGATATGGTCTGACTCAGTTTATGAGGAGATATTGGTCATTCCCCAAGAGTAAATAACAGTCCTTGCCAACATTCAGCACTTTGCTAGAAAAAAAAAGCCTAAATCTAGCAAGTTGGCCTCAAATCTGTGGGATGGTTTTGGGTCACCATGTAATCCATGACTGCAGACCTCATCCCCGTGGACTCACACAGAGACTCGAGGACCTGACTTGAAGCCTGTCACAAGACCTCCATTCTGAAAAGTTGTGCTTTGTCCAGTTTGAACACATCTTAGCAGCATTAAAATTTCCTTTAAAACAGCCTTTGGCAAGGCAGTGATTGCAGAGAGAAGGAAGGAAAGTGCTTGGTGTCTACCAGTAATCTGAGAAGACTTAAAGCACAGAGTAGTGCCTGGTGGACTCTTTTCCCACACCCCAAAGGCTTCTCCCCTGTGGAGATTTACCCTGCAGTCGATTTTCGGCAAGTCTGGCCGTAGGACCACAGATGGGCTTCTGTTGACAGTTTGCCTACGATATATAAACCTGATCCCGCCCAACGAAGTCTCCAGGCCTGTTGCTAGGGATAATGGGAGTAGTGACAAATTAACCGAACTAGATTCAGACGCCTGCTGAACAATGACCCCACCTGGGCTGTGCTGGTGCACCATCTGCTGCCCTGATTCCTCCTCCCAAAGCCGGAGTCCCCACCATCTCACAGGTGGCACATTGTGGCGAAGCTCACGCTGCCATGCAGCATCATTATGACCCATGGTTTCCTAAGCAGGCCTGGGGGTCACATTTTAATACCTCATTCTCTGGAACCTACTAAGCACCTAATGAGAAACTGGGAAAGTTCTGAAGTTTTGAAGCAAAACAAGCCAACAAAAGTGAGTCCCTTGAAACTGTTCATGGAGGAGGGGCAAAATGGTTAATGGAAAAGCAGTGTATGGATAGTGAGGTGGCCCAGTGCACTGATAGAGCTCTGAGCCTGGAGTCAGGAAGACCAGAGTTCAAATCTGAACTCAAACATTTACTAACTGTAATGTGAGCACATCACTTAACCCTGTTTGCCTCAGCATCCTCATCTGTAAAATGAGCTGGAGAAGGAAAGGATCAACTACTCCAGTATCTCCATGTCACAAAGAGTCGGACACAACTAAAAAATGACTCAACAGTCACAACAGTGTAGGTAAGCTGAGTGGACAGAGAGCTGGGCAGGTGGATATAACAGAATTAGCCTCCTGGCCTCCAAAATGGCTTCAGATGCCACCTTTGTTGCTTCCTAGTTTTGTGGCAATGGGCAAATGAGGGATGAGTCTGGATGAGTCCTGAGCTCCTTCAGAGCTGCTGTGACTCAGGGAGATCAGTGTTTGATCCTGCCCTGTGTGACGGAGGGCAAGGCCTCTCATCCCGCTGGACCTCAGGCAACTCGCTAGGACTTGTTATAGGAGTATAGAAATAGCGCCAGAAGGGGCCCCAGAGGACAGTTGGTTGAACCCTCTCCTCTTAGAGATGAGGCATGGAGGCCCCAGCCACATTAAGTGACTTGGTCAAGGTCCTCTAGGCAGTACCAGGATTCTGATTCTGACTGTGGTCCAGCATTCCTTTCTCTCTGCTCTGCTGCTCCATAAGCGGGCAAGAGGCATAGCGCTGATTGGTCTCATGAGGTAAATAAGGCAGTTATTATCAGCTTCATTTCACAGATGAAAAACCTGAAAGGACAGAGCTTAAAGAACTGGACACACCAGCAAGAGTCCAGTGGAGAACCTTGGGCCAGCACCAGGGGTCAACTGCTTACATTTCAGCGCTCTGTGCTCTATGAATCAGCCTTGCCTTGGGACGCAGTTGGACTAAACTGAATGCCATTTCTGACGTGCCATTGGTAATTGGCTAAACCAGGTCAAAATACAAACAACAAACTCAATAAATTAACCTTCTAAATCCATCTGGCTCCTTCAACTCCCATAGAGCAGCTCTTGGGTGAAGGGGAGGATGATGTTCTGGCCACAATGTGCCAGCTGAGAAAGCAAAATCTGACACATTTCTGATTAGGGCCCAGTGCTCCTAATAAACCTCCCTTGTGTGTCCTTAGGGGGTGAGCTGAAACATATGGTGAAAACCCTCACAGGTCAACCACAGAACGCTCAACACAATCCATCACTTGACAAGGGACCGATATCATCCTGGTGCAGAAGAGGAAAGAACTCAATGGACCGCTAGATAACCCTCTGGACCCTGCATTCTTCTGCTGCCTGAGATGATGGATGGACTTTGTCATCCAGCACACAAACAGCTGGACCTGCTCCACGGGGTAGGTGGACAACCAGGCCAGTGAAGAGTCCCGGGCCAAGGCCTCCACAAATGCATGCCCTCCTCAGCAGACTTATCTGAATTCTTGTCAGTCATCAGAACATGTGTCTTACAAGGTATTTAACAGGTTCCAGACCCAGAGCTTGACAAATGACCTTGAGTCAGGTGAGGCCAGAGGAAGGTCTGTACATATAATGTCATATCTCCAGAGAAAGGAACATCCTAAGTATTTTCAAATGATGGATTCAGCTGGTACAAGTTAGCCATGAGTGATGGCTGAAGCCTTACAGGATGCCCCATTGTTTAAAGGAACATTTGTTTTAACTGCATGAGAAGTCCTCAAATCAGTGACTCCCTTTACTAGACACTCCTTGGTGAGCAATGAGGGTAATTCATCACTACATAAAATAGTGCCTTATCAGCCACTAAGTAGACTATAATAATTATTAGCTATCTTTAAGAATAAAATGAAATAATTTTCTTCTCATGCTCCCATCCCTACGAGAGGCAGTGTAGAGTAATGGCTAGAAAACTGGCCTTTGAGCCAAGAAGACCTGAGTTCAAGTCTACCCTCTGACTTATATTGATTGTGTGAACTTAGGCAAGTCATGTAACCTCTTGCTGCTCTGAGCCATTCTCCCAAGACTGTAGCTGGGTGGACAGCACAGAGGCTGGAGCATGGGATCCACAGACAGGAAGATAGGACTTGAAATTCCTTTTTAGACACTTACTAGTGAGAGAACTCTGCTGGGAAAGTCATTGAGCCTCTGTCTGCCTCAGTTTTCTCTTCTGTAAAATGGGGGGCTGTTGTGAGGATCTTTGTAAAGCACTTATAAGTTTTCCATAATATATGTTCCATTATTATACAGTATGTATTATATAATAATATATAATCTTATAAGGCAACTATGTTCATTATTACCGCCATTCTTTTTTGATATCAACTCCAGCCTGTGGACTCCTTCCCAGAATGACATTTTTAAATGCATAAAATAAAATACATGGATTTACCAACAAAACCAATAGAGAAATACACTGATCAAAATGTCTATTCTTTTCAGTTCTCAGATCCCCAGGTTAAGTGCGCTGGAGCTTTAAGAGGCAGAGAAGGAACCTGCACTCATGGAAGGAGTTCCCTCATTCAGGAATCCCCAGTACCATGAAATCATAGATCAGGGCTCCAGCCTCTTCCCATCTTAATTCATTTCATCTACAGAAACCTGAACTTCATATCTTACTTCCTTGTCTTACCTCCTTCCTGTTTCTTTCATGTCACCACTGAAAGACAATTTGTTTTTCTCTATCCCTAAATTCATGACCAGCTTTAATCTCTGCCTTTTTAAAAGTTTTAATATTTTCATCCTTGAATGAGCCTGAGATATTCTTTAATGGCACAGACAGCAATCCATCCATGCCCTCTCCTCCTTGTCCACATTGTCTCATAAAAACCACCACAGAGGGCGTTTTTATGGTAACAGAATATAGTCTGAAATCATAAATAACCTACTATGCAGTCAATGGTTCCCTCTAAGGTGTAACGATTTTGTCAGTATGTAGACCCTCCACCAGTGCAAATCACGGCTCCCTTCCTACTTAATCCCAAGGGAGTCTCTGCATCTTTGTTGGAAGGCATCCAGTGGCAAGAATTCCCTTGGTTCTGATAGCAGCCATTCTAATTTTGGATGGCTGTAATGGTCAGGAACTACATCTTTACTCAAGGGTGAAATCTGCCTCCCCAAACCTCTGCCATCGATACTGATGCTGGCTTCTGAGGTCAAGCAGAAAAAGTGAATTTGAACTCAGATACTCCTGACTCCAGACCCAGCACTCTACCCACCTCATTAGTGGACAATGATTATGTCTTGCTAAAATCATCCCCTTTCAAAGTGAAGATTTCCCCTTCTTCCACAGGCCCTCAACATGGTGTAGGATCATTCAGTCATGTCTGACTCTTTGTGATCTCATTTGGGGTGGTTTTCCTTCTCCAGCTCATTTTACAGTTGAGGAAACCAAGGCAAAGAGGGTTAGCTCTTCATTACCATCTTTTAGTTAATGTGGGTTTCTCCAAAACCCCAAATAAGGCATGCATTGTTGGTTGATTGAACAAAAAAGAGAGATGTTATATTCTAGGATCATTGGGGAAAACCTATGTGAGCTAAGACAGCTTGGTGCAATGGGAGCAACACCAGATTTGGTGCCAACAATCCCTATTCTCAAGGAGGTTCTACTCTAATGGGGAAAACAAGAATGACATAAACTGGGAACTACAGAATAACAGTGAGGAGAATGAACACAGCCTAGGTTCAATGCAAGGTAATTTGGGCAGAGAGGGGGCTCAGCCTGCCTCTGTTTCTCCTTCCGTACCTCCATCACCAGTTCATTTCAAGGTTCAAACAAGGGCATGTCTATCAGCCTGACAAGTTTGAAAGTGCCCTGTTAAAGTCAGTTCCTGTAACTCTTCCCCAGCTTCCAGTGAGTAGGCTGTTCAAGGTCCAGGAGCTAGTTCCTGGTGAGGCTGACATCATGAGTCTCACTGCCTGATGATTAATCCACTGAGTCATGAATCCCTGGGGAACTCAGGTAGGGTTTACCCCAAAGTCAGTTGAGTGGCCCAGGCCCTAGAGAAAGCAGGATGATGCCAGACCCACTCAAGGGGATCAATAAACATTGCTGACTGATGGCCATGGAGATGATATAAAGGAAAGGCTGCCATCTCTTTTGATAACTGTCAAGTGAAGTCTATGCCTTGAAAGACTCAGGTGCCTGGCTCCTGCTTGCAAGGGCTGCATGGCCAAGTGCATATGGTCACAGCCTCCACCTGCCTGTAGCCCAAAGCAACACTAGGACCCTGACTCTGGGCCTTGGAATCATTAGGATGTGCCTTCAGGGTACAAATATACCAAGTACACCATGGAAGGCCAAAATCACTCTGGAAGGAAGGAAGGAAGGAAGGATGGATGAGAAAAAGAGAGAAGGGAGGGAGGGAGGGAGGAAGGAAGAGGAGAGGGAGGAAACAAGCGTTTATTAAGCACCTACTATGTGCCAGGCCCAGCGCTCTGCTTATTTGTATAAATTCCATCAGGATTCCCTTGCGCAATGACAGCACACACTCAGGCACTCCAAGCATGTCTATGTGAGTCGATGGGTCAATCTCTGCATCAGAAGGACCTGGCTGAGTGGCCTCTCAAGGCCCAAGGAAACCCTCTAAACCTACCCTTCGCAGAGAATTTTCCATTCTGCTTTGGCAGAAGGAGCCTCTTCCTTGAAGCCAAGGAAATCACAGGTCCTGTTTAAAAAGCTCTCCCCGCCTTTGGTTACTCTGCTCCAAACATTCCTGCAAGGTAGGCAGCATAAGCATTATGACCCTTGTTTTACAGATAAGGAAACTAAGTTTAAAAAGCTAAGCTGATGACAGCCCTTGGTATAGGTTAGGACTAGACTCATCCTAACTCCCCCTTCCCTCACCATCTCCTAGCATGGACACTGACTTCATCGGTGCTAATGAGATGACTCCTCATTACTGATCAGTGAACCCCAATGCCACAGGACACCGGGGAGCTGGCAGCTTCTCCATTTAGGGTAGTAGAAGGGATCTTCTCTTTTAAGGAGGACTAATAAGGGCAAGGAACAAGCATCAGGAGCATTTTTGTTTCTTTCTGGAGCACAGTGGATAGAACGCTGACCTGAAGTCAGGAGCAAATCCTGGTTCAAATCCCATCCCTGACACATTTCAGTAATTGGGTGACCCCAGGAAGGTCATCTCTCAGAGCCCCCGGCCCCACAGCTGTGGTATGGGGAGAATGAAAGCAAGTGCTCACTAGGGATAAATACAACTTGAGATATACAGGGCATAAATGGGAAGCAGTGGACAGAGGAGAGGCACTGGAATCATAAGTAGTACTGATACAGATTTACCAAGTTAAAAGTTAAAACATCTTAGAATTATTATGTAAATGATTTTGACCTTGAAGACACCCAAAAGTGGGTCTAGAAAACCACTAACTCAGAAGCTAAATCTTACGGAGTCCCTGGGAGGCATTTGCTAAATGGCGACATGGAGAGAACACCAGCTCTGAAGTCATGAGGATCCGAGTTCAAATCTGACCTCAGACACTTAGTAGCTATGTGACCCTGGGCAAGTCACTTAACCCTGATTACCTGAAAAAAGAAAAAGTAGAGAGGTTCTGAGACCTAGAGAGTTTAAGCTGCCCCCCTTCCTCCCGCCTATGGTCACCCAGTTAATAAGAATCAGGGGCAGGGTTTGGACCCCAGGTCTTCCTGACTCCAACACCTCTTCTCTTATACCATCTTGTCCATCTGCAAGACAGCTAACAGTGCCAAAATCTACTGAGTCAGAATTTAATGTCACTTCTAAGTAAAACATCAGAACCTCCTTAGCCTGGTGCCTGGCCCACAGTAGGTGCTCAATCAATGCTCAATCGTGGGAAGGGAAATTGCTCAATAACTTAATGTACTTATTCTGATAGAATGTCGTCTTCTTGAGAGCAGGGACAATTTGGGGCGGGATCTCCTGGCACAGCGCTTGGCTAATAAAAGCATGCCAATCCATTGATTACCTAACTAGCAATGTTTATGCCCCATTTAGAGGGGCTACTGCTACACCAAACATGCCGTGGTGCACAGGGGTTAGACAGGCAGGAAGTCCAGGGCTCAAATCCCCACCTTTGGCTCTTTCTCACTGTGTAGCCTTGGAGAGGTCAATTCAGCTCTCTGGGCCTCACTCTTATCTGTAAAGTGGGCATCACCATATAGGCAACAGTACCCATTTGGGATAGCTGCGAGGCTTCAGCAGGTGTACCAGCATCAGGTCTTGGTACTCCTGGAGTGATGTGATGGCTCCCTGCCTCACAACCTGTTTGTGGGACACCGAAGGGGGGGTCCTATATCCGGGAGATAGGGAGGGATGAAATGGTGCTGGGTGAATTCAGCAGCACAGGGCTGGGATGATGTAAGTGAACATCTGAGCTAGAAATCACAGCAAATGAGCACTGATGAAATACTGGAAGCCTTGGAGCTTGGCCCAGTAATGATGCAACGGTGATAAAACAACTTCCAGCACATGCCTTTCCTGAAAGGGGACAGTGGATCTGGGGGCAGAGAAAGGCCTGCTAACAAAGTCACATTTCTTGTCACAATGCATGTGTCCTATGTTATATGTCATGATCTTTGAAGCTGGAAGGGACCCAAGAGGTCATCCAGCTGGCCCATTTTTCAGATGAGGATACAGAGACCCTGAGAGGGGCAGAATATAGACTGAAGGGGTGGGATGGAAGCCACATCATGGAAACCCAGAATCTCAGAGGTGGGAGGGACCCAAGGTCCTCTGGTTCTACTCGGAATTCCTGCTGCAGTAGTCTCCCTCTCCCTAGGGAGAAACCAATAATACTCTAGGAGAGACAGAAACAGAGAGAGAAAGAGAGATGACAGAGACAGACAGAGAGACAAAGGTGACAGAAAGAGACAGAGGAAGAGACCAGAAAGATAAAGAGAGAAAAAAGAGAAAGACAGAGCGAAGGAGAAGGAGAAGGAGAAGAAATGCCAAGTATGCTAAAGCCCTGGCTAGAGCCAAGATATACAACTGTTAGGACACTTTGGGCCATAAAATCCTCTAGGTTAGCTAATAGGTCAGTCAGTCAATCAACAAGCATTTATTATACACTTACTTTGGCCGGGCACTGAGCTAAGAAAGGCAAAGACTTCTACCTTCCCTGCCTTCCCTCAAGGAATTCACAGTTGAGTGAGGTATGAAGTTCTTTCTGGACAGAGATGAGTAGGACAAGATAAAATGAGTAGACAGGCCAGGCGGTATAGATTGTGGAAGTCTGATCTTGGCTCAGTGGGCAAAAGTGAGCCGGGAAGGATTTTGAGCACAGGAGGAGAAACGTCACCGGATCAATGCTTAAAGAACAACAGTTAGGCAGCAGTTTCTATTGCTTGGAGGTGGAGCGGTGTAGAAGTGAGATGTTTGGGAGCTGCTGTGACAGTCTAGGAAGTTATTCAAAGGGCTTGTGCTAGGTTGGTGCCAGTGTACACGAAGACTGGGCAAAAGTTTCAGAAATATGATAGGAGCTGAAGAATCTAGCAGGGAGGGCTGGGTTCCACAGGTACCCGGGAGGGGCCTGGAGTTAGGATAGACCTGAGTTCAAACTGAGGCTCAGTCACTACTTAGCTGTGTGACTCTCGGCTGTCTCCTCAGTTTTCTCATCTGTAAAATGGGCATATGATAACACTTCCCTCCCAGGAACTGTAGGATCAAATGAGATAATATTGTCAAGTGCTTTGTAAACTTGAATGCTTTAGTGCTAAAAAATAAATGCTAAAAATTGTCTTTATGCATAATTGGAAAAAAGTAAAATAGTATTAAAAGAAGAAAGCTGTCACTGTTATAAGATGAGATGTGGGATAAGCAGGGACAAGTCCCAAGAGGCTGATCTCCACCCAAGATACATGGGAGACCCGCCTCCCTCTCCCTTTTCTTCATCTGTTTTCTTTCACTTAGAAACAGAAGCTCAAGGCCAGGGCAGGAATCACCAGCTGAATGTTCAATGTAACCCACTTTCAGCCTTTCCCCATCATATCAGGATCAACAGAACTCTGAGGAATTTATCAAGGAAGACATAAACATGGTGGCGGGGGGCGGGAGGAGCAGCCCACCTCCCCAGCCAAATGTCTCTACTTTTGCCCACACAGTGACCTCAGTCACACCAGCCCTGTTGTGACCTACCAGCCCCAGGGAAGCATTTTCATTATTTGGGGGGAATTTTGGTCTAAGAAATAGCTTTGCAAGCATGTGCATTTAGATCATTCTGTGAACACTGATATTTTAAACAGCGGCATCAGAGTGTCTGAGAAAGCTGTCAGAGCCCAGTGCAGCCTCAGGCACATAGTAGGTACTTTAAAATGCATGTTGGATTGGATAAAATCTCGTCTCAGACATTTTACTACCTGGGTGACCCTGGGCATGTCACTTAGATGACCCTAGGGCCTCGGTTTCCTCATCTGCTAAAAAATGAATGGGTGGATGAGATGGTTTCTAAGGTCTCTTCCAGCCCTTGATCTGTGGGCAAGTCAGCCTCAGTTTCCATGATCTGTAAAATGGGCATGATTATGACAATAGCACCGACTGAAAAGTAGAGGGATATAGAGGAGCTTTGGGGAATAAAACTGTGCATACCCAAGGGAATGAAGTGGGAAAGGCTGGAGAAGGGAGCTGACCTTTTCAGAACTGGACGAGGCCTTTCCTAAGAGGCATCATGTCCGAGGGGGTTTCATACAGCAAGATGTGGGTGCAAAATCCATCCCTGACAGCTCTGTTACTCTAGAAAAATCAGCTCGCTTTTCTCGGTCTCAGTTTCCCTATTTCTTACCTATCTGACCCCCTACCTCCATAGAAGGTAGCTTTGGCAATCACTCCCATTTTCCAAGAAGTGAGGTTATCTCATAGAAAGGCAGGGCCCTCGATTTGGAGCCAGAATGACAGCTAGGTGCCACAATGGATGGAGCACCCAGATCCAGTGTCAACCTTAGGGCTTGCTAGCTGTTTGACTCTCCTGCCTCAATTTCCTTATCTGTAAAATGTCTTTGATAACAGTGCCTATCTCCCAAAGTCCTGAGGGAGGCCTTTGCTAAGTGCTAACTGATACTATCAAATCCCAGGTTCAAATTCCACCCTTCACACTTAGCTGGGTGCCCCTGGGCCAGTCACTCCAACTCATCCTCATTGGCCTCATTTGTAAAATGGGTATCACAACAGCGCCCATCTTCCAGGGCAGTCGCGAGCATCACAGGAGATAACGTGTATTTTTCAAACCTTGAAGCGCTATAAAAAATGCCACCTAACATTAGTCGCCTAACTTTCCAGTTACTCTTATTTTCACAAAATGCGTAACTGCAATTCACACATAAAGGGGCGCTCAGGGCACTGCTCCGGTGCCAGAGCCGGCAGCAGCTCTGAATGCCAAAGGGGTCCCGGGGCTGCGCGGGCCACCCGCACGCCCATGCCCCTCTCCTCTGGGGTGACAGGCCCCCGAAGGGAGCCGACCTCTGCCCCCCAGCACTCCCCCGAGCACCCGCTGCCCCAAAGAGGCCCACGCAGCCACGGCGGCACCGAGATCCTCGCCCTAATAATAAGCACCCTTGCCCAGACTGGCACAAACAGCCCTGGCGCGTGGACTTCGCCCCGAGGGCTGGCCACCCTCCTTTCTCTTCTTACGTGGGGCCTGCCCTCGCTAATAATTACCGGAGGCAGGAGTCCTGCAAAGGGCATTTAGGAGCGAGCCTCGGGAACAAAAGGGCACGAAACCTACATCGACAAAAACGTGCGCGGCCAGCGAGACACCTGAAACCTCCCCGACTCCGAGGGATGGACGGACTCCCTTGCCCGGCCAGGCTCCGCTCCGGGGCCCCGCCTCCTCAGCCGCCCAGGGCCAATGGGAAGGGCGGGGCGGAGCGAGTTCCACCCCGTTCCCGAGTCCTTCTGCCCCCTCCCAGCCACGCCTCCTTCAGGCCCCGCCTCCTTCAGGCCCCGCCTCCTTCCGCTGGGCGCTCTCTCCGCCTGGGCCTAGACGAGAAGGTCAAATTGCCCGAGAGGGTTGATTTGCATCTTCCAATGGGTGAGTCGTATGCAAATGAGGCGGGAGCTGGTTGGCTGGGTGTCGGTAGGATAACTCCGCCGAGCCGGGCTCTTTGTCCTTCACCGGTTGTGGGGCAGCTGCAGTCTGTTGGTGCGTCCTGAGGCGGTCGGGGGACTAGGGGGCGAGCGATCCGCCGCCGGCAGGGAGGAGGCGGCAGCGGCGGCCCGGGGCGGCCGGGCCGGAGCGGGAGAGCGAGCCGGCTCTGCTGCTGCTGCAGCCGGTGCAGCCGGTGCACGGCCCCCGCCAGGCGGGCAGCGCAGAGCCGGGGCGCCAAGACCCGGGCAGCAGCGGCAGCCGGGGCAGGGCAGCCGGGCAGGGGCAGCAGCTGCTGCAGCGCACGCCGCGCTGCGGGGGGGAGGGGGGCGACGGGGACCGGACCTTCCCGAGCAATATGACTTTGGAGGAATTCGCGGCTGGAGAACAGAAACCTGAAGGGTGAGCTGGGGGGCAGCGCTGCCCTGTCTGGGAAAGGGCCGGGGGCTGGACCGCTCCGCCTGAAGCGCGAGCAGGGTTGGGGGACCACCGGGCGGGCTGGCCGAGCCACTGCCCCCAGGCACCCAGCTGGAGGAGCTCCCTCGGGTTCCGTGGGGGGCCTCCGCCCCCGTCCGTGGCTTCTGCGGTCTGCACTTCGGGGTGTGGGCTGAGTTCCGAGGACAGGAAATGTCCCCAGTGTGGGGAGGGCGGCGAGTGGGAAATGGCACTTTTCTCACCGGAGCGTGCATGTGTGGACTTGGCCGTGGGCACACTTTGTGTGGGTGCTGGCGGGGGGTGGCGTGATAAGCTAAGTGCGGGGCTGGTGGGGAAGTAGGGGGAGAGTCGGGTTTGCAGAAATTAATGCCCAGCTTCGTGCCCCCCGGGGATGCCTGGCTGTGAATTGTGTGCATGGGCATGGGGGTGGGGCTGGGGGGTAAGGACTCGGCCTGGACCTGCCCCCGGGTGTGACTGACGGGCCTGCCTCCCCTGTGCCCGCTGTCAGGATGGACAAGGTCGGGGATGCCCTGGAGGAGGTTCTCAGCAAAGCCCTGAGTCAGCGGAGTATCACGGTTGGGGTCTACGAGGCGGCGAAACTGCTCAATGTGTAAGTGGGGGAGGGGGCGGCGTGCACCTGTCTCCCCTCCCCCTCCGCGCCCCACTTTCCCTCCCCTCCCTACAGTGCGCCCCACTTCGGGGATACTCACTTTCCTGCCACTCTGCCCCCTCCCCTTTTGTCCGCCCTTTCCTTTTCTAGGAACTTCACTATCTGTAGTTTTCTGGGATAGGGCCGCCGAGTGCATGCGTGTGGGAGCGAGTCCCTGCGTGGTGGGCACGCGTGTGCCTGCGTCACGCAGCTGGTGGCTGGGCATGGCTGCCCGCCTGCTTGTGTGTGCGTGCGTCTGTGGAGCTCCTCGGGCGTCCTTGGTGGGGACTCTGCGGGCTGCACGTGTGTGTGGGGGGGCCTTCGCACCCCCTCCCCCAGGCCCTGACCCTCCGGGTGCCCCTCCTCGCTGCAGGGACCCCGATAACGTGGTGCTGTGCCTGCTGGCCGCAGACGAGGACGACGACCGGGACGTGGCCCTGCAGATCCATTTCACCCTCATCCAGGCTTTCTGCTGCGAGAATGACATCGACATCCTGCGGGTCAGCAACCCCGGGCGCCTGGCCGAGCTGCTGCTGCTGGGCACGGGTGGCCCAGCCTCGGCCACAGCCGCCGCCACCGCCTCGGGCGGGGGAGCGGAGCAGCCCCCGGACCTGCACTGCGTCCTGGTGACGGTAAGTGAGCTGGGGGGGATGGGCGGCCTCCACCTGATCGTCACCTGATGGCCGCCCAGGAGCCAGCGCTGGCACCCGAGGGGGAGGGGGCTGCCTTTTGCCCCACTTCAAAGGCCGGCTGGACTTTGAACCGAAAGGTGCTGGTTTCATCATCGGGACTCTTGTCAGCGCACAACATGCCCCGACTCGTTTGCTTCTCCCCAGTGCAGCGGCTGCCTGGCCGGCTCGGAAGAGATCCCTGGGCATGAGTCAGCGCCCCGGGCGCCCGGCGGCCTCCTTCTGTCCGTCCGCCTCCCGTGACTAATTCTTTTAGCAGCGCAGATTAGATAAAGCCAAGTAAATTCCTGGCTCACCCTCATTAAGGAGTCACCTCCATTCTCTGCCAGTCCAAGCTATAAATAGGAACGCTGTGGGGGGGAGGAGGGGAAGAAAGAGGCAGACGTTGCTAATTCCCTGGAAATCCATAGGGGAGGACAGTGGAAAATTTCCCTGAAAACTTGCATTTTTTGAAAAAGGGAGGGTTTTATTTTAAACCTTCCTGCCTGTTGGAGGGTCGGCAAGTCCTGAGTTTAGAGGTAAACAGCAGAGGAGCATAATTTGGAGCGAACCGTCTTCCTTCACTGATCTGGGAAGGTCTGGTTTCCACTTATTTTTGGCCTTTTAAATATTAATTTTTTAAAGCTAGCCAGAGAGTAAACAGCTTGGTTTGTTTTGTTTTCCTGGCTCTTATGTGCCGCAAGAAGTATGTAGTTTAACTGTTATGAAATCGAGCTCATGTTTTGAACGTGTGAGCTCATGCGTGTGGCCACTCTCTGCCCCAGTCCTTAACAGAGAAGCCCCCAAAACACAGCTCCAGGTGCCATCTGTAACCGTGAAAAATAAAAATCCACTGCCTTCAAGTAGCTTATTGCTACTTCCCTGCTTTCGTGTGCAAAGAACGGGGCCACCTAGGGTTCAGTCCACGGTAGTGCTAGAGGAGGGCTTTCTTATGGACAGATCGTTATCACTCCTGCAAACCCACGATTGTGTGTGGCCGGCCTTGTGCTCTCACCGGAGAACACGGCCTTTGAGGTGCTTGGATCAACTCCAAGAAAAATGTAACGATAGTGGATATTTATGTAGTATTTTGTAAGGCTGCCTAGAGAGAGATTGTGGCGGGGGGCGTGCAGCCCAGCCCAGCCTTCCGATTCTGGGAGCCCTGGGTTCCGATTTCTCTGGAGACCCCCCCGCCCCCGCTTCAAGAAATTAACCCAAGGCTTCTGGGCGTTTCCCATAGCAACCCCTCCGGCCATGGGTGGTGGGTGGAGAAGCCTTATGTTAATTTATTTCTCGGAGACACTTAGTAGGAAATAGCCCTTCTCATGTTCCTCTTCCCCTACACAGACCGTGTCCTGGTGATTATTAGCAAATGCTTGCGTTTTGAAAAATGCATTACCAAGTTTTTTAACTCGAAGTATTCATTTCTTTCCAGAATCCACATTCCTCTCAATGGAAGGATCCGGCCTTAAGTCAACTTATTTGTTTTTGCCGGGAAAGCCGGTACATGGATCAGTGGGTCCCAGTGATTAACCTCCCTGAGCGGTGATGGCTTCCCACTGAAAGTAACTGAGCCCAGTTGCACTGAAGTTTTGAAATACTTTTGTAGTTACTCAAGCAGTTACTCCCTACACTGATGCAAGGATTACAGAAATTGATGTCCAGTAGGCTGACTGAGTCCAACTACACATTCTTGGGGACCGGAGATTGATGACTTTGCAGAAGGAAAGAGAAGGGAATGAAAGGCAGAAGTTGTTTGGAAACCAGCGAAAAGTCAAAAGGAACAAAAAAAAAATTGGCAAAGAACCATGCAAGAAGGGGGAAAAATGTATTCATTTAGGATGGTTGAGTTACATTGAGATAAACCAAATATGCATCGTTGAAGTTTAAATGTACAGCAGTAGTTTGGGTATTTTTTGGTTTATATGCCCTTAAAATGAACGCGCAAAGGGGTTAATTATATTTTAAAAACCATATTTTATTGTATTTTGATGGGATGTTTAAATTCTTGGAGTTTTATTATGAATTGTACTAAGTTATTTTATGACATGAAAGGTTATTTATGCTATAAATTTTTGGAATACAATACCTGCAATAAACCAATAGAGTAATTGCACTGTTCATGTTTTCCACTTGGTTTTTGTTTACTGGAATTTGTTGAGGGAAGGAGAAAGTAAGTCAACTCCTTCCCTTTGCGGGGAGCCCCAGCCTGGGGAAGGGGTGGACAGGGGCTGTATCTTTGCACATGTTGCTAAGGAAGGGACTTCAGGTTCTAGTTCTGGGCTTAATCTTGCTGGTTGCAGGATTGGCTTGTCTCGGGAACATTAGGGCTGGGGTGCCTTGGCAAAGATTTCTGGGATTTCCAGGGCCAGGCAGCACCTGCCTGCAGATCAGCAGCCCTCCTCCCTTGCTGCTGTGTGCTTGGGATGGAGGGGATTTGGTTAAATTGTATTAGCTGGGTGGGGAGGGGGAGGGAGGAAGACTGGAATTGGTAAAGTTAAAATCCTCAAAACTCCACTTGATGAGGACTTCGGGATGGAAGTGAGCTTGTCAAAACAGATGCAAATGAATACCTACCATGGCCTACCGTGGTCTCAGAATTAGTTCAGAGGGTGGATGTGACCTTGGGCTACTGTATACATTAGGAGAGGGCTGATGTAACCCTTGGGAGTCTTCCCTCCTACTGTCCACCCTATGGTCTACTGTATCTTTTACCCCCAAGAAAAAGCTTTGGAGAAGAAAGAGAAAATGGGATGGCCTGGTGATCTGCCACACCCCTATTCTACCCCCCTGCAACATGAGCAGACTTGGACTCTCCCCTCCCCCCTGGTCCATATGTTTCTCCAGTCCACATCTGCTGCAAGTGCCGGCTTTCTTCTGTTGATTGTAAACTCAATTAGTGCGGGGTCATGCCCAGAACTGATGCTTGGGGGTATATTGGTGGTTTCTTGCAGTTTACTTATTCCCAGGTGATAAGGCCACAAGTAAATAAAGCAGCTGATATTTTTAACCTATACCTAAACCAAGAAGGTTCCATGTTTAATTTGGAAGGACCTTTCCCCAAGGCTATTTGTTCCTTCTTGGGGCATGGGGGAGGGGGGCAGAATTATAGTACAGTTAAGTACTATATGGTGCCTTCATTTTTTTCTTATCCAGACCCAGGACTTCATATGGAGAGAAATCCCAGTGTGAAAATTCCTTCCACCAATGCAAATCATCTTCCTGGTCTCAGAGATTTACAGGTGGACAGGCCCTCAAAGACTCATTTTACAACCTAGCAAGATGAAGAAATCTGTCCCAAGTCACAGCTAATGAGGGAGACGCACAGTTTGAACTGAGATCATCCGATTCCAAAGCCAACGTTCTTTCAACCCGCCTGGCATGGAGAAATGCTAAGGACCTGAGTGAAATCAGATCAACACTTGTGTATGCCACACACAGTGCTAAGCTCCTACTGTGTGCTGGGCTCTGGGAATACAAAAAAAGGAACAGCCTTGTTATATTCTAACGAGGGAGAAAACACGTCAACTAGATGAGGTATACACAGTAAGAGTGACTTGTCTAGGGTCATACAGCCAGGCTGTATCTCAAACAGCTCCCTAGAGCTCAGAGGAGAACACAAAGTAAGGCTAAATTGTTGCTTAGAAAGGAGAGTATTTGTCACTTTGATATCTGGGCTGCTTTGTTTAAGGACCTTCTCAACAGTAATGTCTCTTTTCCCCTCCAAGTACTGCAACTGTCCTCAAGGCAGACTCTAGGCAACCCAGAGTAATCTAATCAGCCCAGTAGCTTGTAAACACATCCACCAAGCCCTGGAAATGATCCATGTTCAGTTGCTGCTTTGGCCACAAAAGGTTGCATTTTCAGCGGTCACTCTGAAAACCATTCTATAAAACTAAAATGCATCCCAGAATAAGAAATAAATCTTCCCCCTCCTCTCTTTTAAATATTGCTGTAATAAAGACTGTAAACCCAATCCCCACCCCTACCAGAATTCTTTATTGTGTTGAAAATGCAAAGAAGAATCAATTAGTCCTAAAGCACTTTCTCCTGGAGTGTGATAAAGTGTTAATGCTTTGGGGTTAATATCGTTCCTTTTCTATTGGGATGCAATCCAAAAGCATTTGTTAATTAAAGCACCAAAAAGGGAGAGTCTCCGCCTTTCTGGAGTCCCAGCTGAATGCAGGGTTTCCCAAGTAAGACAACAAGGGCATCGCTGGTTCCTGGGCTTTGGGTACTGCCATTTGGACACGTTCTCCAACTTGGTTGGAGAAGACTTTACTGTAAATATTGGGAGATGTAATTTCCTATAGACAGAAGGATAATTTGCTGATGCAGTCCTAGTTCTGGGCTTACCAGTGACTCCTGGCTGTCTGATCACAAGTCAGGTTTCTTTATCCTCCCATTGCCTTGGATAAAAGACAGTTGTGCTATTGGAAAGGGCATGAACCTGCTCTTCTTGACTGACCCCTTTGGGGTTTTCTTGGCAAAGGCAGTGAACTGGTTTGTCATTTCCTTCTCCAGGTCATTGATGAGGAAACTGAGGCTCAGAGTGGTGTAGGGACTTGCTCAAATCTCTTGGTCACACCCGTGGATAGTAAGGGAGGAGGATTTGAAGCCGGGGCCTCTCGGCATCCAAGTCAGTGTATATTTACATTTTTTAAAATTATTTTTTCATTAGTTTTTTAACCTCGCTACCTCTCCATCCTACTGTCCCCCAATCAAAAGTCAAAAATAAACTCGTCCTAACAGAGGTGCAGAGTTCCTCCAGACAAATTCCCAGATCAGTCATTTCCAAAGACCCCCCTCTCGCCTCTGGGTCTCCTCTCTGGGAGGTGGGTGATGGGTTACACCTTCAGTCCTCACAGCTCATCACATTTACACATCACATTTACATATCACACAGAAGAGATCTCACTGGATTTCCCCGGTAAATCATCGGCCAGCCTTTATTAGGAGACTCTTGGAGGATGGGTGGTCGCCATGCTACACACTCGGATGCAAAAAAAGGCCAGATCAGTTCCCTGCCCTCAGGACGCTCTCTGACTCACTCCTGGGGCTGGGACCTCGAGAGCAGAGGACTCGAGATGGAAAGTAGCCTGCCTCTGAAGCTAGGGCATCTGCCCAGGATTTCTGTCCCCGCGTGTGCAGAAAATCTCTCCCAGGTGCTCCCGGCATCCTGAGGGTTCTCCCCCCAGATCTCCCCTGACTCCACCCCCCCCACCCCCAGCCCCCAGCCCCACACACACATTCCCCCTCCCCACCCCCTACCCCCGGCTGCTCCGGGAGCCTCCTGAGGCCTCAGACTTAGCAGATCCGGGACTTTTTTATCTTTTCCTGACAGAAGCGATCTGTCTTGTCCTTTTTTCATTCTTTGCACATACAAGAAGATATCGTAGTGCTATAATGATAACAGTCCGAGAAATGCTGACTCCTTCATTTCTCCATCTTTAAAAAGCGGGCATTGGACGAGTCCAGATGTGGAAGCCCCTTCCCCCTCTAAGTCTGGGCGCGTTTGATCTTTCTTTAAAGTTAATTTTGAGGAATCCACATGCACTACGCCAACCTGAGAACATGAAGGGAGGGGCTTTGTTCGATTTCCCCCGCCCCGCTCGGTGCCTCGCCTAGTGTCTCATCCTAGCATGCCTGCAGCCCCTCCCTGGCCCTGGCCTCGGGTGGTAGCCCTTGGGTAAGCTTTGCAGAACCTGCCTCTCCCCCAATACCAGCCTTTTCCTCTCTCCAGGTAGAACAAAGGCTGTGTATGGTCTCCAGCCTCCTGGGAATGTGCATTTCTTTGCTGGGGGTGCACCAGGAGCCTGATTTGTGCGGCGTGAGTGAGTGGGGGCTGCTCTCCTTGCCCACACTGCTCCCGCAGGACTCGCGGAACCCAAGAAGACGGAGAAATGCCCCGGGGCATGGTGGGGCCGTGGAGGGAGTCCAGCAGTGCGGGGCTTACTAAGTGCCTGGCACCGCTCAGCTTGGCTGGGAGGGGGAAGCCAGGAAGCCGAGGGAGACTTCCAATCTTAGCCTGGGGGTTGGGGAGCGGGGAGGGAAGCTTATTCAATCTAATCAGTGAAGATAAGGGGCTCCGAGCCCCGGGAGGCAACTTTCCACTGTCACTAAGTGTTGGGGAGTTTCTGAAACCTAAGAAAGGAGACTGGCATTGGAAGCTCTCCGGATCTATCACAGAAGGGCTGGAAGGGCCCTCGGAGGCCAACGACTGCCTGCCCCTCCTTTTGTACATGAAGCAGCCCAGTCTCAGAGAAAAAGACTCGGTTTCCTCTTCTGTAAAACAGGTTTCATAAAAGCATATACCTCAAACGAGATCATCTTTGTAAAAAGCTTGGCAATCCTTAAAGCACCAGGGAAATTCGAGAGTGCTCCTAATGCCCTAGGTCTCATAGGGAGTAAATGGAGGAGCAGAATCCAGAGCCTCAGCACCAAATCCAGGATGCCCCAGGATGCCTTGTCAGTACCTCCTGGGTCTAAGACAAAACCTTCCTCTCCTCTTTGGCAACTTCCTGAAGCTTTTTCTGTGTCATTGGCCTCCTTGGCTCCTTGTCTTTGTATTTCCAGCACCTAGCCGGCATTTATTAAACGCTTGCTGAGTGACTGCTGGATCACACTGGGGAGCTCCGACATACACTAGCCTTGGAGGAGTAAGTTAAAGCCCACTAATAGTCCTACAGCCACCCACAGGTGGACTCTGGGCCCTGGGAGGCTGTTCCTTCTTAATATCTTTTGATTCGCTAGATAAGCAAAGGAAGTAGATGCTGTTATCAGCCGCACTCTACAGATGGGGAAAGCAAGGCTCAGAGCTTGGGTGCGAGGTTGTCCAGTTTAGTAGCAGAGGCAAGATTTACAGTGAGGTCCGTCCCCTGTGCACCCCTCCCTCCTGTCCTATTCCCTTGTTGATGATTCGGTAGCAAAAATGTCAGGAATTAATTCTTTAAATAGCTTTTTAAAAACCCCATAATTATATGTTGCTAGTTCATACATCCTTCTTTCACTCCATGTCCTGAACTCTGGACCTTCTGTTCTTAAATTTGGGGTGAAATTAGGCGGTGCTACAGTGGTTCTGGGGGCCCAAAGAATTTTATACAGAAATCCCACAGTTTATCTCCTCCCGACCCCTCCTTCTGTCACCCTCTATTTGAAGGAGGGTCAGCTTGGTGCACAGGGCATTTGTCCAAAGTCACAGAATTTGCAGCTAAGCCATTCCTGATTCCCCCACCTGATACTTTGTCCCATTATCTTGTATTTACTGGGTACTGTGCCACCACTGCCGGAATACAGGGAACTCAAGTTCCTCCAAAAGTTCACTGAGAGATACAAAATGTGAAGCCCCATTAGATTTGGGATATACAGGTGATGCATTGGATAGAAAGCTGAACTTGAAGCTGAGTTCAAATGCAGCCAAATACTTTCTAGCTGTGTGACCTTAGGCAAGTCAACTAACCTGTCTGCCTCAGTTTTTTTCCTCTGTGAAATGGGGATAACAAAGTGCACCTACCTACCTGGGCTGTTTGGATATAAGGAGGTAATATTTATAAAGCACTTGGCAAACATTTTATGCGTTTGCAAACAGGTTGTTGTTGTCTGCAAAGTGATGAGACCACTGCATTTGGAATGGAAGGCCCTGGGTTGGAAACCCAACTAGCCCTTACTAATTGTAGAGCCTTGGGAAGTCCCTCCCGTTTTCTCATCCAGAAAAGGAGGGACTGGCCTGACTGGTCCTTTCCAGAATCTGCAAGGCTCAAGGTCTCTCTGGAGACCATAAAAGCAGGGGCTAATTTTCCCATTCCCCCTTCAGTGTCTGGCATTGTGCCTTACAGGTAGTAGATACAACATAAAGAGGGATGGGGCAAAGCAACTTGGTACTGACCCTGGAGTCTGAGGCTCTGTATTCCAATCCTGCCCCTTTGCCTACTTTTTGACTTTGGGCAAATCCCTTCTCTCATGGACTGTGTCTTTTGCTTTGAATGGAGGGGTTCAGTATAGAGGGTTTTGAAATCCTTCCCTCGAAAATCTGAGATTCGACAACTCAGGTGTTTATCTGCTTGGGTTGCTCAGTGATGAGAGAGGGTGTGTTCAAAACAAGTCTGTATCAGAGGGGAAGGCAAGGCAGGGAGCTGCTGACTATAAACATCAGGGTGGGGGGAGCTGAGAGGGGCCTGGAGGCCCAGGAGGGGCAGAGAGTGCTGAGCATGGATGGATTCTCAGATTCAGAGCTGGGAGAGGCCAGAGTAACCCCCTTGTCTGATAGAGGAGGAAACCCCATTCCAGTGACTTGCTCAGGGTCACACATAAGGGCCTGAGGTGGCTCTTCCCCCTGCCAAGGACAGTAGCTTATCTCCTCTATACTGTGTGAACTGCAAAGGTGAGAGCACTGTTTACTGGCAAGAAGGCTGCCTTGGGATGCCAGGGGACTTGGCTCCTGCTGCACCTACAAGAACTTGAGAGAGATCCTCTCCCTTTCTTGGCCTCACTTTCTTAATATGTAAGCCAGAGGGTTGGGGCGTTTCCAAAAGTCTTTGCCTGCTCTAATTCTATAACTCTTCAATCAGTCCAACAATAAGCTTTTCTCACGTGAGAGCTGAGCTGGGAAAAGATGCAAAAGTTAGGTGGCCCTGCCTTCAAACAGCTTATACTCTCTGGGGTGACACATGATTACAGAGAAACAGATCCTGGTAATATTAAAAATACATGATGACCATTGGGGAGGTGGGGAGACTGCATGCTGAGGTGAGACCCTTCTGGCTCTAGAAGGGAAAACTTTTGGGGGGACAGGAGGCGCACATAGGCACAGCCTTACAGGTAGCTGGGGGGCATAGGAGGCGGAGGTGAAGAGGAACAGGGTCCAGGTGTGAGGGACAAAGATGCAGAGGCGGGAAATGACTTTTTGTAGACAGGGAACAGTAATGAGGCCAGCTGGAGCACAGAGGGTGTCTGTGTAATGAGCCTGGAGTTGAGACTGGAAGCACTTTTAGGACCAAGGAGCTGGGGCATGGACAACGGGAAGATTCTGGCTGCTCGGTGAAGGGCCGATTTGGGAACAGAGGCAGAGAGATTGATTAGGAGCTTGACAACAGTCCAGGAGAGAGGGCATGGGGGTCTGTATTAGGAGGTGGCTGTGTGGGAAGAGAGAGAGGACAGATGAAAGGGATGCTCTGGAAGGACATTTGAAAAGACTCAGCAGATGGCTAGCTATGGGGGGGAAGGGGCAGAGATCCAGAGACTGTGTCCTCAGGGGAGATCCAGTGGGTGGAAGGAGGATTATTTGAAAAGTACAGGGATGGAAGGGGTTTACTGAGAAGAGAGCAGAGGGAAGGAAAAAGGGAAAAAGCATTTATTAAGTACCTACTATGTACCAGGTTCTGGGTGAATGCTTTACAAATATGACCTCATTGGATTTCTACAACAATTCTGGGAGACAGACTCTATAATTATCTCCATTTTACAGGTGAGAAAACTGAAGTAGAAGTTAAGTGATTTGCTCAGGGTCTTAGTAGGTGTCTGAGGCTGGACTTGAATTCAGGTCTTCCTGACTCCAGGTCCCATCCAGAGCCACCAAACTGCCTACGGACTTCAAATGGGTATGAGGAATTGAGCTAGGTAAGGAGAAGGCAAGTTGGGAAGTGAGAAAACCTGGGGCGCTTCAGTACAAACATGAAGACCAGGGCAAAGGCAGGAGGGGTAGGAGCTCCCGTTCTCCAAGAGGCAACAAGACCCGGTGGAATGGGGCTGGACATCACAGAGGTGAAACTTTTGCATCTGACTAAAAATGTCCCATAGCTTCATGAGTCAGCACTTGTAATGTCATGAGATAATAGGCACTTGGGTGTGTATATGTGTGTGTGTGTGTGTGTGTGTCCACGCAGTAAGACCTGGGTTCAAATCCTCCTTCATATACTTACTAGCTGTGTGACCCTGGGCAAATCACTTAATCTGTCTGGGCCTCAATTTTCCCCTTGGTTAAATGAGGGTCATGACAATGTCCCTCTCTCTCACTGTGAGGATGAGTTATACAAATAATGATAGCTTAAATGTATAAGAGATGACGTGGGCAAGGTTCCTTGCCAACCTTAAAGTGCTATAGGAACATAAATTGCTTTTACTTCCATTACCAGTCAGGTTATGGGGCACTTTTCTTCTGT
Source organism: Potorous gilbertii (assembly GCA_028658325.1). Lineage (NCBI taxonomy): Eukaryota > Metazoa > Chordata > Mammalia > Diprotodontia > Potoroidae > Potorous > Potorous gilbertii. The sequence continues at coordinate 687,193,276 of CM053770.1, forward strand.
AGCCCTGTGAGGCAGGTTGTCTGAGCTTTACTGCTTCCATTTTATAGATAAAGAAACTGAGGCTTAGAAGTGAAATGAGCAGAGCTGAGATTTGAACCTGCGTTCTTTGACTCCCATCAGAGCAGTTGGCACGTAGGCAACCTGTGTGCCCCCTCCCCCACTGGAATGAAAGAAAAGGGGAAGAGTTATCATGGCCTTGGCTGCCTGGGACCTGGACACTCTGCCAGGAATTGCCTTCTCCTCTGATGATGGAACTGGGGAGAGGTCAGACCAACGGAGGGATATGTCAGGCTGGAGACACAGAGAGGCACCAAAACCAAAGGACTCTGGGTTTGGTGGCTGTGACAGTGGCATGGATGGTCTCCTAGGGAGACATATTCTTCAAATATCAGTGCCCTCAGAAAAAGTCCCATTGGCCCCATGCAGGTGACATCCATGGGCCCCACAGGCTCAGCCCCGGGGATGTGCAGAGTGCGGGATGAGAAGGCACCCCTCCTCCGATGAAGTGCCCAGTGAGCAGAGCTGAGTAAGACACACAGAGGCTGATTCAGTATAGAAAGCCATGATGTTTTTAATTCATTTGATTGGTATCCGTGCTATTGAACAGATGAGCTGGGAAAGAAATGCTTCCATCTTTGACAGTCTTTCAGACGATGATCACAGTGTCAAGGTTATACACGACACAACGTACAAGTAGCCAGAGAATGTTCTAAGACAGCTAGGTCTCACTGACTAGAAATCAAAGGCAAATTTCCAGGGACACTCGAAGGATATGTAGGGGGAGTTACAGTAACAGTACAAAGAACATCGAGAAAGTCACAGAGTTCATCAAATCAGAAGAAAAAAACACCATCATCACCACATAAGGAACAAAGTCAGTTTTTCCACTTATGAAAAATAAACCAAGAGTACACACTTTCAAAGGCTGTTAGCTCATGACAATATGAGGGAAGGAGCAACATTTAGAAATTGGTAACAGTGATGCTCACAGCACGAAGATGGCGGTGGGGGAGGAAGGAGCAGTGGACTATGGAGTTTTCCAGTTGGAAGGAGCAGAAATCATCTGGTTCAGCTGTCATTTCTTAGACCAGGACCTAAGGGTTAGGTCAGGAAGTGAATCACCCAGTGAGGGGCAGTCCCAGTTTAATATTCTTTCTATTACAATGGTCTGGAGAGCCTCTCTAGAGAACATCCAGGGATGGACAACCAGGATGTCGATCTTGGAGTTTATGCATTTTGATAGCTGATTGAAGGAACTAGAGATATTCAGGTTGGAGAAGAGAAATCTCCAGTGGGATTGGATTTTTTCTTTCTGGCCTCAGAGGGCAGAAATTGCAAACAGGTCAATTGAGGCTCAAGGTCAGGAAAATCTTCATAACAACCAGAAACTTTCCGAAAGTGGAATGGTTTATCTGGGAAGCGTGAAGGTCTTTGAGCAAGGACTGTGGGTGACCACATATGAGGATGTTGTCCTGGAGAATTTTTTCCAGTATGGGTTGGACCAGATGGCCTCTGGGGTCACTTCCAACTGTGATCATTTATGATTTGGAGAAAAGGATGATTCGATTAATTTCTGTACCACTGCCAATAAGCCAGGAATTGTAGATTTCAATCTGAAGTTTCTAGATTCAATTTTCTCATAATTTTTCTAATTAGATTGTTTAAAATTTTACTCACTCACTTAGTCATATAATCATTTTTTTGGGGGGTCGATAAGTAAAGACTAATTTATGTTAGAATTCATTTTGTAAGCCTATGCATCTTTTAAAATGTATAGCTCAAAAGAAAATTAAATTCAGGGTAATCAGAGTGCTAATGCCATCTTTCCCATTTCATTTAAAATCTAGAAAGTTAGCTAAAACAGAACTGAGAAGACAGCTTAACACATCCTCCACCATTTGTTTTTCTAGCCTCCGCCTCAGATTTAAAGATGCCTCTGCATTTCCATAAATCTTTGTGATTCTGTTAAAACATATGCACATTTATATACACGAAAGTATTGGTATAAATTTTTTTTGTGATGGTTTACAGATGAAAAAAGTACAAAAATTGTTTCAACTGGGCTGAAAGCAAACACCAGACCTTTATTCTAAAAGGTGAATATGGCACTTCTGATTTCAATTAGCCCCGGGAACTTAAAAACCAGATTCATAGGAAAAAAGAGCAAGCAGACACAATGTGGCATTTGGTAATTAATTATCTGGTACATAAAATATTTCCCCTGTTCAAAATGTGTTTCTGTAAAAGATTTTGGAACCAATAATTCTATTTAGCACATGGTCATGGCACTGAGACCTTGAGTTTAAATAAAAACTATACAGACATGTTGGAATCATGAAGGGATAGAGATGAACCAAGAAAACAGCATATTTGCAAAACTACCGTCAAAGTACATACATTGAATCCACACCGTAGGAACTGCAGTGATAACAAGGCCAAAGGGTAACAGTTTATATATACACATATGTGGATGTATATTTGTGTCAACATTACAGTGGTAGCCGAAAAAAAATTATACACCCAGGCATCTACCCCAAATTATTATAGCAGCTGCTGCAAGAGCGACTGAAACTCACAAAGGGAATCGAGCCGGCTAAATAATAGTGACTTCTGTTTATCATATACATATATATTATCTTTCCTCATATAATTCTTTTGGTTCTAGGTACATCAACAATCTTTTTGGTTCTAGGTACATCAACACTGAATTACTATCTCTGTCTTGGTCCAGAAACCTAGGTCTAGATCTGGGGTCATTTGGCTTTCATTGCTGGTTGGGGAGGTTTGTCCACGCTTGAAGGCCTTGATGCTTTCATGGACCAGGGCAGAGAGACCATACCTCAGGCCAGGGAAATAAGAGAGTGGGGCTGTATAAAAGGGTCCATTTAACACCAATGAATAAAAGGTGACGGCCCTCAATGGTGGCCCCATGGAGTCAAGTGTATTCAAACTCATCAAGTGTATTTTTGCAATAGGTTGCATCCTATATGATTAATAACACATGGTTAAAAATCAGAGTGGAAAATACGGATTAGAGTTCTGAATGGTTGTTAGAAAAATATAATCATTGAATAAAAGGATGTGAGTGTTAAAAGAGGTTGCGACATTGAGAATTTTTCCTCATCTATCTCTGAGTTAATGTTTTGGAAAGGTAGGACAACATTCCTGCTTGGGACACAGGGAAACTGAGGACTTTACTTGGGGATGGGACAAACTAGAGCACTGAGCTGTAAGTAAGAGGTGATGTGGAATCCCATCCAAGGAGGGGCAAGGACTCCCACCCTCCACAAGAGTAGCCACAGAGGAACAAGAGGAAAATCTATCTGATGACACTACTAAGACAGATTTCAGTGGTTTCCTCCCCCAAAAAAGGAACGAGATCTGAAAAGGGACCGGCACCTCCTAGAAGGGCATTCAGTATCTATTGAAGAATTGTAAAGAATTCCCGTGGAGGATTCTTTTGGGAGAGCTTTTTTAATTTTTTATGTTAGAATTTTACTAATAACTGGGATTTTTGGAACGCCTTCAAGTCTCCCTACAATGACCCAATGAGGGGGCAATGTTTGAGTCATCATCCACTTTACAGATAAGGGCACTGAGGTTAATATATGGGAGTGGAATAATCACTCAAAAACATCCAGTTTACATAAGTGACCCCTTGCAAAAGGACCCTCTTCATCTCTCTTCAGGGGCTGGCCCAAAACTATGGCCCATTTATTTCAGCAGAAAACTCTACAGCAGCCTAGCCTATCCTCAGCTATGGAATTACCTGGGGAGGAGGGGGACTCTCAGGGTGATTCTGGTTTTTGAAGTGCTACTATACTGCCTAGAGTGTGGTCAGACTGGGCTAGATGACAACAAGCTAGGAATTAGAAAATCTACCAGCACCTTGGACATTTCTTGATTCCTTCTTGACAAACAACCTTCCCACCTGCACATCAACAACCTGGGATGAGGCAGGGGGATGAAGCATACCTCTCAAACAGATAAGATTTAGGCATGGGAGGGAAGCTTGGGGAAAGGAGAGCAAGAGGGAATGGAACTCCCAGGAGAAGGAGGTGCTCTCTTCTAATCTAGCATGCTGATTTCCTTCTCTGTGAAGAAAGCCAAGCTCACATTTATAGACCCTCCCTCCTCTGACTGATTGGCTCATGGATACCCTTCACCTCCTACTAATCAAACTTTTTCTGCTTAGCCTTAGAGGCCTGAACTAAGAATGTCAAGGGGAAGCAAATTTCGCTTTGAGGTTAGGAAAATCCAGCTAAGCCTAAGGTTATCCTAAAGTGGAATGGGTCGCCTTGGCAGGCAGTGAGTCCACCTGGAGGTCTTGCAGCAGAGGAGGAATGACCATTTCTTAGTGTGGATGGGTTAGTCGGATGAGATCAAGGTTCTTAACGAGGGTCCATGAGCTCAGCTTAGTTTTAGAATATTTTGGTAATTGGATTTCAGTATAACTGGTTTGCTTTGTAATCCTATATATCTTATTTTAAGAATTAAACAAAAATTCTGAGGTGGCCATGATCTTCAGCAGACCAGGCAGATGACTCGTCAGGAGGGAGGTGACAGAGAGGACACGTGTTTAGGCACGGGTGGGTCTGTCTGGCTTTGGGATTTGGGGATCTTATATCCTGACTATGCTGAGTCCATAAAAGCAAAGGGGGCCCTCACAGCAATAGCACCTCAAATTACAAGAGGGTTTTGTTTTTCGCTCTCTTAAATTGGCACCGTTTGTATTTGGGCCGTGAGGACCACAGAAGCTAACAAAAGGGAGTAATGGCCACGATGATAAAAGGACCAGAATTTGGTATCATGAAAACGACTCTGGGGGGGGCTGCCCTCATCCCCCAGAAGCCATAGGCAAACACAGCAGCGGCTGCTCGACGCATGGCCGGCTTGGCACACGACTGGAGAGAGAGGCAGATCTCAGGGTGGGCTAGAGGGCAGGGTGGGGCGCTGTAGAAGGGGAGAGACATTTTCGAACTAGAAAATATGCACTTTGAAATGTATATATACAAAATCATATATACACACCAAATACATGCATAACTTGTATACTGTACATAGAGGCACCAACCCGATTAAGGATGCTGAGAAGGGAAGCGTTTTAGAGATTGGATTTGCCACAGGCCCTGGGGACTCTGGGCCTGGTGGGTCTGGAAAAAGGAGGAGGCAGCTTTGGTCTTCCCTCAAATCAAAAAGTGGATCACTGGACAATGAATTTACACAGAAACCAACCCAAACCAGCATTCCTTAAACGTGAAGCCAATCTAAGCAAAGAACCACCTTTAATCATTTCAACTGGAAACCAAGAATGAATTTGACTGATTCTCATCCATTTCATAAAGGAAACACTCTAAAGAGAGGGAGACTTTTAAAAACAAAGGCTTTAAAACTCAATTTTGTTTGTTTTTACAAGTTAAAAGCATTTTCGTTTTTAGCAGTGGTTACCAAGTGAGCGGAAGGTAGGTTTCTTCATGGAGCTGCTTCGATCACGGGGGGTGGGGGGGGCGGCACCCACAGGCTCCCCGACACACTATAATATGATGCAAGTTTTTTTATCCTTGAAGGGATTTTCTGAGGTTGGGATTCCCATGAGCAAAGGGTCACCCCTGGCATGTTCCTCACAGTAGGACATGAGATCTGCAGATGCCTTGGAAACCTGAAGGACACAAGATCCAAAGTGAAAGGAAAGAAACGGAGAGGTAAAGACATTTAAAAAAAGTGTTCTATTTCCAAACTTGTAAAACTTGTATGAATCAGTGGTGGGAAGTGTCGTAGTTTCTACTGAATAAAAGACAACATGAGGCTGGTATGTGGGACAGAGTTCAAAAACTGAATGAAGGTTTTGGGCCCAGAGCCAGACACTGCAAGCCTGGGGTAAAGTACAGAATTTCTGAATTTATTGTTGAAGATAGTAGAGGCATAGAAGGGGGAAAGAGGGGCAGGCTGACTGCAAAATCAGACATCACCACCCAGAAGGAAGCTGGGAAGGAGGCACCTCATCTGAATGGGAATGAACCATCACCTACTTTGTTCTCTGGCTCAAATGTTCAGCCCCATGGAATTCTCATCCATAGCCATGGCCACCTGAGAGAATGTCAGTCAAATAGTTAATGTCTGTGTCCTGAAGACAAACGACCATCTCCAGGCCCAGGGAAATTTATGATCCAGTGACGGCTGTCATTTCTAGCCCATCAAACCATAATTCAGTCTGACTTTCCCACAAGAGATCATGTGATCACAGACATAGGGTGTCTTGCCCAGACCCTCATTTTGCAGATGAAGAAACTGAGGACCTGGAGATCTTATTTGTCCACAGCCACAAAGGAGGTAAGATCAGAGAGGAGACTCAAATCCTAGTGGACCTCTGATTTGAGGCCCCTTTTGCCACTGCAACATAGATTTTCAACGAGATGGAATCTCAGGTCATCCAATTCAAGGCCTTCACCTCATAAATGAAAAACTCAGGCTCATGGTCAAGAAGTAGCAAAATCAGAATCTGAACCCAGGACCTTTGACTCCAAAACCAACACTTGAAAGGATCTGAGGCTGGAACAGACCTGAGAGACTACCGAGCCCTACCCTCTCATTTTACAGATGAGTCCCAGAGTGGGGGACTCACTTGTACAAAGTTACTCAGGTAATAATCCAGGAACAGTCAGGTGGTGGGGAGCAGAATGAGGGGGGAGACAGGCACCAAGGAAGAGAACTGCATTTGGAGTTTTTTCTAGGGGTGCCCAACTGGAGATGGCATTTATGAGATGAAAAGTTAGAGGTACAGAATAAGATCATTAAAGCTCCCCCTTGAATACTCCTGCTTCAAGGGCTTTTTCCAAGTGGGATGAACCACTACTGGCACAGAGGAATGTGGAGGGGACAGAGCTGTCATTCTCTTCCCTCTGAGCACCTCAGGTGACTCTCCAGGATTTATGTTCTCAATCACAGCTGGGGTGCAATATGCTTTAGTGAAGGTACTTTCCTCCACTGGTGAAATTGGACAAGCCTTACCTTAATCCTCTCTATGGACGCTTCCAATCTCAACTGCTGGACAGTTCGCCGGGCCTGGGCCACGCTGTTGGTGTTGGTGGTTTTGCTAGACATCCTCTTGAGTTTCCAGGTGAGATCTGAAAAGAAACGTTTTTATGTTTAAAGCAAGTGGCATTATCCCCTTAAAATGTCAACATCAAGGCTGCAAGTTGCAAAATCCAGGCGTGGCCTGCCCAGAGACTAGGCCATGCTGAAGTGGCTGTTCAGCATGCAGAGGAGTGCCCGCCACCAGCATAAATGCTTTCTGAATTGAAATGAATGGTTCAAGCTACTTGGTTCCTGGGAAACTTCTCAAAGATTTCTGGGTTTTCTGAACTTGGATTTGGACCCAGAGAACCTGTGTATGAACACTGCTTCTGCTAACTAAGCACCTGAGGTAGGTTTACTGTATATCTCTGGGCCTCGGTTTCCCCATCTGTAAAATGAGGGGGTTGGGCTCAGTGGCTTTTAGGATTCTACAAGCCCATAAACTTCTATCCATGAAGAGCAGCCCAGGTTCTGCAGCCCGCAGACTACCAAGAGTGTCCAGCGGCCTGTCCTGCATCACCCAGCCTGCATTTATCACAGATGAGCCTAGGTGAGGGCTCCCTAGGTCACCCGCCCATGATGTCTCCCCAAAGACTGTTGGGAGCTGCAGATGAGGTAAAGTCTATAAAGTGCTTTTCAAACCTTAAATGCCAGATGCCTTTATTATTACCAATTAGCCACTGGGGATGACAATATATAACCAACTCAGGTTGGAATTGGACATCAAAAAATGGGGGACAGGAAGAGGGCCTAGGATGTGGCTGTCCCAAATCTTAGGGGGTCAATAGCTTGGAGAACACCCAAGAAGCAGCAACACCAAGAGCATCTATGACCCAGGCAGAACCCAGGGAACCTTCCTGCCACCAGCTCTTAGTGACTGACATGGGGAGAAGGGCAGGTAGAGAATTGGAGCAGAAACCTCCTGGATGCTGGTGCACAGTGGGGCTCAAGCCGAGCCTGCAAGATTCTACCCCCTCTCCAGGCCTCCTGGGAGGGCAAGTCTTCCCCACTTGGGGTTGGTTCCACCTGCTCAGGGCCAGCCCACATTTCCCTCTTTAGACCCTGCACAGGAAGCACAGGAAATGGCCAGGACCTTGACCTTCCATGGCTCTGGCTTTGCATCGGCAATATTCCAAGTGATAATGACAAGGCTTGTGGGACAGGAAGGCTGGAAGCATTGGCCATATAAGGCCCGGTGAATGCTGGGCACTGTGCTGACTCACGGGAGGCAGGTGGCCCCTAGGTGTGGCTCTCTGAGCTCTAGGCCAAGAATCCCACAGGGCGCCTCTTCAGAGCTGGGGGGAATGAAAAGGGGTGGCCCCAGCTCTTCTGTGGGATGGCTCAGCAACGATGCTTGTGAAGGGCCCAGGCCTGTGGCTTTTAATCAAACAACCAATCTGTCAGGCACAGACATCCATTTGGTGCTTACCAAATGTCCGTCCCTCTCTTTTAGACCCACTCATCCAATTATCCACCTGTCTCTCAAGATTTTGTGACTCTAGGACCAAGTGTCTTCAGCAGTCAGGAAACAGTCAAAGGTCAGGAAAATGCCTACAAGTATGTTTGTTGAATTGACCTGAAGGATATCAAAGATTTGGTGTTGAGGAAAGGATGTTCCATCATGCATACCCTTAACTCAGCAATACCCCTCCGAAGTCTTATCTCAAAGAGATAAAAAACAAAAAGGAAATGGACCTTTATGAACAAAAATACTGATAGCAGCTCTTTCTTTGTGGTAGCAACAAATTAGAAACTGAGGGGATGGACAACAACTGGGGAATGACTGAATGAACTGTGGTTTATGACTATGATGAAATATTCTTGTGCTAGGAGAGTTTCAGAAAAACCTGGGAAGATATGAACTGATGCAAATGAAGTGAATAGAACCAGGAGAACACTGTACACAGTATCAGCAAAATTGTACAATGATTGCCTGTGAAAGGCTTGGCGCTTTGATCAATGCAATGATTCAAGATAATTCCAAAGGACTCATAACTGAAAAGGCTGTCTGCCTCCAAAGAAAGAATGGATGGGTAGAATGGATGGGTTCTGAATACAGACTGACACATACTATTCTTTATTTTTCTGGAAGTGGTGGGTCTGTGTTTCCTTTCAGAATACGGCTAAGATGGAAGCGTTTTGCATGATTGCATATGTATAACCTATATTAAATTGTTTACCATGTCAGGGAAGCAGAAGGTGAAAGAAAAAAGGAGAGAATTTGGAACTCAAAATTTCAAAAAACAAATGTTAAGAATTGTTTATACATGCCACTGGGGGAAAAAAGATTTTAAAAGAAAAGAAAGGGTGCTAGTTTTGAACATAGAGAGAAAGCTTTCAAACCCCGGATTCACAGGATTCTAAGTGTGGAGCTGGGAGGGATCTCAGAAGTCACTGAACTCAATCGCTTTATTTTACGGATAAGGAAACTAAGACCTAGAGAGGTCACCTAAGTAACAAGTGACAGGATCATCATCCTCTGACTCCAAAGAGAACGTGCGTTTATCTGTGTGACCTTAGATCACTTTCCCCATCTGTAAAATGAAGGCACTGTATCCAGGTCTTCCAGGACCCCCCTCTACCTTGATATCTCTGGTCCTACAGCTTCATCCAGCCCTGAATCCAGGAGACAATAATTTCATGGGGATGTTCCAGCTTCTACGTCATAAGCCTATTTAGCTTGTCCAGGGAAAGGATTCTCAAAGGTTGCTTTGCATCCAAAAAGCAAAAAGAATCACTCACTCAATGAACATCTACTAAGAGCCTACTGTGTGCCAGGCCCTGGGCTAAGTGCTTGTTGATCAGTTCTTTCAGTCATGTCCTGGTCTTCCTGGCCCCTTCTGGGGTTTTCTTGGCAAAGATACTGGAGTCATTTGCCATTTCCTTCTCCAGTCAATTCTACAGATGAGGAAATTAAGGCAAACAGGGTTAAGTGACTGGCCCAGGGTTACCCAGCTAGTACTTATGGATTTACACTCAGGTCTTCCTAACACCAGGCCTGGGTTCTAATGCCTGTGCCGCCCAGCCACTCAAATACAAAAAGAGGCAAAAGACAGATCAAGTCCTCAGGGAACTTACAATGTAATGGGGAGGGAGACACCAGGCCAAAAACTGGGTACAAAAAAATCACACACAAGATCACTACGCAAAAATTCAGGGAGTGGGAGTAGCTTCCTCTAGAAGCTGGGGTTTTAGTGAAGACATAAAGGAAGGGGGTCACTCAAAGGAGCTGAGGAGGGAGAGTGTCCCAGGGATAGGGGGCAGCCAGAGACCCAAAGGTGGAGGGTCTTGTTCCTGGGACAGCCAGGAGGCCGGGTCACTGGACCCAAGAGCTCATGCAGGGGAACCAGCATGAGAAGCCTGGGGCTGGAGGCTCTGATTGTCCAACAGGACTTTGCATTTTACCCTGGAGGCCACAAGGAGCCCCTATAGTGAGGTTTGTGGCTGGAGGCTGGCCTGCAGCAGGCAGGTGATCACTATCCCTGCCATGAGGCTGGACTTGAGACGTTGTGTATGGGCATGCTGTTTCAGCACACGCCCTCCCCTGGCTTTCCAGTGTTGTCCAAGGGGAAGGCACAAGATCTGGGGGCTGAAGACCTAGATTCGAATCCCAGCACTGCACCTGGCTACCCTGGGTGTGTCACTGATCCCTCTAGCCTCGGTTTTCTCATCTGTAAAGTGGGGCAGTTGGGGGCTCTATCTGAGCCTCCCAGGCCAATGACCACCTCTCCCTAGCATTCATTGGGTATGCTTGTTCCTCCTGTTGTTTCTGATGCTTTAGAGGCACCAAAAACCTGCAGGAAGCATGTTAGGGGGAGGGCAAAGTACCACATGGGGTGACTTGTACAGTCGTTAGTCACCTCCCATTCCACATACTCCATCCTCTGGGATGAGAAGGAGCTAGTCCAGGAGGAGGCAGAGGAGAAGAAGGCTGGCACACAAAGCTGGGCTTCCTGGCCTTCAGGGCCACAGGGACTCTGGCAGCTGCTCCTGCCAGGCCTGGCCTGGAACCTGGAACTCCTGCCCTCCCTCCTAGTGCAGGTCAAGCCAAGCGACTGGGATACAAAAAGAGGCAAAGGATGGTCCTGGCCCTCAGGGAGCTTGCAATGTAATGGGGGATGCTGTCCACCAACGAGATAAGCAGCTGCTCTGACCGATGTCACCTCAAAGATGCCTAGGACACTGAGACAGTGGAAGGGCTAGGCAGTGTGTGTGCATGCGTGTGTGCGTGTGTGTGTGTGTGTGTGTGTGTGTGCATGCGCTTGAGTATGGGGCACATGACCTGAACCCAGATTTTCCTGACCCCAAGGCCAACTCTCTAACCACTAAGTCACACTCCCCCTCTGTGTCCTGTGCCACACACACTAGATATTCAATACATGCTACTGAGTTGAAATGAATGGACTTGCCCAGGCCCACTTAGCTACTGAGCATCAGAAGCAGAATTTGAACTCAGGTCTTCTGGACTCCACGTCCAAAATGAGGGATTGAACTAGATGACTCTCTATGGCCCCAGGGGGAGGTTTGTTTCTGTCTGTGCGCTCAGCACCTGGCATGCAGTAGGCATTTAATAAACGCCTGTTGGTTGCTAGAATGTATGCTTCTTAATGTTCAGGACAAAGACGGTTTCATTCGTTTTCTTTACATTCCTAATGCTTAGCATAGTGCCTGGCCTGGCACACAGCTGGTGCTTAAGAAAGAGGTGGTGAGTGATCAATCACTTTCCAGTTCCCAGCATTCTCCTTGGTGTGGCCTGGGGGCCAGAGATGAGCATCCAGGAGGCAGGCTGGCTGTGCTCACATTCTGAAGGCTAGGTATCCACCTGCCCTACTCTGGCACAAGTGATCATGAGGGAGCCCTAGGCATGTCCAGGATGTAAGAGGAGCCTGGGGAAGGAGCCCAGGAGGGGGTGGCATCACCATCATCATTATCATCAATACCACCAGCAGCAGCAGGCAGTCCAACTTTTCTCAGCAGCAGCAGCCGCTGGTCGCCCCTCCAAACAGAAATGCCTTTTTTGCCTGCCCCAATGCCAGCTGGTTCAGCATCTCCCCCTGGCTCTGAAAGCTCCCATGCAGGAGAACAGGCTGGAACATTCTCCTGGGCTCGCAGCTCACAATGCAGCCACGAGCCTGCTTTCTGAGCCTCTAGGGGCTGAGATGCAGCCAGGCCTCCCGCACAAGGCGGGCAGAAGCCGGGCACTTCCACAGCCCTCCTGCTCACTCACAGCTTCCTTCTTTTCTCTCAGGAGGAGGTTTAAGTAGAAATCTCTTTTCAAAACCAAACAAGACATTATTTCATTGGTGCTAGGAGGACACTCCCACTGAGCAGTGACCATCTCCTGTGCAGAGGGGCCCACATCAAGCTCTGACAGGCTGTGATCAGCTCAGGGTCACCCTGCCGCTGTGTCAGAGGGAGTACTTGAACCCAGGATTTTACAATGGCTGCTTCCTTGCTATGCAGCACTAAAGGCTTTCTTTATTTCCCACTGGCTTCTATTTGGGGCTGATGGCTAGCTAGGGAGGGCAGCTCTTCACTCAGGGGCAACTCTACTGCATGCCACAGCTTTGCCAAGCCCTTGTGGGTGCAAGGCACTGGGAACTCAAAGGATGCATTTGAATGAGTCACAGGGTGTTGAATTGGGGGTAGAGAGAGACCCGGGTCTGAATCTGGGCTTTTCAGCTTACTACCTAGGTGACATGGTAGGACTACATGGCCTGTGAGGTGCTTCCTCTCTCTGGAGTCCCTGGTACACAGGAGGTGCCTAATACATACTTACTGCTCAATTCTAGTAGTGTCTCAGTTTCTTCATCTGTAAACACTAGGGGTTGGATTTTAGGGCCCCCAGAGGGCCCCATCTGTGGCTCATCCTACAGAAACAGACCCTGTCCTCAGGGTGCTCTCAATCTATCTCCTCCAGTCACACCCAAGTTATTTATAGGCCTCTCATCAGGCTGTAAGCTATGTGGTCCAGCCACCCTCCAGTCAGCTCACACCCATCCCTGGAGCTTGGGGCCGGGGTGGGAGGTCCTACACAGCTCATCCCTGGCTGCCCAGCATCCTCAGTTAAGGCTATAGTCCTGTCTCTGGAGCTCCACAGCCTGCCTCCTCCTGGGATGCTGCCTAGGATGGCTGAGGAAGCTATCCCTGAGAGGGGACCTGGGATTTGAGCTCAGTTTCCCTGATGGTTTTGGAGTCAGAGGCCTTAGGTTTCAATCCTGGCTGACATTTTGCCTGTGCATGCCTCAGTTTTCCCATCTGCAAAATAGGCATAAGAAGAGTGCCCACCTCCCACAGTTGCAGTAAGCCTTCAATGAGACAGTAACTGTCATGGACTTAGATACAGATATAAACCTATCGACATCCATCTATCTGTATGCTAGTGAGTAAGGTTTTCATATTTGAGTCACTGATTAACAGTGGGATTTATTGCATTTGGAGTGAAACTGTCACTATACTGCTCAGGGCCTCAGTTTCCCCAAATGTAAAACAAGGGAGCTGGACTCCCTCAGGAGTCTCCAAGGTCTCTTCCCTCTCTGACTCTGGGATCTAATGATCAGAGTTAATTAAATAGGGTGTTTTGTGATCGTTTAACAACACACAAAGCAGTTTGGCCTAAGCTCGGGACATAATTGTTCCTCATAACATCATGTGATGGGACAATCAGATCTGTCTGATGTCAGTCAGGGCAGCCACTGACATATTTTATTTCTGGGCAACATATACTGTGTAGGAGATTTCAGAGAGCTGTGGGGTGCTTGGGTAAAGAGCAGTAACACAAGGCTGGAAGAGCTGCCATATTGGTGGGTGGCCATGGGCAGGCCTTGGGCAGAATCACAGCCTCTAAATCCAAGTCTTTGGGTTCCTAATGAGGAAATAGAGGCCCAACAGTGTTAAGGTAAATGAGGAAAACAGCTAAGGAAGCGAGTCATGAATCAAACCCGAGACTCGTGGCTCCACATCCAGCACTGTTTCTGCTATAACCTAGAGGGAGAAAGGCCAACTCAGCCATCTGGAGAAGAGCTCCATTTCAAGATAAGACTATCAAAGACAACACAAAGGAACTTTGCAGAAAACAAGAGAATCTGTAATGGCCCACACCAAGTTTGACACTGTACTGACCAGCAACTATGAAAAACTATCTTGAAACAAAAAGTGTTGGAAAAGATGACCTCTCAGCTTCCTCCTTGCTCTAAATGGGAGATCTGAGTTTTCCATCAATCATTTGCCACCAGGGTCTGCAAAATTAATATTGTTTTCTGGGACCCTCAAAGTTAGGAGGAGGCCTTGGGGGGCTAGAGAGGGATGGGAGGAAGGATGTCAGTCCCTTAATCTTCTGGTCCAGGACTGTGGCCCAGCCTGGGCATTTCCAAAGGAAAGCCCTACGGAGAGGCCTCAGAGGAGCTCCAGCATTCACTCTACGACTGTGGCCAGCTGGGAGAGCTGGGGAGCCCATTGGCCAGCCAAGTCATCAGCCTTTCTCTGGCTCTGGGATGGAAGACAGAGAGGGAGAGGAGGCCAGGTAGGAAGGGAGGGTTGTGGGGAGATCTCCTGGGGTAGTTCTCGCCAACGGGACAAGTAAAGCCCACTTATAAAAGCCCTGGAATCTGGAGCACCCAGCCCCCTGCACCCCACCCAGCCCTACCCCAGGGCCTCAACACCAGTCCTGGAGGAACAATGCATGTGTATTTTTAGAAGTGCATCTTCTGGTTTCCCTCCCTTGGCATTTTGATGTTTTTCACACCTGCCCAGCCCACAGTGCTCCAAGTGTGAGTTTAGAGGATGCTGACCTGAGAGGAAGCCTGGCAACAGTAGGATTAGGGGTAGGGCTGGTACGAATGTGAGGTCAGTGGAGTCAGGAGCAGGGTCACAGCACTCCACTTCAGGGCCTTTGGATTATGCACACGAAGGCGCTGGATGCAGGGACTCCTCCAGCCCCTGGGGGCTCTCTCTCCAGGATCCCAAGTCTGAGACTGGGCTGGGGGGAGCTTGACGGGGAGATGACTCCCAATAACCTCCGCTCTCCTGAATCTACGTTCTCCGTGGGGGTGGGGGTGGGATCAGGGCTGTCAGCCAGCCTTGTTTATGGGGAATTAGGCGTACTTTTTCAAAAGAACAATTTCTGCTTTGGGATCCAAGTTAAAAATCTATAGCCAAGGAGACAGAAACAGAGTGAACCCACCCCTGGCTGGCCTGAACAGGCTGGCACAGGACAGGAGAGTCACAGGTCTGTCCAGCTCTGGAGATGGAAGGGAGAGGATTGGTAGAAATGCCTTAAGGATGGGGGGATTCAGACCAGGCCCACGTCCTAACTATGCCACTTCTGAGGTGACCACTGAACTTCTGGGGCTTCAGTTTCCTTGTTGGTAAAATAAGAGTGTGAGGGGAGGGGGAAACTGGACCAGATCACCTCAGATCTCTCTTCAAAGTTTAAATCTATACACTTCTATCTATCTAGACAAACAGAGAAGCAGAGGGAGGGAGGGAGAGAGAGAGAGAGAGAGAGAGGAGAGAGAAAGAGAGACAGAGAGAGAGAAAGAGAGAGACAGAGAGAGATGGGGAGGGAGAGAGAGAGAGGGAGGGAGGGAGGGAGAAAGAGAGAGACACAGAGAGAGAGAGGGAGAGAGAGAGAGGGAGAGAGGGGGGGAGGGAGAGAGAAAGACAGAGAGAGAGAGATGGGGACGGGGGGAGAGAGAGGGAGAGAGAGGGAGAGGGAGAGTGAGAGAAAGAGAGAGAGAGAGAGAGAGAGAGAGAGAGAGAGAGAGAGAGAGAGAGAGACAGAGAGAGAGGGAGAGAGAGACAGAGAGAGAGGGAGAGGGAGAGAGAGACAGAGAGACAGAAGACAGCGACAGAGGACAGTGTAGTGAGAAAGGTAACAAGGTGAGGCAGAGGCACCTGGGCCAGCACCACTGTAATGGACCACCAGCTCTGCCAGCCTGGCCCGGACATTTAGTCTGAGCCTTAATAGCCTCACTGGTAAAATGAGGGGACTGGATTTACCAAATGATCTGAAGACCCCTTATAGAGCTCTGATGGTGTCATCCCATGATTTCTCTGGTGGCAACCAGGGGTCTTGGGCTGGGGTCTGTGAACTTGTTGTTACAAATATTTTGATAATTACATTTCCATATAATCAGTTTGCCTTATAGTCCCTACACATTTTACATTTATGCACTGAAAAAACTCAAAGAAACCATGATTTGGAGGAGGGTCACGGAGGTGTCATGAGACTGATGCCCAAAGGGGACCAAGACACAAACAGGGGCTCTCTTTGTGGAGTCTCCCTCTACCGGTGCCCATCAGACTGGCAAAGCCTCTGTCAATTAGAAAGTCTCGGAGATTCTCCTGAAGCACTGAGAGATTCAGTGACCTGCCCAATCGGTGTGCCAGTCAAGATGTGAACCCGGATCTTCCTGATGCCAGGCAAGGCCCCTCCTTGCACACCAACACCCTGTGTGGATGTCCATGTATATATGTGGAATTAATACAATCACTGGTCATCCAAACCTAGCCCTTCCTCCACCATGACTGTTCAGAGTGACGCAGTACCCTCGTTTTGAGAAGGTCCCCTTGGACAATGCATGTTGTTTCTGCTATCTGTGGAGCCATCTCTGTGATTGAGGGCTTGCCCATCTCTGGGGCCCCTCAGTCAGTCCCTTCTTTATCCTCTACACCTGATTCTGCCCTGAGTCTGGGGCTTTCCTTGAGATAGTCTGGTTGTTCAGTGGGTCTGGAGGCAGAACCAGGGAGCCTTCCTACACTTTCTCAAGGGGACTCTCTGGCTCAAGGACTCCCCACAGCCACCCAGCCTCTGAGGAGCTCACCCCAACCTACTCCTCCCGTCCAGTGCAGCCCCACTGCTCTGGGGAGCCTGATTTCCTCATGTCCCTGAACCTCAGGAGGCCCCTGTCCAGACTGCTCAGGGCCATTCTCCCCACCTGCAAGGCCTCCCTCTCCTCCTGCCTTATCCCAATGTCGAAGGGGCCCCTCACATCCCATCTCTTTCACAGCCACTTTGATCTCTCCGTCCTTTGAACTCCCAGGATATGCCTGCCAAGAGTGAGCTTTGGGCTTGGGAGACTCTGGCCCTTTGGGAGCTGGGTCACAGGAACAGAAACTTGGAGACATGGGTTCATATCTCACATTTGGTACCCTTTCTGTGCTCCAGGGGCATGCCCATGGCCTCCTTGCTGCTTGGCACACATGGCCTGACTCTGGGCACCTTCCCTGGCTATCTCCCATGTCTGACAGGCTTTCCCTCTCATCTCCTCCAATCCTGCTCGTGTCCCCTTCTAGAGGAAGCCTTTTCTGCCCTTCCTTCCCAGACTAGGCCCACCCCCTCCTATCTGGGGCCCTCATGTTGTCTCCCATGAGGATGGGAGAGCAGGGGCTGGCTCTGACTTTGCTTTCCCAGGCTCTTAAGAGAGGTTAGCTGACTGATATCTCTCTCTACCTCAGTTTCCTCATCTGTAAAATGAGGTATTAAACAGAATGACCTCAAAGGTCACTCTCACCCAGCTCTGGCCCAATGGGGTCCCACTGATGGGATCTGAGCTCATCTAGCCCATACGGGAAACTGAGGCCTGGGGTCTGGCTTATGGTCACTCAAGTAGGAAGCACAAGAGGCTGGAATCACGCAAGTCCCATCACTTCTCTAGACTCAGTTTCCTCATCTGTAAAATGAAGAAAATGATATCTACATTACCTACTTTACTACATCCCTTGCGGAGAACACTTTGTTAAGTTTTAAGTCCTTTATAAATATTGTTACTATGGTTTTGTATTATTGGGTGCAATGCTGTGACCCTGGGCAAATCACTTAACCCTGCTTGCCTCAGTTTCCTCATCTGTAAAATGAGTGGGAGAAGGAGATGGCAAACCACTCCAGCGTCTGCCAAGAAAACCCGAAACAGGGTCATGAAAAGTCACAATGACGGAACAACCACAAAAAGCCACTTTTCTCTCTCTTCTTAGTTTCTAACCCTTTGCCACTCACAGAATGGCAGCTCATTTAGTTATGATGAAGTCTGCAACCCAACTGGCATCACCAATGTGCCCCCATTGTATGGAGGAGAAGGTTGAGGAGCCAAGCCTTGCCTGTGGGTTACCCAGCTTCTTAGGATCTGAACCCAGGTCTCCAGTGCTCTGGCTGTAAAACCTTGCTGCAATCCAACATTCTGTGCCAGAGCTCACACACCTGAGTAAGGCCTGTTTATTTAGAGGCAGGTTCCTCCCTCCCCTCTACCTCAGGGATCCCACAAAGTACTGAATGTTTCTGGCCAAAGGTTACTCGCCCACTCACTTTAGTGACTCTATTTAAAGTCTGGGTGGATGGAGTCTTGGTGACTGGGGCCTGTTTTATTGGCCTGGACAGTGGCGCTAGCTGTGACCTTCCTGCCTTTGAGGCAGCCCACACCTTACCAAGACTGTCCACCTGCCCAGTGTCTGTTGCCCTGGCATCTGCCAGGGTTCACTTTCAAGTCCACACTCTGACTCGTATGAGGAAGAAAGGCCCAGGAACACCGGATGTGGCTTTCAGTGTGGTCTAGGGGCTGGGGAGGGGTGGTTGAGAACTTCCCTGTGTGACTTGGGGCAAAGAACTAGGAGCCCTGCTGGCAAAAAACCAACTAAAACCCACTCCAAATAATTTCAGCTACTTGGATGGGGCATGGGTTACTTTTGGAAGTAATGAGCTCCCCATCACTGCAGGTCTGTAAGTGAAGGCTCAATTGTTACTTATCAAGGATCACAGGGATCTTTTTATAACTGGCACCATGGGCTGTCTAATCTGCCCGCACCCAAGAAAAAAGCAGGTGCTCTGTCTACCCCAAACCAAGGTGGGCCACAGTGCCTCAGGGGCTCAGGAGTCAGGCTGGCAGGAATTAAGGATAATAAAGGAAGAAGGCATGGCAGGCAGTGCCAGACATGAGACAGGAAGCCCCACCTCTGACACTGTCTGGGTTATCCTGGGTGAGTCATTTGCCATTTCTCTGAGCCCCACTGTCCTCATCCACAAAATGGGCATCACCCTACCTGTGTGCCTACCTTCAGGATTCAAGGGAGGAGTTGTGCAAAGTGCTGCGCCAAGCTTAAAGCACCTTTCTCAGTCACTTAGGATTGTTTCTATTATAATTATGACTATAAGTCATCGTCTTACCTTTATAAGTCAGTTAGAGGCAAAGCCAGTGCATGCAAGGGATCAGGACAAAATGACTGACACTTACCCAGTCACGTAAATGGTCTGTCTCATTTAACTCTCAAAAAAGCCCTGAATTAGGCCATTGTCTTCTCTCCATTGTAGAGACAGAGAAAGGCAGCCCAAGGCAGGTTAGCATTGAGGCTGAATTTGAACTCAGCTCAGGCTGATGCCAGGCGCCATGTTCTCTCCACAGAGAGTGTTAGCTCAGTGGGTTCCATGGGGGAGCTTGGCCCCCATGGACCCTTGGTTCTTCCTTCCTCAGCTCACTGAGGCTGGTCTTTGGGGCAAAGCTCTCAGAAACCTGACCTCTTTCTCTCCCTTTTGGTTGTCCCTTGAAGCCTGGGAGGACAGGTGTGCAGCAACATGGGGCCGATCTATCTCCGATGGATGCCAACCACCAGCATGCCTGGGGGACAGCTGGGCTGGTGGGACCCTCCCTTCTTCCCCTCCCCCTGCTGCTGCTTTAGAGGACAGGGCGATGCCTAGGGTGCTCTGGGGCTCCTATGAAGGCTGCCGGCAGCCAGAGGGGACAGAACGCAGGCTGGGGAAGGGGCAGAGAAAGGGGGTGAGAGGACAAGTGGTGGTCCCTAAGGTGCTGGCACCATCATTGTCGAGGCTGCCGGGGATCTGGGGCTGGAAGAGGCCCTAGAGGACGACTGGTCTGACCCACTCCTGGTCCGAGGGTCCGAGAGCCTTGGGACAGTGAGGTCATTCACAGACCCCGGCCTCCTGGCTGGACTTGGAACAAGCCCCTCTATCCCTTGGTGGCTCCAGCCATTCTGTCTGACCATTGCCAAGCCTGGCCTGCCTTCCTTCCTCCACTTTGCCCACTGACCTCCGTGGCTTCCGTGGCTCAGCCAGAATCCCACCTCCTACAGCAAACTTTGGGCATGTCACTTTTCTTCCCTTATTAGGGCTAATTATTAATTATTAATAAAAATATATATTAATTTTTAGCCTTAACATTCTCATTTGTAAAACTGGGGAAACAATGGCACCCACCTCACAGGGCTCAAATGAGGGAAGGGAAGGTGAACCTTGGGCTATAATAAGACAGTTTTGTGGCCCGTGTTGAGCTCCATGGGCCAGGATCATCACTGACATTATCTACCAAGCAGTCCAGATGCTGGAAGGCCACGTAGGCGTCACCCTGTCCAGCACCTTCAATTGACAGAGGAGGCCATGAGGGAGGAGGTCCCAAGGTCACACAGGCTGTGAGAAGCAGCAGGTTCCAATGATTTCCCCATTATCTGGCCTGCAGGGTGCAGGGGAGCTCCTGCAGGTGAGGTGCCAGGTGGGTGGAACTGGCAGGAAGCAGGTCTGGGGTTCAGGAGGGAGTGAGGAGTGAAGGAAGGGGGGGCTGAGCTTCTGGGAGAAGGGGGAGCTTGGCAATCATCAGAGCCCAGATACAGCAGCTGGGAGCTTTACCCATGGCTGCGGAGGGGTAGGGGAATGGGCAGCCCTGAGGCTCTGTGTTTGGGGAAGCATTAGCTACCACAGGATAGAGACTGTGCACATGCCTATCTGCATCCTTCTTACTTCTGCCCACAGCCTGTGAGCTCGCTGAGGGCAAAGGCTGTTTGTCTGGTGTGACTGCATGCCAAGGGCCTAGCACAGAGTAGGAGCTTAATCAATGCCTGCTGACTGAACTTTGTTTGTGTGCACATCCTCTCCTTCATAACACATACGCTTCCTGAGGGCAGGGTTCACCCGTGTCTTGATATCTTCAGTGACAGCACAGACCTGGATTCATAACCCATTCTAGTCCATGGATTGGTCGATATGTGTTCAGGGACAACTTAGGGTTGTTGTTGTGTTCTAGAAGGGACCATCACGAGGGTGATGTCTTGACTTGCCTGCAGTCAGCCTCACTCTCTCCTCTGGAATCCTCGAAGTCCAGTGATAAGGCAAGTCAAGATGACAGGCCATGGCCCCAGATGCAGTGGGTAGCCTTGGCCTTTCTGAACTAAGATTTTCTCTGGGTCTCAGTTGCTCTGAGGCAAAGTCCATTCAATGACTAAGGACCAGGTAAGAACTGAGATAAAAGGGTCTAATTGACCATCACAAAAGAATCAATCTGGGAGGGGAGACGCTTGAAGTTTCTGGTCAGAACCAGAACAAGGTAAGCAGAAGCTGGAAGAGGGGTTTGGAAGTTAACAGAAAGGAAAAGAGAGATACAAGAAACATTGAGGGGAACGAGAAAACTCAGTGTCCACCTCATAGAGGGAGGAGTCAAGGCTGGTCAGAAGGCTTCAAGCCTCACTGGACCCTAGGAGCGTAGCTGTAAATGTGGAATGAAGCTCAGGAGCCATCCATACAAGCCTACACAATGAGGTCCAGGGAGGTTAAAATGGCCAAGCCCACTGGGGTAGCTGGATGTGGGGAAAAGAAAGAGAACTTGGCTTTATTTTATACCTGTTGAGTTTGAGGGAATGAGAGGCTGGAGGATGGGAGAAGGCTGGAGATGGACACGGTCTAGAAAGAGTGGCATGGAGGACGTGGCTGAGCTACCAGAGGAGAAAGGAGATCTGAGAAGAGCAGGGCATATGGAGAGAAAAGCAGGGAGCCAAGGAAGGCCTTGGCCTTGGGGCTCCACTGCAGGAGGGGAGGAAGTAAAGTCTGCAGTGAAATGGCAGAAGGAGCAGCCAGAGAGGTAGGAGGCGCGTGGTCAAAGCATCCGGTAGCATTTGGTTGTGAAAGAAAGGCCTTGGGAAGGAAGTCATCGGCCAATCAGTGTTCAATGCTGGAGGATCTCCAAAGAATGTCATTGGGTCTGATGCTGAGGCCACTGGGGACCTAGGAAGTATGATGGAGGTCGAAGTTGGTGCAATGCCTGGGGCGATGCTAGCTACAAAGCACCTGGGCCAGGCATTTCACTTTTCTCCGCCTCAGTGTCTATATCTGCTATATGAGGATAATAGCCCACTATGCGCCAGGCACTGTGCTAAGCGATCTCCCAACTGCCTGGCAAGGTAGGTGCTATTGTTATCCTTCCTGTGTAGTTGTGGAAACTGAGGCACAGGGTGTTGAATGCTAGCCTAGGGTCACACAACAGAGAAGAGAAATAGAGAACATCTGCATGTCTTCTTCTAGCCATGGAATCTCAGAATCTGGGAAGGACCTGAGTGGGTAGGAGGGGGGAAAGACGTTGCTTTTGCCTCTGAGGAGAGGCCATGTAGCATATCAAGTGGAAAAAACTCTGACCCTGGAGCCAGGAAGACCAGGTGCACATCTTCCCTCGGACACACGCTGTCTGTGGACCAGTAAAGTGCCTGGTGTGCCTAGACTGCTGGCTAAGTTACTGTGATTGTTAGCGTTAGCTGCTGCCGCTGCCTCTTCTCACTCTAGCCCAATGTCTAGCCCAACCTTAAGTTGCCAAGCAGGCAATCACCGGCATTGGCAGAGGGAGTTTTTTCCCTAGGAGTTCCCAATATCATTGAAATCCCAGGTCCTGACCCAAAACAATAAAAAACAAAATCCCAATCATCCCAACTCACTCAAACCACCAACCATCCAATGAACAGCTTATTGACCAAACCCAACCCTCTGGGGCAGTCCCTGAGGGTTTCCAGTTTGCAGAGCTCAGCTCCAAGCATTGTCTAAGGCCGGCCTCCTCCAGCCTGGGAAGGCGGAGGCTACAGTTGCTAGGAGATGACCAGGAATCTCAGAGAAGCTGTGACTCACCTAGGGTCATCCAGTTCTGGGGTCTGGGATGGGATCCAAGTCCCACAGGACTCACTCCACCAGATGGGCTCACCGGTCCAACCACCTGCCTAGGGCATGAATCACCTCAATAACATACAATCACAGCAGGGATCATCTTTGCCTGGGGATCTCCAGGCATGGGAAAAATCACTCCACCCTTAGAAACTTCCTTCCATCTCCCAGAGAGCTGGCTTGGATGGACTCAGCTATTTACATCCTGTTCTGTCTTTCCATTGGAATGTCCATTCCCTTGGCTTTCTTAAAGACTGGGGCATCCCCCACTTCCCTTCATTCACACCACAGCTCTCTTGTTTGTACGTATTTGCTTTCATGTGGTCTCCCCCTACAAAATGTGAGCTCTTCCAAGGTGGGGCCTGTGTTTGCCTTTCTTTATGTCCCTGGTGCTTAGCACAGCACCTAGGAAACAGCAGGTGCTTAATAAAAGCTTGTGGACTAAGGAACAATGCTCTCGCTTTACATCAGCCCAAATCGACTTTCTTTTGCCTGCCCCCCATGGGTTCCAGGATGAGCAGGACTTTCTCTGAAATGGAAAGGTCAGCCTGAGCCCAAGGTCACACAGGTCGCCTGGAGTACCTGCAAGCAGGCAAGTCACTGAGGGAGAAGGGGAAGGAATCTCCAAGGTTATTCAGTCCAATCCCCTCACTGTGGGAGACAAATAGGTGACTTGTCAGGATCACATATGTGAGAGGCGCAATTTAGACCTATTTCCTGGGACCCCCAACAGATGGCTTCCTGACTCTTTAATGGGGTGTCCCCAGAACATCCCATGATGCCCCCTCCTGCACTCTCATTCAAATGACAGTTGCATTCTTCAAATGTTTTTTGAGCACATGCTATGCTCCAGACCTTAGCTCTGGTGCTCCAGAAGGACACAGAGATGAATGAGACACTCCTCCAGGAGCTGATCATCAAAGGGAGGGTAATTCAAATAGTAACAATGATCCAAGGCAGCAATGACCTAGAGTTGGAAGACCTGAATTCAACCCAGCCTAGCACACACTTCTTAGTTCTGTGACCCTGGGCAAATCACTTAACTGCTGCCTGCCACGGTTTCCCCAACTGTAAAATGGGGAGAATAACAGAGGTAGCTAGATGACACTGTGGATAGTGTGTTGGGCTTTGAGTCAGGAAGATCTGAGTTGAAATCCAGCCTCAGAATCATCTTAGCTATGTGACCTTGGGCAAGTCACCTAACCTCTGCTACAGATCTTAAGCCGCCAAGCAGGAACAAAATGGTAAAGTTTGCCAGAATCTCCGCCAAGAGAACCCCAAGGATAGAAGTCCAAGAGTTGGGTACGACTGAACCAACTGAACCACAACAAAACTCCTTGGGGGAATGAGGACCAAATGAAATGGTAGGTGGAAAGCGCTTCACAAACCTTAACTTACTCTTTGAATACAAGCTACTGTTGTCAGCAACAACACCAGACAGAATGGATGTTTGGTCCTCACCAAAATCTGCAGAGTGCTCTCTGCATTTTACAAGGCAGGAAACTGAGGCTGGGGGAGGGGAGGAGGCCTGCCCCAGGTTACACAGGTGGTGACTGACTGGTGGGTCTACATTTAGCATGGCTGCCAACCACAAGAAGCAGCAGCTAGAATCTGCATGGCTTCAGCCAGGCCTCAGGACTCCATAACAGTGACTGGTGCAGCATGTCTATCCCGAGAGAGAGGTCCAAGGCACTGGGGACTGGGAAGCCAAGGGGCCTTTCAGAAAGGAAGAACCTGCACTTGGAGTCAGAGGCCCTAGGTTCAAATCTCAGGTCTGCCCCTTGGTCCCTGGGTAACAAGTCACTCTCCCTGGCTGCTTAGGATCATGCCTGGGACCCTCTCCTTCCTTCTTTTCAATGATGGGATTAACTCAGATAATATATGCTTCCAGTAGCTATAAATCCCATGACTGCAAAAGAAGATATAGGGATGGAAATTGGGGAAAGGTATTCCAAGTAGAGAGAACAACATGGGCTAAGGTGTGAAGGTAGGAAAATAGGAGGTATTTCCACATAACCAGAGAAGGTGAGAGCTGGAACAGACTCCAGAGGCTAACCAGTCTACCAAATAAATGATCCTCCAGCCTCTGCCAGAAGAACTCCTGCGAGGGGCAGTCCATTCCACACAGAGATAGCAGCAACTCTTGGGAGAATTTTCCTGACATCAAGTCTACATCTGTGACTTTGTCACTCCTAATTCCTGTTACTAACCTGCTTTCTGGTCCCCAAGAGAGCTGGTCCAGTCCCTCTTCTGGGAGACAGCCCTTTAAAAACTTGGAGAAATGATCTAGGCTTCACCTTCTTGTGGCCCGGACCTGGCTGGCTGCCTCTAGATACTCCGGAAACAATGATCTTTGGGCTGGACTAAGGAAGCAGAAGGGGAGGGGAAAGTTGGTGACATTTTTCAAGTGAATTTGTTTCCATTTGTTTTAACTGAAAAAATCTGGCCCAGGAAACTTTGAAGAAGGAGGAAGGGTGTGGCTTGAAAAAAAGAAACTGACCATGATAAGAGTGTTTCTTAAGAAAGGATGGAGAGAATTATGGCACCGGCCAGTCTTTGAGCATGTTTCTTTGGAGACCTGGCTTCACTTAAACCAACCAACAAACACTAAACACTGCATCTGGGTCCTTAGCTGCACACCTCCAGTCACAGTTCTGTTTATAGGTAAAGATACCATCCTGCCTTGGCTCCCAGGTCACTATTATCTTGGGATTCTCCTTCCTGACAATTGTTTTTGGAAGGATTGCTACTGTTTCATAGCCCTCTGAGTGGAGTGTTCCCCATAATCGGCTCTTCCTGACACTTTCCTCTGTAATTAGCACCACCTTGCCTGGGAACAGGCTACCATCTCCAACCTGTACCCCCAGACTAGCCCTTTGGGAGGCTGGCCTCCTCCTTCTCTCACTGGGGAGTGTCTCCTGGGGACTACATTCTGTGGGAGGGCACACACAGCCCAGCCTGCCTTCCTTCCCCTCTCATCCCTGGTTCTGAGTGTTTGGACCTTCATTTTCCACTGCCCCCCTTTCAGCAATTTTTGTGTATAGTTTTCCTGGGTATTAGAAGATGAGCTCCTTGAGGGAAGGGACCGGATTTCTTTTTACTTGAATTTTCATCTATGTGCTTAATTATTCCCTTCCTTTCTTTTTTCCTCCCTCCCTCCTTTCCTCCCTTTCTCCTCCTTTCCTTTCTTTCTCCTTTTTCCTTCCTCCATTCCATTTATCTTTGTGTCTGCAGTATCTAGTATAAACTAGCAAAACAAATGAGAGCTGAATCAACATTTATTGCTTCTTGAAATAGATCATTAGCTACTAGACCAAGAGCTCAAGCTACAGAGAAATGAAGATAAACATGTACGGACCTACTTCCACCTCCCGCCCCCAAATCAAACAAATGGAGATAAAACACTGTCACAACTAATAACAGAAATCAAGGGGAAAGGAAGATTAGATTTTTAAAATTTCACTGTCCACAGAATGTTTTAATGAAACTCTCAATGGATGAAGGGGGAAATCCCTGTGCTTCAGCCAGAGCATGTAGGGGTAGAGAAATAGCTCATGCATGGGAGATACACCAAAGTATGAACCAAAAGGCATGATGGGAGAGGCTGTTGCCACCTCCAGGAGACTATCCCTGGTTCCACTGCCTTGGTGAAAATTCAGAATACAGCAGCGGAGATCAATGACTGAGTCCACTGCACATTGTTAGGTAAGATCAGCCGGGCACTTGCTGCATAAAGGCAATTCATCCACTCCTTCCCAGCTGATTCCCCATTGCACTCACCACCGGGGGGGCTGCTCTGAACCATCTCTTCTCCCCTCAAGCCTCCCATTCCACCCAACCTCACACTCCTTCAGATGAGGGTCTTGTCTCATACTGAGCTGAAAAATAAACTGGACATTTAGTGAGGGCTTTCCTCTCCTCATCTCTGAAATCATTTCTCACTATTCCTCCCTTTACTACAGAACCTGAAGAAGGGGCTTTTTTTCTTTTTGTCAAGGCCAACCCTTTTACTTGTAAAGTCAAGCCAACAAGCATTAATTAAGCACCTACTGTGTATTTTGGTCCTATCCCCTATCCATCTCTGATCTCTCTTAGTCTCCAGTCTTACCTCCCCATGGCCCAAAGACGTGCCCAAGTCTTCTCTGTCCAGGAACTATTTCCTCATTGTCTCTGCATCTGAACTGCCAATCACAGGGCCTGGCCCACAGCTGGTGCTTAATAATAAATACTTGCTGAATGATTGAAAGAGCTGAAGAAGACCTTAGGGCCATCCATCATCAGAATTCTCCTATTTAGCACAAATGTCCTTGATAATGCTAGAATCATTGGGAGCCAAGCACCATGCTAACAGTTTTATAAATATCTTATATAATCTTCACAGCAGCCCTTTGAGATAGGTGCCTTATTACTCCCTTTTTACAGTTGAGGAAACTGAGGCAGCAGGGGTTAAATAAGTTGCCCAGGGGTTGCAAGCTAGTAAACGACTGAGGCCAGATTTGAACTCAGGTAATAAACTGTTCTCCCCAGGGTACTGCTCAGGCTGCTCAGCATCAGCCTAAGTCTTCCCTGTTTCTCCGAATGCATCTCTTCAGTCGTCGCTAATTGAGCAGTAACATTCCACCACATTCCTACATTTACCTGAGGCATATCCACTTTGTTTCCTGTTCTTCGCTATAACAAAAACTGCGGTTAGAAATATTCTCCAACATCTGGGTCTTTGCCTTTTGTCTTTGGTCTCTGGGACTGGGTTCCCACTTTAGAGATATGGACACTGAGTCTTGGAGAGCTTATGACTTGCCTAGAGTCCACCACTCAGTAACCATTTAACCATGTCTCAAGCAGGATCCAGTTTCTTTTGACTCCAAACATCCCCCTGTGCTTGACTCTGTTTTCACTCTTGGTAATTTTATCTGGTTCTGAAGTGATAAAGAGAAAGCAGCTGCTGTGTCAGTCTGCACACTGGCTAGGAACATAAGTCAATATGAAAAGGGCAAGGTTTTACCACGTGGGGACTACCAGCGCCATCTACAAAAATGGCTGTTTCTGAGTCCTGGAAAGGCCATGTGCTCATTGCTGGCCTCCTGTGTCCGAGGCAGGATTTGAACCTGTGTTCCCTTCTCTACTAAGCCAGGCTCTTCTGGGGCCAAGGCAGTAAATGGGCAAATGCAAGGAGGGAAGGGGCACAGGGAGAATGATTGATGATCTGGTTTCGTTTCTGCCCACTAGCACGCATCTGAAGAATTTTAGGTAGCTGGACATGGAGGGTCCATGGCTTTCTTGTCTTTTAAGGCTTAGCTCATCATTTCTTATCAGGGAATAGATCCTGGCCCCACCACTTCTAAGTGATCCTTGGGTCTCATTACCTCCCCTGCAATCCAGCAGGAGCAGTGGAAAGAAGGCTAGCTTTGGAGGCAAGAGACCCTGAGAGTTTGAGTCAGTCAATAAACACTGAATTATGCCTGCTATGTTCCAGGCACTAGGCTAAACCCTGGAGATTACCAAGACAGAGTCGGTATGACCCTTTGTGAGTCACATCACCTCAGGGCTCACTTAAATCCAATCCACTAGCAAGTCAAGACGCTGAGCTCCAGAGGCCGGTTGTCCTCTTTGAGAACAAGGATGAAAACACACATCCCCTAAAAGGGCTTCAATTTCTGCACCTGAAAAGTGAGGTGGCTCCTAACTTTGAATCTATGATGCTATGACTTCTCTGGGCCTCAGTTTACTCTTTTGTAAAAGGAGAGAGGGAGGGAGGCCTAGCTAATCTCCAACATCTCTTCCAGTTCTGAGCTGGTCCTGCCAGTCTCCAAATGTGAGTCAGATCCATCCGCTGAACAGGTGGGCAAAGCTGAAACCTGGTCTGGCTGACCAGAGCAGAAGACCTGCATAAAAACAAGCTGGCTCAGCATTTTCCAGACTCCAGCAGACAACGTTTGCTGCTGCTACAGGGAGGAGGGCCCAGGCACAAAGAGAACCTGGGTGGCCCCAGTCCGGATGCCCCAGGGTCTGGTCCGCAGGCATCCGCACAGAGGTTGAGATGGGCCATTGTTTGCCAACAAACAGGGCAGAGAAGAGCCAGGCAGGTTAACAAGGGCTGCTCCTCCTCCCACCC
This sequence comes from Potorous gilbertii, assembly GCA_028658325.1. Classification (NCBI taxonomy): domain Eukaryota; kingdom Metazoa; phylum Chordata; class Mammalia; order Diprotodontia; family Potoroidae; genus Potorous; species Potorous gilbertii. The sequence goes on from CM053770.1 coordinate 687,222,378, forward strand.
TCCTACAGCAATGATTAACTCTGACTCCCAGGATTTTAAAGCTCTTGAGTTTTCCGAAGTACTTTTCCTTATCACCAGCCTGAGGAGGGCAGAAGTGCTGTGCATTATGCCTATTTCACAGAAGAGGAAACTGGGGCTCTGAAGCTGGGAGGGGCCTTAGAGGTCCTCTGGGTCAACCCTCTCACTTTACAGATGGAGAAACTGGGGCTCAGGGAGCTTAAGTGACTGGCCACAAAGTCATATAGGCAGTAAGTTCCCTGCTGTGCCCCCTCTCCCTTCAGGTCTCAGTTTCTTTACCTTTTAGCTGTAAATTTATGCTCTCATGAGCCTGTAACCTCTCTAGGCCTCAGTTTCCTCTTCTGTACAACGTAAGGGAGTTGGACTATTGGCCAGTAAGGTCCCTGACAGCTCTAAGTGATGAGACAAAGGAAGTATGTGTGATTTTCCCATCTATGGGGAGCCTTCATCTTGGGCATCCTCTCCTTCCATGGAGCTGACCACCCTTGTTCAATTCAGTAGCTAAGACCTCTTGAATTTCACAAAGCACCCAAGGACCCCCTTTGTGGGGGAGGCCTCTGGGGGAGTTTGGGATGAAAAATGCACAGATACCTCCGAGAGGCAAATGCCAAAGCAGAGAATTCTACACGAGAAACCGATCACATGAATCCATGATCCATTGAGTGGGCTGAATTTGGAAAAGTGAAGCCTGCTAGGACGACAGGACTGAAATAGAAGAACGTACAAAAGCATGTCGGGGCAGAAACCAAGATCGACTTCACTCCCAAAACTTGGGAAAACTCAGGACAATAAGAGAAGAAATGCACCCTGAATCCCCTGGAAGTTCGCCGGTCCTACGTGGAGTGCTTCGATTTTCTGCAAAGTACTCTGAGTCTCAAAGTAAGCAAAATTAGGGAGGAAATGGGCCTGGGGAGTGCCTTGCTGAAGGCCACGCAAGTCCTGTCAGTGAGAATCTGAACTCAGGCCCCATTAGAACTCTTCACTCTACCACCACGGGTGCGACTCCTGCCTCTGACTGTTGCTAGCTGTTTAAGCATGGTCACATCACTTTACCTTGATGAACCTCAGTTTACTGATCTGTAAAACGGAGGGGAGGTAAAAGAAACTCAAATGGAACCATATAAGTTATGTGTACTATGCCCCATGTATCTCTTCAAAGACCTCTGAGCCCCTTTTCAGTCCTAACAGTCTAGGAAGTCATGATTCCGGATAAGAAGTAAAAACACAGGAACTCCCTGAGACGACAGAGCAACAGATGGTACAGGTGTCCGGAGCCCAGCAGGAGGAGCGGGGCTGGGTGGGAGCTTGGGCCTTTCTGAAATGCTGGAGGAAAGATGTAGAAAGTAGGGCTTCCTAAGGTCACTGTGTCACTTGCGTGCTGCTGGTCATTGGCCAGGGCATAGACTATTCCGGTGGGAGTGATGCCAACTACAGCAGTGACAATCATGAGACCTGACAGATAGAGAGCGTCAAGGGTTTGCAAAGCGGTATCTAGTCCTCCATCCACTCTGCTCTCCTCGCTCCTCTCCCTGATGCTTCCTTTCCTTTACCCTCCTCCCCTCCTTTCCCTTTCCCCTTCCTTTCCCTTCTCTTTCCTCTCCCATCTCTCTTTTCCTTTCCTTTCCTTTCCCTTCCTTCTCTGTCACTCTCCACCTCTCTTCTAGATCGAGAATGTGATATAGCTAGACTGATAGATGTGAAGCCAGAAAGATGGGAATCTGAATCCTAATGCATCAGACACTTACTGCTTTGGGCAGTCACTTATCCTTCCCAAGCCTCAGTTTCCCTGTCTGTAAAATGAGGGGGTTGGCCTTGCTCACCTCCAGGATCCTGTGATTTCATCACTAGGGCAGTTTATCTAGAATTTACCCTCTTGGAGACTTTCCTGGGGAATCTCCTGAGAGACTCAATGACGTGCCCAGGGCGATACAAGGCAGGACTGATTCCCAGTCCTGCATGACCTCAACTGAGCCTTGGAATAACTCTAGGAGGTATGATACCCCAGGCATTATAATCTCTGTTTTACGGATAGGCAAACCAAGGCTCACAGAGGTGATGTCACTTGCTAGCAAGCATCAGAAGTAAAAGCCAGCTCTCTGCAGACTCAAAGATGAGAGTTCTTTAATGCTGTCTGTCTTTCTTGTAAGGGTATGCCCAATGGTAAGATTCTCCTGTTCTTAGAAACACAAAGGCACAAAGGGGTCAGTGAGCTGCTGTGGTCTCTTCTCTATTGGGGAGCACCTCAATGCTCCTGAGATGCAGGCAATGAAATCGGATTATGGGCAATGGAAGGAACACAGGACCCAGAGGCCTGGACATAGGCGACTCTGTCCCTGCAAGGGCCCTCAGAGTCCTCTGGTCCAAGTCCCATTTTACAGAAGGGGTAACTGAGGCCAAAGAGAGTGAAGGTCACATAGGCAGTATAAGATAGAGGAGGAATTTGAACCTACAACTACAAAGCCTTTTCCATCCTTCACCATCAAATCCTGTTATCTTCCGTGTGAAAAAAATAATCCCCCCAAACCTGCATTCATTATGAAGAAAAGACACTCCAAGCTTCTTTCCAATTACACACCTGTTATGAGGAATTAGGATGTTATCATCACCTATCAGACTGATAGATAATTAACGAACCAAGGTCTCTTAGGCTGGGAGAGGAGAAACAAAGACGGAGGTCTTGTCCCCTCCTCTCTGTGTCTTCTATGGTCCACGACAGGGGCATGTAGCTTTGCCTGCCTTCACAGACTAAAGGGTTAAACTTGTGCTGTGGGTAGGAGCATCACCTTGAACTCAAGTGTGTTGTGTGCTGCCTAGAACAAAAAGAAGCAACATGAACTGAAAACCTCTCTTTGGTGGGGGAGGCTCACTGTGCTTGGCCCCAGTGGGCACAAGTGGGGAGCAAACCTACAGGCAGGTCCCGCAGAGAGGAAGGAAAAAGGCAGAGTCTGACCAGCCTGCTGCCTCAAGGCTCAGGCTCTATGGCTCAGCCCATGCTGCTCCAGGGACCCCCTTCTTGCCCATGGCACCCGCCCAGCAGCTGGCTTGCCCTGATAGTTGCCAGGCACGGAGGTCATGCTCATTCTCGGGCAGCCTGATGCCTTCCACGTAAATAAGCCATATTCTGGGCTGCTATCGGAGTAGGCCAGATGGTGGTAGGGCAAACGAGCATGCCATGTTGAGAGAGACAAGGGCCCAGGAGAGGAGGAGGGTGTGCTTTCTGAGCACCTTAGGGGCTGGAGGGAGGCATCAAGAAGCTGCATTTTGGCTATGGACTTGCAATTCAGGGGTTGGGGTTAATTTTATCTGCTCCATCTAGCCCATGGGATCTGCAACCAGGTGTTCAAGATCTTGTCAATGAACAGAAGCATGATCATCCCCCTGTGAAGGACGGGGGCTGGCACCGCACAGATTCCAGAACAGGCCTGTGGCAGAAGAGGGATACACACACCCTTTACCCCCTTTACACCAGGGACATACGGCCTGATGGGATCTGCAGGGGATCCCAGGGAGCAGGGCAGACAGCAGGCTTCAGCTTGATGTTGGGGAGTATAAGGCCTACAGAAATAAAGAAATTTGAAAAGGTAAGATAAAGATACCTTAGTGTTTTTCCCTAGAGTCAATAGGGAGGTGCAAGCATCTACTATACTACGGAATGAAAAGATCAGAGCCGCGTGTGAAGCATCTTTCCATGTCCTGGTCATCTGAGCACACACTCTTTGCTCATGCCACAGTCCTCCAAGTCACAGACAGCCTCTGGGGGTACACAGGGCTCCTGCTTTGGCCACAGATGAGGAAACTGAGAATGAGGGAGGTGGCCAGTGTCAGAGGTGGACTTGGACCCTACTGCCCTTCCACCCTTTACTGTGCCAAGATACAGACAATGGACCATGCAAATGGCATGAACAGGCTCCGAGGGCATTTGTGGTGACTGCCATCTTTATGGCCCTTGACAGTCTGGGATACATTTTCATCTCAATTATTCCTGTGGTCCTAACAAATGCCCTACAAGGCAGGGAGGGTAGACAGCTTCCATGACTCACCTTAAACATAGTGACAAGTGGCAGAATTGGGTCTGATGGGATCATGTCAGACCTGAGCTGCAATCCTTTCTCAGATACTTAGTAGCTGTGTGGGTCTGGGCACGTCAGTTAACTTCTCTGGAAATAAGTTTCCTTACCTGTGAAATGGGGATAGCAATAGTGCCTCCTTCCTAGGTGAGGGTGAAATGAGTCACCACATGTCACTTGTAGACCCAAAAGTGCTCTAGAGAGGCTGGCTGTCATTGTCATGGCTGGAAGCAGCCTCCAAGGCCAGCTGAGCCATGCCCCCTGACTTACCAGAGGCTCGGAAAGGTCAGGGGATTTGCCAGAGGTTACACTGGAAGTGAGGGGCCCCAAGAGCTCTTTGTGGACACCAGAATCAGCCCTGTAGAGCTCTTAAGTCCATCAGGAAAAAGGTCTCGACAATCCCTAGTCAGAAAGGTGGCTATGGACCATCCCAGAGTGCCAAAGATGGGATACCTTCCTAAGGCTGGAGGAGGCGGAATAAGAAGAGACCACCCCCCCCACAGGAGGGATTCAGGGCTTCAGATCAGTGAATACTGGAGGCAGAAAAGACCTCCAAGATCAGTCACCCAGCTGCCAACTCAGTTGTTTTACAGATGAAGTAACTGAGGCTGCAAGAGGAAAACAGATACTGCTCCTGAGCGGTAAATGCCCAGTTCTCCTCCTTGCCAGGCTCAGGCTCTCTCCACCAGACCAGGTGGTCTCTGAGGCTACTGTGCGCATGGGAAAGATCCTCCTACAGGCAGGGGGCGGAGGGAGACGGGAAAAAGGGCTGTCTTCATTATTTGTTTTGAGGGGGAGGGGATTCTCATCATTGGACTGAACAGAGCTTGGCATCGGAGGAGACTTCTTCCTGTTTCTCTCCTGCTCTGGGTTCACACAATGAGTCACCTATCTGTCATTAGTTTAGAGGTGCTGTGACCCAGCCCAGCCAGGAACTATTTTCATCTTGGATTTTTATAAAGCAAACACAAACCTATTCCGCTCCCCACCCCCCACAATTTTTCCTCCTTTGGAGTTTTGTTTGCCTTTCAAATGGGTTCCACAGAGTCAAGACTAAAACATGGATGGAGAAGGCAGAGGTTAAATTCAGCATTTGGTGTGTTCGGGTATAAAATGCCAAGCCGTTTAGTTACTCCAGGGCTATGAATGGTCCAAAAGCCAATAAATGCTTCCTATATTTCCCGCTGGGAAACTGGGTAGATGAACCTTGTGCCCTGGGCCTTGGCCAACAGCTTTGGGTCACAGGCTGTGATGAAGGGGAGGGGCAAAGGGGCAAGGTTGCTTCCCGGAACTGGGAGCCGTCTGCACATCCTTGCAGGATGCTGCCCAGCCGCCCAGCCCAAGGGCATGGTGGCACTCAGGACGTTGGTTCTGCCAGTAAAATGGCCAGGGAACTAGCCAGGCAGGAGAGATGGGAACATTCAGAAACAGTAAGGGACTTGGTGTTATAACTCAGAAAATCCAGGAAGTCAACCGGGTGAACAGTTCTGGACTGGGGCCAAAATGATCTCTTGTGGCTCCATGGCACTGCAGTCTGGGTACCAGCTATGTGAAGCACCTACTATGTGCCAGGGACTGTGCTATGCCCTGGGCCTATAAAGACAGAAAGCAAAACTGCCTGCCCTCATGAAGCTGACAGAGAGGATAAATGCATGCATGCACAGACAGACAATGTATGCCCGTACACGCATCTCTGCACACTCACAAATACATGCATGCATTTACGGCATCTACACAAAATTAATACAAGGCAGTCTGGGTAATACAGATGGGTACTATGGGCACTTGAGGAAAGTCTTTTCATAGAAGGTGACCGGTGGAACTGAAGCTCTGGGTTCTAATCCTGCTTTGTGATCCTGGGAAAGGCACCCTTTGGGTCTTTGCTAAAAACGTCAGGGTTGGGAGGGAAGTGCTGTGTGCATGATGCCATGGTACTAACAATGATCTATCATCACTCGCCGTCCTAGTGTGTCCCAGTCACTGCAGTCTGCACACACGTTTACGGACACGATTTATGCATGTCTCACATCAGCTTGGCCGTGATCTACTAGTTCTTATTAACTCCCTTTCATGGGTAAGGAAACTGAGGCAAGCGGGGTTAAGAGATATGTCCATGGGCACTGCTGGCCAGAATCAGAGGCAGGATTTGAATTCAAGTCTTCCTGGCTCCAAGTCAGAACACTGGTCCATGATGCCATCCTGTAACATGGGCAGTTACTATCACTATTCTTCTCGAGACTGAGAGGCAGCATTGCACAGTGGACAGCAAGACAGCCTCCAAAGCAGAGGATGTGGGTGCGAGCCCTGCCTCTGAGACTGACTGGCATGTGACAAGCTCTCAGCATTCTAGGCAACTCTCCAAGAATGTAAGAACTAAGAAGATGTTGACAGATGAATGTGGAGGCACTTTACTCACACGGGAGTCCCCGACACCTGGAAAATCACAAGTCCAGGGCCCATCATCAGTGTAACAATGGTAGCAGCTAGAATTTCTAAAGCACTGTAAAGTTTGAAAAGCCTTTTCCAAATGTTACCTTACTTGACCCTCATAATAGGACTTGGAGAGATCCCCATTTTACAGATGAGGAAACTGAGGCAGATAGCAGTAAAGTGGCTTGCCCAGGCTCACACAGCTGAGGCCATGTTTGACTCCAGGCTGGCTCTCTATATAAAACATCACGTAGCTTCTTATATTCACTTTGTACTTATTTACACGTAAGAGACTAAGACTTATTTGCACTAAGAGAACATAAGTTCTTGGAAGATAAGGCCTGTTACTCTTTTATAACTCAGCACCAAGGATGGAGCCCAGGCCATATTGGGTACTGAATGAATGCTTGTTGATTACTTCTTTTTAAGCTACCAGCAAAAAACTCACTCCTTCCCCAGACAGCTGACGACATCTGAGGATGGCTCCTGTTACTAACAAAGATATTTTTGCTTCTTTGAATTAAAATCTGTGTCCCAGTGACTTCCACCCACTGATCTTTCACGCAGAGCAATCCCCTCTTTTGTAGGGTAAGACCTTCAGCTATGTCAGAGACTCTCAGACGTAGAGGGGACCTCCCTGGTCACCTAGCCCAACTTGGATCTGAAGAGGCGTCCACTCTCCATCAATGGCCAACAAGAGTGGTTGGTGGTCCTTTCCCTCTTTGAAGAACTCCAGTGATGACAAAGCTCCCTAACCCAGAAGAAGCCTTATCTGATTCTGGACATCACCAACCACGGGAAATTCTCTCTTTTTGAGTTAAATTCTACCTTTTGGCAATTTTCCCCCAGCTCTGAGTATATGCTCTAAGAACAAGTCGAGTCTTGCTTTCCCATGAAATCCCTGCAGACACTCAAAGACCCTCATGACACGATCCTAAACCTTTTCTTTTTCAAGCTAAACACCCCCTTTCCCTCCACATTCTGTTCCTTGGACTCATCAAACCAGAGGCCTTATGGATGATCTAGTGGCTCCAAGATAACAGGGTTTTGAAAATATTTTATTTCATCAATTGTCATGGTCAAAAGATTCGTTAACCAGAGGTCCAGCCATATGGAATGAGCATCTCTGAACCTGATGAAGCTAGTCCTAGGTGGGCAGTTGTCTGGTAGAAAACCCGAGTTCAAATCCTAAATCTGCTATGTGTATGCCCTTGGACGAGTCACTGAAACCTCTCTGTTCCTCAGTTTTCTCATATGCAAAATCAGGGAAATGAGAATAGATGACCTTGAAGGTCACTTCCAACCCTAAATCAATTATTCTATAGTCTAGAGTGATGTTCAAAGCCTTTCCTCCCTGGTGTACTGGTCAGCACTTGATCTCTCCTGGGAGTACATGACATGCCAAGTTCACTTCCAAGCCACAAGAAGGAACTTCCATAGCAAATATGAAGTTTCCCCCTCATCTGTTGTTAATGGATCACTTCTTTCTAATATTAATTGGTGCTTGCTCCAAGGTTTACAAACTCACTATAACATGAGCCGAAGTAAAATTGAATGCTGTAAATAAATCTGCTACAAAATAAACAACTTACAGAATTTCACAGCCAAGTGGAAATGACTTGGGGATTATCTGAGCAACTGATTGATTCCAGTTACTGATCCTAATAGTTGGCATTTCTATAGCATGTACATAGTTTGCACGCACACACACACACATATATGCACGCACACAGATACACACACAAAATACATACACATATCATTGAGTATTTAATATTCAAGTACACCTTTCCTTTAAGCATGGTGCAGTGCACCGAGCAAGGAACTTGGAGATGTGGGTCGGAAGCCTGCCTCAAACACTTAGTAGCTCTAGCACACTGGGCAAGTCCCTTTATTTATTGAAAACTCAGCTGCCTTCTGTCAAAGAAGGGAGGTTGGACGGCAAGGCTTTTAAGGCCTGTTCATATTGTTCTCTGAAATCTCCTGCCATTTGATTCAAAGAAAGCTGTTGTCTCAGTTTTTCCCATTTACTCAAGTAAGGGCCAACTTCGCTTCCCATGTCCCCAATACAGTTCCTTGAATGTGCTTTGCACACCTGACATATGGTGTCAGGTGCTTACTAAATACTGCTTGGTGGGATGGGATGATTGAGTGAAGGAAATGCTCCCCTAACTCGGGTAGATGAGCAAGTCCCAAAGTCTAGACTCTGACCCCATCCCTGCTCCTTGGGGAGTATCATGTTTGTAGAGCTCCAGTCTAGACAGGAAGGAGATCTCAAAGAGAGGTCAAGATGTCCTTCTGGCCTCAGTTTATTCAGGCTTCATCATCCATTTCTTGTTTTTTCTCCTCCCTTTCCGTCTCTTCTTCATTTCTGTGTTTCTTTCCCCTTTGCAGGCATACTGATCCCACAGGACCGCACTTTCTGCTCCACCTGCCCACAGGAGAGCCACTCTCAGTATTTTGGGATGATGGGATTCCCTTAGGCTCCCAAGTCCTTTTTACTCCACCTGCATTTTCTGTCTTTTACAGTCTTTATATTAAAATTCCTCCCTTTCCTCTTCATCAGAATTCACTTTCCAAAGTATTTCAGATGCCTCCACACACCTGACTTTCCAGGCAGCTACTTTGTGGTCCAAAGTTGGAGAGAGCTCTAATTTATTTCTAATGTATATGTAGTCATTAGTATTCCTCTTGGTTTGCCCTTCAGGCTGCAGAGTCCAGGGCTGCCTGCTTCAGTGACCTGTGGGTTTTTAATGCACTAGAAACCTGAGAGAAAGCTCTCCATCAGTATGAGTACCTCCCTCTGCTTGGGCAAGCCACCACTAATTTAAATTATTTTTCAGAGGGTCAGAGATTTAGAACTGGAAAGGACCATGCACTTCAAGCCTTTATAGACCTGGAAACTGAATCCCAAAGGAGGATCCCTGAGTGATGAAGTGAGCTCGGCAAAACCAGACCCAGAGCTTTGGACTCTGAGTTCAATGATCTTTCAACAGTTCAATGTCTTCGGACTGGAATCATTTCTGGGTGAATTTAGAGCCCTTTTGAGCAGTTTTTAATTTTCTCTGAACTGATGGGGACTGGGAACAATTCTTTATGGAGGCAATGCTTAATTCAGAGTTATGGGGTGGGGTCTTGGCTTGGGTAGGGGGCAGTGGATTGTCTAACCAGAAGGCGTCCACAAGTACTAGCAAGGCTCTGAAATGCAACATCTGTTATGAGCCTCCTTCAGCTCCCTGTGGAATGCAAGATTCCAAATCATCCCCTAAGTCAAAGAAAGCCCTGAACCACCCACAGAATGTGCCCAAATTAGCCCAAGGAGCAAATGGGCCTCTTTGATGTTCCAGGTCACCTGAAAACTCCCAGCAACTGGGAATACTAAGTGATGGATGAAAAACGTCTGCAATGAAAATCCAGGTGTGGAAACTGAGGCTGAGCTCCACTCCCTTTACGTGTCTGTCTACTATCCATGGGAGGTGGCAGTGAGGGGAGGGCTGAAGGCTGAGGTCCCTGCTGAAGTTTGTAATAAGAAAAATGATAAGTAGTGTATAGAGAGTCAGGCTCAGACTTAGGTTGACTTGTTTTCAAAGCTCACCTTTGACACCCCCCCCCCCCGTGTGTGGGCGTGGATCTAGAGGGGGTACTTTCCATAGCACTGAAATCACAAGTATGGTCAAATAATGTTTATTAACAATAACTGATACTGATATTGTAGCTTAAGTTTAAAAAAAATCTTAGGCTTTTCGGAACCTCAATTTCCTCACCTGTAAAATGGGGCTAAAGCCTATAGAACTTGTACCACACCTGTACTAGTACTTCCCACCCTCCTCAGCCGTCCACTCCCCAAGTCCCAACCAAATACCATCTACATGTTCTACTGTGCCCTCTGGAATGCCTGTTCCATACAAAATGCCTTCATCTTCAATCTTTTCTGTGGTTTCTCACTCCTTCCATCTTCCAGAGGTCACAGAAACCTGGCTGCCCCTGATGACAGGAACTTAACGGGACAGTCCCCTTAACAGGAAATCTCCCCCCGCAAAGACACTGAGACAATATACGGCAGAAGAATGAGGTGAACCCAGAGTTTATTCTATTACAGATGACCTCTTGCATCAATTATGAGAGGCATCTGCCATGTTGCAGATAAGGACTGAATCTGGAATCTGAGGACCTGGAGTCACATCTAGGTTTGGCTACTTACTACCTATAAGACCTTGGAAAGTCATCTATTTAACTGCTCTGTGCCTCAGTTTCCTCATCTGTAAAGAAAATGAGGGGCTGGATTAGATAATACCCATGGTCCCTTCCAGCTCTGCAGAGGAGTAATAGACTTCATGTGCTTCTTAAAGGAAAGGACTGCTATTTTTTTGTCTTTCTTTGTCTCCCCAGCTTTTAGACTAGTGCCTGGTACATAGTAGGCACTTCATAAATGCTTCATGACATGACTTGAACACATATCTATCAAACACCAGAGGCAGGCCTGGTGTGGTGGCACAGGTAAGGAAATTGAGGTCCAGAGAGAGAAGGTTGAACCCAGATCCCTTGACTCTAAATTGCACCCCCTTCTCTGCCCTCTACGTGGATCAAAGTCTCCTCCATCAGTTTCTTCCCCCTGAGGGATTGTGGGCATTTCTGGGTGAGCTGAGGGCCACCCTGGCAGCAGTAACAAGGGGGAAGCCCCTCTCCTCTTATGCCAGTTTCCCAGGGCTGGGGTCTCATTGAATTTAGAGGCTTGGGATGAATGTCTTCTCTGGCCTGGTACAGGAATGTGGCTCTGGGCTTTTCCCAATCCATACACAGAACATGCAGCTGGCACCTGACAGCCAGGGCCATGTTCACTGTCAGGGTAAGCAGAGCCGGGCACAGACCATGAAAACAAAACATGACAAGAGACCCAACCACTTGATGCCAACCCTTGGGACAAAGGTCTCTAACACCCAGATGGCGGAATGTGGAGATGTGTCATCTAGCCCAAGAGGATTGGAAAGACTGTGACTATCAGGGAGGTGGATGAAGCACTTCAGAAGGAGGGTGAGTGGCACCCATTTTTGTTTGGACCTCTGCACTCTTGGCATGGGGAGTGGGGAGAACAGCAGCATAGCTTGGTTTAACTCCCACCTGCAAATGGAGGACTTATTTTCCCCAAATTGCCTGGTTTTGGCATAGGGAAATCTGGGTTTCCAATTAGAGATTTGTTTCCTAACCCCTCCTCTGGCTCTTATGGTTGCATGACCCAGACTTGTCAAATGAAGGGGTTGGACCATGGGGCCCCTCAGGTCCCTTCCAGAGCTAAACCCTATGACCTAAATGTGTACAATTTCTTCTGGGTATGATGGGAAAAGCAGTGGCTCTGGAGCGAGATCAGCTCTTGAGTTATGACCCTAGAACCTCCCTGGGTCTGTTTCCAGCCTTTCCCATTTCTCACTTTGTGATGCTCTGACCCTGTGACCTGGGTTTAAATCTTCCCTCTGCCCCTCCCATGTCCCTGATCTTCAGCAAAGTTCATTTGGACTTGTTTCCTAAACTTTCGTAAAAATGGACCCACCTCATTTATATACTTGCTTCTTAAAGCTGATATTTTTATGGCACTTGATACTTGGGGAACCCCCCAAGCAATGGTAACTCCTCAAAAAAACCCGAGACATACGTCATTGGCAATATATCACCCCCATCTTATAGGTGAGAAAAACTAGGGGAGAAATGGGGCTTGCCCACAGTCACAAAGCTGAGCAAAGGTAAGATCCAATAGGCCTACACTTAGACCAGGGGTCTAGGAGCTGGGACAAAAGGTCACCAAATTTGGGTCTGGTGCCTTCAGAGAAACTCCACTGCTAAGTGGAATCTGAGTAGCAGTGTGAGAAAGATGCTAAGGACTTGGTAGGGCTCAACATTCAGAGCCTCAGTTTCCTTGTCGGTTGGTGGTTGTCCTTTGTTTTCAAAGAGGACCAAAATGACATCACCATGACAAAGTGAAGTTTCAGCGTGTCCAACTGTGGCTCCTTGTAGGTAGAGCAAGGATAACCATCCAACCCTCCATATTGGCAGGAAGTGAAAACTGAATTGGCCAAAATGAAAACATGGCAACTGCATATTCAATTGTTGGGCTGTTTGAAGGAAAGTGCCTCGTCAGCCTTAAAGCACTATATAAATGTGAGGCCATTATACTATATTACAACTACTAAAGACCACAACATTATAATTAATAATAATTCTTATATTCTAACTCAATATATAGGTATGTAACAAATCCATGGAACTTCAGATGGTGCCTTTCTCTACAGACTGTGGCAGTAATATGAATGTGGTCATTCATATTACTATGCTTGTAGCTAAAAGAGACAAACTGTATAGACTGTACAGTAATTCGATTTGTTCATGTACATAGGGTCATAACTCTGGAGATGGAAAGGAGCTCAGTGACCAGTTTAACCCCTCAACATACAAAGAAGGAAGCTGAGACCCAGAGAGACTCAGGGATGTGCCCAAGGTCACATGGCTAGTAAGGGTCAAAAGGCAGAATGTGGACCTTGGTCGTCTGACTGCAGAAAAGGCTCAGCTCTTAACCTGGGGGCTCTAAACCTATTTTAGAAACATTCTGATTACGGTTTCAATATAATCAGTTTCCTTTGTACGTTATTATGTATGTTATTTTATGCATTTAAAAACTTTATTCTCAGAAGGTGTTTCCTTGGTTTCACTGGAACATTAACAGGGTTCATGGCATGAAAATGGTTTAGAATCTGAGCTCTAGAGTCAGCATCCTTTCCAAGAGTTCCAGTTTATCACTTCAGGATATTCAAGGTCAATGGTCTATCTTCTAATTCCAAGACATAGATCCCTTAAAAAATAATTTCTTTTGTATGGGATGGAAGAGGTGGAAAGGGCTACATTTTGAAGATTATTTGGACCCAGAGTGCAAACATTCACTGGGAAACAAATACTCCATTTCCTAGCATTGGATGAAAGGTGGAGGAGAGACAGAGCTTGCTGCTGGGCTGTTCTATGGAGAGCAGCTCCAGGACATGAGGCATCATGGCATGGGAAATCTGGAGAAGAGTGAGTGAAGAGGAGGCCCTAAGACACATTGGTGGCTGATGTACAAAGATAGCCAATCAGCTAGCCTCAAAGTGGGCTATTCCTTGAGGTTAAACTGAGCCAGGCATACACGCTGGCTGCCAAGTCTTTGTCCATGCCTCCCCTCCTGAGGTCATAAGTTTTGGAGGAGCCAAAGCCTCAAACTCCTCAGAAAAGAAAGAATGAAATCCCCAGTGTCTGGCACACAGTAGATGCTTAATAAATGCTTGTTGACTGACTACAAGCCCAGGGCTCTTTCCACTGTACCATTCAATTAAATGGCTCAGTGCTGTAACAGATGACTTGGGCTATCTGATGGCTTTGCCAGTGGACGTGAATTCTGACAGGTTCCACCAAGCCAAAAGGCATCAGGCTTGCATAAAGACTGACTCATATGTCTGTTGCTTAAGGACCAGCCATGCTCAGTTCAGAGAATCTCACCATAGGTTTGGCCAAAGGTGATAAATTTTTGGCCACAGCAACTTTCAAAGATGGCTTCCCCAAGTCCCAGAGAGGTGGGGGGAGGGATTGCCCAGACCAATAAAATCACAGACCTTCCATGTTTGGAAGAAGTAACAGTGGGCTCTCCCATGGCCTCTAAAAGGGTCCTTACTTGGCAATTATAGGACACACTTGAAAAATTGTCAAAAGAACATGGAAAACCACATCTAGTAGAGTCTAAAGATGACCAGCTTAATAGTAAACCCTGGGAGGTGCTATTGTTATCCCATTTTACAGCTGAGGAAACCAAGGCTGAGAGGTCAGGTAACTTGAACATTGGCACAGATTCATTCTAAGGCTGTATTTGAACTCAGGACTTCCTGACTCCAGGTCTGGGACTGTATTCAGTCACTGCACCACCTGGCTCAGGTTGTCTGCTGGGGACTTTTCAGTTGTCAGTGGCAATCATGGAGGAAACCATTGTGTAAATGTGTTTTTAAATTTTTCCATCAGGATCAAATGGCATTTTTACAACTTCACAGGCCCTCGCTACTTAAGGGTAAGATAAGAGATGGGTCGGGTCTGTGAAAAGCCAGGTTATAAGAAATTCCACAAGGTAAGAGCCTTAGCTAAGAAGAAACACTTAAATGTTAAGTGAGTGTTGATAAGGAAGGAAAGGAAAGCTAGTGGTGAGTGGCCAAAAGTGTGACTGTACAGACAGTGATCTTTTCCTGTTAGGGATAAGATGCTGGCCAAGTAATTACTGATGGACAAGTGCAAGAAGATGAAGAATCTGTTCAGTTATGAGAGGGAACACAAAATCAGTTTTGGTGTCATCTAGTCATGCGGAAGAAATCAAGAAATTTATTTTGCTGGAAAGAGAGACAAGGAGATGAAAGAGAAATGGAAGACTGAGATGAATACCTTTCTCCCTGAAAACACAGAGAGTTGAGAGCCCTTCCTCTTTGGACAGAACACCCAGAAGCTACCGGCAAGCACAACTTAGGGAGTCTGTCAAAGACAAAGAGAGCAAAAAGGGGAACCAGATCTAAGGAGCCACTGTGGACTGTTTAAGCTTAGTAAGGAGAGTGTTTAACTTGTACTTAGGTGTTTATGTTTTTTATATTGTTGTGTCTCAACAATCACGTTTCCACAAATTCATAAAAGCAAGTAGTAAAATGGAGGACTTGCTTAAGTTTTGGTAGGGGAAACAAGGAGCTCTGCTGCCATGCTGTTGGCAGACGGGATCAGTTTGTTCACAATCCTTTCAGTGTTTCTAATGACTTCCTAAGACTGATCAAAGCTCATGGCCCATGACCTGGGTACCAGCTGCTGGGGGGATGGTGAGAGCTAAAAAGGCAAATGTGAGGGTGTGTGGTTAGCTCCTCCATCCGAAAGCTTCCAGTAGAGGTAAGGGTGGGGGACAGAAATTCACTCCCTCAGACTTTGCTAAGATTGAGGCTGGGGGATTTTCCTTTGGGAGGGAAGAAGGGTGAGTCAGCTTGACAGCTGCTTGCCGATTCTCTGTCTTGGAGAGAGCTGAAGACCTGACTAACAAAGCAGCTGAAGATGTATAGTCTAGCCTGAGTCAGAAGGCCAACCAGGGGCAGGGCGGTGACAGAAGGTGGGCCTCCCACAGATGACAGCAGAGTAGTGAGCTGCCTAGCCTCCCATGGATGAGAAGAGAACCGAAGAGAGCAACAGAGGCCCTGGGCCTTGCCCAAGCGCCAACCACCAAGCAGGTGGCCTCCACCTCTTGGAGCATGAATCTTCCAAGGATTTGCTTTCTCCACTAATGTGTGAGTCAGGGGGAGATTGCCACATTAGTTTACGGGAAAGGAAGAGAAAAGAATGATTTCATTACTTGAATTGCCATGATTTACTTGGGGTGAATTACTTCATTTGTTTGATAAGCATTTATTAAGTGCCTACTGTGTGCCAGACATAAGGCACAAAGGTAAAACTGACCCTGACCCCAGGGGCTGAAAATAGAAACAAAAGAGGGCCTCTAAAGGTGAAAAGGGAAAAGAACCTGTAGGTAGGTAGGTAAGCTCTGAAGTAGGGAAGAGGCCTGGAGGCAGGTACAGGAAATAGCAAATCTGGTCAGAACCAGAATGGAGAGTGCATGAAGAACAGGAGGCAGGCAAGGAACAGGAGGCAGGAGGCAAACTGTAAAGGACCTTCAACACCAAGCAAGGAGTAAGAGTTTATCCTAGCCAAAGACTGTTAGGTAGCTGTAGCTGTACTTTGCTAGCCTGTCCCAATTAAACACTTTGCTATTAGATTTATGGTTTCTGCCCAGCTTGCTGATAAAGCCAGGGGACACAGATAGGACACAGAATGAATATTGGCCCCCACACTGAACCCAAATAATAGTGAGATTCCCAAATGGAGTGATTTATACTGTTATTTTAATTAAAAGGGTATGTGTTTAATAAAAAACAAAAACATTTTCTGACTCATTTATACCCAAAATTGAGGATTTCTACCATCAATAAAAACATAGCTGGTGGTAGCTCTTAAAATGACTATTAAATGTCCTCAGGAAATGATCCAGTTGTATCTCTGCTTTCTTCCTAACACTCTCTTGCAGTCTGTCTTCTCACATCATCCCTCGAGTGACATGGCCCTCTCTGAGACCAGCGATGATTTCTTAATTGCCGAATCTGGTCATCTTTTCTCAGTTCGTGTAACTTCTCTGGCCCTGCTCACCCTCTCTTTCTCCTGGACACTCTCTCCCCTCTGAGTTTTCCTGCTACCTTCATGACCACGCATCCTCCGGCTCCAGGGCTGAATCCTCCTCCAGCCCTCCCCACTCTGTGGTGGCAGATCCCAGGTCTCTATCTCTGGCCTCCTTCTTTTTCTTTTCTAATCTCTTTAGTTCCTATAGATTCAACTTTCATTACTATGCAAATGACTTACAGTCCCATAAAAGTGGGTGGGTATTTCAACAGTAACAACAAAATAATAATTTATCTGATACTTTCCCACCATGAACTAACTACTTTGTGTTTATAATGTATACATTTTACATTTAATTTTCTATGCACATGCTGTTTGGACTTGGAATCAGGAAGACCTGTGTTTGAGACTCTTGCTAGGGGAGGAATAAGCATTTATGGAGCACCTATCATGCGCCAGGCCTGGTGTTAAGCATTTTTTTCAAATATTATCTTGACAGTGAACTCCTTGGAGGCAAAGATTATCTTTTGTATCACCAGGGCTTAGCACATAGTAGGCGCTTAACAAATGTTTACAGATGATGGAATGTCAATTAACCTGTTTGACTCAGTTTCCTCATCTGCAAAATGTGGTAATAACAGCATCTAACTCACAGTTGTTTTGTGGATCAACCTTAAAACACTTTATGAATGTTTTATTAAATTTATTATTATTAAAATTAACTCAGTCTACAAGCAATGATCATTGTTTCTCCCATATTTTATTGTAGACTCCTTGAAAGCAGGAAATGTTTCATGGTTGTCTTTTTCTCCCCAGAAGCTAGCACAGTACCTGGCACACAGTAGGCACTTAATATATGTCTGCTGCTGTTCTCCAGGGGGCTATTAACCACTGTCCAATCAAGGGCCAGAAGAGCCGTACTTTGGGTATGTAATGACAAGGCTTCCATGCTTCTGAGTCCTGGGTGTTGGGGTGGAGCTAACAGGCTCCAATGAGCCTGGAACAGCATCTTGCCAAACAAGGCGGCTCAAGAATGGAGGGCATTATTCTTATCCCCACAGACTGGGAGCTGTTTTCAAAGAAGTTACTGTCTTCATTTTATCCTTTGTAGGGGAGATAAAGCTTCCTGGCCCCCCTGCTGTTTAGTTAACTTGTTTGATCTGGAGGGGAGGTGAAGGGAGGGTGGGTAAGGGGAGGCCTTAGCTGTGGACCAGGGAGGGACCTGAGAGATTGGTTTGGACCAGGGGCTCTGGGAACATGTATGAGGTAGAATTGGTTTGCTTTAACACTGTTCTGAGAAGGGGTCCTAGCCTTCACCATTGATGACCAGGTGGGGTGTAGTGAAAGGCCAAGAACCCCTTAACACAGTCCAACTTCTCCATTTTACAGGTAGGGAAACAGAGTCAGAGGGGAGAAATACCTACTCAGTGTAGAGGGATATGAAAAGTGTCTGAGCTGGGATTTGAACTCAAGCCCTGTGAATCCAGTGCCATCACTTTTCCTAACACGTCACCCTGTCTCCCGACCCGCTCCAAGTAGGCTGCTTCCCTGATTCTAAGCTATTTCTGGCCATGGTTCAGAATGCCCACTGTGTCCAAAAAGGGAACCAAGCTCCCTTTATTCTATCTCCTCCAGACTCCCTAAGTGCTTAGGGGAGATTGATCAATCACACAATCCATCCATCAGGAAGCATTCATTAAGCCCGTCCTACATGCCAAGGACCGTGCTGAGTTGGAGATGCTGCAGGAGGGCCAGTGTGGCTAGACCAGGGGATTGAAGTTTAAGGGAGCCATAAACCGCAGGAGGAGCTTCAAAAGATTGGCTCCTGGAGGCCCTGGAGCTCCCTGGGTGGCGAGGGATCAGTCCTGCTCTTGTCCTAAACCACTGGGACTCCGGGGTGAAAGTGCCCAGGGACGAAGGGAGGTGACATGCAAGCTGGGAAGGACAGGCCCAGAGAATTAAGATTCTTACCCAAAGCAAGGAATTAACATGCTCAGCAGGCAGACATTCATTCTCCAACTGAGCGCCAGCTGAGATAATTAAAGGCCCAAAGGAAAGGCCAATCTCTCTCTCTTTAAATCGACTCCTCTATAAATGACTTGCTGACAAAGGCAGAATTGACCTTCCTGTTAATTAAAAAAAAATCCCCCACCCATTGTCATCCCCCCTTCTACCCCCAGCCCCCAAGCCCGGGTTGCTTCCCAAATCCACCAGAACTAAAGGGAGAATTACTGGACAACCCATTCTTAATAAGCTTGTCTGTCACATCCCTTCCCCCAGCTCTGAAGTCATCACCAGCACCGGGGGAAGGGAAAGGCACAGACTGGTGGGGGCTTGGCCAGCCACCAGCATCCTATCTCCGCGTGGCTTCGAGGGGAGTGAAAAGGAGGTGATTGGGAAATATGGATGAACCTCTAAAAATAGAGGCATTGGCAGGATTTCAGCCTCCCTCCCATCCTGGTGTGAAAATGGGCATTCACAAGCTGCAGGCGGCACCTCCGAGGTGCCCCTTCAGGGCTGGACTGAGCTTTCTTTGGATCATAGAGCACAGAAACACTCCCTGTGCGTCTGGGGGAGAGTGAGGGGTGACAGAAGTAGCCAAGCCCCAAAGCCATCCTTCCAGCCTTAAGACTTAGCATTTACAAAGTGAGGAACAGATGGAGAAGGGGGTCCTAGGT
The DNA here is from genome assembly GCA_028658325.1 of Potorous gilbertii. NCBI lineage: Eukaryota > Metazoa > Chordata > Mammalia > Diprotodontia > Potoroidae > Potorous > Potorous gilbertii. The sequence continues at coordinate 687,241,768 of CM053770.1, forward strand.
CTGGAGTCCAAGCACTGGCTCTGGGTGATCTTGGCTGAGTCACTTATCCAAAGTCCCTAAAAGGAGAGGCTCTTCTAGCTCTGAAGAGAGGACCCAAGCCCCACGATGATGGTTTGGAGCCCCAAGGTCTGTCTGCTCGACCTCCTGGTGATAGAGGCAGCCAGGAAGAATCGAGCGCACGGGCCAGGCCCCAGGCAGGAAGGCCTGGGTTCAAACCCTGGCTCAGACACTTCCTCTTTGAGAATGAGGGATAAACAGAAGCAGCTGTGGATCCCTGAAATAGCCATGCAGCCTGCCCTAGCCTCAGTCTCCCCATCTCCCAAATGGGGACGAGAGCAGCCCTGCTTCCCAGGGGATGTGGGGATAAAATGAGGTAATGTTGGTGCAGCCTCTGTAAGTGCACCATTCCCAAGTGTGCCCCATTAAGAAGGTTAGGAAAAAACAGAATTTTCAATTTACTCCACTCCGCAATTGTAAGGAGGCTAAGCCACCTCACTTTATGAAAACATAGCCCTCTGGCGATCTGGGGTGGGGGAATCATGCTAGACTGGAAGTCAGGGGAGCTGTCCCGAAGGCAGTTAAGGAGCGCTGACTAAGCACCCACTATGTGCTGAGTGCTTATGCTACTGTGTGCCTTTAGGTCAGTCACTCAACCTTCTGTACCACACTTTTCTCCTCTGCAAAATGAGGGGCTTGACTACGCAGATACGTGAAACAGCACAAAGAGCCCTGGTCCCGGAGCAAAGGGATCTGGGTTCGAGCGGCACTTCTGATGATGCCTATTAGCCATGTGACCCTGTTCAAGTCTCTTAGCTGCTGCCTGCCTCAGTTTCCCAACCAACAATCATATAGGAATGATCCCAGAGCAGTTGTTAGGGTCAAATGAGATAGTCATGGTAAAGTTCCTGGCACCGTGCCAGGCTCCCAGAGAGCCCAACACAAAAGCTAGCTATTATCATTACGTCAATCGGTTTCCTCTTCTATCAAATAGGGGGTGCCCTGGATGGGCTCTGAGGTCCCTTCTAGCTCTAACTCTTAATCCATGACTACTGGAACCCTGCAATGCCCTCCATTCTCACTTCTGCCTCTCGCAACCCTCGAAGCACCCCCTATAAGGGACAGCTAGCAGGCACAGTGGATACAGTACCAGGCCTGAAATCAAGAAGTCCTGAGTTCAAATTCAACCGCAGACATCCACTAGCTGTGTGATCTGGGACAAGTCACCTGTCTGCCTCACTTTCCTCATCTGTAAAATAGGGACAATCACAGCACTTATCTCAAGGTTGTTGTGTGGATCAAATGAGATATTTGGTAAAAAAAAAAAAAAAAAGTTCTTAGCAGTATGCCTGGAACACGGTAGGCACTGCATAAATGTGAAGTGCTATAATTATAATTTATTATTAATTGTATTTTGGTTACTCCTAACACAATATAAGAACCTAGAAGGCAGGCACTGGATGGTTTCTGAGCTGGTTCCCCAGTCCCTAGCCTAGTGCCGCCCCCACCCTCACATAGTATTTGCTGAACTGAATTGAATTACAGTTCTGAATCTGTGCCCTTAGCCCCTTAAGGAATGCACCAAGTGCTTTACAGGAGCCTGCTTTATTTTTATATTTTATTGTATTGTATTGTATTTGAAAGACTGTTGAACTGTGTGGGGCCAGTCCATTGGAACAGATACCAGAGGGTTAAAAAATGCCCATCAAATTGGGGGTTGCTGGCCAGCATGGAAAGTTTGCTCCAAGCCCTGCCTGGAATCTGGGCATCAAAACATTTACCTAAATCCAAATAGGAAAGAGATCTGGATTTTGGGGAGTGGTCTCAGGACACACATGCCATAGAAATTCTCCTCTCTTTCCTCTACCGGAACAAACACCCACAAACTCAGCAAGCTTCTTGAAGGATAAGAATATTTAGTGTGGAGTTTGAGCTGTCCAGGAATGTACGCTATGCGAACAATGCCGGCTGGCAGGATGTGCCAATGGGGAGATGTAGCCGGTTGGAGGCGGAGGCGATGGCGATGTCTGGAGAGAGGAGAGGACCTCGGCTCATGGGTGAGGATGTGGGGACTGCACTGGTGGGAGCTCATGGAGCTGCCCTCTCTAAGGGCAGGGGGCTATTCACTGATGCCTTCCCTGGGTTGGTCAGAGAAACTCAGGGCTGCAGGGGGCCTGAGGGTGCATAGTGTCAGAACAAAGAACAGAGGTGAAATACACCTTCAGAGAGCCAAATCTGAGGATGCTAAATGTTAGAGGGGGTGCAGAATGCAGAATGTATAGCCCATGTGGGATATCTGCTAGGCAAAAAGCGCAAATGATATGCTGAGAAGTGTCTCAAGGGCAAGGGTGCAAAGAGTCACTGCCCCCACAGAACCCACAATCCAATGAGGTAGGTGACAACACCTAACCAGGTACAAACAAGATACAGGATAATTTGGAGGCAGCCTTGGACGGCTGCATCATCACTAAGGAGGACTGGGCAATGCTCCTTGCAGAAGGGAGGGCTTTGGGGGAGCCAGGAGGAGAGGAGGTAACCATGGGGGAACAGCTGGTGACAATGCCCAGGGGATAGATGGAGCTCTTTGGGGCAGGTAGAGCAGGAGGCACTCTTCTTGGGACCACACAGAGCATGGATGGGGTGGGAAGAAGGAGGCGTGTAATGCGTAATTAGACAGTCAAGGTAGGAGGGGCTGGATTAGGGAGAATGTTAAAAGCCTAACAATATTTTATATTTGGTCCCAGAGGCAAGAGGAAGCCACTGGCTGACTGAATGAGGGAAAGGTGTGGGTGACACTTTCATGGCCGAATGGAGGGTGGACTGGAGTGGGCAGAGACTGAAGCAGGCAGCCCCCCATCCCTACCCCAGCAGCTAGCAATGATCCAGGTGGGTGGCAGGAGCAGAGGCTGAAGAGTATTCCAGAGATACTATGGTGGTAAAATCCACAGGCTTTGACAACAGTTGTGCATATAGAGGGTAACTGTGAGGGAGAGTGACCGGTCAAGGACCCTTAAAGCAAAACTAATTATAGCCTACCTCCTCCTCCAGGCAACAGTCTATCCACTCCACGATCTCCAGTGAGAAGGAATAGGCAATTATTAAGCGCCTCTATATGCCAGGCACCTTAGGGAGTATTTTGCAAATGTGATCTCATTTGAACTCCACACCGACCCTGAGAGGGAGGTACCACTGTTATCTCCATTTCACAGATGAGGAAACTGAGGGGAAGTGACTCGCCCAACGTCACTGAAGCAGAATTTGAATTCAGGTCTCTCTAACTCCAGGCCCACCTGGCTGCCAACCTGAGCTAGCCTTCCTCCAGTAAAAGGGAGGCCACAATTCGAGCAATCCCACTCCATTCAGGGGCCAATGTGTCAGGAAGAGGAAGTCTACCTCCTGGAGCCTTGGTCTGTTAACAAGAGTTGACCTTCCTTTATCCTGTTTCTCTCTGGATGTGTCTCCTGATGGTGGTGATGGTGACCTCTCTGAGGACAGGGACAAGATTCTGCCTTTCTTTGAGTCCCCAGCACTTAGTACAGCCCTGGTCCACAGAAAGCACTTAATAAATGCTTGCTGACTCCATGCTTGTAAAGTCAAGCAGTCAGCAAGCACTGACTAAGTCTCAGTTTACTCATCCCTAAAATGGGGATAATCACTCTATCTCCTAAGGTGGTCTGAGGATTCAAGGACATAATATCTGTAAAGTACTCAGCAGAGTACCTGGCAAACAGTAGGTGCTTAATACATGCTTGACAATGAACTGCATCCCAACACCAATGAAGCACCTGAGGTTCTGGCATGTTTGGTTACTTGTCCAAGGTCACTGAGTCAGGACTCAAACCTGGGTCTTTCCTCTCCAAATCCATCCCTCCTGATCTGGATGCCAAGGCATCCAGTTTTGCATCTGTCTAATGAGCTTGTGCATTTTTTTTCATTTTTCCAGGACCTTGGCATGTAACTCATTTCCCTTGTGGATGGGGAGCTCCATGAGGGAAGGGCCTAGGTCTCATCTACATTCCCATCACCAACAGCCTGCTCCGTACACAGCAATCATTGCTGGAAGAGTTCAGTATAAGGGTAACACGGCCACAGTACCTGGGTCTGGTCCTGAGCAGACCCCTGCATGAGCTCAGGTGACTGCATCACTGCTGTACAAAGTTCCATGAAAACAGACCTGTCTGTAGGCACTCCCGGATATGTGATCCATTCTCCGGGGTGTTTATCACATAGCTATGACTCGGGTGGGGGAGGAATGTCCTGGCTAAGTTTTCTGAAAGAGTCGATCTGCCTTTAAACAAAGAAAACAAACCAGGGCCTCTCCTAATTAGGCAAGGCCCTGCCATCTCGGGTTTCCAATTACTCAGCACGCTGTGATCTCATGGTACATTCACTACAGCAATCCCTTTAAGCTTGTGGGAGGCTCACCAGGACGCCGGAGAGTCTTTGGTGTACCTCTGGGCCCTTGCAGGGTAAAGAGCATGCATGCCACGCTCTCCCCAGGCTGGTCCCTCATTCCTCAAGGATCCTGTTTCCCCCAAGGACGGATGCACTTGGTCTAAGAGCCCTGCTTGCGACATTGCTTAACATTCTCCAGCAGCTTCTTTGTAAAATACTTTGGTTCTGCAGAGGGAGGAAGGGGAAAGCTCCTTGATCTGTCTCTGTTTTGTGGATGGGGAGAGCTAGTCTCCAAGCCTCGTCCCATTCAGTCTCTGAAACGTACTGGCTGTGTGACTGGATCGAGCCTCTCCAGGCTCCAGCCAGCTCTAGAAGACTTGGTTGAGAATCAGCTGACCTCCATCAGAGGGGGTGGGGTGCTTCTTTCCTCTAGGCCAGTGAAATCACAGGTCCAGTCAGTCTATTAACTCTGAGAGCCATGAACTGGTGGAAAGCAAAGGGACTGGGGATGGAGATGAGGGGCTGTCCCCAAAGGCTTTCCTTTCATGATCTGGAGCAGAAAGAATCACGATTTTGTAGCTATGGGCTGTGGGGCTGTCCTGAATGCACTCCCCTGCCTGAGTAAGTAACAACTGCTATATCAATCAATGAGCCTTGATGAAGCACCTACTGTGTGCCAAGCACCACACTAGGAGCTGGGGATACAGGTATCAAGAACCAAACAACTTCTTCCACAAACACGAATGTTTCTAAAGGGTGCCAAGGTTTATAACTCAAAAACAATGACTGTAACCCTAGGTTGGGTACATGTTCTCATCCTTGTTTTATAGATGAATGATCATATAAGCATTTATTAAGCACCTACTACATGCTGGGTCCTTCACTGGAGATGTTGGGGTGGGGGGAGTCAGGAGCAAGTACAGAGATCTGAGATTTCATTGGTAGAAGACAGCATCCCAAAGCAGGATAGGATAGCTTTTGCTTTGCCAGTTTGTAGCCTTGGAGCATCACATGGTATCTGACAAGAGAAGGGACCCTCCTAGGGTCACAAAACCAAATCAATTTGTCTGTGCCTCTCCCTTTCTCAGGTTGGATGTGAGCTAGGTCTTCCACACTGAGGCCAGTTTCTCTCTCTCTCTCTCTCTCTCTCTCTCTCTCTCTCTCTCTCTCTCTCTCCCCTCCTCCCTCTTTTCTCTCTGTCTCTCTCTCCTCTCTCTCTCTCCCTCTCTTCTCTGTCTGTCTGTCTCTGTCTCTCTGTCTGTCTGTCTGTCTCTCTCTCTCTCCCTCTCTCTCCTATCCCATGCAAATGTCTGAGGTGCTATAGATATAAAAATCAAAGGGAGGCAGCCCCTTCAACAAGCTTACATCCCACTAGAGGGACAGGCATTTCCCCAGGGGGTGTCCAGGGAAAGGAGCTTTGGAGCAGGCGGTGACAGGGCAGAAGGTACAGGCCTTTTTCAGTGGAGATGGTAAGGCTGATGTAGTTTTTGTTCCTTCAGTAAGAGGTACAAAGTGTAGGGGCTGAAGGTGAGGGTAACCAGGATCTGGTAGGTCGGGGGCCAACCAGAGGGGTATGGATTTGGGGCTGGGGTGGGGAGCAGGCCATATGCCTGTGTGCACACAGCTGCAGGCAGGCCGGTCCTGTTGGGTTTATGCTGGAGATGAAGCGGCTGCCAAGCTTGACCTTCAGTTGTTCGGCAGATGGCTGAGGCTAAGTAAGCGTGGGGAGATGGTGCTGGGGCCCCTTGTCCTAGAAACTAAGGAAACTCAGACGAGAAGACAGCCCAGGGTGGATCAGTGACCTGCTGGGAGCTTCCCTGGACGGGCTAAGTGCGGCCTGGTGCCATGAACCCCAGCTCCTGCCCTGGCCAGCCTCCTTCACACATACCACATGCACTGTCACCGGCTGTTCCCTACAGCCCCCCTCCTCCCACCTCCCTCAACCCTGGAATGATCTTTGTTTCAGCTTCTGCAGGAAGCCTTTCTTGGCACCCCTAACTCTGGTTTCTTCCATCTAAGATCACCCCCAAATAGCCCCTGCATATCTCTTGCAAGCACACAGCTGTCTGCGGCTTGTCTCTTACATTATAATGGGAACTTCTTGAAGTTAGGGCTGTTTTTAAACTTTCTTTGTATTTCCATGACTCAGCATGGGTGCCCTGCACATAGTAGGTGTTTCACAAAAGTTTGATGATCCAGAAGCACTTTGAGGAATCTATCACAAGACCTCAGGTCTGTCATCCACAATCTCTTATGACTAAAATGGGACAAACACATACTGGTCCCAGTACATGCCTTGAGTTTTCATTTTAAAAAAACTAACCAAACCAAAAAACGAAATCTATTTTTATTTTTTGGTCGTTTGCCTTCTTCTCTAAGGGGGAAAGATCCTGGTCAACTGAAAATGCTGTTCAGCTAGGTTTCCCTGTTTCAAGGGCTTCCTGTGTCTGCAGGATTCTGTGTTGTCCACATGGGAATCATTAACCCCCCAGGATCGACACTTCTGGGGACTGAGGGAGGGTGGGCCGGAGGAGGAGGGGTGCTGAGGCAGCTGCTGGAAAGAGGTTTTATTACCCAGCCTAGGACAGGCAGCTGCCAGGAGGAGGAAGAGACAAGAGACCTTTGTGAGAGGACTTTCTGCAAAGGGAAGAGTCAGATACCAAAAAAGGAGGTAGCCTGGGCAAGTGAAAAGGACCATGGCTGGGGGCGGAGGGGGGTGGTAGGGAGGGAGGGTGCACTGGAGCAAGGAAGGCTTCTAAGGCTGGCCTGGACCTCAGCAATCAGTGGGTCCAACCCTGGTGCCTAGTCCTCTTCCCCTCCTGCTAGCCCTAATATTTACTTAGCATATGAAAAAATAGATTAAGCACTTTGCAGACTGAATCCCAATGTAAATATCAGTGGTTCTCCAGGACTCAGTTACAAAAGATTTGCCCATCTTCATCTATGGAGGGAGTCTCCACACTGGGAGGTGTCAATACCAACTGAAATAACAAGGCTAGAACAACTCCTCCCCCAAATAAAATGAAACAAAACCCCTCTGGCACCCAGTACAGTTTTGCAAAGAGCTCTGTGAATGTATATATGCACATATATGCATATGTATATATGCACACACATATGGATGGATGGATGGATGTATTGGGAGAGCGGCAGGTAGGTGGTGTTGCAGTGGATAGAGAGCCTGACCTGGAGTCAGGAAGACCTCAGGCACTTACTAGCTGTGTGACCCTGCCCCGCCCTCCCCGCAAGTCACTTAACCTCCATCTGCCTCAGTTTCCTTAGCTGTAAAGTGGGGATAACAGTATCATCTACTTCATTAGGTTGTTATAAGGATCAACTGAGATAACGCATAACTAGCATTGATAAATGGGCCTTTAAGGTTCGCAGAGTACTGTACAAATATTTCACTTTTATCCTCACAACAATCCTGGGAGAAAGGTATTACTATTCTTATTTTACAGATGAGGAAACTGAGGCAGGCAGAGGTTAAGTGGCTGGCCCAGGATCACACTGCTAGTTCGTGTCTGAGGCTAGATCTAAACTCAGGTCTTCCTGACTCCAGATCCAACGCTCTGTCCACTGTGACAACAAAGGCACCTAATAAATGCTTGCTGAAGTTCCATAGACATCCTGCCTGCCCATCAACACACCTTGCAGAAGAGGAAGCAGCCTGGGTCTGACTGGTGATGGCTCATGTGCAACAAGTGGCTGGCTGTGGCAAGAGTCAGAGATAAGGGTGAGGAATGAGAGAGGCATCAGGACCACTGCAGTTCTTTCATCCTCAGAGCTCCCAGCATAGGGCCCCTCCTGCTCCGCCAGGGGAGCCTCCTGGGGCTGCTCACCTCACTTCACTTTGCTTCCAGACCATCTCCTGGTGCCTTCACACTAAGCTACCCTACCTCCTGTCCAGTTCTGGAAATAAAATCAACACTATCATTGCTGCAGGAAAGAATGTGCTGACCTATTCCCCACTGGCTCCACTTACCAGACCTGCCATTTTGCCTCCCTGGCTACCGCCATTTTCCTATAGTTACTGGAAGACAAAGTCAGTCTCCTTTTTATATCTGTATCCTCAACACTTAATAAACACTTTTTCATTCATTCATCAGTCTTCTACCCACCCATCTATTCATACATCACTCTATCCACTCATTCATCTACTTCATCTATCTACTCATCCATCTAGCTTTCCTTCTATCCATCCATTTACCTGCCTATCCTTCCATCCATCCATTTATTGATCCAATTAAATATCAGAGTATTTGTTTGATAAAATGTAAGCTTCTTAAAGGCTGATAATGTGTTACATCTGTCTCTCTGTTCCCAGTGCCCATCATAGTGCGCCTGGCATATAATAAATGCCTATTGCTTGATTGACTGTTGATTGAATGAATGGTTGATTTTGACCTCCAATGCACTGGAGGTAGGTGGGAGAGGAGGGATGCCCCCATGGAGGATATATGGAAGGACACGGACAAGAATTGAATGGGAAAGGGTTGGAGGGTTGAAAGCTTCCCTTCAATGAAATACAGTCACATCACCAAGATCAATACATATGCATTTGCAAAGTTAACATCCAATTTCCAATTACTGGGATGGGTGGAGGACAGGAAGCAAGAGAAGGGAAATTCCAGGAGAGTCCAATCACCTCACTACAGCTAGTAGCTTTCACCTTCTCCCAACACCACACCTTAAATGAAGCATCATAGTATTACAGATTCACAGCTGTGAAAGGGCTCTTGAACTCATCTAGTGCGGCTTCTTATTGCACAGATGAGGAAACTGAGGCCCGGAGTGACTGAGGTGCCCAAGGTCATTCCACTTGTAATGGACCACTGGGATTCACACCCTGTATCTTGCCCCTCCTAGAGCCAGAGCCCTCCAACAGCAGGTTTCCTCCCCCATCTCTAAACAGCTGCAAACAAGGTCTGAAGAGGCCAGAAGGAGGGGAAAAGAGGGGAAGAAGGGTGAGGAATGAGACTGTTCCAGTGGGATCTTGGATTTCGCTGGAACTGAAGGTTTCTTTCAGACAGGCAGGAGCAGCAGGTTGTTCTGAAGCCCAGCCCAGGCAGGATTCTGAGGCAGGGAGGACCTGAGGGAAGCTGTGGGAGGTGCCAAGCACCCGCTGGTCTCCAGCCTCATAAAGTCAGAAGGAACATTGGTCTAGGAGTCAGAAGATTTGGTTCTAAACTTGCCTTTATTATTGAGAGAAGAGATGACCTTGGTGGAAGGCAGAGAGAGCATCTCTGGCTGTCAGAAGACCTGGGTGCAAATCCCAGGTCTGCCCTTTCCTGCCTTCAAAGCACTTTGCCCCTCTGACATAATAAGTTTCCTTATTTATAAAATGAAGGAGTTGACTTAAATGACATTCAGAGGCCACCCTGAATTCAACTGATTCCATGAAGGAACATGTGTTAAGTGCTTATATAGTAAGAGCCCAAATTTGTTCTAAGGATCTTGAGAGAACGCGTAAATCTCTTCGCAAACCTTAACACTCTATGCAAATGCTTCCACTCACTGGGACTGGTAGCAAGTCGTCCATGGCGCCACCTAGTGTCCTCAGTGATAACTGACCTTTGTGGAGCAGTTAAAGTTTGCAGGGTGGGTTATCCACGTTGTCACTTGAACTTCTTTACATCACCTCTTGGTCTCCATTTTTCATAGGAGGAAATTAAGGCTCAGGGAAGCTACTTCCTTCACCTGGGTCTTCCTTTCCCTATCAGTAATATGAAGGGGCTGGACGAGGAGGGTCCTTCTGAAGCCTCCAGAGAGAAAGCAGCCCTGGTCATGGGGTTAAAAACAAAAGTGGCTGTTGCTGCAAGCTTTGTCTCAAATCCTTTTCCTTGGGCAGTAACCCAAGAAGACCAAAGAGAAAACAAAAAATGGGACCGAATTCTACCGCTTGGGGCATGATTCCCCTCGCCCTGCCCTCTCCTCCACACTCTGTACCTTATCAGTCCCTGCAACGCTGAACAGTATCACCTCATAAGCCAAGGCCAGCCCTCCCTGCTCCTCAAGGACCATCCATCTCCTGGGAGCCAGGGCTAGGCATGCATGGCTTGTGGGCCCACCTGACCTCTAGGTCCAAAGCTGGGATCACATATACCCAAGGGCTGAACACAAATGCTTGCATTCTTATTGCCTTCCCATCAAAGTCAAACAGAATCTCAACATGCCTAACTTTTGCAACATGGCATAACTAATCCAGAGGGGAAAGGCTTTCCAAACCAGGATTTTGCCAGAAAAAGACACAGGGAGTCAGTAAAGTAAGTCTGAGAAGTCTGGGAAAGTGGGAAGAGACTGTACAGACCTTTAATAGGATGTAAGCTCCCTTAGAAGAGAGACTGTTTCCCTTTTGTCTTCATATTTCTCATGCCTGGCACAAGACAGACACTTGATAAATGCTTGGTGATTGACTGATTGATCATGGAGTCACCAATGTGAGAAGTGGAAGAGACTTTATGGGCCAACACCCACCAATCCATACCTGAAAAGAAGTCCTATCGTAACATCCAGCCTCTACCTGAAGGGGCAGCTAAGGTGGCACCATGGTGCCTGAAGAGGGAGCCCTAGAGTCAGGAAGCGGAGGATTCTGAGTTCAAATCTAGCCTCAGACACTTACTAACTGGGCAAGTCCCTTCACTCTGCCTCCAAATCCTCATATACAAAAGGCAATGCCAACCTGCTCCAGCATCTGTGCCAAGGAAGCCTCAAATGGGCCGTTAGCCGTCAGACAATAATGAAGGCATCACCAAGACATCGCTGAGGCCAAGCCCCTCATTTGACGGAAGATATGAAGCTATGAATGACTCACCCAAGGAAAGAGTGGCTGAGCAGGCACTAGAACCTCTCCTGACTCCCAACACCAGTGCTTCCTCCTCCCCCACCCCCCCCTCAGCTAGACACAGCCTCTAACACCTACCAAAACGGTTATCATTTCCAATGGGCAAATACCATTAATAAGAAGTCAACCAAGTTCTAGAATGCTGAAGGATATCAATTTGACAAAACTCATGGGTGCTGGGCACTTTAAGGCTGGGCACAGAACATGCTCACAATGGCCTTCTAAATATCATTTTCCCTCTTTGTCTTACCTACCTCACCCTGAAGGAGGCAGGATGGTCTAGTGGCAAGAACCTTCTTAGTGAGTAGTTAGAAGGAGGCCTGGGTTCAAAGCCTTGGCCGCTTAGGACGTGTGCTACCCTGGTTCACTACTCCTGGCCTGAGGGGACTAGGGGATCTCCACTTCTGAGTCTATGACCCTCTAGGTTTTCTTGTGGATGTCTCCGCATGGCGAGAGGTCAGTCCAGAAGAACCCTTCTGGATTGAACAGATCTCAGGTACACAGAAGGACATTTCATGGGAGGCTGCCAGGTTGTGCAGTGGGGAGAGCACACTGAAAAATTCTGAGTTTGTAAAACTGAAGGTGAGAGTCACTGAGCTCTCAGCCAAAAAGCTCCAACAGTGTTCACGTGGTCAGTAGAAGCCTGAAGAGAAATGGGAAGCTAAGGGCTCCCTCTAGTGTCCATTCCTCATCAGTGCACTGTTCACTTAGGCAGATGCAGAGGCTACACCATAGAGTGCCCCTGGTCTGATCTTCTTCCTGTCCTACACCTCCCTTCAAATACTGGAGGGTAGGAGGGAAAGGCATCATAGGACTGGGGAGAGCCCTGGATTTGGGGCCAAAGAACCTGGCTTCTAACTCTTGTTCTGCTGCCTATGGCCAATGGGACATCTCCTGCCCCTCTCTGGGTCTCTTGCCTCTTCTGAAAAAAGGAGTGGATGGACCTAGGGCAGTGCTGTCAAAACCACATAAAAACCAGGTCCATTAAAACACACGAGGACTCCTGGAGAAAACCACCTGTGAGCATCCTCTAAGGATATATTTTTATAGTATATACTATATACAGTATATAGTATAGTAGTATATTCAGGTAAAATATTTTTATTTTATTTTGTTAAATGTTTCTCAATTATCCTTTAATCTGGTTCCTGGGTTTGACTCCTCTGGCCTGCGTAGCCCCTAACGTCTCTCTGCCAGTTCTAAGTAACCTAGAGGTCACTTCTGGCCAAGATTCTTCACCTCTCTCAGACTGTTTCTTTATCTATAAAATGAGATAATGATAGCACCTACTTCACAGGATCACATGAGATTATTTTTCAAAGCACTTTGTGAATCTTTGAGTGCTAAAAAAGTTTTAGATATTAATATGACAGCATATAGAATAACATATATAAATTAATACTATATATACATTTATATAATAATAATATAAGGTTCATATAAGGCATACATTTAATATAATAATATAAGGTACAACAAAAAACTCATTACATACAACACAAAACATGACACAACATGTAACACAGTGACACACATTACCATAGACTACGTCTATTGTTAACATCATTCTTATCCTATTTGGGCTTCGCCTGGCCCTTCTTGCACCAGTGACCCCAGGCAGGCTGCCAGTTCCCAGTGACGAGCCTGTCCCGCTCTGTGAGGCCTCCATTTCATCCACCACCAAGGCCTTATTTCTGTATTTTCCATTCAAAGTCTGATAAAAGGGTTGGACAGTTCTTTGCTGTCTGGTCAACAGTGACATCATGTGGTCAATGAAAGAAAGTCAAAGTCTTGGCTTTGTTTACCCACTCATGTTTGACTCAGACATACAGAGGAACAGAAAAATAATCTGTCAGGGACCTCTGGGCCTCACCTTTTGGAATGGGGCTAGGGAAGGGGATGCTCTAGGGCTTCAGATCTTCCAGCAGAAGGAAACAGAGCAGGAAAATCCATCAACACTGAATTTTACAGATACGTGGGTCTTTCAGAGTTCCTAGGAGCACAGATATGCTAAGACAGAAGGGGTCTGAGACACTGAGTCCAATCCCACTCATCTTATAGAGGGGGAAACTGAGGCCTAGAGAGGTGGAATGATTTGCCCAGGGTCACCCAGCTAGTTAAGTGTCTTCAATGGGATCCAGACTTGAGTATTCCAGAGTCCAGATCTAGTGCTCTCCCCATTGGACCTTAATGATGCCCTACAGATGAAGAAATGCTAAACCAGGAAGGCACAATCCAGGGGTCTGCCCTCTGGAAATGGCCCTTCAGGGCCAAAGGGCAGGAATGGCCCAACTCTGCTTTAAATGCACTCAGGACAAGTCACTATTTTTGTGGTCTAAAGGAGGGGATAGCAAACTTTCCTTGCCTGGAAAGCACTGCCTCCTGACCTTGGCCTTGGAAAGTCTCTCAGCTCCTTCAAAATCAGCTCAAGAATCATCTTCTGCATGAATTTTTTCCTGAACCTCCAAAATGTCAAGGTCTCCTATCCCTACTATGCTGCATTTGATTTTTATTTCTTCTGGGCATACTTCATGGACATATGATGTATCAGCCCTCACCCCCACCCCCCACCTTCCTAGGACAGGCCTCTTCCAGGGTAGAAAGATTTTCATTTTTGTCTTTGTATCCTTAGCACTCATCACAGTGCCTGGTATACAGTAAGTACTTAATAAATGTGTGTTAACTGACTAAAGTGTCACATCGGATCCATAACTCTTATTTTCTACCCTGGTGAGTGTGAGTTGGAGCTGTGGGGGGTGGGAGGTGGAGGTCTGAAGAGTAGATGGGGTAGGTATGAACATCCTAACAAGGTAATTCAGTCAATAACTTTATTAAGCAACTACTATGTACCATGCATTGTGCTAAGGTCAACATCTTCCCTACACAAATCATCCCTACAAAAACTCTTGAGGCTGACTCAACGGCATCCCTGCAAGGTTTTTATCAGCTGTAAACATGGAGGTGATCTCAAAGGTACTACACAATTCTCAACCTAGGATTCCATCATCCAGTCTCTGCCAGGGAAAATGTAATCACTTGCTGTAAGAGGAAGTCCACTCCACTCTGGGAGATCTCTATCAGAAAGCTTTCCTTGTACTGAAGCAACATTAGCTTCCGGCTATCTTTTGTCACAGTTCAGTCATTTCAGTTCTGTCTGACTCTTTGTGACTCCATTTGGGGTTTTCTTGGCCAAGACACTGAAGGCCTTCTCAAGCTCATTTTACAGATGAGGAAACATAGGCAAACAGAGTTAAGTGACTTCCCTAGGGTCACAGAGTAAGTGTCTGAGGTGGGATTTGAATTTGGAGAGATGAGTATTACTGATTAAGTGAAGTGCTCTGTCTACTGTACTACCCACGGCTCCCGCCTCTCCTTACCTCCTGGTTATCAGATTAGAGACCTATCTAGTGTCTGGAGCCAGGGCCCTTCAGACTCAAAGATATAGCATTCGGCCTGCTGAGAATGACAGGGAGCTTTTAACCAAGGCCAAAGTGAAAGTCAAAATAATGCTCTTCCCTGAGGTCTGGGTCTACCTGCGTCTCTCTTACCTATGACAGGATACTTGAAGTCTCAGAACCAAGGTCTGATCTCCATTGGCAGAGAGTTTCCACCCCAGCAGGTCCCTTTAACCAGTGAAATCACAGGCCCAAAGGTCCCTTCCTTCTCTGAGGAACCAGTGAGATAATACATCTAAAATGCTTGGTAAGTTTATTAATTTATTATTTTTATTTTTTATTATTAATTTATTAATTAAGAGATTATCAGTGCTGCTATTCCAAGCAGGTAGCCTTTTGTCCTTCTTTGGGAGGCCCAAACAGTTGGACACACAGAACTCTGTGAAGGCAATGTTCAGAGAGTCAGAGCGGAGGGTGGCCTAGGCCCCCAGCTCCAGGACCAGACCTGACTCGACCTCCTCAGCTCCCTTCTTTGACTTTCTAACGGCTCCCAGAGCTCCCATCACTTTCCTTTCCACCACTGTGTTTCTTCTGGTTGGTCTGATGAAGGTCCAAGAAAAAGAAAAGAGAAGTTCTCATCTCTTCCTGTTTTCCAAGAAATGAAACCACGCTGGGCTGGATGACCCCCCTGCGACCTCATGGACTGGGGAGGCTGAGGATACAGAATCCCTTGAGCGCAGGAGTTCTGAGTTAAGCCAGCTTGGGTGAATGCATTAAGTCTGGCATGACTGTAGCAAGACCCTAGGAATGGGAGAACACTTGGTTGTCTAAGAGGAGAGGAAAGCTTCCATGTTGACTGCAGTGGGTCTAAGCTATGAGTCCCCCTTGAATGTCTAGCCTGGCCAACATAGGGAGACTCAGGCTAAAAAAAAAAAAAACACAAAACCTAGAAAGGACAACAGAGGCCAAGCGCTTGAACCCTCTCATTTTGTATGGGAGAAAATTAAAGCCCAGAGATGCCTGGCCATTTGCCCAAGGCCACACAGCCATAGTGGAGTGCTCTGCCCCTTAGGATACCTAGCCCCTACTCCTGCTGCTACATGTCTGGAGCTCCAATTTTCAGCCTCTTCGGCCTAAAGCCCATCTGGAGAATGGGTCTGTCCAATTCCCACCACTACAACAGAACCTCCTCTGATGTTGCATGAGGACAAGGAGAAACCGCTTTCTCTTAGGTCCTTCCTGCTCCACCTGGTCAGACTCCAAGGTCAGGCCCAGAACGAGTCTGTCTGTCCAGACTGGAGAAGACCCACATTTGGATTAGCATCCTGGCCAACGCTTACTGAGTGACCGCTGGGAAGGCTCATGCCTGGCAGGCCCAGAGGGATGAACCACTGGTCAATTCAACTCTCAAAGGGCAAAGATGTGCTTCCGAGATGGGAGTAAAAATAGACAACAGCCAGCATTTAGATAGACTCCTGTTAGGAACACATTCGGAGCTAAGAATATTGGCTAACATTTATACAGAACCTACCAGATGCCAGGCACTGTGCCAGGCACTTTACGATGATTACCTCACAAACAACCCTGGGAAGGAAGTGCAATTATATCCGCATTTCACAGATGAGGAAACTGAGGCAAGCAGAGGTTAAGTGTCTTGTTCAGGGCCACACAGCTAGAAGCATCTGATGCCAGGCTTGAATTTAGGTCTTCCCGACTCCAGGCCCAGCACTCTCTGCTCTATCTGCTGTACCACCTTGCTGCCCAAAGTCCTTCTGCGGACTTGTGATACCATTAGTCAGTCAGTTCAACATCCACAAAGCATTTCCTCAAAGGTTCATTTCCAGGCACTAGACTGGCACTAGAGGCAAAACCAGCCCCTGCCCTCAAGGGGCTTATCGAACTCGAATGGTTGGGCCAAATGCTGAGGCTCTGTGCGAGTGGCGTGACTGAGGGCTCCCTGCCATTCTCATGACGTCTCCCACCAACGGGAGCATCTGGAGTAGCCCACCAAGTATGGCTGGACCTGACATCTGTGCATGGATTTAAGAAGTCCTCCAACTTAGATAGGAAAAAAAAATTGCTTCTTCATTCTAAGAGAATTGGTTATCTTACAATCCTACGTATTTTATGCATATGAAAACACAGTTCTGAGAAGGGGTCCATGGTGGTGATCCAGCTGATGGCCAAAGGGGGCCATGCCTCAGAAAAGTAGTAGTGACTCTTGGGACCGCACCTGGCTTCTACGTGGGTACATGGGACAGCTTCCAAGCTAAGGGACAGACATCTTTGCGGAGACATGATTTAATTTGGAGAGCTGTTCATGCAATTTCTTTACCTCTTTAACATCTGCGACAGATGCTGGTTAATAAATTTCAGTAGTTATTCTCATCAGGACCACTGGGAGGAGAGACAAGTGAGAGCCCCATTAAATTCTTTCTTGTGTGTGATATTTCTAATGGGTACATTCACAATGACAAAATTCCAGGACCTTGAGATAGAAATCAACCATAATGGATTAGGCTTACACCACTTCTCTAGCTGAAGGGGTGAAGGGGGACTGGGAGAGGAAGGTGGGAGTGAGGAAGGAAACATAGGAAATAATTTTCTACTGAGGTGGCCCTTTTACTGTGGGATGAGAAGTTAAATGAATGTAGGAAAGGAGCCTGAGTCACAAAAGGATTCATGAAGCACTTGCCACATGCTCTGGGCTAAGGGGAGGGACCCACACAAAGGGAAAACCATGGCCCCCCATTTCGAGGAGTTCCCAATCTAGTAGGCGAGACAAAACGTAGATAACTATGTGCAATATATATCATAGACAATACGGTGTTGATAATGATATATTATTATTAATAATATAATTATACAAAATATGCTTAATAATTATAATATATTAACTACATATCATATAATAATATATACTATAATCCACCTATCTATTCATCTACCTATCAGTCCATCTACTTATCTATTTATATCTATTTATCTACCTATCTGTTTATCTTGCCTATCTATCCATTCATCTATCTAGTAATCCATTACGTATCTATCCATTCACCTACCTATTAATTCACCTGCTAGGGCAGCTGGGTGGTGCAGTGGATAGAGCACCAGTGCAGGAGTCAAGAGGACCTGAGTTCCAAATCTCACCTCAGACACTTGACACTCACTAGCTGTGTGACCTTGGGCAAGTCACTTAACCCCAATTGCCTCATCCTGGGTCATCTCCAGTCATCCTGATGAATCTCCAGTCACTGGGTGGCCTGCACAGCCCTCACTCACTCAAAGTCAAGTGCAAGTCATGTCATCACTTCTCTGATGGCATGGTCTTCTTCGGCAACGAAGGACGAACACACACTATCCACTTACTTATCTATCGATCCAAGTAATATATTTATCCATCCACTCATCTGTCTATGAAATTTATCTGCCCATCTACACCTATTCATTCATCTACCTATCAATTCATTTATATCCATCCATCCATCCATTCTAAGTGGAAGGTAATCTCAGAGGGAAGGCAGTAGCATTGGGGGAGAATGGAAAAGGCTTCTTGCCTTTGATTTGAACGGAGTCTAGCAGAAAGCCAGGAGGAGGATGGTAGGAGAAGCATTATGGGCATGAGGGTTAGGTGGCATGCCCTGTATGAGGACCAGCCAGGAGGCTGGTGTAGCCCTTGACCTCACTCCTTCAGAGAATAGTGATCCAAAGTGGATTCCCCTCCTTTGTATGAAGCCCTTATTAGTGTCAGGCTTGTGTCCCTACTGTCCCCTGTATATATTATGACAGATCATAGACAGGCCCTTAGAGGGCATCATGACACAACATACCAATTTGTAAATTCTTCCATGGGAGACCCTTCCCTTCACTAGTGTAGAAAGCAACCCACAATGTGTGGCAGCAATGTGGAGAGAGGGCTGGAAGAGATTGAAGAGGTTACCTAGGCCAACTGCCTCCTTTTACAGATGAAGAAGGTGACTGGCTTGAGGCCACACAGCGAGGGATGACATCCCAAGGATTTGAACCCAGGGCTTCTGGTTTCTTTCCTCCAAACCACGCTGCCCTTCGATCACAGAGGGAATGAGTAATGAGCTGCTAGCTCACACATTTTCAGGTGGGACCTCTGGTTTCATCAGTGTGGGGAGCTTCCAGTGAGGAAAACCCCTCTACCCTACAAGTGTCAGCTTCCACTGGATGTGAAATTGAGGGGACCTGGTATGATGCAGACTGATTTACTGCATGAATGCCTCCACAGTGTCACTCACTCCACTTTACAGCTGAGGAGATGAAAACTCCTAGAGATGTTATGACTCCCCCTGCTCCCGGAGCCAACAAAGGGCAGATCTTGGCTTAAGCTTGGCCCCTTCTCCTTCTCTGCTTATCTATCTCTCTCTTTCTCTGACTTGAAGCCTCCTGGCAGGGGTCAGCTCCCACCCCTGGAGAAATTCCACAGCTCTCAGAACTCAATAAGCTTAGCTTGTGGACTGATTGGTCACTGGAGACTTGTTTCTTCCACATCTTTCTTGTTTCACCAAGTAGACTCTAAGCCTCCTGAGGGCAGGAAACATGATTTATCTTTCCCTGTTCTCATTGCTGAAGCCTCCAAGCACACAGCAGGTGTGCAAATATAGCTGCTAACCAAAAGATCGACCAGGGATGCAAAGACAGGAACAAACGTGCTCAAGGAGTATATGGTTCACCAGGGAAACAATACATCTGCATGGAAATCAATATAAAACATACCCCGAATGACTAAAAGGTACTGGTCGGGGGAGAACCAGTCAGGGCGGAGATTATGGAAGTCCTCAAGGAGGAGCTCTGAAGAAAGCTGGGGATTCCAAGAGGTAGAAATGAAGATGGGACATCATACCAGGCATGGTGACCAGCCAAGGCAAAGGTTCAGAGGGAGGAGATCAGCCATAGTTGCTTTTCTGACATCTGTTCTCCATCTCCAGGACACATCCCTATCCTGGACATTCCCATTCACAGAGCTACAGCATGGAAGAGATGGCAGGACTGAAGGGCTCATCAAGTCCTTCTTAGGCCTGAAAAAGTGCCCAGCAAGGACAAGGGGTCATCTGGCTTTTGCTTGAAGGCCTTCATTGGAAACCACCTCTTCAGGCTGCCCACTCTGGCGCTGGACCTTCCAATCATTAGGAAGCTTTCTCTCACCTTTGACCTGGGATCAGTGTAATTCCCTTTCCTACACAACGGCCCTTTAACTATTTGAAGCTAGTTTCAAATTCCCACCTCCTACCCCAAACTTTCCTTCTACAGTTTCTCCTAAAGCCTTTTAACACCATAGGTGTTCCCAGCTGGGAACCTAGGTTTGCAGCAGGACAGGCCTCAAGAGCATTCCAAGGTGGCCTCAGATACTTCTTGGCTGTGTGATTCTGGTCAAATCACTTAACAGCGTCTGCCTTGGTTTCTTCATTGATGGCCTCTAAGGTCCCTTCCAGCTCTAGCCCTATGATTGTAAGGAAGACCAAGATGGGGAACAGTCAAGATGGGAAAGGACCAAGATGGGGAAGGACTTGAGTGTGCATCTCATGAAGCTCTGGGGAAGAGAAGCCTTGAGGGGGGCAGACCATCCCCTGGAAGGTGGGCAGAGACTGGAGGTACTACTGTGCTCTGACTCTGAGATGCTATGCCTCTCAAGAAGACCCAAGATCCTGTCTGCTTCACTGGCTTTCTCCTCTCACTACCACCAACTCAGAGGAAGGTTACAGCCCACCAAAAAGCCCCTCAGCTCTGGTCACACCTGTCTCTGCAAACCTCCTCCTACTCACCTGCTTTGAGAACCTGGCATTTGCTGCTCTTCTCCACCCCTGGTGCAAGCCTGGTCACTAACAGCACTTTGACATGTTACCAATGGAGGGTCTGAATGCCGGAGAATGCTCTGAATTACAAGATTTTGGATTAGAGGGGCCTTGTAATTAAATGGATATAAAGAGACCATTAACACAGGCAGCTGCCTTCCCAGTGGATTAATGGGAAAATACATTCAACAACAGAAAGAGGGATAGAGTTGACAAGTAAAGAGAGATGCCTCAGTTTCCCTCTCTATAAAATGGAAGGGTCAGACAAGCCATCCTCTGAGGTTGGGACCAGATATTCCCTACAGAAGCTGACAGCTGGGGACTGATTAGTCTACTTGTGGCTGGGCCAATGCGGGAAGGAAGGATTCAAAGATGGGGGATTCACAGAGCTGCATCCCTCACCCATCCTTCCCAGAACTGGACTGGCAGTTCTTTCCTGGTCTCCCTTAGGACTCTCAGCTGATATCTGAGAGGAGAGAAAAGTAAGACTCCCACAGAGCCTATGCCCTTGGGGGTAGTTTTTAAAAAAAAAAAGCGCAAGTCCTGTTGCCTGGGGCAATGGGTTTCTGTATTCCTGGAATAAAAAGAGAGCAGAGCCTGTGGGAAAGGGGGAGGGGGGGAAGAGGAGCGTCCTCAAGAGTCATTAAACAAGGATGTCAAATTCTGGATTTTTTTTAAAATTTAATTTGTTGGCTGTGTGTCTCTTTTCACCTCCTTGTTCTCGAGAAGAAAGCAGTCCCTGGTGAAGAAACAATCCTCCAGTATGTGAGAAATGAACAGGCCCTTAACACTGTGCCTCCAAAGGTCTCCAGCTCAGGCTTTGGGGGGATGGCCAGGACACAGAAAGAATGAAAAACAGTTCCTGTCAAAGTCATTGAAAATGTCCCTAAGGGAAAAAAATATCCCCATGAGAATCAAAGGCAGAACCAAGGCTAAATATTTCTAGCAGCATTCTTGGGGCTTTGCAAACATCTGGCAATGACCCACGCCAGGACAGCCACAAGATGGTGGTCTGAGGGATCACAGACCTCCAGGCAGAAGGGACATCATTTTACAGAAGAGGAAACTGAGTCCTAGAGCTCACATCCCAGAGCCAGTAATTGTCAAAAGAGGCAGGTTTCGAACCAGGTTCTCCCGACTAGAGGTCCACTAGTGCAAGTTGGACAACAGGAAGTGAGAAATGAGAAATTCAAAGCCACGAAAGGAAGATTTATAGGAAATGACATGGAATAAAATAATGGGAGGAAAAGGAATAATCTGCCCAGAGGTCTCGACAGTGAAGATGAAAAGATGACCGAAAGATAACCAGCTCACTGGGGCCAAGAATCTGCTAAGGAAGGCCACAGGGCTGGGAGGACTGTGGAGCAGGCTGGCTGCTGCCCTGGCATTGTGCCACAAGTACAGATCAGTCTGGGGGTAGGAGTGGGGAAGGGTTCCCCTCCCCTCCCCCAGAACAGGAGGCATAAACAAAGGAGAGGCGAATTGAGAAATGAAGGCTCCATTTGGCACCAGAAGACCCTGCCTCATCCACCTGCAACAGTATGACCTTGGGAGAAAAGGACTTTACTGTCTGGATCACAGATTTAGAATCGGTTGGGACTTTATTGATCATCCATTCGTACCCTCTCCTCTTCCCCACTCTTGTTTCATATGTGAGGAAACTGAGGCCCAGAGAGATTGTGGCTTGGTCATCAGCTAATGAGTTCCTGAGGCACAATTCAAATCCAGATCCCTCCTCTAGGACAGGTACCTGGTATCAGTTACTCTCCTCACAAATATTTATTTTGACTGGGATGTAAAACGAAAGAGCTGGACTCAATGCCCTCAAAGGTCGGTGCTCTCCAAGGTCCAAACCTAGGATCTTTCACATGTATTTTGTTTTCCTAAACATCATCATGCCTCTGTCTTTCAGCTAGAGTGTGCCTTAGAACAATTCCCCAATAAATAAAATCATTTCTGTGAAAGCAAAGCCAATGGGATTTTATTTTTAAGGTTCTTATTATAATGCCAACCTGTGTTAAATGAATCAGGTTGGACCTGCCAGTCAAAAGCTAAAAGCTTCTAGAAAATGAACAAATCCACAAGGTTTTCTGCATACATGAGAAGATAAAACTATACAGGAAGACTGCCCTTTTCCCCTCCCACTCCCCAGCTCCCTGCAACTGATTTCCATTTTGACTTTTAAAAAAGAATTCTGAAAACATAAAATTGTGAAAAATGGTACCTGCTTAGCCTCGCTCTGATGGCAGCCCTTCGAGTGGCCAGCGACAGTCCAAGGACACGCGGAATTAACAGGAGCAGAGATGAATTACAGCCCCGCACTCAGGCAGCATCCGCCCGAGCTCCTAATCTAGACTCTCCTAGACATGCTTGGCTGGGAGGGGAATATTTCTGACATTTGCTCGATTCCAGGTCACGGCCAGTAGCAGAAAGAGCCAAGGGGAGAGAGACAAAACAGCCTCCCAAGCACTGTGAGCAGCTCAGCAAAAGCAGCCGCTGCTGGTGGGAGAGTGAGTAATGTCCATTACTTATCGGTAACAGCCGCATCGCTGTCCCCCCGGGACTGAATGGGGGGGACCCAGAGTTTCTGCAATAGAAATCCATTCTGAATGAGAGCGTTTGGAAAGCACATTTAAATTCATATTAGTGACTGGTCCTAGTAGATAATATTTTTAAGATAATCTGAAATGATTCAAATTTTCAAAACACAATTGTGACAGTCTTCCACTCTGAAATCTAGATGAGGTTATTTTGGGGGAACACAACAACAGATTTGCTCTCCAATCTACCCAATGCTGACGTTTCTTCCAGGATTATTGATAATGAGAACAAAGGGCCTGCTTGTACACTCCAATTCCTACTGGAAGGCTGGGGATTCTTAGAGCAGGTGTTCCTGTCTGCTACTCCAGGGGGCAGAGCTGTGCAACATTTCACTGAAAGGAGCCCTAGGTTTCTGCAGAGAAATTGGACATGTTTTTCCTCTGCAGGATCCTTACCCAGCCTTCTCTTTTCTCCTGGCCACATTTTCATTCAGAGTGAATAGCCAGCACTCCACAGCCTTTATTTCTGCCTTTTTCCCTGGTACAATCCAAGAGAAGGGGGCATACTGCAGGAGAGGGAAGGAGGGAGAAATAGAAGGGGGATGGGAGGGATGATAGAGGTGACCAGGGTCCTTAGAAAGGAAAGAAAGAAGAAAAAAAGGAAAAGAAGGGGAAGAAGGAGGAGGGTCCTTCTGAAGGGAGGGATGGAAGCTTTGACTGGGTCAGATCATAGCTCTTCTATCCTACCCCCACTACCCCATTTTAGAGATAAGGAAACCGAGGGGCAGAAGGGCTAAGTAGCCAAGGTAAGGCACACACTGCCTCCTTCTGCCATTGGAGGGCTGGGGCTGGCCAATGCTAAGTGAAGTTCGAGACCAATTCTATACTCCACTTTGCAGAATTCTGCCTCATGCCAATTTCTAGTGGAAGTCTCCTGCATACAGGGAGGTATCTGCTCCTTGCCCCTACTCCTCTCTGTTCATCCTGCACCGGTCAGTCTGTGTGACTATGAGAGCCCCTGGAGGGCTTCCCGTTGCACATCCTCACTGTGGGAACTCTCCCCTCTGCACCCACTGCAGACTCCAGGCCAGGAAGGAGCCCAGACAGGCAGCTCCTGGCCTATATCCTCACAAAGCACAGGCTGTGAGTGTGTGTGTGTGTGTGTGTGTGTGTGTGTATGTGTATATATAATACATATATATATAATATATATATGTATGTATGTATGTATGTAGCACGTGTGTGTGTGCATGCGGTGTGTGCGTGTGTGTATGTAGTGGAAGGCATGCTTAATGTGAATCAGGAAGGGACAGTTCCAAACCAGATCCTGACATTAGTTGGGTGACTGTGGGCCAGTCTGGACAAGCTCTTTGAGTCTCAGTTTCCTCATCCGTAAAATAAAATTCTCCGTATTTACAGATAATTACCAATTATCTGTAAAATAATAAACAGCCCTCAAGGCAGATGGATGGACACTGAAGTACGTGCTAAATAAATGTTTGCCAAATGTCTGACGCTGGTGATCTGTACAACAGGCCCTGAAGGACCCACCTCACAAGGGCTGTGGAAAGGGTCTAATGAAATAACGTACTTTATGTAAAGTGCTCTGTAAACTTTTAAGTGCCAATTATCATTAATACAATATTATAGTATTAACAACAGCAATTAATAATGAAGGGGAAGGCATGGAGTCTGCCTGAATTCCCCTTCTCCCAAATTAAAGTATGACTGAATGAATAAAAAACCAACAGGAAATTCTTTCTTGAGAGCACTGACCGTGGGCCTTCTGGATTGAGGTCTTTCTACCCTAGGAGGACCTGGCGTATGTAAGTCTGAGAAATGATTTTCCATTCATTTTCTTATTCATTCATTCACTCATTCACTCATTCACAGCATTTTTCTTTCATTTAAAGACTAGACTTCTAGCAAGGAGTCATGAGATTCCTGCTTCCCACCCCCCATACACATCCCCCTACACACATATGTGCCAGGGCTCTTCACTAAAGCAGGATGAGGTAGGAAAACAGTACTGCCCTCATTTTATGGATATGGAAATGGGTGCAGGAAGATTCAAGCTTTCCCAGCATCACCCAGCTGGTATATGGAGAGCTGGAGCCAGAAAGAGCCGGGTATGAATTCTACTGAGGCAAGGCTGGAACTTGCGGGGTCTCAGTTTCTTCACCTGTCAAATGAAAGGATTCAAGTCAGCAGTTTCCAGGTTTCCCTCTAGTTTTAAATCTATGACTGTGTCCTGAGTCTGGGGAAACTGAAGGGTCCTTAGTTCTGTCAAAGGGAAACTGAGACCCAGACAAGTTGGCCTAGTTGTCCAAGGCCATACAACCAGTGGTGGCCATGAATAAATCAGTCAATAAACACTTATTAAGACCTACTGTGTCGCAGGAACTGGAGACACCGAGAAAGGCAAAGGACAGTGCAGCGGTGGAGAACCAGTGGCCTCAAGGTCACGTGTGGCCGGCCCTCTAGTCCTCAAGTGCAGGTTCTCCACCCAAGGTCTAGTCCCTGCCCTCAGTGAACTCACAGTCTAATTGGGGAGACAAATATAGAGGAAAAACTAGGAATAATCAAGAAAGGGAAGGCATTAGCATTAAAGAGAGCAGAGTTGGGTATTTTAATAGCTGCCACACACAGGTTTATACAGCTGTTTACATACATTATCTTACAGATCTGGTGTGATAATCACTATGGCCATTGTTATGGTGATTCTTACAAATGAGACCAGAGGAATTAAGTGACTTGCCCTAGGCCCCCGACTACTCAGTACCAGAAGCAGAATTTGAACCCTGGTTTTCTGGATTCTATGAACCAAGGCCTCCAGGCTCTCTGGGCGATGGTCTTCCCTTTGCCTCCCTGGGCTTTTAAGGGCTTCTCTGAGGACTGGCGAGTTTAGGCCCCTCATGTTACTGATCTCTCCTGTGAGCCCAATTTGGGTCCAAGAAACTACCATTCTCAGGGAAGCTTCAAGGCAATGTGTGACATGCCCCTTCTTTACCTGCTGTGGCCTACCCACAGAGCAGTGGAGAGGCACAAGGTTAGGGTGAGAAGGTTTTGATCTAATTCAAAAAGCCATTGTTAAAACACCTACTCTATGCCATGGACTGTTTGCTCTAGAGCCCAAGAGACCTCAGAGGACATCGGGTCCAACTCTCTCATTTTGCAGATGAGGAAATTGACACCCAGCAGGCTTTGATGACTTGCCCAGTCTGCTAGTATATCTGACGTCGAATTTGAATCCAGGCCTTTTTGACTTCAAATCAGGTTCATCATCGCCTACAGCCTCCTCTCACTAGCTGTGTGATGTTGAGAGAGTTGCTGAATCTTTCTGAGCCTGTTTCCAAGTCCAAAAAAGGGGCAATACTGGTCTTCCTTTCATTCGCCTGACACGGTTGCATCATAGTTAGGAATGGAACCCTCCAGGAGGTCCTAACACAAGAAACTTTAGCAGTCAGTCAGTCAGTCAGTCAGTCAATAAACATTTCAATAAGCACCGGTTACAATATCCCTAGTACTATACTAAGAGCTGAGGACAGAGAAAGGCAAAAAAAGCAGTCCCTCAGGGGGCACATGGTCTAATGGGGGAGAAACATGCAAACAACTAGGTACAAACATGTATGTTTTGTATTCGGTCATTTCAGTCGTGTCCGACTCTTCACGATCCCATTTGGGGGTTTCTGGGGAGATACTGGAGGGGTTTTCCAGTTATTTCTCCAGCTCATTTTAAAGAGGAAGAACTGGAGGTAAGCAGGACTTAGTGACCTGACCTGGCCAAACAAGCAATAGACAGGATAAACTGGAAATAACTGATAGAAGGCAGGCACCAGAATCTCCCTACGTCTGCCCCGACAGTTCCCAAGTAATGGAGCACTTTCTCTCCTCACTTCTGCCTCTTGGTTCAAACTCTGTCTTGTGAAGAAGACCTTTCAGACTCCACAACTTCTTGCCACTTCTTTCTGAGGTCACCTTCTAGGGCCCCTGTCTTTATCTGAAATGTGGAGTTTGTGCATGATTGCCCTCTTTAGAAAGGAAGCTTCTTGAGGGCAGGGACCAGGTCTTTGTTTTTCTTTGTATTCCCAGAGCTTTAGCACAGTGTTTGGCATATAGTAGTAACTTAATAAATATCTGCTGACTGACTGTCCTAGGATACAAAGAAAAATCAGAACTGTTCCTAGTTTCAAGTAGCTTATATTCTATCTCCACATTCAAAATAAATATAAATGACATACAATGTAATTTAAAGAAGGAAAGAATGTTACCAACAGGGGAAGGATCAAAAAAGCCTTTAACAAGTCATTACACAAAAAATAGAAGAGGCCAGGAGAGAAACCAGGGATTAGAAGAGGAGGTGGACTGGTCATGGGCAGGAGTGGGAGGGAACAGAGGGACAGTCCTATTCCTCCAGTGATATCTTTGCAATGTGGAAGAACTAGGGGGAGCCACTGGGTCTCCTAGGATGGAGGGAGGGACAAAGCACTGATGCTCCCATGGAAAGAGCCCTACCTCTGCTGAAGTCTGAGGACCTGGGGTCAAATCCTACCTGTCACTTACTGCCTGGGGAGTCTTGGACAAATCACATAATAAAGGGCTCACAGTTTTCTTGTCTGTAAAGTTAAGGGATGGGGCTAGAAAACATCTCAGCGCTCTAACTCTGTCTCTGGGGGGAACAGACAAACTGCACTGTGTATCACTGTGAGGGCATCTACATCATAGAGAACACAGATCCATGTTTCTCACGGATTCAGTCTGTTTCTCTGCTGTTCCCAACTCTCAGTTGTCAGCACTTTTTCTTTAGTTTCTCTCTCTGTCTCTGTATTATTACTTAACTGAGGCAGGTAGAACATGAAGTGGATAGTGCTGGACTTGGAGTCAGGAAGATCTCAGTTTGAATCCTGTCTTAAGAAGTTTAATAGCTGTTTGACTTCACCCCTGACTATGCAGAGCTCAGCCACTCCCAAAGGCACCTAGATGGAGAGGCAGGACTGCAGGAAGGACTTCCCTGACTAAAAGGTACTGTGTGACAGAGAAGTACACACTCACTCACACACATGCACACACACGGTGCAATGAGAGTTCGGTAATGCTACTAATAACACACACCAGGGCTGCACAATGGAGAGAGGGCCAGTCTCAGTGCTGGGGAGACCTGGGTTCGAGTCTCCTCCAACAGATACTAGACCTGTGAGCCTGGACACGTTACCCAACTTCTCAGCGCCCCCAGGCAACTTCTAAGGCTATAAATTGGCCCCTAGCTGGCCCAGAGCACTGGGCTTGGAGTCAGGAAGACCTGAATTCAAATTTTACCTCAGACATTAGTTGAGTGACCCCCCTGCCTCAGTTTCCTCATGTATAAAATGGATTCAGTGGCTTAGCATACTTCACAGCATTACCTAAAGGCTATTTACATCATTCTCAACCCAGGGTCCCGTGATAGGCACCAGTAGAAAGATCCCCCTCCACAAGAGTTCTTTACACCAAGAGAATCACAGCAGCGACTCGGACTTAAATAGAGCTAAGGACCGTGAGGACAGAGATCCTCACTACACCTAGATGGAGGTGCAGCGGTTATCCCCCGTTTAAAGCTAAGGGAACAAAGACTTGCAAATGTTTAAAGGACTTAGCTAGATTCTGCACACAATTATCAAGCATAAGGGTGGGGGCAGGATCTGAACCTGGATCTTTCCGACTTGAACACCAGCACCTCTCTCTCTGGATTCTTCCATTCCCACGATGGTCGCTATCTCTTCTGCCCTTTGTAGCTAAACTCCTCCTAGGCTGCCTCCAAGGTTCCACACTTCTCACACTCTCTTATTAACTTCTTATAAACTGGCTTTTGACCTTATCTATCATTCACCCAAAACTGCCCTCTCCAAAGTGATGGATGATCTCTTAGTTCCCAGACCCAGTGGATCCCCTCAATCCTCATTCTCCGTGACTTTTCTTCAGCCTCTGATGCTATGGCTTGCTCTCTTCTCCTGGACACTCTTTTCTCTCTAGGATGGTGGTGACCATCTCTCCTGGTTCTCCTCCTACCTCTGTGACCCCTTCTTCTCTGTCCCTTTTGCTGGACCCTCCTCCAGGCTGGGTCTCTACCATAGGCGTCCCTTAGGATTCTGTCCTCTCTTCTCCCTCTACACTACTCCCTTGGTGACCTCATCAGCCGCCATGGATTGAAGGATCATCTTTATGCTGATAATTCTCAGACTGATCTCTCCTGCCCCAATCTTTCTGCGGACCTCCAATCTCCCATCTCCAATGCCTTTCAGACATCTCAAACTGCATGTCTTACACTAAGCATGTCCAAAGCGGAATACATTATCTTCCCACCACCCTCCCTACTTACCCTACCTTCCCTATTACTGCCGAGGGCACCAGCATCCTCCTGTCCCTCATACTTACAAACTAGGGGTCGTTCCAGATTTCCTGCTCTCTCTTACTCCCCCTATCCATATCTAATATGGTGCCATGGTCTGCTGATTTCACCGCTGTAGCCTCTGTGAATACATCCCCTCCTTTCCTCTGACTGACTGCACCCTGCCGCAGGCCCTCATTGTCTCACAGCTGGACTGACACAGTAGCTGCTGGAGGTAGGGAGGGGGTTCTGCTGCCTCAGTCTCTCCCCATTCCAGTCCATCCTTCATTCAGTCACCAAAGGGATTTTCCTAAAGCCCAGGTCCAATCATGTCACCCCTCCCCAATAAACTCCAGTGACTCCTTCTCACCTCTGTTTTGCATTCAAAACCCTGCATAATGAAGCCCCCTCCTACCTTTTCAGTCTCCTTACACCTCACTCCCTGACATACACTCTTCAATCCAGTGACCCCAGCTCCTGGTGGCTCCATCTCTTGGCTTGGGGCATTCTCTCTGGCTGTCCCCTGCCCCTACCAGGAAGGGCCTCCCTCTCTGTTCCAAGTCTGGACCTCTTCGGTTTCCTTTAAACCCAACTCATACATATCCCACTTTCTACAGGAAGCCCTCCTCAATCCTCTGAATTCTGGCACCTTACCTCATTACTTATTTCCTATTTATCCTGCATAGAGCTTGTTCATACATATTTGGCTGCATGTTGCTGCCTTCAGTGGACCATGAGCTCCTTGAGGACAGGGGCTGTCTTTGGCCTCTTTTTGTATCTCCAGGACTTAGCCCTGTCATACACAGTAGGTGCTTAGTAAATGCTTATTGAATGACTCTACTTATTAGATTACAAATTTACTGCAAGTCCGGTCAAGGTTGTGTCAGAAGGCTTCTTTGGGCACTATGAGATGCATCTCTGAGCCAGAAAGACCACCAGACCTAGTGGATCTGAATCTTGTCTTCTACCTATAACCATGTGACCTTGTTCAAATTCCATCATCCTGTCCCTGGCTCTATTCTGGCCCTTCCATCAATGAAGGAACAAGAATGACCTTACCCAGAGTCCTCAGCCTGGGCAAGGTGGAAGCTCAGAGTGCCTGGATCACCCCAGGCTGACTGAATGACTGAGTCATTGTTCAGAGGGTGCTCCAGCAGTCACTCAGTGATATGGGGTAAGAGTATGGACAGAAGTATTAGGGGGCACACTGATCAGTTGCTTTTGCTTAGGCTCTTAGAAGCAGCCAGCGGAGCTACGGCACACAGAGCCCTGGGCCTGGAGCTCAAATCTGGTCTCAGACACTTATCAGCTCTGGGAGCCTGGGCCAGTCCCATTACCTTTGTCTGTCTCAGTTTTACCTTTGGATTAATAATAGCCCCTATCTCCCACAGCTGTTGTGGAGATCCAGTGAGGTAACAGTGCCTGGGCTTCCCTTCCTTTCCCTTCCCCTTGCTATAATTTTGGAGTCAATATCTAATAATAAAAGATAATTGATGTTAGTTAGAGGGAACTCTGCAGTTTAAGTCATCAGCACTTGAAAAGGGAAAGGGGAAGAACCCAGCTGGTGGAGACTTGAGTCAATGTCAGGTTTGTCCTTAGAACCCTGAGGGGAAGATGTAGACAGCCAGGCTCTGGGCACCCTCCCTAAGGTCCAGTCACGATTCAGAACGAGCAGAGAACACCTCTCTCACCTCGGAGCCACTGGGTCAGCCTCTCAGCTCGCCTAGCTTCCATCAAGGTGTGGCTGGCCCGAGGGGACATTTCCTGGTCCCTGAAGCTGCTAATGCCATCCCTCACAGATGTCTTTCTAGCTGTTCCATGAGTAGCATCTCCCTGCTCACTCCCCATCAGAATGCAGGCTCACTGTGGGAGAAGCAGGGTTTTTTTTCTTTTTACATATTTTCTGTCTTTGTTTTTGCTTTGCTTTGCATCCCTGGTACAGTGCCTGGAACACTGTAAGCAATTAACAAATGTGGCTGGCTGGCAAGCCCGACATTTCACAGATGAGGAACCGGGTTCTAAGATGCCAGGGTTGCACAGCCAGTACTGATCTGAGGCAGGATTTAAATCAAGTCTGTCCTGACTCTGGGTCTAAACCCTAATGAAGCAACCGAGGGATAAATGGCCAGAGAAACAAAGCCTGACCTGGATTGGGAGTCGAGACCCGGGTTCAAAACCTGTATTGTCATTTACTACCTACGTGACCTTGGCTAAATTACTGCCTCTGCATCTCGGCTTCCTCACTGCAAAATCAGAGGTTTAAACTAGATGGCCTCCAAAGTTCACTCCAGGTGGAAATGGAGAACCTCAAGCATTCTTTATCTTCAGGTGAGATCCTACTCAATTCCAGCCCATGCTCTTGGCTGCTGAGGTCTCTTTGGACTCTGGGTCTGTCCTCTCCACTATCAGCTGTGCCTGCCAGCTTCCTGGATAAACAAAAAGGCCCAGGGTGGAGGTCTGCAGTGAAGCTGGAATGGCCTCCATGGGGAGAGCCGTCCTGTGGCATGAAATACTGTCGTCAGAGACAGGGCAGCTGAGAGGGCAGTCATGACCTAGGGCTCACCGGATGTGGAGAGAGTGAAGCCAGCTTTGACAGCTGGGAAGACCCGAGTACAAACCCTGCTTCAGACACTTAACGAGTCGGTGTGACCCTGGGCCAGTCACTTCACCGTTAACAGTGCCACCCTTACAGGGCTCCCATGAAGATCAAGCAAGAGTCCGTGGCAGACCTTGAAGGGCTAAGAAAATATTGACTGTTACGAAATACTGACAGAGGAAGGGCCCCAAGAACCCCTGGTTCATGCCCTTGACTTTACGAAAGAAACCAAGGTTTCCTCCTCTATAAAAGGAGCATAAGAATGGCGCTGAAACTGGATGTTGTGAGAATTTAGTGAGATCTTAGAGATATAGATATGTATAGAGATGTACAGTAAATAAATAAAAATATATAAAATCCTTTGCAAACCTCATAGCCCTAGATCAATGTGAGCTGTTGCTATGATTAATATGGATTATCGACATTTTTATTACATTAACATACTGATGATGATGGGGACCTTAGGAGACAGGCTGGAGGCGTAGGGGACCATGGGAGACTCCCTGTGGTGAACCTCGGGAGGCCCTGGATAAGAGTCCTGCCTGGGGTGGGGGTGGGGGCATGAATAGACTGGGGGCTTCCATTTCGTGAGATTCATCCAGATGGAGGAGATCGCAGCCTCATTTGACTATACAGAGAGAATATTACTATTTCTCGATGCCTGGGCCCAAGGGCAGACATCTGGAGGGTCTAAGAATTATTACAAGGGATCCTTATCTAGTTATGTGTTTTCTCAATTGACAGAGGTTAATAATACAGTATTCTGTGTCTGTGTGAGGGCGACGAAAATGGACATTGCAAAGAGGCCTTCATACTAATGAAAAAGCTGGGAAATAATGGTACTGGGAAGGGAGCGTTCAGTGACTGAAATGAGGCTTGGAGTGAGCTGTAAGAGCTCTCTGCTCGCAGGGAGGCCTTGTGAACACACAGAAGTCCCTTTCCTCAATCAAACAAGCATTTCTTGAGTGCTCACAAACCCCAGGCATTGTGCTACATGCCAGGAATACAGGTGCTAAGAATGAAATAATCTTTCCTCCCAAGGAATCTCCATTGTAATGAGGAAGATAAATACATTTGTGTGTGTGTGTGTGTGTGTGTGTGTGTGTGTGTGTGTGTGTGTGCGCGCATACACTCACAAGCATCAACATAAAGTGAATAAAATAAAAATACAGTACGCCCACTAACGCATAAGATAGTTCAGGGGCAGGGCTGGGAGATCAGCAAAGGCTTCCTGGCACCTCAGCAGCATCTTCAAAGGAAGAGGGGCCCTACAAGACAGAGCTAAGGAGAAAGAAGCTTCCAGAGATGGAGAGGGGCCTGTGGGAAGGCACCGACACCAGAGTCAAGGGATTGAGAGAGGGTCAGCGCAGCTAGAGGAGACAGCCAGGGAGAGGGAGGGCCATAGAGTCCTTACAGAAAGGAGGCCCTAAGCCCTCCCGATCCCGGCCTCCCAGGTGACCTTCAGGCTCAAGCGAGACAAAGCACCCAGAACTCTTTGCTGCTGTGCGCAAAGGTAAGTTATTGTGAACGACAACCCTAAGAAGCTGATGCCATTAAGTAATTAATGTCATGAAGAATAACAATAATTACTTCTTATTAATGGTGCGGGGGGGGGGGGGGGTTTGATTTGCATTTAGACCTTTCTGCTTCATGATGCAGTTTCCAGGAATGTCTTAGCCAGAAGTGGGGCCTGCCTCTGCCTGAGCAGCCGGGCTATTACTCACCCTGGAGGCCTGGCCAGTCACAGCCCTGTCTGGGCCTCCTCCTGGGGCTCTGACTTCATCTGACTGTGTGGTGTGCCCACATCTGTAAGATGGGGGAGGTGCTGAAAGTCCATGAATGAATGAATGAATGAATGAATGAATGAAGCATTGTTTAGTGCTGACTATGGGGCAGGCTCTGGGCTGGGTGCTGGGCTACAGAAATAAGCTAGTCCCTGCCCTCAATGTGTTTCCATTCTAATGGGGAAATATAACAAAGGTGATACGTAGCGCCACAGGGGAGCAAACAGACACATTCCAGGGACAGGACTGGTTGGCTTGTGGGTCCAAAACTCAAATTGGGGAAGGCAGGAGGAAGGGCCCAGGGCAGGAATCCCAGAGCTGAGAGGGCTAAGCTCTCCAGGGAGTCATCAGTAGCACAGCGCCAGGAACATAAATGTGTTTAATAGGCACTTTATCTACCCATTTATCTTTCTAGCCATACATCCATCTATAGATCTAACTATCCATCACTCATCTAGCCATCTGTCCCTATCCATCCAACTCTCTAAGATCATCCACCTGTTTATTACCTGTCTATCCACCTGTCTCTGTCCATTTATCTATCTATCCCTCTATAGAAGATCATCTATTTGTCACCTGTCTATCCATCTGTCTGTTTCTGTTCATCTATACATCTAGCTAACACACACACACACATACACACACAACACACAACTCATACACATACACATACTCACAATCATATACACACTCACAACTCATACACATATACACACTCACATACACGTAACACTTAAGCACACACATATACATGCCGATATTTTGGAATTACAGCATGCATCTCCGTAGAAACAAAGAGGAATACTAGATTTGCATTTGAGGACAGCTGGGTTCTGGGCCTTGAGTTCCTCACCTTGAGAATGAAGGGATGGGACCATCTCTCTAAGGTGACCCCATCATCTCAGCGCTGCACTTACTTTAGAACTCCAAACCCCAACAAACTCTGACTGGGGAGGCTCAGAGGCCATTGAGTGTGTGCTTCAACAAGCGTCCAAATCCACTCCAACAAGCATCTCCTCTACAACGAATCCAGCCTCTTCCTGAAGACCTCCAGGAAGGGGAGGCCTGCCCCCATTCCCACCCTTATCACCACTCCCAGAACCTCCTGCCCATCAAGGCAACATGGGCTCCACAATGAGTGGATGAACAGGCCTCAGTTTTGCAAGTTTCACCCCTTATGATTTGTGTGATGGGGACTCAGGGAAGATGGGAGGTCAACTTCATAACCCAGATACCTCTGGTACCATCTCACAAACTCTAACCACAAACAGATCACCTCCAGGAATACACACAGTCCTGCGTGGTGGACCTAAGCTGCTCCCCTCTCCTCACATTTTCAAACTTGTCACATCTTTCTCTCCTTGCCCCCCACTTACTCAGGGGCCGCATCTCCTTTGTCTCTCAACTGGAAGACTTCTTTACTAGGCCGCAGTAGCCCATTCAGACTTTACCACTTTAATAAGGACACAGGAATAGAAGCCTGCCCCCATACATAGTTTAGCCTCTTTTAAAAGGAAGCTTTTATGAGCTCAGAACCTTGGGGAAAAGAAAAGTTAGCAACACCACGCATTAATACATAGTGTCAGAATAAAAATCAATAACCTCTTATTACCTATATGAAGCACGCGGTACAACATGGGGAAGGAAATCCACGTTTCACCCACCAAGATCCCGGGAGAGCAGCAGAGACTCCCATGTGTCTCAGATACATCTATAACTGCCCTCCTCCCCCGCAATTGTCTACAAGGTGTCTCTGCCAGCCGACCACGGGCTCTGAGAGGAAAAGCCTTGTTGTTGTCTTTTGTTGTATCCCTAGCATTTAGCACAGGTCCTGCACACAGTAGGTGCTTACTCTGTGCTTGATGACTGACTGAATCTTTCAGACATATGATCTATTGCTTCCTAACAGATCATACATTCCAAATCCTGGAGCTGATAGGAGATGGCATCCTGGGCTCTGAAGAGTCAGAAGATTTAGGTCTAAATCCCAAGAGTTCTAGCACTAATCAGTGAGGTCTTTTTTCATACAGAAGATCCATGAGAAAACTGGAAAACAGTATGGCAGAAACTGGGCTTAGAGAGACATCTGATATTATAATACCAAAATAAAGCCCAAATGGGCACATAATTTAGGTATAAAGGCTGATATTATGAACAAATTAGGGGAGTAAGGGTTAGTGTATTTGTCAGATCTATGGAGAACGAAGAAATTTATGACCAAACAAGAGACAGAGAACATTATGAAATGCAAAACGGATCATTTTGATGACTTTTAAATTGAAAAGATTTTACACAAACAAAGCCAATGCAACCAAGATTAGGAGGGAAGCAGGAAACTGGGAAAGAATTTTTTCAACTAGTGTCTCTGATAAAGGCCTCATTTCTAAAATATATAGACAACTGAGTTAAATTTATAAGAACACAAGTCATTCCCCAATTTATAAGTGGTCAAAGGATATGAACAGGCGGTTTTCAAAGGAAGAAATAAAAGTTATCCATAGTCAAATGAAAAAATGCTCTAAATCACTACTGATTAGAGATATGCAAATCAAAACAACTCTGAGGTACCATATCAACCCTATGCGATTGGCTAACATGACAAAACAGAAAAGCGTAAGTGTTGGAGAAGATGTGGGAGAGTTGGAACACTAATTCATTGTTGGTGGAACTGTGAGCTGATCCAACCATTCTGAAGAGCAATTTGGAACAAGAAAAAGCTATAAAAATGTGCATACCCTTTGACCCAGCGATCACTTCTAGGGTTATATCTCAAAGAGATCATAAATATGGGGAAAGGACCTACATGTACAAAAATATTTATAACAGCTCTTTTTGTGGTTGCCAAGAACTGGAAATTGAGGGGATGAAAAGAACTATTGAGTCAGAATGCAGAGCAAAACAGCCTATTTTCTTCTTCTTTTTCTTTCTCATGGTTTCTTCCATTCATTATAATTCTTCTATTGCAATGTGACTAATGTGAAAATGTGTTTAATAGGAATGTATGCATAGAGCCTGTATGAGATTGCATGCTGTTTTGGGGAGGGGGAGACAATTTAAAATTTCTGAAAGTGAATGTTGAAAACTAAAAATAAATAAATCTAAAGTAAAAGCAAATAAATTAACTACTAATAACAATAAAAAAGAAAATCCAGACTAGGTTCTGCTACTTATCTCCTTGTCCTCTCCTTTGGATCGAAGCAAAATCAATATGGTGGACTTGAAAATATTTGTTCTTTTGCCTCTCCCAAAGTCTTCTCTTTTCAGGGCTATACAACCCTGACTTAATTTCACCTGATGAATTTGCTGGGCTGTGTCTCATCTAAAGGCTCTCTTATGAATGGGTCCCAGTTCATCTATGTCTGTTGTCAATCACATCTATGGGACACAATGTCAGGCACCCTCTCTGGTTAAAGTTTAAACTAATTTTTCCAATGAGGAAATCTGTTTTTTCTTCCCCCAACTTCTCCCACTGGAAAAAAGCCCTTGTAACAGACAGGTACAGTCAAGTAAAAGGGATTCTTACAAAGGCCATGTCCAAAAACTATGTGGCTCATTCTGCATCCCTGGTCTATGATATCTCTACCAGGAAAGAAGTCTCAAGTATCCCGTGGAATCATGGTTGGTCACTGCATTGATAAGATTTCTTAAGTCACCTTTACAACATAGCTTTTATTGTATAAACTGTTCTTCTGCATCAATTCATACAAGCCTCAGTTTTCTCTAAATCATCATTTCTCCCAGGACAATAGTATTCTCTTCCATGCCATTTATATACCATGATGCTTCCCAAATGATGGGCAGTCATCCCCTTAGTTTTCAGCATGTTGATACCACAAAAAGGGTTGACTCTTGAAAATCACCAAGCCAGTGGCCCCCCCTCAGAACTGGTCCTTCACCCTCTTCAGTCCCTTTTCCCAGCTGGCCTATTCTCTACCCCACTTTTAGTGACGGCACAAGTACAAGAGGGATCCCTTGTTCAATGAACTGGACTCCCAAGAAGACTCAAGGAAGGCTCTCTGCTTTCTGACTGACTGGCAGAGCTAAGCACCCAGAGTTTTCCACAGTGTAAGAATAGAAATGAGAGGACCAGAAAATCTGATTATCCATTTCTGCTACACTTTAGAACAACCAGCAGGTGCAGGGCTCTACCTCCTGGTGGCCATTAGTACAGACCCTCTGGTCCTCATCCACCCACTCTAAAGGGAATGGGGTAAAAGCTGGGCAGTAATCAAGCAAACCTTTGTACTGTCATCACCTATGTTAACCCAGGTTGGCCCCTTCTATCCATATTTAACTCCTATGACCTCCCAGCTTGAGTTCGTAGGTCCAGGATGATTAAAGCTCACAGAAGGGATTCTCAGTCTTGTTTGTGTCATGGAGGATCCCTTTGGCAGTCTGGTGAAGCCCACAGATTCCTTCTCAGAGTAATGTTTTTCAATATATGATTACCAAGGAAACCAATTATATTGAAATACAGTTATCAAAATACTCGCGGAACAACTTGTGACAGGGTAATGTATCTTTTGGTAGCTTTAATAATTTTAAAGTAATTTTAAAGGTGTGATGAAACACTTTTGAGATATCTGAGACAAAAGCATGAAACGTGAAAAGATCTGTGATTTCTCTTGGTCACAGAGGCACAGGTTATCACTAATCTTTGTCTGGTCTGTTGCCTAGATTTATAATAGAAGGAGGTGCTAAATTACAATTAGAGGCTATGGAAAATAAAGATGCAATTATTTCTCCATCCAAGGGCACTGGATCCCCTGAAATCTCTCCATGGGCCCCTCTAAGCACCCTGGGCTTAGAGGGGCCATTAGAGATTATCTAGACCAACTCATTCATTGACCAATGAAGGAACTGAGACCTAAGAGGAGACTTGAACCCTGTTCCCCTCTCTGACTCATGTTAACTGGTTTACTCATGTCTGTCTATATTTTTATCCCTGCTGGCTGGCATTTTGTGCCCAGGCCTTGGGCTTCTTAGGTTTCTGGTCTGGTCATGCTTAGACACTGACCTGAAATACCTTCTTGGAAACCTTGGCTGACTGCCTGTGCCAATATCCCAGACTGTTACAGACCTACTTAAACCACACTAGTCACTTGTGGTTGCCTACCTGTATTGACTGAAGCCCACTCATGGGCACCACATGGCTTTAAAGTTACCTAAGCACTGATTCATGACACTAACCACAATCCATGATACTTGTAAAATCTCTCTAGAGCAATATGCACCAACAAGTTCCAATGGACACATGACCTAAATATGAAAGATCCAATCATTAAAAATTAGAGGAGAATGAAAGAAGGCACAACTCTGGCTGGGATGAAATTTCTTAATTAAATAAGGGACAAAGGTGATCATAAAAGAGGAAATAGACAATTCCAATTATATAAAACTGTAAAATCCTTCATGCAAACAAAATCAATGCAGCCATAATAAGAAGAAAATTATGGGAAAAATTATCATAGCAAATACCTCCAATATGCAAAGGGAATATAAGTGGCCTATATCCCCATTCCTATCTTTCTGGTCTTCTTATACTTTCCTCCTTTCTGGGATACAAGACTATTTGCTGTTCCTCAAACTCAACATTTCATCTCCCCCAATTCTATACCTTTTCACTGGCATCTGTCTCCCACGCACAGAATATGCTCCCTTCTCACCTTTACCTCTAGGCTTCCTTGACCTCTTTCCAGATTCATCTCAAATCCCACCTTCTGTAAGAGGCCTTTTTTGCCCTCCATCCCATCACTCCCACTAGTGACTTTCCAGCTACATGGTACCTATGTTGACTCAAAATGAAGGATTCAGAGAAACTTGAGAAGTTCCATATGAACTGATTCAGAGAGAAGTGGACAGAACTAGGATAGTAACTTACAAGATGACCACAGTAATGTCAAGGTAAACAACAGACAAGAGACTTCAGAATTTCCATCAGTGAAGTGACCCGTCCTGACTTCTAAAGACTGAGCAGGAAAGCACGTCTCCTGAATCTCAGCAGACAGATGATGGACCACAGATATGAAATGAAGCATGTTTTCAGACATGGCCAATGTGTTGATTTGCTGTATCTTTCTTGGTTACAAGGGAAGGTCCAATGGGTGGTGGGAGGAGTTATTAAGAAGTCATAAAAAAAATCAATAAATTTTTCAAAGCAAAAGAATACTTAGTCTATCCTGGCCTATTTTCACCTAGTATCACCCAAGGCCTAGTATCCCAGATAGGAATGTTGCTCTAAGAGAGAAGAAATCCCTTCTCACCACAATCACAGTACAAAAGGAAAGCGCCCCTAACTTTCTATAAAAGTCCCCACTGAAACACACATCCTTTTCCTATCCAAAAAACAGGATTATGCCTAAAGAATTCAGTTAGTGCCTTGCTCATCATGCCAGAAACAAATAGATCATAAGAAGAAGAAATTTCAGGAAGATAGGGGCCTGAGTAAGAAGTGGGCCAATCACTCTTCAGCTACAGGCCAGATCCCTGGACAGCCAACTCCAGGAAGTTGTTCAAATTCCTTTGCTATCTTAAAATGTTGATGTATTAAGGAGGGCTTGAAATAAGAAGCCACAAGCTGGAACTTGGGGATGTCTGGGTTCCAGGAAAATTTTTCAGGTAATAGAATCATAGAGTCTGAGAATTCAAAGGGACTTATGGGGTCACTGAGCCCAAGGCTGGGCAGAAGCAAAACCTCCCTCTATGAATGGTTATCCATTTTTGACTTGGGGATGAGTAAGCTCCCAAGGAATTCCGCCAGACTTCTGAATAGTCTGATTGTTAGCAAAGTTTTTTTTATCTCTTTCCATTCAACAGATAATCTATAGTTCTCTAGTTTCCACCACATGGCTCCTACCTCTGTCCATTGGGGAGAAACAGAAAAAGCCTAATGCCTTTTATGTAGTATAGCCCTTTGGATATATGAAAACGGTGACTCATCCCTTCTCCACTGCCCCTGATCATCTCTTCTCCAGGCTAGAAGGTCCCAGCTCTTTCTACAGAAGGCACGATTTTCAACCTTTTTATTGTTCCGGCCCATCATCATCTTATGGATAATCCACAAATTTCCATCTTTCCCCTAAAATGACTTAGCCCTGAACACGAATCTCCAGATGGAGTCTAACCGAGGCAAACCCTGCTTTCTTGACACAACCTATGCCTCTCAGTTTAGTTTAAGGTCTTGGAGGTTTAACCTGGTTTTTATTTTATAACAGGGGGTTCACAATGATCTTGCAGTCACCCAGACCCTCAGATCCTTTTCCAATGACAACAACTATTTTACAGCTGCTCTTTCCCCAATGGCTTCTGACCTTTATTCCAAGGTCTTTTGGCCACCAAGAAGAATTTACATCTTTTTTTTTGCAAGCCTGGAAAACATCACAAATTATTTTAGGAAAAAACCCAAAGGTGAGTGAATAACCATTTAATTACAGTACAAGTCAAGCAACATTCCACTTGAATTCTTGAGTCACAGGCAATTGCAGTTATTTTCTTTTAAAAATTAAACACAAAGGACTTACCGATAAGAGGCTGTCTGACACCGTGTTTTCAGGTTCAAATGGTCAAGGAAATCTGCAAGAACATTAAAATAAACATTCCATCGTAAGCAAGCCAACTTTTCAAAAGTCGTACTTACAATCATTTCTTGAAACAGCATTAAGTGTTTCTACTTCTGGTTAAAGATTAGCAGCAATTGCATAGCCTATTTGAGCATAAGGATATTTTCCCCTGGATACTTCAATTTCCTGATGCTTGTTGGTTTCTAGGTCACCTCTGTAAGTCAGCCTTTCAGGCAGTCAATCAATAACCACTTTTGAAAGAGCTTGCTATGTGGCAGGCAGGCTACGTGTCAGATGCTGGAAAAACAAAGGGAAAAGTGAAGCCGAACCTGCCCTCAGGGAACTTACTAGGCTGGCAACCAATACATATACAGGTAAGTCAGCCTTTCAGGCAGTCAATCAATAACCATTTTTGAAAGGGCTTGCTATGTGGCAGGCAGGCTATGTGTCAGATGCTGGAAAAACAAAGGGAAAAGTGAAGCCGAACCTGCCCTCAGGGAACTTACTAGGCTGGCAACCAATACATATACAGGTAAGTCAACACAAGTCACTAGAGAAGCATTAGTGGGGGCTGATGGTGGGAGAGTGTTCTCAATTTCTTCTCTGAAATACATTAGTCAACAAGCATTTATTAAGTGCTTAGTGTATGGCAGATACTGCTAAGATCTAGGTGGAAAAAGACCCTCAAAAAGTTGACATCCTACTGGCAAAGACAAAATGTAAATAACTAGGAACACACAGGTTACATGCAGAACAGAAAGAAGGTGGTCTGAGAGAGGAGGGAAGGGAGGGGGAAGGGCTTCCAGCAGAATGTGGGATTTAAAGTGAGTCACAAAGGAAGGTAGAAAATTAAGAAGCAGCGGAAAGAAGGCACAGAAATGGAAAATAGAGGGTTGTGTTCAAGGAACATAATGAGTATGTGGAAGGGAAGAAAAGGGGGGATCACTAGAAAGGTAGGAAGCGGCCAAGTTGTGAATATC
This sequence comes from Potorous gilbertii, assembly GCA_028658325.1. Classification (NCBI taxonomy): domain Eukaryota; kingdom Metazoa; phylum Chordata; class Mammalia; order Diprotodontia; family Potoroidae; genus Potorous; species Potorous gilbertii. The sequence goes on from CM053770.1 coordinate 687,284,041, forward strand.
TTTAGCTGAAAAATTGATGACTCTATGGTTGATCCTGGAGGAAACTGGGAGCCTCTAGATCTCCGTGAGTGGGGAGGTGGCGATATGGTCAGAATGACCCTTTTAAAGTCATCTTGGCAGAGGACAGGAGTGGGCAGACTTCAGGCAGGGAAGGCAATGAGAATATTGTCACAATAATACAAGTGAGAGATGATGAAATGCCTAAACCAAGGTGGGGTAGCAGCATGAGACTAGAAAGGGCCCTGTTGTAGCCATGCCAGGAAGTTGGGGCAAGCGAGAGGGAGGAAAACAAGGATGATGCTGAGGCTGGTATCATTAAGGTACCCAGGAAGGAAACAGGAAGTATGAAGGCAAAGATGACAGGTGCTGTTCTGGATGTATTGAGACAGAGATGCCTTCGGGGAGTGGCTGGTGATGGGAGATGGTCTGAGAGGGGTTAATATTAGACAGGAGATGTAGGGTGATGACTGAGCGTGTGGAAATTGATGAGATCGATGGGTGAGAAATAAATATAGGAAGACAATGGTCCTAGGGAAGGGGGAATGGGGTATAGGCATCTGGGAGGGTAGTGGAGAGATAGTAGGTTGGCTCAGGACCAGGAAGACCTGAGTCTGAATCTGCCGCTGATGTTCATTAGCAGTAGGACCCTGGGCAAACCCTTTGGCTCCCTCGGTCTTAACTACATCACCTCTAAAATGGAAACCATAACAATACCTACCTCACAGGGTTCTGAATATCAAGTGAAATACGTTTCAAATTCCTACACAAGTGACAGCTATTGTTATCATTTTCATAATGTAATTACTGCAACAAAAACAGCCTTGGTTTTTAAGCTAGGAGGCCTGAGTTTGAAGTCCACTTCTGATGACCGGAAGCCGGTCAATTTCTCTGGGACTCGGTTTCCTCACCTGTAAAAATGGGGGTGATCGTTCCCTTCTACTACCTCCTACTTTGGCTACTGTGAGGATTCACCAAGCATTTATTAAGCACCTACTATGCGCCAGGTCCCCTGTGCTAAGTACAGAGAAGGCCAAGTTCTTTTCGTCAAAAAGTACCTTGTATATTGAAAAGTGAGATAGGAAGGTAAGTAAAAAATAATGTCCTCAAAGTCCAGCAGTTGTTAGGAGGGAGCCCCCATCTGTGCTGCCTTTTCTGTGACAGGACGTCAGTGACAGTATCGACTAGAAAGGCCTGACTTGAATTCAACAATTTACGCAGTGTTAATCCAATTTGCACATGAGACTAAAGCAGTGATACATTAAGGTCACTTTCCGAAAGGTCTGACCACTTCCAAGCAAGTAGGCCTCTTGCTGCTGGGTTTTTTTCTTTCCTGGAAACTGTAATCAATCTGCAGAAGGCAAAGGAAAGAAAACAGCCCAAATCCAAGCTCCCAGGGTTTTGAATGACTTTCAAGACAAGCATGTTTGAAAGCCTCATCTACTTCTGATGTCCTGGGACACTGGCCACACATGGTCAGTCTCTGGTCTGAAGCGATCTCTTCCCCCAGGACCTCCTCCTCACTCGCTGCTCCTAATAGACACATGCCACCTCTCTATTTTCATATTCCCATCCAGGCCTACATAGAATCCCTTAAGGCAGCAGCTGGTGGCATTAACCTTGAAAGACGTCACCTTTTTTTCCCTACAACAAGGGAAAAGACAAAAACTGCCAGATCTGGGGCAGATGCTGACCTCTGGAGAGAGGCAAGGCACTCTTCTTGGCTCACGTCACAGGCTGGACCATGTCCCAGACCAGGCCTAATCACTAACAGATTAACGTAATTTGCTCTAACGTCTACCCTCACTATTATAGACAGAATGTAAAACACATCCCAGACCTCCCATGGAAAAGGCTGGCTGCCTAAACCCCCCCAATTCCCCACTAGATTCCGCTGGCATCTTTTTAAGGTCCTCCCATCCCTACGCTGTTAAAAAGGGATGATTTTTTCCTATTATGAATTCATTTTCAAGTATTTTATTTTTCAAGCAATAAAAATCTGCCTTCTCTCCCTCCCAGCCTCACCCACTCCAAAAAAAGAAAAACAAACCCCTTGTAACAAATATGCAAAGTTGAACAAACAAAATTCCAAACTGGCCACGTCCAACAAATGTAAGTCTCATTCTGTGCCCCAAGTTCATCACCTCTATCAAGGCACGGGTAGCACTTTTCATCATGAGTCACAGGGAGTTGTGGTTGGTCACTGAGCTGATCACAGGCCTTAAGCCTCTCTAACTCCACATTAGTTTATGAGATATGGAATTAAGGGGGTGAGGAGAGGGACAAGAGGAGGCCTTGAAGGTAGAGGACAAACCAGGTTGTGACTCTATTATCCACAATGTGTATTATGATTTTTAATTTTTAACAAAATGTTTTTTCTGAGGCAGGGTCAGGAGGTCTTTGCTTCACTCTGTTTACCATCTCTCAATCATTCTTTTACGCTGGCATACCTAGCCTCACTCTCCTCTCTCATAAAAACAAACGATAAGGGAGGAAAAGATAATAAGAAATAAGGGAGGAGAGACCAGGGAATGGTCTTTATACACTCAGCCAGTCATAGAATCCAATATTCCCACCGGTCTTCTGGGAACCACTGTGTCTTCAGCAGGCAAATGGAGACCCCTTCCTACCTTGTACACCCTCCCAGGCTGCAGAGGGATCAACTAGGGGCGTTCTTGGAGGGCAAACACTTAAGAAGAAGGGAGCCCACCTGTAGAATGTGGGACTTGAAGCTGGGGAGCTGGAAGGAGAGGAGGACGGAACTGGGGACAGTGAAAACACTTGCATTTGGGAGAGGAAGGGTCAAGTTTGAGGACTGCTGTCTAAAATACTGATCCATACAATTTCAATAGACGCAGCCATACTGAATACTCTCAAGCTCCAAACTTCATGGAATGAAAAGCTTTCAAACCATAGAGAAATAATAAAGGAACTAAAAGTCATGTGGGAACAAGCCCAGTGCCGATGATTTAGGCCATCCTCCTGTCTGCTCCTTGAGTCATCCTGGGTGGATTTTCTGTAAGCCCACAGAAAACGAGCTTAGATACCAGTATTTTTATCCAACTTCCCCAAAATGGCCGTTTTATCGGTCAGAACAATAATCTGTAAAAGATTAAACATAAAAGAATAATGTCAGGCTAGCAGCTTGTTCCCAGACTTTGTATCTGAATGCCATTAGAAAAGAGGGGGAGAGGAGGCTTCTGGGCAATAAGAACTGCAATAGAACGCACAAACAGCAATCAGTGGGAGCCTTGGGTCCACAGGGCAGGGCTCCGGAGCATTGCCCTGGGTGACTTTCACCAGCGAACGCAGCACAATTATCTCGCCCCCTCAGCCCCCAAAGTGGAAAAGTAGCTCTGTTTGGGGCAGCTGAAGAGGCTTCTCTCATTGTTGTTTTATTGCCAGCATTCAGCACAGTGCTTGGTAAAAACCCTTCAAAGACGTTCCACTATCCTTCCCTTCCTTTCTCCTTCTTTTCCCCCTTCACTTTTTCCTTTTTTCTTCCTCCTACCTTCATTCCATTCCTCCTCCCTCCTTTCCTTTCTCCTCTCCCTCCTTCACTCTTTCCTTTTTTCTTTCTTGTTCCTTCATTCCCTTCTACCTCCCTTCGCTTCTCCCTCTTTTTTTTTCCTTTCCCCTCCTTCCTTCTTACCTTCTTTCCTCCCTGTCTGCATTTGTCTGTCTGTCTCTATGTCTTTTTCTTTCACAGATACTACGTCCAAGAAAGGAATACACCATGTAGCCACCACAATGGAGGTCTCAGTAAATGAGTGTATCTATTTAGGGAAACTTAGAGGGCCAACCCACTAGGATGGGCCCAGAGGAAAATCAAATTTTTTCTTGAGCATTCGAATTTCACTGAGAACTTAAAGAAAATGAAGATGATTATGTGAATACACAAATACATGAATGATTTCTGTGATTTCTTCCAAATGGAGAACTCTGCCACCCATCCCTAAGCCTAGGTAGGGCTGAGCTCAACTCAGGCACTGCCCTCTACAGGAACGTATCCTGAGCATCCCACAAGGATACCTTTGACCTAGAAGTCACTTGGAATCTACATATATGTATGTATGTATATATATTTTAATCTAATATTCTTTGTAATATTATCATCTTGTAATAGTAATATTATATTATTTCTTTTCCCACCCCATGCCCTCAAAGTAGACTATAACATCCAGAAGAACAGAGACTGTATTTCTCTCTGTGAATCCTCAGTGTTTTATATAGTGCCTAGTAAATGCTAGGCACTTAATAAATACTGGAAATTTCTTGATAGGTACAGTGGACAATGAAATGCCCAAGGTCACACAGCTAGGAAGTGCAAGAGGTGGGCTGGAAATCAGGTCTCCCTTGAATCTAAGGTCACCAAACATTAATCTCATCTTTATTTCTTGCTTCTATTACGTATTTGTAAAAGAAGGCTTTGCCAATGAAGGCTTAGTCCTTACAGTCAAAAACACAGCACCTGCTGAACCAGATTAAAATGTCATTGGGAAATATTTAACAAAATAAAAACACAACAAAACATGGAGAACATGACATTTAAAACCAAATAAATATGCCCCTGTAGGGATCCTTCTGTATGGATTGGTGACCGCTGTTTCTGTCTGAATTTAGCAACGGTGCTTCAGAGCATGCTGGGATTAGCCCTTCCTGATGGGTCCCAGGGAGGGGTATAAGCTTTGCTTCTCTCCCAGCTTCCATCTAACAGGGGAAGGCTTGAGGAGCCCTATACTGGCCACAAGTGACTGAACTGGGGTGGAGAGGGCACTACTCTGAGGGAATGAAGAGCTTTCTGGTTGGCTAAAGAGCGGGAAGGCAAGTAAGTTACCCCAAGTAAGTCTGAATACAAAGGATCGACACAGTCCTCCATCGTCTCTTGGGTTGTCTTTCTTCCTTGAGACAGTGAAGACTTGAACTGTTACGAGCTGCCAAGTGAAGGGGAGAGGCAGTGGCTGCTCCCGCCCAGATGGTCATGAATGCGAGGCACTTTTGTTTCTTCCATCTCTTTTGCATGCATTCTTTTTTAATCACAGGGGAATGAATACTTGAAGGCAGAATCAACCAGGTTATGACCTCATGGGCTTATAAAGGCTGAAAACACCATCAGAGGTCCCTCAGCAAGTTCAGTGATATATATATATATATATATATATATATATCACTTCCTTCAGAAGCCAAGGGAACAGGTGGGAGCAGCCCAGCAAAGGATTGTCCTATCCACCAGGACTCTCACCCAGCAAGGAGTTCACAATGAGATGTGAATTGGGGAGAAAATGACTTCTGGGGCCAGGAGGAACAAGGCAGCCCTCCACTCCTATATGTGTCTCATGACTGCACATTTGAGCTCCTTCACCCCAGGTTCCTCATATGGAATGGGCGAATGTGCCTTCTGCTTTCTAAGTAGCTGTTCTTCTCAGTAAATACCCTTTTATAAAAGCTAATTTATGTCAAGTAAGTTGACTGATATTGGCAAACACACTGTATAGGGACTCCTGAATAACAATATCAGAAGCTGTGATCCCAAAGGGTTTACCCCAGAATCCTAAAGGAGGAATATAGTCAGCCAGGCTCTGGTGGTGGAAGGGGACATTGGGAAAGTGAGTCCAGGGTGGAGGCCGGTGTTACATATGTATTTTGTATATATGTGTGTGCATGCTAATTCCTCCCAATATAAGCTCTCTGAAGCCTGGGACAGTTTTTTCCCCTTTGCATTTTCCCCACCTGGCACAATGTCCAACATATTATAGATGGATTAATTAAATGACTGACCCTGTGCTTTCATTGTTACAGGATGCCCCTAGTGCAGAATACTGTTCACAATTCAGATTAACAGCTGCTATCGTCTTAGAGAGTTTGACTGGTGCTCTGAGAGGCTCAGTGACCTCCCATTGCAATCACTGTGTGCCAATTGTGAGACTCAACCAAGATCTTCCTAACTTGAAGGCCAGGGAGCTGCCCCGCCAGCCATTCCAAAAATTATTATAAAATTATAATTATTAAACATCATTGTAAGTTTACTTCAACAACTCTCAGGATTGTCAAACCTTTAAAAAACAAAGCTCCAAATATCAGGATGCAAATTCCAGATTTAATCAAAGAATTAATTTCTGAATGGATTAGGCAGATAACAAGGTTAGCATTTAAAAAAAACAAAGGCCCTGGATGAATGAACATAAAAGGATCTGCTTGGGGCTTTTGGGTTTTTTTTCAGTTGTACCCTACTGTCCACAGGGCTTTCTTGGCAAGGCTACTGGAGTGGACTGCCATTTCCTTCTCTGATGGATTAAGGATTAGTCTGGGCTTCTGCTCACCACCTTGGTGACCACATGCCATTGTGGCCAGTGCTGGACCTGGAGTCAGGAGGCATGACATTTGAATCCTACATGCTGGGTAACTGGACAAGTCCAACTCTGCTGAGCTTCTCTCCAGGGAGGGCAAGAATACTCGTGGCACCTCTCTCAAAGAAGGCAGTGCAAGCTAAGAGCTGGTCACAGAAATGTCAGCTCTTAGCATCTGGGGTTGGGGGGTTATTTCCTTCCCAAGAAGGACAACTTGCTAAGAAAAAGCAATGGAACAGTTTTACATGTGTCTGACTCTGAAGCACCTTATGTTTCTACTGTCGTCAGGGGCTTGCAAAGAGAGCCCTTTCCTCAACAATCCAGGAGAGGTGGTGGTCACTTGCTCTCATTTTACATACTAGGGCCTTGAGGTTAACACTGCTTGACTAGAGTCACTTAGTAAATGCAGCTCTGGAATTCAAACCTAGATATCCTGACTTCCAGTACAGAACTCTCTACCATTTCTTCAAGAAGGCTTTGCCAGGCCTCCATAATTGTAGTGCCCTCCCTCCACCTTGTCTACATTTTCATTGTACAAAGGGCAAGATGAGAATTCATATCCCACTCCCATGCTCACATCCTATATGACCTTGGGTAGATCATGCTGGGTCCCAGGGTCTCAGTTTCCTCATGTGTAAAATGAGGAGATTGGACTAGATGACCTTTAAGGTCCTTTCCAGGTTTGTTTGCTTGTGTTGCTTTTGTGATCCTATATGTTTTCTTTTAAATCCATTATTAGTTTCAAAAATATGGCTTTACTTTATTTTTGCCATTGAAATAAAAGTTAAGAAATACCATAAAGGTAAATTAGGAGTTCAGTTAAAACCAGAACATTCTACTATAAAGCCCTATGTACACCCCTGACTTAGCTCTTTTAACTCTAGCAAATGTCAGCCATGAGAGAACTCCTGCACATTTAGTCCTGAAGTGGAATCCTCTGGATTCCACTGAACAGTGTGTGAAAACCCCGGGACACAGCAGTAAAATCCTTTAGTCATTTCTGCGAGGTTCCTGCCGCCCACTCCCTCCTCCTTTGGAAAGTGCAGTATAAACGAGCTCCCCCTTTCCTCCATGAATGTTATGTCTATCCATGCATGTGCACCTACCCCATGAACCCGCCTACAAGAGCACTGGGGGCACAGACACAGCCTAGAACATCTGTCTCCTACTATCACAAAGGCCAACAGGAAACCATTCAGGTAACTACAAAGCAAAGATTTGCACAGAATTATCATGCTGAAATATCCTTGTCACACAACCTACAAGGGCACGTTCTGGAAAAACATAGCAGCCCAGCAGGGAAAATTTCCAACTCTTCCTGAAATATGCCACATTTCAGATGATTTTCACTAAGCTGGGCTTCAAATAAACAAAGCTATTAAGTCTCCTGATCTAGTCTATCAATTTCTCACCCTACTTTGATGGGACATTGGAAACATCCCTGGATTCAGAGTAAGAGAAACTGATCTGAAACCATGCTTTACCTCTTATTACCTGAATCACCTTGGGCTAAATGCTTAACTTTGTTGGATATCAGTTTACTCATCTACCAAATGAAGAAGATTAGATGCCCTCTTACATGTCTAAATCTAGGGTCTCTATTGGAGTAACCTTGCTTAAAGAAAACGTTTCTGCCATGGATGAGTTTGCTTTCCTACCTTAGGAAGGTACAATGTGATTAAACATCACTCGCTGTTTCTCTGAGGGCAGGAGGTCCTGTGGGGCCTTTAGCTCACTGGAGGGGCCCACATTTTATGGTATAGCCCCATTTAATCAGCCATTCAGCCAACCTTTAAGTGTCTATCTGTTCTGGGTACTCGAAAAGGTTCTATGAACACAAAGCAAATTGAAACTATCCCCGACCTCAGGGCGCATACATTCTATGAAGGAAATGAGCATGTACATTCACACAATTAAATACAACACATAAACAAAGTATAGCAAGGTTGGACTAGCTCCTGGGGCCATTTCTTGGAGCAGGCTCAAGGCTGCCACTCTGGGTTGCAGTTGACCATGTAGGAGTCTGGAGCCCACCTTCTACCATGTATGACTCGGGACTCAAGGGTTTGTACTTGGTGAAGACTCCCACTATTTTTCTTTCTGGCTCCAATTAGTATCAGGGCTATTTGAAGTTGCTTCCTGATAGGGGGCTGGGAGAGGGGGAAGGGTGCATCTGGCACTGTTCCATATATCCCCTCCAACCCCTAGCCTCCAGGAAGGCCTGAGCACAAATTTTGTGTAAGCAGGGTTGAGCCTGGGATTTTGGCTGCTACTTTTGATTGTCTGTGAACGTGTCAGTACCTCTATCAAGATGGACAGCTACAGGTACTAAGGCAACCTTGTGGGTTTGAGATGTCCCATCCAATTAGACTTGAATGGTGGCAGAGAAGGAATCCATGGCCACTACTGCAGTGTTCTTGGAGAGGAAGGTCACTGACAAAAGGATTAGCCTGAGCAAGCTGTTTATCAGCAGATTTGTCCTGGATGCTGGTTAGACAGTGCAGAGTGGAGGTGAAATGTACAGGGCTTTAGCAATCCGGCAACTACTTTGGGCTTTAGCAATCCGGCAACTACTTTAGGTTCTGATGAAACTTACATATCAGCCTCCCACCAGATTGTAACAGTAGTTATAAGTTGTTACTAAATCCTGTTTAAAATCATTCTGTTTATGCAAGCTATGTGTCTTTTATGTTTAGCATTTCTTTTGTGTGTAGGAATAAATCATCTGCCCCATATCTGATTTGCATTAAGTATTTTTAACTCCTCCTTTTGGTGAAACACCAGATGTGAGCCACAACCTAAATTATAAGTAGAGTTGTTTCCATATGCTGGGGTTAGGGTTAATGAGCCAGAGAGTCTAATCCTTCTCATTAGAAGACAAGCTCCCCAGGACTGAGCTCAGTCCAAACTGAATGTCACACAGCAGGAGACAGGTATAGTATCCCAGCAATGGTTTCTTAATGTTAGAAAAAAATAAAACAAGGAAATTTGTGAGAGAGACTGAATTTGTAATGAGGCAGGGATTATCTTTTTATTAGTCGTATCCCAGCACTTAGGCCAGTCCCTGGCACATAGTAGGTGCTTAAAAAAAAAGAGTTGACTTTAAAAAAGGAACAAATGAATCTCTGATATCAACCATTCCCCACTTCCCATTAGCCTTTGGTGCATTAAGTATAATATCCCTTCTGATACTTAAAGAACCTGTGGTTTTAGCGGCATAGATGTTTTCTCCACTCACGCAAATCAAAATCCCTCTAGAGACAAGTCTTCAATGGCTATGCCTACGTACTCTCCCCCCCTTTCAAATGGAAGCCTTTTTGAGGGCAGGGACCCATTTGGCTTTCTCTTTGCACCCCCAGGTTTAGCAGAGTACGAGACACTACCAAAGACTTAAGAAATTCTTGTTGATTGATTAATTCAAACACTGCTAAGGCTGACAAATTTATCACTCCACAGCCAATGGTCCAAATTTTTCCAGGCTGATTTACAGGTGGCAGACACACTGCTCAGATCTGCTGCTCCTCTCAAGTTGTCAGAGCTTTTTCTTGACCTAACATTACCTCTAAGGTAAACCAAAGCATCATAGGATCATAAATTTAGAAGGGACCTGAGTGACCATTCGGCTGAACAGATGAGGAAACTGAATGCCAAAGAGATGAGGATTTACCCCAAGGGTTACCCAACTAGTAATGAGTCCTCCTGGGAAGATGGTGCAGTGTAGTGAGCAGAAAGCTTCTCCTGGGGTTCAGAACAGTTTTCATTGTCTTTCCAGGAGGATTTTAATTCTCCAAATCCTAGTTAATTGATGGTTCTGAGGGACTGAGGAATTGGATGGTTAAAATAATGAATCTGGCTGACATTTGGTTCTCTAAGATGTATCATACATTTTTCCTCTCTTTTTGGAGGGAGGAGTTGTGGGGGGGGAGGGGAAGGGAGGATTTCTCTCACTCGGCCACGAGACTCTAGAGTCATTATACAAATATTTGAGTTATGTCCGCTACAAAAAGGAGCCAGGTTTGACAGTTAGGGGCAGAATACAGGAAGTGCCTTGCTGGGAGCCTGGACCAGGAACAACACTGAAAGAGTTTTTCAGCTTTGGCTTCTGCTAGATTTCTGGGTACAGGCACGTGGGAGGGACAGCTTCTCCGTGCCTTGGATTCCTGAGGGGAGGAAAAAGAATTAGAACAAATACTTGATGGATGAGAATGAATGCCAGCAGGGAGGATGTTTTCACTAGGTCCCACAAATCTGAAAGCTAAAGAGAATGAAGCGAGAGTGGATACAAACAGACTACAATTCTCAGAGCACCTGGACTTGAGCATGCTCTGTCTATATCAACCCTCCCAGGATTCCTTGGGCCCCTTTCAGGGCCAGGCCTGACTCAGGTCAGTCTGGTGATTTGGAAGTGGAATGAAATGAGACCCTTGTAGACCATCATGTGTTTACAGTAGCATGGGAAGGATATTCAGCAAAGACACGGCATAGCTTCAGTCCAGCCTGCCTATCTCTTCATATGTCATGGTGGCTCTCTCCCAGCATCATAGCTCAAGATGCTGAACTCTTCACATGCTGGGTTTTTGTAAAAAGGTGCCCAGGAAGCTACATAAACAGTGTGAGACGCGGTCTGCTGGATTACTTGAGTCCTGAGGACAATTTCATTGTCTTTTAGCTGTCTGGCATGGTGCCTGGCACATAGTAGAAGTTTAATAAATGTTTGGGGAAACATCAGTCTAGATCCCCTTAAAAAGGGGCTTGGGTCAGCATTCTAAGGTCAAAAATGCAATTTAACAACTTAAACCAGGCAGCTAGTTGGGAAACAGGCTTTTTCCAATAATTTTATCCATCTACTTTGTTGCTAGGACACTGTGAAGCTAAGACAAAAAGTAAGCTGGCCCTGCCCTCAAGAGGTTGACCTCATATTTACTTTGCATATACTGTGTGTGTGTGTGTGTGTATGTGTGTGTGTGTGTGTGTGTGTTCATCTAGGTTATGTCCATGCTGTCCCTCCTAGAGAATGTAAATCCCAGAAGACAGGAAGTGTTTCACTGATGTCTGTTTCCCCTGCACAGTACGTTGGTGGGGGTTGGGTGGTGGGTGGTTTGCAGGATGGTGGTTTTATTGATATGGGAACTTCCACATGGGGCATCTCCCTCCACCAATGCAAGTAGCACCTTCTCTGCTACTTCATCATAAGGAAGTTAGTTGCCTGATGCAAAGGACTTGTTCAGAGTCACTGAGCCAGAACTTCTAAAGGCAGAATTTGAACCCAGGTCTTCTTAACTTGGAGCTAGCCACTACACCAGGGGTTGGCAAACTGCAAGTTAAGAATCATTTTTAGATTTTAAAATAAAGTCTTATTTTATTTAAGAAATATAAAAACCTCAACTAAAGACTGCTGTCTAAGTCACAAAACAGGCTGTGGGCTAACTCTGGACCTCTGGCCAGCTTGCCAGGCACACCACACTGCCTGACATAATAGGTGGTCATCAATGCTGGATTGAGCGATTCATTCTCCTAGTGGTAAATAACACAATCAGGAAAGCAAATGCACAGTATTGACAAAAGAATTTAGGGACGTGCTCAGGAGCCAGGAGCTAGGAAACCACTTTCTGGAACGTGAACCAGAGGACTTGGTTGTTACAATGGCTGTTTTTTTGTTATAAGGGAAGGTACAACAATGGCAGATACAATGTTTCTCCATATGGAGAGATACCCTGTGTCCTATGGGTCTGAGCCCTGGATTGATCTGGAGAGGAGGGTCTGGATGAGTTCTGACCATTGGGATGCCTGAGAATCTGGGGGCTGGACTAAAGAAACAAGCACCTCTGTGCACTTCTTGGGCACCTCCTCCTCCTTCTGCACCGGCTCCCATCCTCCAGGGGAGACTGCCAGTGGTTTACTAAGATACTTGTGAATTCTTCTGGATTATGTGGCATCTACCTAGTGCTCTTCCATTTTGCATCAATAGAGAGGGCTATGGAAAATTTGTCAGTTGCCCTCCTGGGAGAGAGACTGAAATACATGATACACCATAAAGAAAAATAAAGCCAGACAAAAGAAAATAGCAGTAAGACAACCAAATCTCATGGCCAAAACATCCACAGTGGGCAGGTAGAGTGGGGGGAGAAATGCAAGGAGAGAAACTATGCTTCAGCTGAGCCTTCTGTTGCAAAGGATAACTATTCTAAGTGAAGGGTCTCCTGAAAATTCACCTCAGCTTGAGAGACTTTGATGAGGGGAATTAAAGGAGACAATTACAAACCACAATCCCAGAGGTGGAAGGAATTTACCCATACAGAGTGAGTGGCTCCTCCGGCTGTCATGTGAGGATGTTACACTTTGGAGCTGGCAATGCCATCCCTCGCACATCTAAGAAAGAATTCCCATTACAGTCCCTCAACAACCGTGGTTGACTCAACACTGCTTCCTACCACAGCACATTTCATACCTGAACATCTCCAAAGACAAGAAGGTTTCTCCTTTATCTATCCTAAAGTATTTCTTTATGTTTTCTACTCATTGGTCTTGGTTCTGTCTTCTACAGCCAAATGGAAATGGATTCCTCTTCACATGATAGCTTTTTAGACACTAAGAGACACCTCCTCCAGTCATCCCTACACCCAACAAAAGCCTGCTCTTTTCAAGGCTAAAAAAAATCCCCAGTTTCTTCAATGGCCTTTTTTCATTTTTTGTTGTTGTTTTAAGCAAAATTAACCAGAAACCCCTATTTATTCCCATTTTCTGTGCTGCAATTTTCCCTATAATTAGTTCATCCACTGTTCTGAATATCATTTTAATCTTTTCTTAAAGATTATTCAGATCCTAATTCTGATCATGGGGGATAATTAAATGGTGCTGTGCACAGGCATTGTAGGGGTCCAGAAGGACGAGGTCATATAGTACAGGAAGAACAACACTGGATTTGTAGGCACTGCTCAATAAACATTTATTAAGTGCCTCCTACGTGTCAGGCACTACAGAAAGGCAAGGAGCTTACAGTCTAACGCAGAGATAGCATGCAGACAGCTATTTACAAACAGGACAGATTGGTGTTCGTCAACAGAGGGAGGGCTCTAGCACTAAGTCAGAGGACATGAGTTCAAATCCTCATGATGCACACTTATTATTTGCATTTTACAGATGAAGAGACTGAAGACCAGAGATGAAACACAGCTCCCTAAAGATCCTCAGGCACCTGCACTCTTCTCGGGCCCCATTTTCTTCTGCTATCAAATGAACAGGATGGACCAGCATCTCAGGTCCCTTCCAACTCTAGATCTTACCATCCTGCATATTAAACTTTACGTCTGAAACTTGGAAAGATTCGATGAGATAATGCATGTAAAATGCTTTGAAATAATAATGAAAATAGCACACATTATCTAGGTGTGCAAAAAAAGTGCTTTACTACTAAGATATCATTTGATCTCACAACAACTCCTGGGATTTGGTGCTGTTATGATTCCCATTTTACAGTTGGGGAAACTGAGGCAGGCAGCAGGTAAGTGACTTGCCCAGGGTTACCCAGATAGTAAGTATGTGAGGCTGAATTGGAGCTCAGGTCTTCCTGACTGTTCTTCTTCCTTCCTCCGACACCTATTAGTTGGGTGACCCTGGGCAAGTCACTTAACCCATTTTGCCTCAGTTTCCTCATCTGTAAAATGAGATGAAAAGAAAATGGCAAACCACTCTAGGATTCCTGCCAAGCAAAAGCCCAAAAGGAATCACAAAGAGTTGGACACAACTGAAAAAACAACTTCCTGACTCCAGGACCAGGGATCTCTCCACCGGGCCATACTGAGGCCTCAGATACGTCAGGATGGTTCAGTTCTGCTGTCCAGGGTTTTGCACTGGGGCTTGGCAGCCAGAGAACATGGCAGGGAAGCTTGCCCTCCCAGTTTCCTGGCATCAGACACACTTTACAAAAAGAGTAGTGTTTGCTGTTGTGAATGGGGCCCCTTTGTCATGTGGCTCTCAATGCCCACTGTTCACAGAGTTCGCCCTTGCTCCCTGCCCCCAGGATTTTCCCCACCCAATAGTGAATCTCAAGCCAATGCCACGGGACCTAGAGTCTCGCAGAATTTCCCAAGGGCACTCAAAAAGTTATATGACTTTCCCACAGTCAAAAAGCACATTCCAAGTGTGCTTGGAGATCTTGAGTGCAAGACTTACCCTCTATATATTCCTCCACTCTGCACACTTCTGTTACAGGGGAGGTTGAGGATGGTGGACCCCTTGAGATGGGAGTTCTGAGTTTCAGTAGGCTAAGCCAACTGGTGTCTGCATTAAGCCTGTGCAGAGATATGGCGAGATGGATGTGGGATGGGGGGAGGGGTGAACAGGTTGAGGTTGGAAATGGAAAAGGTCAATGTCTCTCTGCTGATCAGCAGTGGAATCAAGTTTGTGAGTGGTCAGTGAGCTTCCAGCCTGGCCATGATCAGGAGAACAGTCTAGGTAAAAATAATCCTGGGGATAGGGGTGGGGGTGGGAGAAAGATAATGATACAAGACAGCTCTTAATGAGGATAAAGGAGAGACAGAGAATAAGGTCATCTTGGAATACTTGAAGAATGAACGAGTAAGTCCAGTGCTAAGTTCTGAAACTACGGTCCTGACCTCAACACACCTATACTCTAATACATCTAAGGGAGAGCTGGCCAGGAAGGGGCACAGGAGTCCATTAAGTAACTGGGACAGAAACAGAGGCACTGATGACAGGATCATTGTTCCAGAACTGGAAGAAGGAGATGGAATCCAAGAAACACCAAGACATGGGATCAAGAAGATGGCCACTGAGTGGACACTGAAGTGAAATAGGTTGGGGTCCAGCCTGGAAGAGTGGGCCAGGTGAGGCACTCACTGATTAGGAGAGTCAGGCCATAGGGCAGAAATGCCAGAGAGAAGAAAAAAAAAACACTTTTATCTGGGGATAGATGGAGAGGGAGAATCAGAGAAACTTTCCCAGATGAATCTCCCAAATCTCAGAGCCGGAAGAGATGTCAGAGGTTGACTCATTTGATTCCTACCAGGAATCTCCACTGCAGTATACTCAACAATGATTGAAGGAGGTTTCGCCTACTGGGCACATGACCTCTATCTTCAAGGACAGAAACACTCTCCAGTAGCTAGGCTGCCCAATGGATAATGTCTTAGACCCGGAATCAGGAAAACCTGAGTTCAAATCCTGCTGAAGTATGACCCTGGGCATGACAACTTTTCTCAGCCTCAATTTCCCCATCTATAAAATGGGGACAATAACATTACCTACCTCATAAGGTTGCTCTGAGGATTCAATAAATTAAAACATACAAAGTGCTTTGCAAACCTTAAAACACTATCTGATAGCAATTATGAAGAGAAGAGTCAGTTTTGTTCTGCCTGGCTCCCAAGACAGAAGGAGAAGCAGTGTGCTGAATGACAAACAAGGCTGACTTGTGCTTGGCAGGGGGAGGGAGGTACACAAAAGAGGGGCTATGCAGAGAGCCTGGCACACAGTAGGAACTTAATAGATGTTTACTGATGGATTGACTGATTTTTCTTTTCTTTTCCTACTGACTATAGGGCCAGATCAAAGCAAGAGCCACACTGATCACAACTTAGGACACCCAAGAGCTTTTGGAATTTCTCTGCCAAGCCTTCTTGCCCTTAATGCAGTTTTGCCCTTTTCCCTTCACTCTACTTGGCTGAGGGAAGTATTGTGACACAGCCCTTGGCTTGGGTCACTGCCAGCTTCAGTGTGAGACTTGAGCATTCATGAACACTGCAACATTTCAGTTGCAGAACTGCAGGGAAGTAGTTCATCTAGAAAGTCTTTTTTCATAGGAGGTCCTCTTCCCACCAGCTTATTTCCCTCCTCTTCCATCATGTGAACATTAATAAATGGTACTTACATAGCTCGCTAAAGTCTGTAAGACTGTAAAAAAACTCTGTGAGGCTGGAAGTTCTGGTCTATTACCCCCATTTTATAGATGAGCAACTGAGGGTCAGAGGAGTTCAGAAACTTCCTCAGGATCATTCAACTAATTAGTGACAGAAACAGCATTTAAAATATAAAATTATGGAACACTAAATCCAGGAGGGAAGGGTCTTAAGGCCTAAAGTAGGGCTTGAAGAATCAATGTCCCCTCTTCTACACACCCTTAATCCTTAGATACGGACTTTATCTTACCAAAGGTTTCCATTTGCATTCATGTAAGATGATAAGGGAGGAGATGCTTCTCAGGCAGACTCCACCACTTTGGAACATCAAATCCTTTGGCCAGAGCTGGTGCAATCAGTAAAGTAGCATCAGCCTGGTTAATAGTAGAGTGGAAAAGGTTGGACAGAGACACAAAATGGTGGCCAAAGCATGGGCCTGACATTGAAATGGAGAGTTAGAGAAAGGTAGCTATTGGCAGGAGAAATGCTGGTGATGGGAGGTTGAGCCCACTGGGAGGCTTGGGGGAAACCTGCATGACAGCTTCAAAAACTTAAACGTTACCATCCAGAAGTGGAATTAAGACCTGTTTTGTGTGACTACAGAAGGCAGATTTGGGCTAGACATACAGAAACGCTTCCTGGCTAACATCAGAGCTCCACTAAAGCAGAATGAGATGCCACAGGAGGGAACAAACTCTCATGTTCTTCAGGGGAAGGCTAGGATGCTGTCATAAAGATACTTGTTTAACTGGCCTAGGTGTCCTGTATGGTACTACCAACTCTGAGATATCTGATTCTGTGACGACCTGTAGTGTAGAAAGGAACAGAAAGGAGGATGAAAACAACATGTCAGGATGGGCCAGAAAAAACCCATCAAGATGAGAGCTCCAAGCTCTCTAAAGGACAGTTTGCTGCACTCAACCCATGTTCCAGAATAGTGTGTCAGTACATGCCTACCACGCTCCTTTTTCGCTTCTTACAGAGGATTCATTAGTGCAGTGAGGGTACTGGTCTAAAGTTTATCTTTGCTCCAAGTATAAAAAAAGGATGCACTAAGGCAGAAGAATGATGAGAAGAAAACTAAAGACCTATTTAAATTACTTTTTAAAAATGCCCATGGAAAAGTAGAGTGAGAGATGAAGGACATGCTGACATACTAAGGTCAGGAGAGGGTTGCTATATCAGAGATGCCTTATCTTGGGTCCTGCCCAAGAAAATGTAAGCTGCCTGAAGGCAGGGGTTCATTTTGTTCCAACTTTGTATCTTCAGGGCCAAGCACCATCAGTCATGGGGCATTTATTGTTTGAGTCTTTATTTACTGTGTGTTGCCTCCCCCTTTAGACTCGTTGATGTCTGGGGGTTTTTTTTTTATTAAGTGTATCCTCAGAGTTTAGCACAGGCATGTGTAAGTGGTTAAACAATGTTTAATGTGCTGAATTACTGGATTAAGTGGCTACCATATGCCAGGCACAACACTAGCCTCTGAGTGTTTGCAAATCTTAAAGCAATATAGTAAACTAGTAGTAGTTGTTACAGCAGTGGCAACTACTACAGCTGTGACTATTAGTTTACTATACTGCTTTATATACTACTACTATACCTACTACTACTATTGCTGTTACTACTACACAGAGATGGGACTTGAATTGAGTGCTTCTTGAGTCCACATGGAGCACCCAATCCCATACTATTTCTACCTTGAAACAGAAACTGAGACAAGACCTGTGATTTCCATGAAGAGGGGATTCCTAGAGGAGGAAAGTCTCTCCCCCAGTCTGGATCAGCAACCTCTCTGCAATGTTGTCTGGAGCAGCGAGAGTTCAAGACCTAGTCCAGCATCACAGGGGCACTATGTGTCCGAGGCAGGAGGTGACCTCAGGTCTTTCCTTCTCCAAGGCTTGCACTCTATCCCCCAGGCCACGTTCACTCTTCTTCCCACACACCTAAGTATTTACAGCAAAACTGATTAACTCCATGGGAGTAGTTAAAATGTTCTGCTGCTGCTCACCTGAATGTTTGCAACTCTGCCTACAGGATAGCAAGGAACCATGGAGTCGGAGATCCTGAGTTCAAATCCTACCCCAGATACCTGTGTGACCTTAGGCATCCTCCTTGGACCTCAGTTTCCCCATCTGTAAAATGAAGCTGAAGGTGACGTCCATTCCAGCTCTTAATTCTAAGAGGCTTTAGAAAAACACCCCCCCTCCCACTCTGAGTGGCACTGGCTCAGGAGTAAGAGGATGTAGGATCATTTCCCATCTCTGATGCTTACTCCCAGGATGACTTTACCTCTCAGGACCTCAGTTTTCCCACCTGCAAAATGAGGGAGAGACTATGACCCCTTCATCTCAGATACACCAGATGACAACAAGCAGAAATTACTTCAACAGACCCAGTGGTTGCTTTGTAAATACTACTGCCATGGTTTTTCCCAATAATTTTCCTTGACCTACAAGGTCAAGGTCAAAATATTAAACCCAATGCCTCTTGATACTTTCTCACTGGATGAAATCTGGTAAGTAATCAAGTTGGGGACAGCTGTATCCCCAATTGTTTTCCTGTGGTTCAAAAATGAAGAACACCCTCCCAAAAGTCATCATGCTCTTTATAAAGGCAGACACAGAGGGGTGTTGTCCTGATGCATGAGGAAGCAGGGCTGGCTGCAAGTCTCGGAGATGGTTCTGTGTGCATAGCTGAAAAGGCCAACGCACGATCAGCCTCCTTCCCTTCCCTGCCTCGACACAAGGACTGACCTCTGGTTTGGTCTTCAAGCGCTCCATGCTGAGCCTGGCACTGATTGTAACGCATCTGTCTGCAGAGAGCCCTGGCTGCCCGGTATCAGATTGCCCAGCAGGGCCTAGCCCTGCCACACCCTGGGAAACTGCCTCTGTGTGGGATTCCTGTCTTTGACTGCGCATGGACAACCTGAGCTCTGGTATTCATCTTCTTCTTTGGGACTTGGGCAGAGACCACGTCCAACACAGACACAAAGAGATTTCTTGCTCTCAGAACTGTGGGACAATGGAAATGAAAACAGTTTTAAAAAAAAAGAGCAGACTGATGATGCAGAGGTTTGGACTTTCTGACCAAAGGTCCAAGGTGTTTTATGGTCACCAGGAGAAGGGTAGTGGAAAGAACACGGGACAGAAATCACAAAATGATGACATAACTCGAGCACCGGAAGGAGTCCAGTAACAAGCACCTCGAGGCCTCTCGGCAGAGTGGACGGCTTCTGGAGGCCTTCTTCAGCAATCTGGTGAAACCAACTCCTGAGTTATTAGCTGGGTGACCTGGGCAAGTCAACTGAAGAATGGGGCTAATTATAAGGCAGTGGGGAGGGAACCAACATCTACTAAGTGCCTACTATGTGCCAAGCACTGTGCTAAGTGCTTCACAAATATCAGTTCATTTGATCTTTATAAAAACAAGGGCAATTATTGTTCTCCTACTGGCAGCCAGGTGGCGATAGAGTGCCCTGCCTAAAGTCAGGAAGATTCTTCCTGTGTTCCAGTCCAGGCTCAGGCATTTACTAGCCGTGTGACCCTGGGCAAGTCACTTAACCCTGTTTGACTCATCTGTAAAATGAGTTGGAGAAGGAAATGGTGAACCACTCTGGCATCTCTGCCATGAAAACCCTCCAAAAAGGAGTCACAAATGATCAGACAGACAACAACTTGGCAGAGGAAGTTCCCTCTGCGGGACACTAAAAATAAGCCCTCATAACCTATGGCTGCCATTTCGCTAGTGCTCTAAGGTTTAAATCTCAAGGACAGGTGATTTCATTCATTTGGGACACCCATTCCCCGATAGAGACATCTGGCAACCATACCCAAGTCTGAAGAGAGACGGCAGTCATACACAGCAGATATGACCAGGGCAGGGAAGGCATCTGAAGCCAGGTCTTCCTGACTCCTGCTGGTACAGTCCCTCCTCTGCCCACCACTCTCTCTCATTCAGGCAGATGATGTAAACAGAAGCATAAAGATGCAGAAACTGAGTCTTTGTGGGGAGGGTCATCCTGTGGATAAGCAGTGACAAAAGCAAGCCTAGAATCCAGGCCTCTTGACTCCACTGAGTCTTAGCCCCCTCCAGCTCTGCCACTGATTAACCTGCAGTGTGATCCTGAACAAGCCCTGAGCCTCAGTTTCCAAGTCTGTAAAAAAAGCGATACCAATTCCCATCAGATGCACAGAAGTATAGTGAGGCTGAAATGACAGAAGGTGAGGAAAGTTTCTTTGTTAGCTTGCCATCCCACCACCAGAGATCAGAGTTAGAGCTGGAAAGGACCTTAGAGATTATGTGGTCTAACAGGCTCATGATGAAAACCCAGAGAGAGTTAAGAGACTAGCCCACGGCAACACAGGCAGTAATGAGCAGACTTGGGACTTGAACCTAGGTTCTGCAACTCCAAATCCTGTGCTCTCTCTACTGTGCCAGGCTGTCCTCCTTGTTAGAACATAAGCTGCCTGGGGGCATTTTTACTTTGGTATCCTCAATGCCTAGAATAACCTGGTATACAGTAGGTGCTTAATAAATGCTTGAGGGTAAGTTCTACTCTACTTGAAACTTGGACTTGTTTAAAAATGTGTATCTTAAATCTGACATCTCTTTACTTTGTACAACAATGACCACAAACAGGTCTAATAACCGTAGATCTAGTGTTCTACATGAGGGGAAAAAGAACATTACATTTCAAATCAGGTGCCCTGGGTTCGAATTCCAGCTCTACCTTCCCTTGCCTGGGCCCCGGTTTCTGCACTGGTAAAAATCAGTTGGTTCCACTGGACAACCTGTAAAGTCCCTTACTGCTCTAAATCTGTGATTAGTAGAAGGTAAATATTTCTCAAAGGAGGGTGTCATTGTTTTCTTTGCATCCATAGTGCCTGAAACAGAGTGCATGGCACATAGTAGGTGCTTAATAAGGATTCTGTATATAGCATGTGTATCCTAACAGAGACATATTGCCTCTCTTATCAGAATGGGAGCTCCTAAGGGGCTGGGGGTTTCACTTTTGTCTTTGTGTCCCCAATGCTTAGTTCCATGGCCTGGCACACAGTAAGTACTTAATAAATGTTGGTTGACTGACTGACAGCACACAGTGAGCAGTTGATTAATTGTTCTGAGGATGCTAGATGTAGTCTCACGAAGGCAAGAAAAACAGCTCTGGTACTAGCTCTGTGACTAACACATGGTAACGTCCTTCAGAGGAGTCCCTTATCTCCAGTCTCAGTTTCCTACTCTATAAAAAAGGTCTATGACAACTGTATGACTTCTTGTATGTAGAAAAACCCTTCCAGCCCTAAATGTCTATATTCTCTTTTCTATGCTCACAAATCCTTTTGGTCATGAGCCCCATTGCTACTTAATGCAGAGCCTGTCCATGTTCACATTCTCTTCCATCCCAGAGCCTTCCTCTCCAGTTCCTATGAGCCATCTTGCTCCTGACAAGGACATCACTCCATTACATGAAAAACTCCAGTCCTGGGTCTTAGTGAGAATGGAAACTCACGAATCTCGTGGAGAGAAGCAGCAAGAAGTTACAAATGCAATCAACTGTGAAGAAAGGGGGAAAATGTCTTTGGAAAAAACATCCAAATAAAACCGAATGCTTCCAGGCTGAAATCCAAGCTGAACCACTGCAGGAGCTAATGCTTCGAACAAATATTTCTGGGGCTTCCTGTGGTGTATTTGACTTTGGAATAACAGCCTATCCTGACAGGACATTCAAGGGATGACTTTTTGAACTTACTGTACTTTGTCCAAAAGGGTGAAGAGGAAGGAAGGGAAGGAAGGGAAGGAGGAGAGAGTCAGGGAACTCACCATGCAAGCCACTTCATCTGCTTCTAAGGAGAAATAAATATTGTGGATACCTAGTTTTAAATGACAGAATCCCAGAATCCCAGGGCTGGAGGGAAATTCAGAGGTCAGATTCCAGAGAATTCTGTACTAAAGCAAAGCTAGTCAGTGGTCATTCAGTCTCAGCTAGAAGTCCTCTGAGGAGGGCTGATGATTCCACTTGGATACAGCTCAAGTTGGCAGGAAGCTCCTCCAGAGAGGAAGTGGTCTTCCCTGCCACTTGTCTCTATGGATCCTAGCTCTGCCACCCATCGGAAAACAAGTGCTTGTGGGCAGGGCGGGAGGGAGGCAGAACTTAGCACAGAGCCCAGCCCGGCCCTTAAGGATTTGGTTGGTCAATCATACCGTTTAATGTAGCCGATGTTCCCTGATTAATGAATCCCTGTTGGCTGGTGGGGGGACACAGAAAGGCACAAGCCTGGCCCTCGGTCTCTGAGGGCTCTTCTCCATCACCAGAGGGAACAAGGTATGCCCCAGAAGCAACTATCTGGCCACCATATTTATGTTTCACCTGCTCTGCAGTTTTGTTCTCCTCTGAGATTCTGGAAGAAGATAAGCTGCCGAGGTAGACGTGATTCTCATTTCTCTAGTGTCTGGTCCCTGCACTGTCTGAACAGCTTCAGAATGTAAAAAACCTCCTCTGCTGCACCAGCCAACCAGACAACAAGCATATCTGAGCGCACAGCGCTGTGCCAAGGGTGGTGATGGGAGCAGGGCTACAGACGCATAAAGGAAACAGAGAGGAAGGGAAGAAGGATGGAGAGAGCGTGGGAGGGAGGAAGGAAGAAGCAAAGGATGGATGGAGGAAGGGAGGAATGAAGTGAAGGGAGAAAGGAAAGAAGGAAAAAGCAAGGAGAAAGGAAGAAAGGGAGGAGGGAAGGAAGAAAGGAGGAAAGGAAGGAAGGAAGGAGGGAGGGAAGGAAGGAGGGAAAGAAAGGAAGGAGGAAAGGAAGGAAGGAGGGACTGGGGGAGGCAAGGAAGGAGGGAAGGAAGAAAGGTGGAAAGGAAGGAAGGAAGGAGGGAGGCAAGGAGGGAAGGAAGGAAGGAGGGACGGGGGAGGCAAGGAAGGAGGGAAGGAAAAAAGGAGGAAAGGAAGGAAGGAGGAAAGAGGGAGGGAAGGACATGATTTTAAAGAGAAAGTCAGGGACAAGGCCTGAAGGGGAATGAAGGCAGGCTGGGGAGACCCTTCCCAAGAAGAGGGCTGCAGGAGACACTCCCCTCAGGAGGAGGGGGCAGGCTTTGTGGAGGGGGGTACAATCCTGTGCCAGAGAGGATGTTCTGGGGCAAGAAGGTTTCCCAAGATGGCTGGCAGAGGGGTATAAATGGGGGGTGAGGAGGGGCCTATTGGCAGGGGTGGCATCAGGGTCTCCCCCTCAGCTCCCGGCCTCAGGAAGGACCCTATCTGTGTCAGATGGGTAAGAATCACAGGGTCATCTATTCAAAGATGATATGGTACAAGTTGGGCCCAGCACAGTGAGTGCTCAACCTGACAAGGGAAGACCCGAGTTCAAATGCAGGCTCTGCCCTGCTCCCTGCTGTATGACCACAATTAAGCCACAGTTTGAAACTCTGGAAAATGGAAGCAAAGACCACCTGCATGACCCTAGTTCACAGGGTCACCATGAGAAGTTGTTCAGCCATGTCCAATTCTCCCTGGCCCCATTTTGGGGCTTTCCTGGCAAACATACTGGAGAGTTTGCCATTTCCTTCTCTAGCTCAATTTACAGAGGAGTAAACCCATGCAAACAGGGTAAAGTGACTTGCCTAGGGTCACACAAGTAGTTGGTGTCTGAGACCAGATGTGAACTCAGGTCCTCCTAATACTGGCCCGGTCCTCTGTCCACTTCAGCACCACCTAGCCTCCTGAATGAGGACAGTAGGTTATAAAAATGGCATGAGAGCATCAGTATGCAAACAAAACACATCTAGGCTAAATCACTGAGGCATTTGGATTATAGACAACTGCGAAGGGTAATTTGGCTGGGACTTGAAGGAAGTCAGGAGGGAGAGATCATCAGGCATGGGGCATAGCCAGGGAGCATGCCCAGAGGCAGGAGATGGCAGCTCTGCTCCAGGCTCAGTGAGGAGCCCAGACATTGAATGAAAGAAACAAGGATGAGAATGAGGTAGAAGGCTCCGAGGGCTTCTCGCTGCTTCTACTAGCCAGAGAGAAAATGGTCCTCTATGTAAAATGAATTCAACCACTCCCCAGGCAGTGTGCTAGGCACTAGGGGGTACAGCCCCTGACCTCAAGTGCACTGATCTGGCTCTCTTCCACCTCTCCCCACTGCATTTGAGGCCCCACTGATGGGGTGTGTATCCACTCACACACACACACTTACATATATATGTATGTATATATATATGTATATGTATATGTATATACAACATTTTTCTAAAAAGGTAATTAGAGGGGAGATACAAAGAGACAGGAAAATCTGGAGGGGCCTCATGGAGATGTCAACTTAAACTGAGTTTTTAAGAAACTTGTTATTTTAAGAGGTAAAGAAGTGAGGACAGGATATTTTCCAGGCATAGGGGACTAAACCGGAAGCTGAAAAAGGTGCTAAAAATTAGCCTTGCCTTCCTTACTCATGTAAGCCTCTAGGAATGAACCATAGGATCAAAGTTCTAGAGGGAACAGCCCTTAGAGGCCAGAGGGCAGCTCCATTTTATAAATGAGGAAAGAGGTTAGGTGAATTGGCCAAGGACACACACAGCTAGTAAGTTTCTGAGGCCGAATTTGAACTCAGGTCTTTCTAACAGCCCATGAGTCTGTCCACTGTGCCACCGAGAAGTCTCCCAAACCACCCCCTGCACCCCTACTACCTCTTCTGTTCCTTTCTCAATATTTGCTCTCCACTTCCTTGTGAGTGTTCTGCCAGTTATACTGAGAAGGTGGCCACTGGGGGCCATCAAGGACAGGCACCACGTCACAAGGAAAAGTTCTGCTTGGCTGCAAGTCCATGTTTGACAAGGGCGGGTTCTCTAATAAAGAGCCCATTGAGGCCCCAAGGAGGGACCCTTCCAGTGGCTGTGATTGCGGTCCCTGTTTAAAGGCCTGCTGGCAAGGGCAGCCTCAGGAAGCACCCTGGGGATTGCTCTGCTGGCCCCGGTAGGGGTTACCTGGAAAAGCCAGGACTGGGGAAGGAAGGATTTGGAGGTCGGGTGCTGGCAGGTTCCAGAGGGGGGCCACATGGTGAGATGACAGGAAGGCAGCTTGGATCATTAGAACCCCCTGTCTCCCTCCTATTTGCCTGTTTTCAGCACGTTTCCTGTGAGTATTTTTATCCATTTTGAGGCCATAAAAATTCCTCAGTCACTTTCACTCTCTCACTCTCATGGGTGGCTGGTTGTTCACTCAGCACTTACAGGAGACGGGGGTGAGCGTGGGTGAGGGTGCCTGTGGAAGTGGGTCTAGGCAGGATCAGTGTTCACGCTAGCTCTTGGACTGGGATCTGTGTTCAAATCCCATCTGGGGAACCTTGGGTAAGTCACCTAGTAACCTCTCTCAACCCAGTGTCCTCCTCTGGGAATGACGGCGTTGGCTGGATCAACCAATCAAAAAACATTGATTAAGTGTCCACTATATTTCAGCCTCTGTGCTAAAAACTCAGGATACAAAGAGACCAAAGGTAGTCCCTGCCCTGGAGGAGCCGACAGTCTAAAGAGGGAGAAACAAGTTTCCTTCCAGCCCCAGGTCTCTGATCCCACAAACTTGGGCAAATCCTTGGATCTCAGGATCCTTAGATTCCAGGTAAAAAAGGAGGCCCGGGGAAGCAGCTTCCAAGGAGCCTCGTAGGTCTGCTTCTATGATGTTATCATGAGTGTCTGTGTCAGAATGGAGGCCCCCAGGGACAGGGGCTTATACATGACACCTCTGGCACAGTATCCAACATAGCTGACCACCAAACAGACGCGTATTTCTGTCCGTGACCTCTTCCTAACAGAATGTAATTTACTGGAGAGCAGGGGCTATTTTATTTTTGTCTCCACAGCCTCAGGACCTGACACAGTGAAATTGTCGGTTTTTAATCAGCATGTGTGTGTGTGTGTGTGTATGTATGTGTGCGTGTGTGTGTCTCCTTCCATCTGTCCATTCAGCTGTGTGTGGAAGGAGACATTTAAATCCATCCCTAAACTGCCCTTTTCCCTTAAATGATCCAAAGACTCATGAAATCTTTTCCATGAATGTCCAATGGTCCAAGTCACCCTCTATCTCCTCCTTTGGAAGGGAGCCCCTCCCCTCCTCTGATAAACAGGAAGTTGCCAATCATGCTGCTTCCAAAGGATTAAAATCATTCTCAGCCTTGTCTCAGGCTCCTTAGATTCACTGAGATAAAATGAAGACTCCTACCTGCTGCTGGTCCATCACTGGCCTGGGGAAGACTCTCTCCCACACCACAGGCCCCCAGCCTGCCTTCCCCAGGAGAAGCAGGCGGGCCCACATTCGATGTCACACCAGGGCTCTCTGCAAGTGGGTCGGCACTCAGCCTATGGCCTACTGGATGAAGACACCCTGGGCTTGCCCTTCAAAGGCAACACTCTTTCTCCAAAGGAAATACCAACAATTTGTTTGAAGGGGGGCGGTGCATTTCTATTTTTTAAATGACAGATTAGAATACTTGGATTGGTGTTCTCATTTCAAGACTCTTTGGGTCACATCTGAGGGGCTGCTCTCTGACCTCAGAACCATCACTCCTACGGATTATCCCAACTACAAAGATGAGTTACCTGAGGCACATCAAAGAAAAACCAGGTCACACACCAGGCTAGGATTAAACCTAGGAACCAGCTCAAAGGTATTAAGCAGATCACTGCTGTTTGTGTAACTCACAGAACGGTTAGGTGGAAGGGGCCCCGGAACACTGAATATCAGAACTGTGTAAAATGGTCAAGGCCAAGGGGGCTTGGAACATGGGATGTCAGAGGTTGAGGAGGCCTTGGAATGTGAAATGTCAGAGGCCAAGAGGTCCTTAGAACATGCAATGTCACAACAAAGGGTCTTAGAATGTTATTAATATATAAATTACTGTAAAGAGCCTTAGAGATCATCTAATAATTTGTAATATGGAGCCTATGACTTGGTTTCTTAAAAAATTATCTGGATAAATATTTCAGTGTAATTGTTTTCTTATCTGATCCTATATATTTTATGCATTTCATTTTTTAAATTGAATTATTTTATTTGTTTTCAGTGTTCAACAATCACTTCCATATACCTTAGATTCTTTTCCACTCCCTCCCTCTTACTCCCTCCATCCCTCCACTCCCTCCCTGAGAATGGTGTACAATCTTATATAGGTTCTACACATACATTCCTATTAAATGTATGTTGCATAGAAAAATTAAAATGAATGGAGGAAATCATAAAACAAAACAAAATATGATACAAAAGAAAATGATCTGTTTCTACCTGTGATCCAATTCCATAGTTTTTTCTCTGGACATGGAAGGTGTTTTGCCTCAAAAGTCCACTGGAAAGTTTTTGCATTTCAATGAAGTACTAAGTCAACCAGAAAAATTCCTCACACACTGTGGTTGTTGCTGTGTACAAAATTCTCCTGGTTCTGCTCCTTTCACTCAGCATCAGTTCATATATATCCTTCCAGGCCTCTCTGAAGTCTTCCTGTTCATCATTTCTTATAGCACAACAGTATTCCATTACATTCATGTACCATAATTTATTCAACCATTCCCCAATTGATGGGCATCCCTTTGATTTCTAGTTTTGGGCCACCACAAAGAGAGCTGCTATAAATATTTTTGTACATGTGGGACCCTTCCCCATTTTTATGATCTCTTGGGGATAAAGTCCTAGAAGTGGTATTGCTGGGTCAAAGGGTATGCACATTTTTGTAGTCCTTTGGGCATAGTTCCAAATTGCTCTCCAGAATGGTTGGATAACCTCACAGCTCCACCAACAATGAATTACTGTTCCAACTCTGCCACATCTTCTCCAACATGTATCATCTTCCTGTTCTGTCATGGTAGCCAATCTGATAGGTGCGATGTGGTACCTTGGAGTTGCTTTGATTTGCATCTCTCTAATCAATAGTTATTTAGAGCATTTTTCATATGCTTATAGATAACTTTAATTCCTTCTTCTGAAAATTCCCTGTTCATATCCTTTGACCATTTATCATTTGGGGGATGACTTGTATTCTTGTACATTTGATTCAATTTCAGTTCTCTATGTATTTTTAAAATGAGGCCTTTATCACTGACACTATTTGCAAAAGTTCTTTCCCACTTTTCTGCTTCCTTGCTAATCCTGGTTGCATTGGGTTTGTTTGTGCAAAAACTTTTCAGTTTAATGTAATCAAAATTATCCATTTTGCACTTCATAATGTTCTCTATCTCTTGTTGGGTCATAAATTTCTCCATTCTCCATGGATCTGACAAATACACTATTCCTTGCTCCCCTAATTTGTTTACAGTATCAATCTTTATACCTAGATTATATATCCATTTGAACTTTATTCTTGTGTACAGTGTCAGGCATTGGTCTATGCCCTGTTTTCGTGACACTGCTATCCAGTTTTTCCAGCAATTTTTTTCCAACAGTGAGTTCTTATCCCATAAGCTGGAGTCCTTGGGTTTATCAAACAGTAGATTGTTACATTCATTAACTACTGTGACTTGAGTACCACTGGTCTATCCCTCTGTTTCTTAGCCAGTACCAGGTGGTTTTGATGATTGCTGCTTTATAATACAATTTGAGATCTGGTAGGGCTAGGCCACCTTCCCTAGCATTACTTTTCATTAGTTCCCTTGATATTCTGGACCTTTTGTTCTTCCAGATGAATTTTGATATTATTTTTTCTAGTCCTACAAAATAATTTTCTGGTAGTTTGATTGGTATGGCACTGAATAAGTAAATTAATTTAGATAGAATTGTCATTTTTATTATATTAGCTCAGCCTACCCATGAGCAATTGGTGTTTTTCCACTTTCTTAGATCTGACTTTATTTGTGTGAAAACTGTTTTGTAATTTTGCTCATTTAATCCCTGGGTTTGTTTTGGTAGGCAGACCCTCAGATATTTAATAGTGTCTACCCTACCTTTAAATGGGATTTCTTTTTCTATCTCTTACTGCTGGGTTTTGGTAGTAATATATAGAAATACAGATGATTTATGTGAGTTTATTTTGTAACCTGCAACTTTGCCAAAGTTGTTTATTATTTCAAGTAGTTTTTCACTTGATTCTCTGGTATTCTCTAAGTATATCATCATAACATCTGCAAAGAGTGATAACTTAGTTTCTTCTTTACCTATTCTAATTCCTTCAATTTCTTTTTCTTCTCTTATCCCTACAGCTAACATTTCTAGTACCATATTGAATAACAGTGGTGATAATGGACACCCTTGTTTAAGCCCTGATCTTACTGGAAATGCCTCTAGCTTTTCCCCATTTATTTTATGCATTTAAAAATATTATTCTGAGAAGGGGTTCATAAGCTCCCCTAGAAAGCCCAAGGGACTTATGTCACAAAGTTAAGAAAGTTAAGATAGCCTTTATCTAGTCCAACCTACTTACCTTACACTAGGCCTGGAAGGCTTTACATCACACTGGTAGAGGTGGCAAGGTTGGATTCAAACCCAGGACCTCTCAATTGTCAGCAACTGCACTTACTAGTGCATCAAGAAGTTTCTTGCCTTCTACTCTCCTGCTATCAAACTACAAGACCCTTTGGAAAATTCTCCTCTAATATTTTTCACCAAGACAAAGCCTAAGTAGAAGGGCATGTTGAGCTGTGAATTTCTTGTTATTTGAATTGGAAGGTGGAGACAGGTCATGGTCCTCTGATCAACCCCAGTTCATACCCCAACCCCACCCATATAATAAAGATTACAGCCCTATCTGAGAGATTAAAAACATAACATGCTTTCCATATGGTGAGTTAACCATGCCTGACTTCAGAAAAAGCAAAGATGCACACACCTTTCTGCAGGAAGATCAGTCCACACGGACATCTTAGAGTCATCTCAAGTCAACATGTCCGAGCTTGAACCTAATACATTTCTTCCCAAATCCATCCCTCTTTCCAGCCTTTCCTGTTTCTGCTGATGGTACCACCACAGCCCAGTCATGGCAGTGATGCTTAGCTCCTCCAACTCCCATCCACTCAAGCACCAATTCTTCTAACTTTGCATCTATAACAACTCCTTCTCTTCACCCCCATAGACTCTACTCCAGCTTACAACCTCATCTCTCCTCACTAGACTATGAAACAGCTGCCGAACTGAAAGCTCTGACTTTGTCCAACTCACCATATAATATTCCTAAAACACAGATCCAACCACCTAATACCTCTACTTGAAAATTTTCCATTGGTTCCCATTGGAGTGAATTACAAATCTCAGCCTTACTTACTCCAGAACCAAATCTAAAATCCTCTGCTTGGCATTTAAGGTCATTTGGTACCTGATGCCTCCTACCTTTCCAGTCTTCTTACACTTTACTCCTTTCCATATACTCTATGACTTAGGGATACCAGCCTCCATGGCTCTAGGAACTTTCTCTGGCTGTCCCCCATGCCTGGAACTCTCCTTGACTTCATTTCTACCTCTGCATCTGCTGGGCTTTCTTCAAGTCCTCCCTAAGATCCCACCTTCTGGAGGCAGCCTTTCCTGATCCCTCTCAATTCTATTAGAAGCCTTCCCTCTGTCGATCATTTCTTACTTTTCCATATAGAGCCTGAACATAGGTGTTGTCCTGGTGTCTCTCCCATTAGATGAGGAGCTCCTTGAGGCAGGGACTGTCTTCTGCCTCTCTTTGCATCCTCAGGGTTTACCACACAGGGCCTGACACATACAGTGTCAACACTATGTGTTAGCTGTTGTTATCAGCTTAATAAATGACTTGAATCTAATAGAATAAAAATGGATCCAAGGTGACTTATGATATTGTCTTCCTAACAACCCTCACAGAACTCCAGGCTCATTCCAGAAAGGGAAGAGAGTGTGGAGACCATGGGCTTCTCAAGCTGGGCTGTCTTCTCTCTAGCCCTCAGTGTGCCATTCCCCATCACCTGCACTTGCCCAGAGCTGAACGGACCTTACAAGATCCCCCATTCCAGTCTGGGGGGCGGGTCAGTTGGCCTGGGGTCACACAGCTAGTGGGCAGAAGCAGAGCGAGCACCTGGTAACCTCTGACTCCACTTATAAAAAGCCCTTCTTGTCCACCCATCACCCCCTCCCTATGCATTTCTCGCCTCTGCACAGACTTTCTTCAGACCCCTCCCCTCCACCCAATTCCCCACTTTCTGCTTTTTGGGGTTACTCATCACCTCTGGTGATAGACAGTGATAATAAACACGCTGCGAGGGTGCCTGTGGGCGGGGAAGCTGGGTGTGCCTTTAGGACTCTCACAGTACACACTTCGAGGTACCTGCTTGTCCAGTTGGCCTAGCTTCTGGGAAAACTGGAAGACCCAGGCTTGGTCAGAGATGGCTTTTATAACCAGGGTCACTGCCACAAGGGATAGCACTGAACCAGTTTGCTCCCTACTCTGGCTCTCTGAGGAAGCACGTCTGTGTGGCTTCTTTTCTCTGGTATAACATCCTAGGCCTGAAATGAACTCACATTAGAGAATTTCAGAGTCCAGAGTCAAACCACCCAAGAACCATCATCCCCGCGAAGGCTTATCTGACAATCTGCTCAAAGACTCCTGGGAAATCCATTCCAGCCCTGTCTCAGTCCTGACAGGGAGGTTTTGCTCAATCTGGACCTGATACATGCCTCTTAGAACCAGCTGCTCTAAGCTGTGCCCTCCAGAGTCAAGCGGGAAGAGTCTAAACCCTCTTCTTCACAACAGATGTCAGAAACTTAAGGTTCCTTGTCTCTCCACCTCGCCCCCCCTCCCCGACATACATTCTCCTCTTTAGGCTAAAGCTCTCCAGCTCCTTCCAGCAATCCTCTGGAGTTGCTAGACTAGAGGCCCATCCTTATCCCTATTATTCTTTCCCAATGTTCTCCCTAATCTGTGAAGCCAGGACTTGAACATGATACTCCATATGTGGTCTTAAAAGGGCAGAGAACAGAACCATCAACTCACTACTTTTGGAAGCGACAACTCTCTTAATGTGACCTAAAACTGCATTAGTGGTTTTTGTCTGCTATAACAAACTATGAACTTTCAAACCGCTATGACCCCCAAATCTTTTTTCAGGCAGACACACTGAAGGTTAGGAATATGCCCTTTGTAAAAGCTTCAAACTCATAAAACCTTGTACATTTGCGTACTATTTGATGCACTTTAAAAAAAGTCATAACTCACATTTATATAATGCTTTTGCATTTTACAAAGAGACTTACAAATACAATCTTGTTTGGCTCATACAACAACTCCGTGAGATAGGCAATTTAGGTTTCAATTAACAAATAATTTAAGTATTTCCTACAAAATAATGGGATGACACACTTAGAGATGGAAGGGGTTGGGAGTCGGGGGTGGGTGGAAAGAGCTACAAAAACAAAGAATGAATAAAGCTCCCTTCTGGAAGAACTTCCCTTCTATCAGCTGTGATAACAAATAGATATAGGATGGATACAATAGAAGTACCAGGTAGTTCAAACCCAGTTAGCTAAGCAAGGAAAGTCCTAATAGTCAGGGCATCAGAAGAGGCATTATGGAGAAAGGACATGAACCACTGGACAAAGCATCCCAGGAACACCAGAGGAGGTGGAGCTGGAAGGGCCAGGAAAGGTGGCCCCCAAGCTTAACTCTGAAGGAAGATGGGAAAGGTAGAAGGCAGAGATAAGAAGGAGCAGGCACACTGCAGTGAGAGAAGGCAGATCACACAGATGTAGAGGCAAGTGAAGATTCTTGGGGAGGGGACTGACATGGCTAGAACTGGCCTTAGAGAGATTACTTTGGGTGGAGGAAGGCACATTGAAAAGGATGCCTGAGAGCAAGGACTCCAATGAGAAAACCATTCCCCACAAACTGAGAGCAAGTCTTAGGGACCAGGACTGAGGCAGTGACCATGTGACAGAGAGATGGAGGCAGATAACAGGCAGGCAAAACAGATAAGACTCAGCAGTAGGTGGGACTTAGGGATGAAAGAGAAAAAAATCTAGGGTGGGCTTGCAGGTTATAAACCTGGATTGCTAGAAGAACAGCTGCTAGGGGGTGCCACAGTGGATAAAGTGCTGGGCCTGGAGTCAGAAAGTGTTGAGTTCAAATCTGCCCTCAGGCATGTCCTAGCTATGGGACCCTGGGCAAGTCACTTAACCTGTGTTTGCTTCATTTTCCACACCGCAAAATGAGTATAATAGCAGCTACTTTACAGGGGGGCTGTAAGGATCGAAACTGGTAATAACTGTAAAGCACTTAGCATGGAGCCCGGCACCTAGGAAGCACTATACAACTGTTAGTCATCATCATCATCCTCATTAATGGAAATGTCCCCCGTAGAGACAGGAAAGAGCAGAGGAGCTACAGGGCTTGCGAGAGAGAGGGAAGGGCTTGGGTACCGAGTGTGGCGCTTGCAGGGTCAACGGGACATTGGGGCGATGTCTAGCAGTGAGATTATCAGGAGGGGCTGGAGATCAGGGAAGAGATTCGAATCACAGAATCAGGAAGTTGGAAGGGAGGGACCTCAGCAGCCCCCTGAGTCTAATCTGTGGCCCAAAGGAAGCCAGCTGATGATACAGTTGGCAAGTATGATCTAGCATCTGATTCAAGACCTCCAATGATGGGGCAACCCCTTCCCCTTTAGGACAACTCCAATTCTTAGGACATTTTTTTCTGATCCAAGCCTGAAGGGGTCTCTTTGTCCTTAGCACCCCTAGCTTCCGCCCTAGAGTGCCAAGCAGACCCAGTCCTCCTCCACAGAGCAGCCGTTCCATATTGAAGACAGCCATCATGTATAAAAACCTTACATCTTCTCTCCTTAAACACAGCAACATAGGATCAGGGTTAGATATACAGGTCTGGGATTAGAGAGGTGATAATTGGTTCTATCAAAGCACATGAGATCCCCAAGGAAGGGGAGAGGGAGAAGGAAAGGGAGAAGGAAGGAGGGAGGAAAATGAGGGAAAAAAAGAGAGAGGGAGGCACAGAAAAGAAAGAGGAGGGAGATGAAGAAGGAGAGAGAGGGAGATGAAGAAGGAGAAAGAGGGAGAAAGAGGGAGGAGAGGTGGAAGAAGGAAAGGAGGTAGGAAGATGAGAGAGAGAGAACCCATGACTGAGCCTTGGGGTACACTCGTTCTTTGGAGGTGGGCTAGAGATAACAATCCAGTAAAAGAGGTTGAAATGGAGTGCTCACACAGGTAGGAGAGAACAGTGTCATGGAAACCAAGGGAGGAAAGAATATCAATGAGGAGGGAGTGGTCAGTGTCGCCAAAAGCTGCAGCTCAGAGAGAATGAGGGCAGACAAAAGCCCCGTGCATTTAGCAGAGAGAGAAGAGATGACCTGGTAACCTCTGAAAGGGAGCAGGCTTGGTCAAAGGGCAGGGGCAGGAGCCAGACTGGCAGGCACTGGGAAGTGGGGAGGGGGCAGGCAGCGGAGGCAGCAGCAGAGAGGATGCTAAGCGTTCTGCAGTGCCAGGTAGGAGAGACAGGAGGAAACTGCTCAAAGTGTGACGCCAATCAACTGAAGAGAGGGTCTTTTTTAAAAAGAGGCATTTAGGTTTAGAGGCATTAAAAAGAAAAAGATTGCTATTGGAATTCAACATGAATTAGCGTCAAAATTTATTCAATTTCTATTTTAAAAATACATGCTTTCGTTGGATTTCCACTTAAAAATGGCCATGATGACAACATCTGCCTATTCATCAAGGGTCATGTCACGTGTTGTCTCTGGACAAAGTCCATGCCAGTATTATTCTCTTAGCTCAGCTTTCTAGGGCTGGCACTGCTAGTCTTGGGGGGCGGGATGTGGAGCACAGTTGTCTTCTAAGCAGTTAACTCTAGTAGTGTGGCTGGAAGGCACAATGGAAAGAATTCTGGATTTGGAGGCAGAGGGCCTGGGTTCAAATTCTGGCTCTGTTCCTGTGCCTTCATGGAAGGCCTTGGTCTCCTCCTCATTACCACAAAGGGGTTGAACTGGGTCACCCCGCCAGGGTCCCTTCTGGCTCTAGGCCTAGCATGCTGTGGCCGTTGGTACTTCCAAACTAGTTCTTTTCATCCTTAGCTTTTTCAAGTGAATGATGGCTAACACCGCTATGTCATGGCAGCATGGAGGCTTGATGCTGAGATCGGTTTTTGAGTTCTGATGACTTTTGCTTTCATTTCTGAGTACCTTCCTTATCTAGGTAGCCATCCCTTGTAACAAAGACTAAAAAAAAGTTCATACTAAATCAGCTGTGTCTGACAGCATATACTACAAGGTGGTGCAGTGGACAGAGCCTTGGACTTGGAATCAGGAAGACCTGAGTTCAAATCCTGCCCCCAAATACCAATAAACTATGTGACCATAGGAAAGTCATTTAACCTCTGTCTGCCTCAGTTTCTTCATCTGTAAAACAGGGATAATAAGAGCACCTACCTCCCAGGGTTCTTGTGAGTATCAGAGGAGTTACATGTAGAGCATTTTGCAATTTTAAAACACTGTATAAATTAAGATTATTATTTCACACTCATTGTCCCCAATCTCCTCAACAAAAGGAAGAAGGTATGTTTCTCATCTTTTCTCCACGGTCAAGCTTGGTGATTTATCATCACACCAGCCTTGAATGCGTGAAGGCTCTAACGGCTGACTGCTGGTCCTACTAGGCCCTTGAACAGCTTTGGGCATGGCCCAGCAGTAAGCCCTGCCTCCATTGTCTGAGGGCTCCCTGGGTCCAAATGGGTTTCCAGAGGATGATGAATTGGTTTTGCTCTAACTCCTCATGAAGGTTGGGTTTGGTGCAGGAATAGTGACCCAGATGGAAGGACAAATCTGTCAAAGCCTTGAAGAAGAACACTCTAGCTTCCAATCACACAGACGTAGAACTGAATCCACTGCTGCTGGTCCATTAAAGTTCTGCTCAGTTTTTGTTTCTGAAAAAGTTTCATGAGGCTGCCATAAAGCATCCACCTGCCTGGCCATGACTCATTTCTCCTCCGATGAAGCTCATTAAAAAAAAGTAATTTTACATTAAAACACCACCCAAGGAACGGATGGGAACAACATGGTACAAGAAGACACACAACTCATTTTGGCAAAGTCAGCAAAAGTCCCTGAATGGCAACTCTGTGCTCTGAAGATAAACTTTAAATGGTATTTTCCTTTTTACCATCACTCTGACATTGGAAACAACCTGGTAAGAAGTCAGGCATAGTGCCTGCCTGAAATCTCTGCTGCTAGTAGTACTGGTTGGTGGAATCAAGCTCAGGAATTTGGAGCTCCAGCAGAGGTAGCTACGGGGCACCATGGTTCACAGAGTGCCAGGTCTGGTGTTAGGAAGACCTGAGTTCAAATCTGCCCTCAAACACTTTCTAGCTGTATAACACTGGGCAAGTCATTTAACCTTGTTTGACTCAGTTTCCTTATCTGTAAATTGAACTGGGAAGGAAAAAATGGCAAACTACTCCACTCTCTTTACCAAGAAAACCCCCAAATGGGGTCATGAACAGCAGGCATGGACTAAACAGCAAGAACTAAGTCCACACTGAGCTCAGCCACTGGGGAGCAGGTCACTGAGCTGCCCAAAGAGTGATGACCTGGACCACGTTAGAAATGAAGCAGGTCATTTAAATTTTTACAAATCCTGAAACATTATTTTCTTGAAATCAAATTTAGTGGGAGAAATGGCAGAAGATGTGGTGTTAGCCTTAACCCTCCCCCCTCTCTCAAACCCCTTAATTAATCCGTTGCCAAATTTTGTTGGTTTTCATTCTAATAGCATCTCTGATATCTGTCCTCTTCTCTCCTTTCTTAGCGACCCCCCTCATTCAGGTACTTGTCATCTCATTTTACCTATTACCCGTAGCCTCCTAACTGGCCTCCCTGCCTCCACTCTCTCCCTGTCTCCAGTCCGTGCTCCACACAGATACCAAGATACAGATCTGACCATGTCATTCCCCTACTTGAAAATCTGCGGTCACTCCCTACTGCCTCTAGAATATAGGGGAAAAAAATCTTCAGGTTGGAATGAGAATGAATCTCCCAAATAGTGGCCCACCAACTTTCCTATTTTTATTTCATTTTAGTCACCTACATATATTTTCTTGTCCAATGCAAATGGTCTGCTGGCTCTTCCCCAGACATCTTCATCTCCCACCTTTCTTACTTTGAACTTGCAGGCTCCCATGCCTGGAATGCACTCACTCCTCATCTGTCAGCATCTCTGGCTTCCTCCAAAGGACAAGTCAGATGCCATCTGAAAGTACTTTGTATACATTTACTTTGTACACATGCTTTGTATACATGTACATATCCATATACACATTGTACTCCTGTTTCTCCCTCTCCACAACCTCTGCCTAGAAGTATGAAAGCTTCTTGAAGGCAAGGATTTTATTTTTTGTCTTTGTATCTCTAGAAACTAACAATGCCTGAAACACACTAGTACTTTATAAATGTTTGATTGACTGAATTGTTTAATATGTTATATATACTATCCACAGAGAAGATATGTACATTGGAAGAAGCTAGATGTAAGGTATGTGTCCATGCTGATTTCTTCAAAGACATTATCAAAGTTTATTTATAAATTTATAAAATATTTTCTCATTCTCTTTTTGAGAAAAAAATTCTTGTCTTGAAGGTGATCGTGGTAATAGCTTTGGAATATGGCCAGTTTAATACTATTGTATGAAACCTATTTATAAATAATATATTAACAGCTGGCATCAGACCCAACTTTCTTCTCTGGATTCAGCAGTGACACATCCTTTGGCAATCCTGCTATTTTTTTTTCAGTTTTATCTTAGAATATTGATTACATTCTCATCTGAGTTTGTATTAGAACATTCTTGAGGAGCTAGCTGTGTTCAAAAATGACTTAATCCAGAAGAAAAGTCCAATGAAATCCACTATGTTTGCATTGAGGCTGGGCCACACAGATGCAAGGATAGCAAATGTCAGCTGCCTCATACAATAATGTTAACAAAAAGCTATTCATATTTATACAGTGCTTTAAAATTTACACAACACTTTCCTTAGAACAACCATATGAAGTGGGTAGTGCTCTTGTTATTATCTCATTTTATAGATGAAAAAACTGAGGCCTGCCCGAAGAGATTAAGTAACTTGCCCAAGATCACAGTTAATTGCCTTTGTCTCTCCCCATCTTCTCTATACCTATGTGGACATCACCACCCTCAGGTTCACAACCTAGGAGTCAGCCTTGATTGATGACTCCACACCGCCGCCTCCTCCTCCCCACATATACATAGTGTTGACAAGCCCCTCAATTTCACCTTAGCAAGATTTCACCTTTACATCCTGTAGATTTCACCTCTGTAACATCTCTTGTGGATTTTACCTTTGCAACACTTCTTATCAATTTCATCTCTGTACCATCTCTTGTGGATTTCACCTCTGCAACATCTGTTGTAGCTTTCACCTCTGCACCAGCTCTCATCAATTTCACCTCTGCAACATCTCTTGTGTATTTCACCTCTGCAACATCTTTCATCAGTTTCACCTCTGCACCATCTCTCATCAATTTCACCTCTGAACCATTTCTTGCAGACTTCACCTCTGCAAAATCTGTTGTGGATTTCACCTCTGCAACACCTCTCCAATATGGCCCCTTCTCTTTGACAGCCCTGCCATGCTGGTGCAGGCTTTTATCACCTCATGCCTGGATTACTGTAATAGCAGCTAGGGATCTGTCTTCCTGCTTCAGTCTCTCCCTATTTCAGTCCATCCTCCATTTAGCCACGAAAGTAATTTTCCTAAAACACAATTCTGATCATGTCACCTCCCTACACTATAAACTCCAGTGGCTTCCTATCTCCTCCAGGATCAATGACAAAATACTCTGGTACTCCAAGCCCTTTATAGCCTGGCCCCCTCCTACATTTCCAGTCTTCTTAAAATCTTATTTCTCCACACTTACTCCAATCCAGTGACCCTGACCTCCAGGCTGTTCCTCAAACATTAAATGGCCTTTATGCATTTTGACCAGCTGTTTCCTATCCTGAAATGCTTTCTTCCCTTACCTCCATCTTCAGCCTTCCCTGGCTTCCTTCAGTTCAAATCCCCTCTTCTACAAGAGGCCTTTCCAGGTCTTTATTGTTGCTAATACCTTTCCTTTAAGATTACCTCCTATTTAAACTGTCTGAATCTTATAGTACATAATAGCTTGCATGTTGTCTCCTCTACTAGACATTTGAACTCTTTGGGAGCAAGGAGCTGTGCTTTTCCTTTCCAGGGGGAAATGAAACCAATAACTAAGTAGTACAATAGTTAGAATGCTGGGCCTAGGGTCAGGGAGACCTGAGCTCAAACCTGGCCTCAAACATTTAGGAGGGGAAGGGAATAAGTATCTATGAAACACCTACTATGTGCCTGGGGCACTGGCTAATAAGTGCTTTATCAATATGATCTCATTTGAGTCTCACAACAACCCTGAGAACGAGGTGCTGTTATTACCCCCAACTTATAGTTGAGGAAACCAAGACAAATAGAGGTAAAGTGACTTGCCCAGGGTCACCAAGGTCGTAAGTGTCTGAAGGTCGTAAGTGTCTGAAGGTAGATTTGAATTCAAGTCTTCTAGACTCCTGGGCCCTGGACTATTCACTGCACCACCCAGATGGCTACTACTTACTAGCTATGTGACCTGTATAAGTTTGCATCTAAGCAACTCCTGAAGACTGTGAGATGCAAAGAAGATGCTTCACCGCACTGTAGATAGTTTTCTCACCAGGGAGGAAGTTTCCTACACCAATCTAATCACAGATCCAGCTTCCATCCTTCTACTTAGTGATTCTGACATATTATTGAACTCAATAGAAATTTCATTTTAAATGGCATAGAGAAGCTTGTTATTTAAAAGGAGTTCCATGGTTAATCCTTAAGCAAATGTAGCCATATGTCTGTAAAGTTTATCTATTGAAATATTTGCCTTTCCTTGTATCCCCAGAGCTGGGGCATGTCTGTCAAACATTAAGTGCTTAGTGCCTACCTGAGTCTGTAAGTATTTATTAAAGCACCTACTACATGTCACTTGCACTGTAAGTGTTAGGGATATAAAGACAAAAGGCATCCCTACCCTTACAGAGTCACAATCTTCACAATCTAATGGGGGAGACAATAAGTAAAAAAAATAAGTAAAAACAAGCAATCCAAGGAAATAATTAAGAGAAAGTTATTCGATAAATGTAAGCTATTTATTATTACTATTATTTTTCTCTGAAATACTCAAAAAGACACATAGGAAGAGCGGGTGAATTTTAAGAGGAAAGGGGCTGGGAAAGGCTTCATGTAGAAGGTAGTATGTTATTTGGGGCTTAAAGGAAAGCAGGAAGCAGAGATGAAGAAAGAGAATGTTAGGAAGAGAGGCAGAGAACATCCCCGGAGTCAGGAGATAAAGTGTCTGGTTTGTATTGTGAGGGTCAAACGGGCCAGTATCTGTAAAGCACTTGCGACCCTTAAAATACTATAAACATGTTAAGCTATCGCCATTACCATCATTAACAAATTAGTCAGTCAACAAGCATTTATTAAGCACTTACTATGTGTTGGGTCCCTGCCCTCAAGGTGCCCACATTCTACTTAACTGTTGATTGACTGACATACTGGATTTGCTAGGGACCGTATAAGGTAGTCTCCATTCAAGCAATCGAGAAGCATTTGCTAAACACTTAGTACACTGACCTCTGGTCCATCCAAAGCTCCCTAACCCTTTCTTTGCTTGGTTCCCACTGACCTGCATTATTCCTGTTTGAATTCAGAAGTGGCAAAGGTATGATAATTCTTGACCTTTCCCCGTGGCTCACTTTCCTCTTGGGGAAGAGGGTATCGAAGAGTCAGATATCAGGAAAATACACGCTGTGCAATCCCAAATCCAAGAGCGATGCTTGACCATAAGTGAACATCATCCACCAAAGGATCCAAACACAAGGCCTCTTTCTTCCTAAGCAACCTCTATCCCTCCTGCCTCAAAGGAAGTGATGAGAAAGAGAAGATGACAGATTTAGAGCGGGATGGACTCTTGGAGATCCTCAGATCCAACCTCCTTGCTTGACAGAGGAGAGGAAGTGATCTGTCCCAATGACAAACACCCCAGGTAGCCAAGTAGGATTATCAGGAATCAAACCTAAGCCCTCTTACTAACCAAATAAAGGCTGTGCTATGCTGGAAGTCGGCCAACGGCAATGTCCATCCATTCATAAAAGAAGACTGATTCTCACGTTGATAAAATCCAATCTACTTCTTTTCTTTTAGGCCAGGAGGAAGGATAGAGGTTAAGAACTGATACTAGTTTGTCTAAACCTAGGACATTATTTAAACACAACACAATTTCCCACAACGCATCCTTAAGACATCACACTGGCAGCAAGTAAGCTTCCATTTGTAGGGACCACAGCCCAGAAGAGACTTTAGGTCAAAGATAGATCATAGGACCAAAGATATAGAGCTAGAAAGGGTCTTAGAGATCACTTAATCCAATCTTTTAGTACAGATGAGGAGACTGAGGCAGAGCAAGGCAGAACGTGAACTCCCTTCCTGAAGGCAGAACATTCAGCCTATGCCAAAGATGCTTGTCTAATTATATTCTAGAGACAGCCTTTAAATCAATCAACAATTCATCCCGCAATCAGTATTTATTAAGTGCTCACAATGAATGAGCCAGGGGATAAAGTACAAAGAATGAAATGATCCCTATTCACAATGAACCCACAAAACAAGTACATATAGACCATATATGGCATAAACATAAAGTGAATAAATACAAATATATCTAAATCAATTGACCACAGGTAGTTTGGGAGGGATCCG
Source organism: Potorous gilbertii (assembly GCA_028658325.1). Lineage (NCBI taxonomy): Eukaryota > Metazoa > Chordata > Mammalia > Diprotodontia > Potoroidae > Potorous > Potorous gilbertii. The sequence goes on from CM053770.1 coordinate 687,326,042, forward strand.
AAAAGTCTTTGAGCAGAAGTCAGGTATGAGTGTCCATCTTAAAGGGAGGAAAAAAAGACTGGCTAACAAGAGGCAGTAGAGCATAGCATGGGATCCTTCACCTTTGGGGCATCAGGGAACCCTTTGGTTGCCTGAGTGAGCCTCTAGAACCCTCCTTAGAAAAATACTTCTAAATATTTGAAAAAACCCTTAATTTAAGTTAGAGGTCGATTAAAATAAATATGTAATTTCACCCCCCTCCAATATCCAAGTTCATGGACCCCCAAGACTCCAAGTTAAGAACCCCTAGTATAATGGACCAGAGTACTGGGCCAGGAGTGAGATCTTCTATTTTCTCAGGGGACTTGCCCAGGGTCACACTATTGGTTTGTGTTTGAGGAAATAAACCCTGGTGACCATCTACAGTGCTACCCTACGTCTCCATCAGCAATCAGGCTAATTACAAACAATTCTTGGATTTTCATGAAATGGAACCCCTAAGTTCACTTGCTCTATATTGCTAAAAGTCTCAAAGGTACCTCTTTTTAATAGTCTATGGAAAGCTTTTTAATGAGCTGGCAGCCTTTAAGCCCCCTGGGCCCTGCCCCACCCCACTATGGTTCTCTCAAATTAATTTGGCCAAGAACACTCTGCGGCAGCCTACTCATAAGGCACAGGGCAAAAACCTTGCTTGTGAATGGGTGGCAACCAGACCCTGATGGTTTAAGAGCTTTTAAGCTATCCCACAAAGCTTGAGGCATCTCGGGGATATCGGACATGCCTCTGAAGAGATGGGAAAACAAAGCAAAGGAGAACACAGCTGGATGCAGCCTCTCTGGGGTGTTTAATCCTTTACCACATGCCCAGGACTTTCTCGACCTCATCTGTCCATCAGACTCCCTTTTTCCCAAGGAATGAGAGGGGAGGACACTTCTCATTCTCGATGTTTGGTGTGAGAACTCTTAGCTCAGCTGAGGATTTTAAGGGCCTATCTCCAAGTTCCAGAAATAGTGTCAAGAGAGCAGGCAATACCTTTGTCCATACCCTGAGTAAGTGGGGATGTGAAGGCTGAAGGAGCTTTGAAAAATCCCCAGGTGAGGGAAATGAAGGGATATAAGGAGCTTGCAGTTCATTACAGAATCGTCTCTCTGCCTCTGTCTCTCTGTCTCTGTCTCTCTTTCCTCTCTCTCTCCTCTCTGTCTCTCTCTGTCTCTGTCTCTCTCTCTCCTCTCTGTCTCTCTCTGTCTCTGTCTCTCTCTCTCCTCTCTGTCTCTCTCTGTCTGTCTGTCTGTCTGTCTCTCTCTCTCCTCTCTCTCTCTCTCTGTCTCTGTCTGTCTCTGTCTCTCTCGCCAGGACCTTGCACAGGTCTATTCCCAGAGTTTAACAATCCTCTCTCACACACCCATATGCTCTGGGTGGAACTGTGAGCTGACCTAACCATTCTGGAAATCAGTTCTTGGATTCTGTTAGAAATGAGACATTAATTTGCACACCTTATGACCCAGAGAGCCCACTGTGAGGCAAAAACAAAACAAAACAAAACAAAAAACTCAAAGGAAGTCTGAGACAGAAAGAGAGAATGCACATTCACTAATATATTCACAATAGGACTATTTTTGTGGTAGCAAAGAACTGGAGAAAAACAAGACGCCCATAGATCAGGAAATGTCTCAACATGAATTAATATACCATAAGATATAATGAAAACAGGGAAGCCTGGGAAAATTTATATGAACAGATGCAAATGGAAGTAAAACCAGGAAAACAATAGAAAACATGGCTGGAACAATACACATGGTAAGTAAGAAAGAGAGGGGGATGGGAGACGTGTAACCCAGCGCTGTGGAATTATGAGCAAGAAGTTTGGCCTTAGAGAAGAGGTAGAAAATGGGGCTTGTTCCCATCTCTGAAGAGGTGAAGGGCTATGAGTGTGCAGTGCTGTATCTACTGTATGTCCTTCTCTTTCTTTTTAAAATCTTTGTTACATATGGTAGATTAGGAGATGGGAAGGGGTGGGGCATATTTGGAAATGAAAGTGATACAGAAAACAAAAGATACTGCCAAACCACATCAATAAAAATAGGGCAGTGAGGTGATGCAATGGGGAGAATGATGGGCTTGGAGTTAGAAGACTGGAGCTCAAATTTAACCTCAGACAGTTACTTGCTGGGTGACCCTGGGCAAGTCACTTAACCTCTGCCTCAGTGTCCTCCTCTGTAAAATGGGGATAAGGATAGCCCTTACCTCCCAGGGTTGTTGTGAGGGTAGATAATTATAAAATGCTTAGCACAATACCTGGCACATAGTAGGGGCCATATTTGTTGTAATTATTAAAACCAAAACACAAGCCTTAGCCATGGGATTCTTCTGCCTCCCTGGCTTCCAGATCTCAAGCAGTAAATTCTCTCCAAAAATTGTCATATGTAACTGATAAAAATTCTATCTGGTTTCTATTTTTCCCCTCATTTCTTTTCTTTTTCAGTAGTATTTTATTTTTTTCTCCAGTTACACGACAAGAAACATTTCTGCGTTCATTTTTACAAGACTCTGAGTTCCAGATTTGTCCCTCCCTTCCCTCCCTTCTTCTGAAAACGGCAGGCAGCAGTCTGATATACTTCCTCTCATTTCTAACAAGAAATGAAAACAGGCTTGAGTGTGGTAGGCACCAGTTAAGTTCTCAGTTCATTAAAATATTAAAACTATCGGTTAGACAAATGGGAGATAAAAATCCCCCAACCCAAAGTAGCTCATTTAAAAAAAAATCTGTGGGATGACCATTCAGGTATCTCATATATCCTGGGAAACCCAAAAGCTATGACAACAAATAGCCACTCTCCTCATGATGCAGTGGAAGGAACTTAGGGGCAATGGCAGGCAGAAGTACTGGGTTCGAATTCCACCTCTCCCTCTAACTCTCTGGGCCCCAATTTGCTCCTCTGCAGAATGAGAGGTTGGCCTGTCTCTAAGGTCTGGGCCATTGCTAATATTCTAGGAGTCTACAGCTAATTAAATTCCTGTTTGCATCCCCAGGGAGTCCCTCTGAATAGCATTGGACACTTAGGAATCATTCATAAAGTACCCAAAGCCACTACTTCCTTTCTCAGACTAGAATTAATTAGGATGACAGAGAAGTCCCCCAGCAGTTTCAAAATGGCTCTTTTAAACAAATGTCTCGATGTTTCTGAAAGTAATGCAAATGAAAAGTCAGTGGCTAAAAAAGCCGCTATATTTTGGAGAAATCGCTAGAGCGGTATGGGCCTTAGTTTCCTCATTTGTAAATATTTCCTAGGATATCCTTACACACTGAGTCGACTTCATTAACTAAGTAAGGTAATGGAAGACTGAAGTTAGGATCTTATATTTAAGGCTAGAGGGGACCTTAGAGGTCATTGGAGACAAATCCCTCATTTAGGAGATGAGGAAACAAGTTCAGAGAGGGCATAAGATCACAAGTCAAAATTTAGGGTTGCAAGGGACCTTAAAGGCCAGCAAGTTTCATCTCCTCATTTTGGCAGATAAGGAAACTGAGGCTCAGCAGCTAAAGGAACATGGATTTAGAGCGGGAAGGAATCTTAGAAGCCAGCATGTCCAACTTCTTTGTTTTGACAGATAAGGAAACTGAGGCATGGGATCACACTGCTAGTGAGTGTATGAAGCAGGCTTTGAACTCTGGTCTTTCTCACTCCAACTCCACTGCCATACAGTTAAACCAGAAAAAAAAAATACAACAAAAACCAAACCAGCAGAACTGAGATTTGCCAGTAGTCAGATAGCTAGTAAACGCTGAGGCAGAAATAGAATCCTGTTCTTCCTGACTCTAAGATTGCCATTCTGTCTTTAGGCCATCCTGCCTTTCCCTCCCCACCTTTTTTCCAAATGCCACCATGATTAACATACACATGATGGAAGAGGTAGCCACGAGGGTGGTACTGGTCACACTTTAACCTAAACTTCTTTCTTTGGGACCTGACCTCCTTCCTTTCCGAGCTCCCCAAAGTCTGTGCTAATGAACACAACTGTTCCAAGAGATACTCTCATTTGGGAATTACCTTTTAAATTGGAAAGATAACACTTTATGAAATGGCCCTCCATTCTCTTAGCTGAAAAGCCATCTCCAGACTCAATGAACAATAAGGCACAAACTCATAACGCAGTACTGCAATGCCACAGAGATGCCAAAAGACCATCATGCAAATGTATCCAGCCTTGGGCACCAGCTCCAGAAATTGAAAACTGTTGTTTCAGGCAATCCAGGTCAGGTTCCCCAATCTGGAGCCTGCCACGAGAGTGGGCAAGGACAGTCTGCAACCTTTGGGGTGCGATTTAGCCAAGTTCTCACTTCCCACCAGACTTGCCATCAGGGATCATGTCCAGCCCCAAGAGTATTGCCTTCCCTAATCTGTTTATTCCATCACAGCTTCATGAGATCGGATTAAACAAACATAAGGAAACTGGACAAAGCAGGGCCCTTTCAGAGAGCACTATAAACCCCAGGCTGTAAATAATCTCATTCTGAATAGGAAGATTGAGGTTTTATTTTTAACGAGGGAAAGAAGAGAAACCCCATATTCCTAATTACATCCTTCAGGCTTTTACTAGGCAGCATCAAAAACCTCATTGGATTTCTGTATACTGAGTAACTCTAATTAACAAGCATTTATTAAGCACCAACTAACTCCATGTCAAGAACTGCACTAGGCCCTGGGGATACAATCTGAAGCCATTAGGCTTCATCCAGCCTCTTCTCTCAGGATCAACTATAAAATCTTTACATTACCTTTGAAAGCTCTCCACTTCCAGGTCCCTTCCTTGGTATTCAGATCCTTTCACACACGGGCCTATCTGCTGATCCTCCCATAGGCCTCCCATTCTCTCCCACTTTCCAGACTTTGCCTCGGCTGTTCCCTATGTCTGCAATGCTCCTCTCACCCCAGTCCCCATGCCTGGAACGGTCCATCCTGGTAGTCTTTTAGAACTCAGCTGAAATTCACCTTGTTCAGATCTTTCCTTCTCTCCCTCATAAATACATCTCTCCTTCCTCCTCCTACCCTCTGCCTCTGAGCTGATCTTCCATTGCCTCTGTAGTTTTTCTGATTGGGGCTCCTTGAGAGCAGGGACAGGGTCCTGGTCTTCCTTTGCATCCTCAGGGCTCAGTGTAGTTAACATATGGTACACAGTCAGAGCTTAATAAGTGCCCCTTTTTGTTGTCTCCCGACACTCAGCAGTAACAGCAGGTAGCCAGAATGGCAGAATAGCACTGGGGCCATGGAGATGATGTCCAGAAAATCCTTCCTGTTCCAGCCAGCCAGCCACACAAGCCGCCTAACCTTCCACCTGCCCCTACTGATGGATTCCCCAACTTTCAGCCTCCCCAGAGCCAACTCCCCTTCCCTGGTCACCTCCCTCCTCCATATGTGCTGAGTATAAGCTCCTTGATGCAGGGAATGCCTCCTTTCCTGTATTTTTATCTTCAGCCCTTAGCACTGTACCTGGTCCATTGTCAGCACCTAATAAAAATGTCCCCATTCATTTATTCAGATATGAATTAGAACAAAAAGCCATCACACCCAAAATTAAAATCTTAGATTCAGTCACAATGGGTTAATAACAACAAGAAAACTAGACAGTGAGGTAGCCCCCTTACAGATGAGGAAACCAAGGCCAAGAGCAGCTCCTCCAGTCACCTGAGTTCTGTAAGCACAAGCACAAGTATTACCACAGCCGCTAGAAGTGCAGATTTAGAGCTGGAAGAAACCTCACCATCATGGACAACGTCACCAAGTTTGGGGTCAGGAAGGCCTGGGTTCAAATCCAGCCCCAGAAATGAACAGTGTGAGTCATTTCGACCCGATGATCCCTTCCAGTCCTGAATACATTAACCCCCATCCCTGGATAGATTCTAGTCTGACACCTTCCTTTTGTAGGTCAGGAAACTCCATCTCTCAGCTCCCAGCACCAATTTCTCTGGCTGTCCCTCCCCATGTGTGAAATTCTCAGCCGACTCATCTCTGCCTTCTGGTCTCCCTGGTTTCTTTCAAGACATTAGTCAATATACATTTATTAAGCACCTATTATGTGCCAGGCACTATGCTAATCAGTGAAGATACAAAAAGGCGCAAAAGACAATGCCAGCCCTCAATGTGATAGGGCCATCATGTTAGGTGCCAACAAGCTCCAGAGAAATAAGAAAGTGAGGAGATAATTAACAGAGAAAACACTGGAATTAAGAGGGCTTGGGAAGGGTTCTCAAAGACACAGGTGGGATTTCAGTTAAGATTTAAAGGAAGCCAGGGGGCAATGAGGAAGGAGAACCTTTCAGGCATGAGAGACAGCCAGAGAAAACAGCAGGCAATGAGAGATGGAGAGTCTGTTCATGAGATAGCCAGGAGGTCAGTAGAACTGATCAGACAGAATGATGTATAAGGACTGGAAAGGGATGAGGGGGCAGGTCATGAAGGCTTTGAATGCCAGAGGACTGCAGATTCGATTTTGGAGATGAGCAGAAGCCACTGGAGTCAACTGAGTGTGGAGGTGACGTGATAGGACCTCTGTTTTGGGAAATCATTTGATGGCTGACTGGAGAATGGATTGGGTTAGGGAGGGACTTCAGGCAGACAGACCCACCAGGCAGCTATTCCAATAGTCCAGGAATGATGTAATGAGGCCTACATCAGAGTGGTGGCAGTATCAGAGGAGAAAAAGGAGCAAAATGGAGAAATGGTGCAAAGGTGAAAGCAACAGGCCTTGGCAACAGATTGGATGTGGTGGGGAGAGACAGTCGAGGATGCCCCTGAGGCTGGGAGCCTGCAACTGGGAGGGTAGGAGGAGGGAAGGCTTTAGGGGGAAAGAGAATAAGCCCCCAATAAAATCTCACCTCCTGCAAAAATCCTTTCAGAATCCCCTGGATCCTAACATCTCTGTTGATGAGCTCCATTTACCCTGCATGTGGCTTATCTGTACATAGCTGTTGACATGCTGTCTCCTCATAAGACTGGACTGTTTTTGCCTTCTCTGTATCCCCAGACCTCAGCACATAGTAGGTGCTTAATTAATGCTTATTGACGGATGTGACTAGCCCAAGGTCACATAAGTAGCAGCAGCTGGCAGACATTAACTACTGTGCTTATTCCAATATACCAGATTTTATTAGTCTGAAAAAATGATTGGGTAAATGACACCCTAGATCCCATGGTTTTCATTTTCTTTCCTTTTTTTCCTCCACTCCAAGGACGCTGATGTGGGGGGAAGGGGGGAATGTCAATTCCATTGTTTTGATTGACCTGTCTTAAAGCTTTTTTGCCTGGTTTTAATGATTGACTGATTGGTTTCCAGATAGCAGATGAATCCTCCAACGTGTGTGTGTGGGCACACACACACACACACACACACACACACACACACACACACACACACACACACACACTCACACACTCCCTCCTCTCTTTAACACTGAGAGCAAGCAGGTATTTTGACGAGGGGGCTGTGGAGCTTAATGCACCTTTTAAACCCAAGGCTAAGAAAGTACTCTTTTAAAGTAGGAGTGGAGGGGGGTGAAGGGCAAGGACACCCGTTGAGATCTGGCCTTCTAGCAACCTCCAAAAAGATTCACTACAGACAGTATATTCAGTCTGGATTATAACTGTGCCAGGAAATGTAAACACCCTGTCCCCAAAGGCAGGAGGTGGGGAGAAAGGAGTAAATGATGGGAAGGAAGCTGATCCTGAAAAAGTTTATCCAACTCCACACATTTGACTCTCCAACAAATTCCAAGTTTCTTTCCCACGGCCAGGCCGGCCATTTAACAAAAACAGGGAATGCTAGGGGGGAGGGAGGACAAAAAAAGCAGCCTCCCTAAGCTGGCTTCTTTCTGGTTTTTTCCTATTTTATTTCCCTCCAGGGCAGGAGGGAAATCAAGCTAGCCCCTTTGAACGAGCTCGGGTGTAGGCACCGACAGAAGGGCCCTCTGCGAAAGGCCGCGCCGGGCCAGGCCTGGCCTTGCCTTGTCAATTGCACCTCTCAGCTGGGAAAGGGCTAAAGTTTCACTCGGGAAAATCTCAACGAAAACCAGCACTTCCCTTTCCTCCTAGGGAGAATTTTATGAATGATCTGAGTACAGCTTCCCAGGCAGGAGCACACGGAGGCTGAGCGTAAGGCAGGGCCAGGCAGTGAATCAGGGCTGCCGGAGCCAGCCTGGGGAATCTGTCCTGATTGAAATTGAAAGCTTCCGTGGGCCATCCGCTGCCCACTCGTCTCAGCACCTCTGGCCAGACTTCACATGGAAAAGGAAAGAAGTCTAGCACGGGCTTTCTCCACTCCACCGCCTCCAGAGGGTCGGAGAGAACACGCGTGGCCTACCCCCACCCCCGCCCCTGTCTCCGATCGGATCCCGCGGTGCGTGGGAAGTCCTGGGTTCCGGTGTCCGTGGCTGGCCTTTATCGCCACCCCCACTGCCCAGGCCTCGCTTTTCGCACGCCAACCCGAGCTCTGGCTCCCCGTGTCTCTGTCCCCGGATGCTCCACCTGGGTGCCCGCTACGCCTGGGTACACTCCTTCCCAGCCGGGGGGAGGGGGGCTGCGGGAGAGGGGCGTGGCACTCCCCAGGGGCGCTCTACGCCAATCTCTCCCTACCGCAAAGTGGTGTCCCTCAGCCCCCGGAGGAAGGGCAGCGCCCTCCTGGCGCCGAATCCCTCGACCGTTGCCCCAGCCTGGGGTTGGGGGCAACCTGGTGGAAGACGCGCCCAGGGCAGGCGAAAGGGGTAGGGGTAGGGCAGCGCAGCGTTTCTCCTTCCCCTCCCCATCCCCCAAGCCAGGAACACCCGGTGGCGGACAGGGGCCCCTCCAGGCCTGGGCTCACCCCTAGGCTTTAAGCCCAGGGTCAAGCGCCCCTTCCCCAGCTCCCGCGCCCAGGGCGCACGCACGCCCTCTCCTGGCCCCGGTCTTGGGGCGCTTAGTGCGCGAAGCCAGTCTCCGCCCTCCGGGACACTCATGCCCGCCTGCCTTCCTTCCTTCTTTCCCTCCCTCCTTCCATCTCTCCTCCGCCCCAGGATTCGGAGGCTCCGCCGCCCCCCAAATCCGTGCCCTGTGCCGCACCCTGCGCTCTGCTGCCCCCGAGGGTGCCCACCACCTTCCCCTGCCCGGTGTGGCCTCGCTCACCTCTCGCCGCAGCAGCTGCCGAGGGACTCTGTCTCTCCGGGCGACCAGAGACTGCTCCGACCTCTCCTCCTGCTCCTCCGGGTCCCCGGCTCCGCCTAGCTCTGGGGGAGGCGGGGCGCACGGACAGACGGGCGGAGCGGTGGCGGCGGCGCCGGGCTTAGCAGCAGCTTTGGCCCAGGCTTACTTGCCCCCAAGGCTCTCTCCCTCCCTCCTCCTTTCCCTCCCCGGCTCGGCTGCAGAGCCCGTGCCCAGGGCGCTCCTTGGCACCCAAACCAGGCCCAGAGAAAGGTCTGCAGCACTTTGGGTTGGGCACAAGTGGTCGAGTGGGGTGCACACCCTGGAGGAGAGCCCTGCTTCTCCCAAATGAAGGCTCTCTACGGTTATTGAAGGGGTTGCGGCCCCTGCCCCACCCCCAGTCTCGATTGGCCTTTTTCGGGGGCTGTTTTCAGAAGTTTTGCCCACCCTGGGGCGCGGAAGATCCTCTTGGGGCCCTGTCTCAGGGGCTGAGCGCTGAGCCAAGCCTCATCAGTAGCAAACAGTGGATTCTGTCCGAGTCGAGGTCCATGGAGGTGGGCTCTCTGTAAAGGGAGGTTAGGGTTGTTGCCCTTTGTTTTATTACCCAGGAATGGTAGCCATCCCCTACCCACCTGGGGTGTAGTGTCTGTCACACATTGTAGGCTCTTTGCTAAGTGACTGCCTTTGATTCAAGGAAGGGAGAGCAGAGCTGGGGAATGACATACTATATTTTCTTTGGCCAATCTTTGGACAGAGTTAGGAAGGCTATAGTAGCGTGCACACGTACATACACGTGTGTGTCTACATTTACACAAATACATATTTGTCCTTCAGTGGCACAGTGAAGGAAGCCTGGGTTGGGGCACAAAGGGCCTCTCTGAATGCCCAGGTCCTTTTCTGTGTATGACCTTGGGTACCTCTGTTAACCTCCTGTGTCTCCTTTAAAGTGAGGTGGCTGGAGGGATACTCCCAAGAACCCATCTAGTTCTGAATGGATGGTCAGTGCTTGAACAGTGGTGAATTCCCCTCAGACGACCCAGCTGCTTACTCCCTGTGACATTTTGGGTACATTACTTCATTTCTATGGGACTCAGTTTCCTCCTCTGAAAAGTGGGGGGGTGTTGGCCTAGAGGCCAGCCAAGGTCCCTTGCAGTTCTTCAAAGGGTTGCCCCTCTAGGGAGCACATTCCTGAAAAACTGGACCTCAAAGAGCCAGCACCCTAGTTCAGGCCCTCTTTCTGTGGAACTATTACAACAACCCCTAATGGTCTTCCTGCTTCAGTCTCTCCCTTAACCAGTCTGTCCTCTAAACAGCTGCCAAAGTGATTTTCCTAAAGCTTAGATCTGACCATGTCATCTCCCCGCACCCCCAACCTATACATTCAGTAAACTCCACTGGTGCCTCCATCACCCCAAGATGAGGGAGCCTTAGTCTATGGTGTGTTGACGCTCTCTTGACATCCGACTAAACTGATGGGCCCCTTTCAGAATCGTGTTTCCAATGCAGCAAATAAAGTACAAAGGATTACAAAGAAAACCAATTATATTGGAATACAGTTTGTTAAGTTCACAGGTGAAGAACCTCTGTTGTAGGATCAAATACAAATTCCTCTGTTTGGGATTTCAGCCACTTCCCACCCTTACCACAGCCACTACCTTTCGGTGTTCTTGCTTTTCTCATGTGGGAGCCTTCATCTCCCATGGGAGATCTTTGCCCAGTCTGTCCCCCAGGCCTGGGATGCCTTCCTCCCTTCCCATCTCCCCCTCCAAGAATTCTTGCTACTTTCAAAGCTGAACTCAAGCACTTCTGCATGAGGCCTAGCTGACTTCCCTAGCTGCTAATTCCTTCCCTTCCTCCAATTAGTATATTGTGGAAATGTTTTTTAAAATGTAAATGTAGCTGCTACTATTTGAGGGCAGAAATCACCTGGATTGAGGGCAGAGTCCCTTCAGAGGCTTGTTGACTGGTAAGAATTTGACCAGCTGTATTTTCTTTGGCCAATGTTCCAATGACCAGTTGGAGAGAGAAGGGGTTCCAGTGCAGACAGGAAGGGTCCTCAAGTGTTTGTAGGAGATAGCATTCCCGAGCACGCTGGGATCTTCAGAAAACTGCTGTTCCTCTGAATGAGAATAGATGTTCCACGAGAAAGCTTCAACACTAGTGATCTTTGCTCTGAAAAAAATTCAAATATAAATTCATGCCTGTGCCCAAACTATACACAGCAATTTTGGAGTATCGGAATAGACATAATTTCCTGTTTTACTCTACTCTTGCCTCACCCCTTTACCCTGTGGGTATCCCATGTTCCCCCAGCAGCATTTTTGAGGTTTCATCATTATGTTAAGAACAGAGTTATTAAAAAATGACTGTGAAAAAACACAGGTGGAGGATATTTGTGTTCACACATTGACATGAAGTAAGACTGGCAGGTAAGGGAGCTGGCCCTCACGATTCTCAAGAAGCTCATCTCCTAAGAGGGCTCACCTTATCTCCTGTTCTCTTTGCTTTTGCCACATTCATAGTGAAACTATGAGGGGAAGAATTCAGGAGAACTTACCTTGAGGAGGGAGTGAAGGAGGAGGGAATGAAGGAAGAGGAAGGGGTGGGTGGAATAACCACTGTGGTGAACAAGGAAGCATCTTTGACATCTTAAAGACGGGGATCATTGGGGTGGGGGACAAGAGTCAACCCAGCAAAGTGCCTACTCCCTGCCACTCACAGGAAAGCTCAGACCAGTTCAGAGAGACTGCCCTTCATTGCTCCATACCCTAAAACCAAACGTGGCTTTTGGAGACAGTCACTAAGTCAGTTAACACTTACTATATGCCAGACACTGTGCTAAGCAAGAAGAAAAAGAAAAAAGAGACAGTCCCTACCCTGAAGGAGAAAGACAAACCACAAAGCAAAGGGATGTTTCCCTCTGGTGGGGCCTTGTTGAGAAATCTAGAAAGTCAGAAACAGCCAAGAGAGGAATAGAAGTTGGCAGGCTTGGACCCCTCTCCAAAATGGAGACCCAGGGAGGCGTGAATGGAGGGAAGAAGGAGGATGGCTGACAGGGAATGTTCCGGAGTGAGAAAGCCATGGGGGATGGATGTTCCAAGGTAAGACTACAGCTGAGACTGGGAGGCCTGGAAGAGAATGGAGGCCCCAGGAGGAACTCAACAGTGAGGGAAAGCCTGCCCTTGAGCCTGGCTAGGCCATTCCATGAGTGAGAAGCAAGCAGCAAGTGTGTCCTAGAGATTTACCAACTAGTGGATGGTCTGGTTGAGTGTCCCTCATCCTCATGGAGTTACATTTACTAATGTATATTTTGCATATGATGTATAATATGTATATAGTGGCCTTTTCTCAATGGTGTTCTTTCTTGACCTTTAACATAGTTGATCACTCTCTTCTCCCTGATAATTTCTCTCTAGGTTTCCATAATACTAGTCTCTTCTAGTCTTCCTCTTCCCTCTCTAATCTCTCCTTCTCAAGCTCTTTTGTTGGATCTTTATCCAAGTCATGTCCACTCACCATGGATCTTTCCCAAGCTCCATCCTAAGTTTCTTCTTCCTCTTGACTATTTCACTTGGTTAGCTCATGGATTCAATTATCCTCTCTATCCAGATGATCCTCAGATCTATTTACTCAGCCCTCACCTCTCTCATGACTTCGTCCCATGTCTCCATCTGCCTACTGGATGTCTTCAAATGGCTCTCTTATAGACACCTTAAATTCAATGTGTCCAAAACTGATCTCGTTATTTTACCTCTTATCATTTTCCTCATTACCAAGGAGGGTAACCACCATCCTCCCTGAGGCTTACAACCTAGGTGTCATCTTTGACTCCTGACTATCTCACCTTCCATATCCAATCTGTTGCCAAGGACTGTCAATACACATCATCCCTCCCATATGTTCCCTTCTCTCTTTTGACACTTCCACCATCCCGAGGAAGGTCCTCATCACCTCATGCTTGGACCATTGCAATAATTCCCATTCCAGTCCATCCTCTGTTCAGTCACAAGGATTATTTTCCTAAGGTGTAAGTCTAACCATGTCACTCTCAACCTCAGTATACTCCAGTGGCTTCCTATTATCTTCAGGATCAAGTACAAAATCCTCCGTTTACATTCAAAACCCTTCATGACTTAACCCCTTCCACCCTTTTCAGTGTTCTTGTACCTCTCCTTCCCTGCATACTCTGTGCTTCACTGACACTGGCCTCTTTGATGTTCCTCAAACAACACTCTCTATCTCTAGATTCCAGGCATTCTTTGACTGTGCCCTACATACAGAATGCTCTCCTTCTTCATCTCTGCCTCTTGGCCACCCTAGATTTCTTCAAGTCTCAGAGAAAATTCCAGCTTTTACAGGTAACTTTTCCCAAGCTCCATAATTTTACTGCCTTCCTTTGGTTGATTATTTTCTATCTATTCCCGTCTATAACTTGTTTGATTGCTGAATTTCCCATTAGATTTGGAGCTCCTTTCTTTATATTCCCATGTTTAGCTAAATGTTCACTGATGTGCTGCCATGACTTTGTTTTTAATTCCTTTTGCTTCTGTGGACCTCAAAAAACTATGTACAGTTAGTTACACCACACTTGGGTGGTCAGTTCCACAACTCCAAGCTTTTCTGTGATCCATAGTCATTGAGTGAACAAGGAAGGGAAAGGCATTTTTTAGTTACTGGATGATTGTCCAACTCTTAAACATCTAATTGGATAAATCCATACCCAACTTATACCTAAACAAATGAGAGGAGCAATGTCAGCTATCCAAAAGAAAGAGATACGGGACAGAGGGAGCCAAAGTTCCAAGAATCGTAAAGAGGTTGGGATTTACCTGAGGTGTCCCATGGCGTTAAGTAGAGCACCTGAGCTCTGGCTGAGATGAGTATGGGATGGCCTCCCCAAGGACCTCATCCATGAGTATGGCCAAGTGCTCTGTCAGAGTGCCCTCTGGTGGTTAAATTTCTAGATGATGATGATGATGATGAAGATGGTGATGATGAGTACTAGTAGCTACATGGACATTGATTATAACAATTTCCTAAAGAAGTTTAATTGCTACAAATTGATGACCATAACAAGAAGCCTCAAAAACTATCTCAATCACCAAACACTTGCTCTCCTTGCTAAAAGGACAGATCTGGCAACCAAGGGAAATGGCAGTTTAGGATCCAAGCTTGTTTGTAAAATCTTATGATGAAAGGTGGTAGGAGAGTATGATAAATATTACTATTTAAACAATGAAAAACAGTAGAGGGGAAAATCAGTTCAAAGAAAACTTGGTGACAGAATCAATTAAGCAAAATCATTTAAGGTCATAAGGACAAACTAGTGAAAAATGGAAAAGTACTGTAAAGAATTTTTCGACAAACTCTTTTCACCTTTAAGGAAAGTAGATCTACAAGGTTTGGGTTGTCATGTTACAGTCAGGAATATGGTTCTTGAGAAAAGTGAAATGGAAAAGAAAATAAAGATAGAAACAGAGCTAAACTAGACCAAGATTTCTATACCAGAGACCCATGCTGGATATTATGCAGATTTAAGGACACTGAGCGATCGATGCTGAGGATGTCTGAAAGAGAGGAAGATGTCTAAGGGATAGAAAATATCTTAAACCTTATTATTACCAAAAGAAGGTGAGTGAGAGAATACTAAGAATTGTCAACCTATATGCCTAGTTCCATATACACAAATGCATATATACATACATGTATATATTTACATACATTTACATACAATTTTACTGTCATAATCTATATATATATATATATTTACATTTATCTTAATAAAGGTATAAGAAGGGAACAGGCAGAGTTTTACAAATGAAATTCTACAATAGGTCATATCTTTACAACCACAATATGATGGAAAGGTGTGGAGAATACAGGATTCTGCTATGCTCATTGTTGGACATTTAAAAAAAATCTTTTAGTGGATAAAAACCACACTTGAAAGGCACATTCCCAATAATAGGTCTACCATGAATATGTTAAAATTATGCAGAATCCCACATCAAATTGAAAAGTTTTTGCATAAGCAAAACGAATGCAGCCAAAATTAAAAAGAAAGCAGAAAGATGGGAAACAATTTTTATAACAAGTGTTTCTGACAAATATATAAAGAACTGAGTCAAACTTAGAAGAACTCAAGTCATCCCCCAATGAATAAATAGTGAAAGAATAGGAACAGGCAGTTTTCAGAGGAAGAAATTAAAGCTATCTATAGTCATGTGAAAATATGTACTAAATCACTACTGACTGGAGAAATGCAGATTAACACAACCTTGAGGGACCACCTCATACCTATCAGATTTGTTAATATGAAAGAAAAAGAAAATGAGAAATGTTGGAGAAAATGTGGGAAAATTGAGACACTAACGCATAGTTGATGGAGATGTGAATTGATCCAACCATTCTGGAGAGGAATTTGGAACTATCCCCAAAGGGCACACCCTTTGATCCAGCAATATCACTACTAGGTGTGTATGCCAAAGAGATCATAAAAAAAGGAAAAGGATCTCTCTATACAAAAATATTTATAGAAGCTCTTTTTGTGATGGCAAAGAATTGAAAGTTGAGGGAATGCTCATCCATTGAGAAATGACTGAACAAGTTGTGATGAATGGAATAGTATTGTGCTATAAGAAATGATGAGTAGGCAGACTTCAGGAAAAACCTGGAAAGATTTACATGAGCTGATGCTGAGTGAAGCGAGCAGAACCAGGAGGACACTGTACACAGTAACAGAAACCTTGTGCTATGATCAACTATGTAGACTTAGCTCTTCCTAGCAATACCAACATCCAAGACAATTCCAAAAGACTCATGACAGAAGATGTTAAACCACATCCAGGGAAAGAACTATGGAGTCTAAATGCAAATTGAAGTATACTCTTTTCACTTTGGGTTTTTTTTTTGGTGGCTTTTCTCTTTTGTCCTGTTTCTTCTTTTACAACATGACTTATGTGGAAATATGTTTACATGATTGCACATGTATAACCTGTATTAGATTGCTTGCTATCTTGGGGAGGGAATATGGAAAGGAGGGAGAAAAAATTTGAAACTCAAAGTCTTATAAAAATGAATGTTGAAAACTCTCTTTCCAGGTAATTGGAAAAAATAAAATACCATTTACAAAAAATCACACCATTTATTGTCTATGTGATCTTAGCCTTCAATTTCCTCATCTGTAAAATGACAGAATTGAACTAATTAGCCTCTAAGGCAAGAGTTCTTAATCTTTTCTGCATCATGGACCCCTTCTGCAGTCTGGCAACACCTATGGACCCCTTCTTAGGATGTTTTTAAATGTACAAAATACGTAAGATTATAAAGAAAACCAATTTTATTGAAATAAAGTTATACATTTTTTTCAAAGTTTATAGACCGCAGGATAGGAATCCCTTTGATATCCTTGCATTAAATTAAAGCTCCTTTCCAGCTCAAAAGCTTTGGTCCTGTGACCCTACAAATTGTGGAACACTATTTGCTGCTATCACTCAAGAGATGCCATAAAAAATTCAAATCAAAGAGCTAGGAGTCCTTAGAGATGGGAAACTCCTCCAGATACTCCTTATGGATGAAATCATGCACAATGACAATGCATCGAATTCCAAAACACTGCAGTCTAAATGGGATCCATAACCATTCACCAAATTGAGTCTAATAGAATGTGTACTGTCACAGCCCTTCTTAAACTGTGGGTCACAACCCCATACGGGTCATGACTGGAAAAAGTTTAGGAAGCGCTGGTCTAGAGGATGGTATATAGTTGGAAGGATAACTCATAGAGTTTGTCCATCAGGACGTAAGTAGATGTGCACAGAATGCAGCCAGCTACACTGAGGTGCTCAACCCAAATCTGTGGATGCCTGTGAGTATATATGCCTGGATGGATACCATAAATGACTAATGAAGTGAAGAGGACAAAGAAAATACATTGAACTGTCTTTGGGTCATGGTACAGATCTTATAATAAACTTAGATTTTCCCTACCACAAAGAAAGGCCTATCTACTTAACACCAATATTCTCCTAGTGCTATGTATCTGTGAGTCATGAAATACTCCAATTCTCACAGAATTGGAGGTCTGGGGAATTTCATATATATGTGTATAGTATGTGTATATATATATATATATATATATATAATTCATACATAGACACAGATATACATATGTGTATTTATGTATATATTTATAGATATAGAAATGGTTTTGGATATGGATAGATACAGAGATAGATGATATAGATATAGAAATAAATATAGATATAGGTACAGATATATTGACAGAGGTACAGGTATAGGTTTAGATACAGACAGTTCTCACTTTACATAAGCGGATCATTTTACAGACCTTTATGTAAAACAATTTTTATGCAATATGAATGTGCCCACAGATATGGGAAAGGAAGGCAGGGAGGCAGAAAGGGGGCTTCATGCCCATGAAGGGAAGGGACCAGCATATGGTTCAAGGACACATCAGGGTGGAGGACAGAGAAGTAAGAGCAGGAGGAGGAACATGTGGGGCAGGGGCCAGCCACGTGGGGACCTAGCTGGAACCTGGTCTCGCTGTGCATGTTATACTTTCATTTGGAGAGTGGGTTTTTTTAGGTTTATTTTTGGTAGGGGTGAGAAGCTACAGAAAGCTGAGCCAAGGGGCAAGAGTGGAGACAAGGAGAGGGAGAGGGAGAGAAAAGGAGAGAGGGAGAGAGACAGGGATGGATACAGAGACAGAGGGAGCAAAGTACTATATAGTCAAGTTTACATAGGTAAAGTCGAATTTGCATAAAGCCACAACTGTTTGTATAGACATAGGTGTAGGTGTAGAGTTGGGTATAGATACAGTTAAGCAGTGCAGCCTCTGGACTTACTCTCAACTTATGCTCAAACTAGCAAGTCAGCTCCCCAAATACCTACTACTACTTCTCCCCTCAGGGTTCTAGGGGCTATCCTGAGGGCTTGGGGTTTTTAATGAGATGACTCTTAAGCCCCCATCTGATGTGTTGTCCTAATGTAAATTAACCAATTAACATCGATTAACTTTTACAAAAAGATTTTTACTAAGATAGTATCCTAAGGACCAAAGTACAGCAACATTTCTCCAAATGAAGGGCGTATACTCACCCACTTGGTCTTTGGGGACTATAAACTTGAACTTTAAGGGATTGCTACAAAATATTCCTCTCTCCTTCAACTCAGTCACAGTAGACTTCCTAGACCTATGAGTCCTAAAATCAATTGCAGATCCCCATCAAATTCACTGGGTATGGCAGCATCAATGTATGAGATATTTCTTCGCTCAGCTGGGCTTGATCCCTTTCTAGATTGGCTTAATCAAGTTTCTCCTCAGAACTGCTTTGCAGTCCCCTCACTGGAAGTGGCCCCTGTGATCATTAGCTCTGGGACAGTGATTGTCAGTAGGAACTCAGATAACTCTACTGGATCTCCTGGTCTCACTGGTCACTTGGGCTCCTCCTTTAATACATCCTTAAGTCTTGATTTTCTTTGAGAATTTCTAATCTCAGGCTTATTCATTTTTCCAAAATCAGGAAAGACAAATCATAACAGGTACAGAGAAGTTGTATATTTTTGGATACATGATTGCCAGGTAAGAGCATTGTTTATAGTTCGGTCTGCCTCTTCACTTGAAAACTGCCAGGGAAGCATTCCTTGGAGTCAGAGATTCTTGGTCCATATCCCACCTCTGACCTTTCCAACTTGTGTGACCCTGGCTGAGTCACTTGACCTCCAACTTTCCTCTTTCTATGAAATAAGGATTCACACCCCTGAGGAAACTCCTGGTCCAAGATTTTTAAAGCCTTCATTCTATATGTGGAAACCAAGGCTCAGAGATATGAAGGGTATTGCCCAAATGCCCATAGCTGATTGCAGAACTGAGCCTAGAACTCAGGGCTTTTCATTGGCAATCTACCATAGCCTCTCCTCAACTATGTTGCCTCTAGACTGGGGGGTGTTGGTGAAATCCTGTTACCTTTTGGGGGTGCTCTCTTGCCCCATCAGCAAAATCAAGAGGTTGAATTGGATGCATTGTAAGGTCTCTCCTAGATCTTGAATCCTATGGTTACTTAACACATGCATTTGGCAGAGAGGTGGCACAATGGATAGAGTATGGGATTTGGAATTCCTGAGTTCCTTTCCTGCTTCAGACATTTAGGAGCTGTGTGACTCTGGGCAAGTCACTTAACCCTTCTGTGTCTCCGTTTCCTTCTATGTAAATGGGGGTAAATAATGATATCTGCCTCACTAGGCTGGAAAGACCAGAGGAGTTAATCTATGGAGAAGCTTATGATTTTTAGTACAGCTTCTCCTCTGAACCAAGAAGGTAAGCATGCATACTAGCTTGCTGTAGTGCAGAGACTACAAATCCCAGCATGCAGGGGAAGCCAGGCTTTGTACCTTCTGTCTGGATCTCCCTCAGCCCCAGTACCAGGCATTTAATCAATAGCTGCCTATTTCCTTGTCTCTGGGGCTCGCTGTTACCTCTATGACAATATGCCTCCCCTCCCCCCAGCCTGGCTCCCCTCCCCCTTCCCAGCCTATTCCCTGTTCCCCTATCTTCTCTGTTCTGGCCCCAACGTTCCTCCTGTATTCACCCAGACAGCCATCTTTTTCCTCTGTGTACATGTACAGGTTCTCCTCCAGACTTGAAATTTATTTCCTTTCTGTGTCTGCTTCACAGACTCCTTATTTTCCTTCTAGGCGTAGATCATGAAATCTTCTCGGTGAAGCCTTCCTCTGACTTCAGTTTTCCTAGAGTGCCCACCATCCTTTACTATTCTGTGGTAATGATAGATTTATCATACTAACTCACATCCCCCTCTGAGATCTGACAGTGGATTAAAAGTTCCTGGAAGGCCATAGTTATGTTTTTGCTTAAATTTTTCTATCTTTAGCCAGGAATTTCATAAATTCCCCTCCCCCCAATCTGGACTTGAGATTTCATTGGTGTAACCAACTCCTAAAATGCAGACATTCAAGTTTTCCACAGCTTATAGTTCTTCTGTGTTGTCTGGGGTATGGAGAGATTGAATAACGTCCCCGTAGTCACGTAGCCAGAATGTGTCAGACAGGACTTGGACTCAGGTGTTCCTGATTCTGAGGCTGGAGCTCTAACCACTGCACCATCCTATCATCACCTATCATCATCTTACCATTCACAATTGCTCACAATTCCGTACTACTTTGTTTCCAAAGCACTTTCCTGACAGCTCTGCACGGTAAGTAGCATGTTCATTGTTAGTCTCATTTTATAGAGGAGAAAACCAAGGTTTGGAAAAGAGAAGCAGCTTGTCTAGGCTCATACAGCTGGTAGCCATGCTTCAATTTATGCCTCCAAATCCCATGCTTTTACCCTAAGTTAGACTGCCTTTTCTAGCTCCTCCTCCACTTGTTCCCTTTTTCCCCTCTCTTCCTTTCCTTTTATTTTTTTCCTTGCCCCAATCTTCACTGTTGCCAGTGATGCTGAGGACAGTAAAGGGTCCCTGACTCCCGGCCTATGGATAAAGCAGGTCCCCTCCAGCTAAACAGCAGAGCAGCCAGTGAAATAAACTTTCTAGGGGGTGGGGATAAGGCAAAGGAGCCAGGGTTTCTTTCTGGTAATTCTCATGAGGTCTATAAGATTAATGAGTTTGGGGCCCTTGTGAGCTGATTTTTTAACAATTCAAGCTAAACCTTCCTGCTTCACTTGCACAGGGGAGGACTGTGCGGATCCCTGCACAGAATGTCAGGACTGGTTGATTTGTCCGTTAGTTTTGCTGAACTCTTTTATTTTGTTCTCCTTTTAATTTTTTTATCATGAGACATGGTTCTCTAGGAGGGGGAAGGGAAGGAATGTGTTTAGAGATGAATGTGATGTGAAAACAAGTGTTATCAATGCATTTTTAAAATAAAAATAAATTCATATGTAGAATTCTGCTATTTATAGTAAACCATTATATCCCAGGAGCATCCTGGGTAGAAAATAACTTACTTAATGCTTGAAAGTTTGCCAAAGTCCCTTCTACACATCATCTTTCAGCTTCATAGCAACCTTCCCTGGGAAGGAAATACTTTTGGTACGATTAGCCCCATTTTACAGATGAGGAAACTGGAACTAAGAGAGGCTAAGTCATTCGCCTAATATCATACAGTTAGTACGTGTGTAAAGTGGGATTCTAATCCTGGCCTTTCCATATCATAAATATCTGCTGTTATTATTAATCACTATTTACAAGATCATAGATTTAAAACCAGCAGGGCTCTCAGAGGGCAAGACCAACTGCTTCATCTTTCAGATGAAGAAACTGAGATTGGAAAATGTGAATGGCAGCTCAGTGGTACAGTGAATGCCGTGCTGGACTCGGGGGCAGGAAGACCTGGGTTCAAATCCTACCTACTCACTAGCTATGTGACCTGGACATGCCATTCCCTCAGCTAGAGAGGGCTCATTTGTAAAATGCTTGCCATATTGCCTCCCTTATAAGGTTGCTTTTAGGAATAGCTATAGAGTGCTTTGCAAACCTTGAAGTACAATATAAGTGTTAATTACCATCCTCACCACCACTATTATTAGGTTATATGACTTGTCCAGGGTCATATAGCAGCTAGTAAGTATTTGAACCAAAGCCTTCCTGCCTCCAGATCTAATACCAGATCTACTACTAAATAACCAACGGGTGAAGGGGGTGGAGGGTGGGAGGGAGAAAGATTAGAAGAAATTAGAACAAAGTCTGTAAGTGAACATGCTGAGTTCTTTTAAAAAGAACAAGGGGTTTGTACATAAATTTCAAGAGGTCTTTGAATTTGTCTTCAAATATATCTATATATCTAGAGAAAGAGATACACAGATATAACATGTGTGTATATACTTGTGTATGTTTCTATATATGTATATGTGTGTATATGTATATATCTATATATGTGTGTATGTATACATATCTATATATTCTGTAGCTCTTGTTAGAATTGATTTTCCTTGTAATCCTCTTTATTTTACTATATACATTCAGAAATAGGCATCTGAGAAGGGCTCTATTAGCAAACTGCCCAAGGGCCCCATGACTCAGAAAAGGTTCAGAAGGTCTACTGTAAAGGATGTGGAATGGGATCCAGAGGAGTCTATTTGGCCAGTTCTGCCTGTCCACACTTGAGGTCTATCTGTCCAAACCTGCTCCTGGGATTGGGGAGAAGCACCTTATGACTCTCTTGCCTGACTTCAGGCTCCCAAACTGGTTCTTCTGCTAGGGCAGAAGCTGCCTGAGTGTTGCCTGTGGTGAAGGCCAGGAAGCGCCCACAGTTCTGGGATTCCCCAGATGATCTGGGCTCCTTCAGAGGCAACTGTGGCCATTTAGCCAGGCTCTGCCCTCTGAAGGAAGAAAGGCAAGTGAAGTCTGGCTAAGTGGGGCCCAGCCCTGGGAAGGGGAGAGCCTTCTAAATTGCTCCTCCCTGACTGCAGCAGCCTTCCTCCACTTTCTCTCAGTGCTCAGTAGCTGGAAAAAAAATACAACCCTGCTTTTGAGTAGGATGAATCTGAATCTGAATCTCTGCTCAACCACTTACAAGCTGTATTCTTGAATGAATGAACTAATGAATGAATGAATGAGCCAGCAGTCTTGTAGTGGATGCTGGAAATCTACCCCCAAGAGGTCAAAGATAGAAAGAAAACACACACACACACACACACACACACACACACACACACACACACACAAACCCCAAACCTACTGAAACAGAGTAGGTGCCCATCAATTAGGGGATGACTAAAAAGCTGTGGCATACAATTGTTATGTTATTTTATTGCATTGTAAGAATGAGGAATCTAGAGAAATGTAGGAAAACAGATGACCTGGAATGGGGCCCAGGAAAGAGATCTGATTGGGGCAAGTCAGAGGATGTAGGTTCAGATCCCACGTCTGACACTCTCCGTGTGTCTTTGGGCAAGTCTCTCTGGGCCATAATATGAGGGGGGAGGATTAGATGATGCTGAGTCCCTGATCTGATCAGGTCCATGATTTGAGAAAAGTAAAGTCAGGAGGATAAAGAGGTAATGACTGGTACTGTCAAAGGATAATCCCGTAGAGAAAACATAGAAGTGTAGCTCTTTCCTTTCCTTGGAAAGGTGGGGCCTATGGGTGTGGCATGTTGAATACACTTAGTGTGGAGGTTAGTTTTTTCTGAGCTGTTTTTCTTACCTAGAGAAGGTTCACAAGGGGTGTGTATGTGGCAGGGAGAAAGGGTTGTACTTTCAGAAATGACTGTGGGAGAAATGCAAAAACATCAACTAAAAACTAAACTCAAACCACATCTTGCAGTCACCACAGAGATGGGTGGGGGATTCAGGTGTGGACTTCCCGGGGCTGCTAGAATGGAAAGCCCAAAGACTGAGTCCCAGAATTTCCAGTAAGCATCATTCTCTCTCTAGCTAAGCTCACCCCTCATCACCGCAGGCATTTGAATCAACTCTGAACCTGGGACTAGAGGCAGACACAGGGCCACAGCCCTACTCAGGCACTGCAGGGGTATGGAGGTTTTTGTTCAGGAAGTGTCTGAGTGGGGTGGTTGACAAGAAGAACATTTCTGTTGTACCATTTAATTACTTAGCACCTGAGCCCATTGCCAACATCCTGGCCAGCTGCCAGCCCTTCGGATGAGGCTTCCGAGATGGGCAAGGGCCCATCCCTTTGCAGGTTGGCAGAAATTACTTGGTCTCAAGTGGCCTTTGTGAGTCATTGCTTTGAGACTGCAGGCCACCAAAGGCAAGCACCCCCCCCCCCCCACATATACACACACACATTTGCCCAGAGGTTAGGTGAGGAAAAGAGGAATCTTTCGCAAAGTCAGGATTGCTAGTGAAACGAGTGCTTATTCCTGCAGTCAAAAGAATCCAAGTTGTTTTGTTTCTAAAGGTGCATAGGTAATACTAAACATATTTGGAAAAATGAAAGGGATAATGAGGATTTCCATGTGGTTTCCCAATCAGTTGCCAGGTCTTAAGCCTTCCTCCTCAACCTTGGTCTTTTTTTCTCCATTCGCTCAGTCACTGCTCTAATAGAGGCCCCTCATCACCTCTTTCCTTGATGTAGCTTTTAAATTGCTGTATGACCTTGGACACGTCATTGACCCTAGATTTCAGTTTTCCCATCTGCAACCTCAGAGGTCTCTTCAACCCATTCTCCACATAGCAGCTGTACTGCAGCTCTCAGGCTTCACCTTCTCCCTAAAGCCCTTCAAGGCTCAGATGAGGAGCCATCACCTCCAGGAAGGCCTTTGCTGATCCCCTCCTCCATTCTTCTCACCCCTCCAGGACTTTCCCTCCCCTCAGCTCCCACTTACACCAGGGAATTGATTTTGTACATATTTTTATTTATTTCTAAGCATACACATTGTTTCTCCTGATAGGATATAAACTCCTGGAAGGCAGAGGCTTCATCTGGAACAGGGACTGGGGGAATTGAACTGGATTCTTTTGCTGTTGCTCATCTTTGGGTAATGAAGAGGAAAGAATGACTTGGACTTTGGGGAACTGGAGATTTTTGCTTGTCTCCTGAGGTAAGGGAGCACGATGGTTTGGGGCTGGGATCCCACTCAAAGAGGCTGTGAGCAAAGATGGGGAGAGAGGTAGTGATGGGTTTCCTCTGACCATGGGGAACAGTAATGAGCACGGCGTTAGAGGGGGTGACTCCTTCATATGCCCCTTCAAAACTTTACCTCTGGATAGACTGGGGAGACAACAGCTGAAGGAGAAAGTAATATGGTAGAAAGGGCATATTGTGGACTGATGGTGCTTGCACAGGGGACTGGAGCCCTGTAATAAATATTCCATCAAGAGACGTTCCTTAAGTGCCTACTATGTGCTGAGTGCTAGGGAATTCTTGTTTTCCAGGCACTGACAATCTAATGGAGGAGCTGGAGGTTCTCATCTCCTCTCCTCACCATTGCTCCAGTGGGGTACCAATGGCATCCACTGCTAACCACATCCAACTGACTGGATATTTGGGGCTTAGGAAAGTAAGGGATACAAGTCACCAAAATGGCTAGGTGGCCAGTGGTGCCCTCAACAGGAGCCAGGATGTTTACAAGAGGAGCAACTTTTTGGGAAAAGGTAATGAATTCTCTTTTTCTGTCCTGAGTTTGAGATCCACATAGGACATCCATCCAACTGGCAGTTGGTGGGACTGGAGTCAAGAGAGAGAAGACCTGGGAGTCATTTGCACTGAGATAATCAGTAAATCCAAAGGAACTCATGATGGATGACATCACCAGGTGAGAGACCATAGATGGGAGGGAAGAGGGCTGGGGTATACCCTCTATTAGGGGATATGATCTCTATGATGACCAAACAAAAGAGACTGAGAAGGAGTAGTTGGCAGAAGGAGAGAGAGAACGATCAAAACTAAAAAATGGGCAATGTTTATCTCAGAGGAGGCATTGGTCTCCGGTGACACAGACCCTGAAGGATGAGGAAGGGGGACCGTTACTCAATGGGAAAACGAAGCAATCATTGTGAACTTAAAGAAAGGGAGAAGGTGAGTCACGAAGGAGGAAGCTGAAGGAGAGGAAGAACGAGACCAAGATGAAATGATGAACTACCATGACCCAGAGTTGGTTGGGAGCCCCTGCAGATGACTGAGCAGGGAAATGAAACGGTCAGACCTGAGCTTTAAAAAATCACTTGGGCAGTGGCGGGAGGCTAGATTGGAGAGAAGGGATACTTGAGTCAGAGGCACTGCCATGGGAGGGGTGAAGGAGTGGGGATGAGGGAAAGAGGGGTGAGCCGAGGGGAAAGGTGATGTCACTGAAATCCATCTAGGCCTGCTCGTTCTGTGTTTTTCACTCTTACCTTGTGAATATTGAAGAGGAGGGGGCAGGGGGAGCTTACTCACTCCCTGGCTCCTTCTCTAGAGCTCAGAGCTGGCTGCCATGGTGATGGAAGGATACTGGGTGGGGGAAGGGCAGGGAGTTTTATCCGCACAGCTACTGCAATGTGTGGGGCTGCTTTGGGCACAGCCTCCCTGAGGGTGCCCAGTCTGGAACACCCAGCCCTGGAAGGGCTGGGCTATCTATCTGAGCTGACCCTGAGGGGAGGATGGGAGGTAACCCATCACCCCATGTTGGTGCTGGCTTATCACACACCTCTGGAAATCACTCTCTGGCTCTTACTTGGGAGACCACTGACCTCCACCATAGTGATGAGGCCTGTTTTAATTGGTACAGGGAACTCCCAGATCAGAACTTTCTCTGCCATTTGTACTTTTAGAGAGTATCCTGGGGCATTTACACAGGGTCACACAGCCAGGACATGTCAGGGGCCAGACTTGTACTAGATTCTTTCTGGATGCAAGGCCAGACTTCTCTCCATTCTAGCAGGCTAGCACCCTAGTGTGGGGCTACTTTAACTCATTGATGTCCTCGACTCTTTGAGCAGTACCTGGTGAAACCTCTAGATCCCTTCTCAGAATTCTGATTTTAACTGCATATGATAAAACACAGAAGATTACAAAGGAAACTGATTATATTGAAATAGACCCATCAAAAGATTAAAACAAATTCAGGGCCTCTGTGATTTGGGGCTTTCCACAATGATCACAATTCATCCTTTCTACAATTCTACTATAGGGAGCTGTAAGCATCTAATTGCCATTGTACAGCTGGAGATGCTTAAGCAGCCTGCCCTAGGTCCCAGATTTAGTGGCTAGGACTCGAGCCCTCCCCAATCTTCTGTCCTTGTATCTCCTATTTTTTCTCTTGTACCCCCAATGCTTTAACCTCTAGCACTAGGATCCACTGACAGATTGATTCCGTGGTAACAGGCTAAGTGGACCCTAATCCTTTCAGGTGGAAGGGTTCAAGGATGGTATTAGGAAACTGAAGTTCCTGGTGCTAGTTCCTCTTCCTTGTCCTTAACTTCCCTAGGGCAGGCTGCTCACTCCCCCGAGTTTGAGGAAAAAGGAGCTTGGAGGTCACCCCATGATTATATGTGCTGAGTTCCTGGAGCCAATCAGGTAGAAAGTCAGGGTCAGGGAAGGATGAATTCTTGTTACCAGCTTCCCAAATTCCTGAGGAGAGTGGACATCTTGTGCTACCTCTGTTGGGGCTCCAGGGGACTCTGTTCCATGAATGTATCTCTCCAAGTCAGAGACCGTAAATCCAGGGTTTTCAGAGTTCGAAGAGAACCAGGAACCTCAAAGAAAATCCTCTTTACCCTAACCCCCTAAATCCCTACCCTGACTTTGTTGAAGGTTCTCCAGTGGTAGAAAATCCTCTGGCTTCTGGATGGAGCGAATTGTCAAGCCCTATGGACTGGTGGGTAAAGACCTGGCTTTAAAGCCAGGAAGATCCTAGCCTGAGTGCTGTGTTTGACACATCTCAGTTTTGTGACTCTTGGCCAGTTACCTAATGTCAAAGAGCCCCGGGCTATGAAGACTCTAACTTGTAAACAAGTTGCTAATCTACACCAGTGAAAGAGCCTTCCATATCGGGAGTTCACTGCACCAAAATGAATTACAGTCCTGATTGCACCACTGGAATCCAGGTTTCCTGTTGCCACGTCTAGAACCCTAACCACAATATTAAATAGCCTCCATAAAACACTCCTTCCTATAACGTGCTCCAGCTGTTAAATAATCTTTCTGTCCTTAGACTCCCACCACCTCTGTCTGCCCCTTTCTTCAGGCCCTCCTGCCTTGCATCCTAGTAACTCTTGTATATTGTACCATCTCCTCGATCTAGTTGTAACCTCCGTGAAAGGAGGGGCATTGTCTCAGCTTTCACAGGCCCCCTAGCATCTACTACAGTACAAGGACTGTCCCCTCCACCTGCAATACATTTCCTTCAAATCTCTGCCTTCAGAATTCCAACTCCTCACCTTTCTAATGTGTATTAGACACTCACTAGCTGTGTGTTCCCATGCACGTGAAGACATGGTTGTCCTCACGAAAATCTGATGCATTTCACTCATGAATACCAAGTCTCAGTAATATGTATAAAGTATAATCAGGATTTCTTGTTTGCATTATTCTCAGAACAGCTTTGTGATGGAAGCATCTTACCTATCGCCCCCATTTTACTGTCAGTGGTGGAGTCCTTTGCCAGTGGTTACTCAGTACATTTCTCAGACAGGACTAAAGTAAAGACACGTAATTAGTGGCCTGCACATTGCTCTAGGTTCTAACAAAGTTTGAGTGCCAGCCTCCCAGCAGTTTGCACTTGTAGTTATAAATTAAGTTGCTGAAGCTGGTTTTAATTCATTCTGTTAGTACATACTGTGAGTCATTTATGTTTAGCATTTCTTTTGGGTGTAGAAATAAATTATCTATCACATGCCTGATTCATATTCTTCATTAAGAATTCTCCTTTCTATTTTCCTATTTTTTGGGGAAAACTTGAATGTGAACTACAACCTAAGCCAAAGGGTTCAAGCTCAAATAGAAAGAGATCTCTGCTGGCTCTGTGCTGAATTAGAAAACCACAAATTAACACTATCTATGTTGCACTGTATTTTTACAGGCCACATTGTGTATTTGTCACTTCTGACTTGTTTAGGCTTTAGGTAATTTTCCTCCAAGTTGCATGTGAGGTAGTTTGAGAAGAGGGAGTCTAATCCTTCTCAGAGGCCAGCCCCCGCCCCCACTCCACCTCCCAAGAGGAAACCCAATCCAAGCCATACCCAGATCGACAGCAAGGAAACAGATCAGTGCCTGGCTCCTGTGGGCCTATTGGTGGTTCCTCAGAGTTAATCTTAAAAGAACTGGTGATGTTTATAGCAGAGGAAAGAAGATATAATAGAGACAGAATTTAAAAACTTCCCAGGTGAACAGACCCAAGCACTCATGTACCTTCTCTAACCCAAACCGGAGGAAAACCAAACATCGATGTCCCCACGCAACAAACGACTGTTTGGCCTGCACTTGAAAACATACAATGACTGGGAGCCCAAGACCATCCATCCTCTTCCTGGCTACCTGGAAGTTTTCCCTTCTCTTCAGCCCACATCAGCTTGTGTGGGATTTCCACTCAGACATTAGTCTGGGGTTAAGCAAAACAAGTATATTTCATGGTCCATTGTACCTTGAGGCTGTTTGGCCTCCTTTTGTATCCCCACAGCTCAGCACGGTGCCCAGCCCACAGTAGGTGCTTAATAAATGTTTACTGGTTGATTTTATTGACTGATGTTCCATATTTAAAGAGATTATTCTTAATCCTTTTCTTACTTTCTCCAGTTTATTAACAAATGTTTCTAATACATAAATGTTATAACAAATAATTTAATAAGGTATTTATTAATATTGATTGATTGATGCTCCATATTTAAAGAAATTTCTCTTAATCTTTATCTTACTTTCTCCAGTGTATTAATAAACATTTATCAACAAATATTTATAGTATATAAATGTTATAACAAATAATTTAACAAGATGTCTATGAATAAATATTTATTAATTGATGTTCCATATTTAAAGAGATCACTCTTCATCCTTGTATTACTTTTTCCAATCAGTTCATGGATAAACATTTATTAAGAACCTACTAAGTGCCAGACACTGTGCTAAGCACAGGCTAATCGCTATAGAGTCTCAGTTCCTCCAAACATTCCTTCTGTACCCTGGTCTGAGATCCCATACCCTTCTATTTTTCAGTTACATCTGACTCTTCGTGATCCCATTTAGGGTTTCCTTGGCAGAGATACTGGAGTGATTTGCCATTCCCTTCTCCAGCTCATTTTACAGATGAAGAAACTGAGGCAAACAAGACTAAGTGACTTTCCCAGGGTCACACAGCTAGTGAGTGTCTGAAGCTGGATTTCTCTGTGCACTATGGCGCCACCTGGCTGCCCGCTGCTCTGTTTGCCTGTGATTTGTCAGCACCCTTCCTATGACCGAACATAAAACACTGCATGTCTGTTTAACAGCGAACAAGAAATCCTGATTATACTTTATATGTGTTACTTAGACTTGGGATTCATGAGTGAAATGCATCAGATTTTCATGAGGACAACCATGTCTTCACGTGCATGGGGGACGCTCTCCACTGGCTGTAGCATGTATCTAGTCTTGACTTAATAGTTAAGTCTTGGGGAGTTACTGGAGGCCTGTGGAGGTTCCGGGGTCAGAGAGCTCGAAAGTGTCAGAGTCTTCTGCCCTCAAGCCGAATTGTGCTACATGCCATCCAGTATTCCTTATTCACAAAAGACTAGAGAAAGAGTTAGGGAGAAGTATACTATTAAAAATTAAGAAGAAATTTGGAGAAATTTAGGAACTGGAGAAGTAACCAGAGGATATTTGGGGTAGGACAAGTAGAGGAAAGAAGAGAAATAAAATGATTGGGGTGTGAGGGGGGCTACAGACCACCAAGAGAGAAGGAAGAATTCAGTGAGGAACTGGAGAAACCTTTGGAATAGAAGCATGTGTTAACTGTGATGAGTGACTTACACTTTCTAGAAGTCTGCTCTAACTACCCACTGAAGACAGGGAAGTGGATACATTTGTAACATGGAGCATGTGTCTCATGTCCCATAACTTTCCAGAGATCCCCAATGGAGGCTCAGCAATCATCACCTTCTCTGAGTTTCTGAGTATCCTTGGCTAGAAACAGTCCTATCTGTCCCAGTGACTTAAGCTCATTGAGGGCAGCTTGGCACTCAGCATCTCCTCATTCGCCAGGAGGTCTAGTTTCCTGTTAATCATATTTGTCCTAAAAAAAAAGGAATCATTTTATTGTCTTGTATTTCTCAAGGATGATGGGAGGACATTAAGGGAGACTACTGTGTGGCCCCAGCCTTGTTTAGGCAGTGTCCGATGAATACTTCCAAAGAAGTTAATGAAATCATTGATAATTAGAGCTGGAAATGACTGAAGAGATTATTTAGTTAAATCCTCATTTCATAGAGCAAGACACCAAGGCTGACAAGGATCAGAGAAGGCGCAGTGACTTTTCCAAGGTCTTCATGGTGAAGGAGTGGTTGAAACAACAAATCAATGAGTGACTGAAGCATTTATCAAGCATTTACTATGTGCTTACTATGCTGATAGAAACAGACAAGTAAGACTACATAGGATCACAGGGGCAGGACCCCAGAGGCCATTCTGTTCTCTCTTGCTTCTATCCCAATGTCTTCTCTAGAGTTACACTGGGTTCTCTGTCTCCCCTCATTTGTATTACACATATAGTGATCAGTCTGCTGTATCCCCAATAGCCCGAGTCCCTTGATGGCAAGGACTATGTTTTTATCTCTCTCTGTATTCCCAGTGCTTCCTTAGCACAATGCCTGGTGCATAATACACACTTAAACTTGTGTTAACTATCTAACAGGGAACCCTATGTAATGTTCATCCCATCATACTGGCCAGGAATTGCTGACTACCTCAAAGGTCCTTTCCCTCTGAAGAGCTTTGCCCTTTTCTTCGACGAGTCTTTCCATTCCCCATTACTGATCAGCTCTTCTCAGACTTCTGCTAGAACCTTCTCAGACCTCACCTAGAACTTTATCAGACCTCACCTAGAATTTTCTCAGACTTCACCTAGAGCTTTGTTTCCTATCATGGGCCAAATGGAAGGAACCAGTCTTAGAACCAGTGTTCAACCTCAAAGCCATGTCAAATCCCAGCTCAGCCTCTTACTACCCATTTGGCCTTGGACAGACTCCTGGTCTGCTCTTGTTTCCTCATTTATAACATGAGGAGGGAGGTTGTACTCCAGAACCTCTGAGGATACTTTCCCATCTAAATTATGATCTTATAAATGAGAAACTCCACAAGGGCAGGCACTGTGTTGTCTCTAAACTTTGTATCTCCCCCAGTGACTGACATAAGAGCCTACATGCAGTAGGCACTTAAAAAGTGTTTGTTGCTATTATTATAGTAAAAGAAAATAATCAAATAGGCAACAGTGAACCACTGGACCAGGGACCAGCGGACCTGGCTTCACATCCTAATTCTGCCACTTACCGGCTATATGACCTTGGCCAAACCAGGATACTTCTCAGGAACTGTTTCCTCAGTTTTCAAAATGGAGGGGGTTGGACTAAATTATTTGGATTTTGGTAAGATTCCTTCTTCATCAAGAATGCTAGGAGTTATTGATCCATCATCATTTAACAATGTTTTATAATTTATTTATTTTTATTCTGGACCTAACAAACACCAAATGAGTACTGCCATATATGCAGCAGAAGAGAAACAGCAGATCTTTATGTCCAGAATGGCCATTGTTTTATAAACCCATAGTCACACATCTACACACTTCTAAGAGTCCTGATTACTTAAGTTCAGAGCTAAGATAACCAAAGAAACCCAGAATTCCTGATTCCTTGTTCTCAACTGGTCCCTATCACTCATACTCATTCTCAGTCTCTGCCTCTGTCTGTCTCTCTGTTTCTTTGTCTCTCTCTCTGTCTCTGTCTTTCTCTCATTTTAAACTTAAATACAAAGTGAGAAAATAAAAGATCATTTCCATGTACCCAGAAGAATATGAGAGGATTCAACATAAAACAATAAATTTCCATTTTAAGAAGCAGCTAGGTGGCACCAGTTACCTAGAGCACCAAGCCCTGAAGTCAGGAGGATCTGAGTTCAAATTTGACCTCAGACACTTGACACTTACTAGCTGTGTGACCTTGGGCAAGACACTTAACTCCAATTATCTCACCTCCTCCCTCCAAAAAAAGAAAAATTTCCATTTTAAGAAAATCTAGATAAATATTATACATGATTTTTAAAGCTACCCACCTTTTCTTTGCTTCCTTCTAGGTTTTCTTTTGCTCTCTGCTGTACACTTTGGACTTTATTTTTTTTCTCCCTCTCTTCCCTCATCCTCCTCTCTTCCACCCCAGAGAAGGTTACAACTAAATGTGGATGTATACATACATGTATGTATGCATGTATACAGATATATATATATATATATATATATATATATATATATATATATACAAAAACACATACACATAGATTCCATAAACACATATACATACACATATAGATAAATGTGCTATGCTGATTTTCTTCTATCATCTGTTTCTCTGAAGGTGGATAATACCTTCCTTCCAAGTCTTCCTTCATCAAGTCTTCGTTTTTTTCTAAATCAATCAGCTCATCATTTCTTCTATCACAGCAAATATTCCAACCTCTGAGAGACTGTCTATGAAAGTTTTCTCCCAATTTTCTGCCTTCCTTCTATTCTTGGCAATGATGGTTTTTATATGTACAAAAAATGTTAATTTAAAATAATCAGAATTCTCCATTTTACATTTCAACACTGTTCATGCCTTAGAAGATAGTTTAAGGTTTGGAGCTGTTGAATCTGCTTTCTTTATATTTTTTTCCCTTTAGTTTCTTGGATCCTCATCCTCTTGCCCTGTCCACTCCTTGTGCATGTCTACTCAAAATTTCCTCTTACCTATATCCAGAGTCAAATGACACCATGGAACCAAGCTGTTTTCTAGAATGTTACATTTATTAGAATTTTGTAAAAACAATTTTTTTGTAGTCCTGAGACTATATTTTTGAGATCTGAGATCAACTCCCTCAAATATGGGAACTAAACCAATGGTCTCATTGTTGGATAGGACTCTAAGGCTCAGAAGTTTTATACTAAAGTCCTACCAGTGCAGGCTGGGCTAATTTCTCTTTAATAGGTGCTGAAGTAATTCTTGAGACTTAATTGATTCAGAGAATTAAAGGTTTGACTATTGATGTAGTTTCCTGGTGGTGTATGTATAAGAAAAGCCAGGGCGAGGAAATCGGCAGCAACTCCCTCAGGCTTCTGACCAGTGCACCATCATGGGCAACCCAGAGAAAGGGAAGCAACACCCAGTTGAATCCCTGCTGTGTCCTTGCTAAATAGTCTCTCTCTCCTATGGCTAGGTCGACCATCTTTGGTTAACTTTCAGAGGTTCTAGGAGTGTGTCATTTCATGCTAATGTCAAACCTGAGATACTAGACCATTTCCAGTTAAAACTTGCCTAAAGGAATGTATGACAAGCTAGAGATTTATCCAGGTTATAACCGTTTAAGTCTTTATTCAGGAATAAAGAAGATATTTGTGGAAAGAGCCTGGAGTGGGAGTCAAGGGGACCTCTAATGCAGCCTCAGCTTTGTCTCTCATTAGCTGTGTGACTGGGCCAGGGCCAGTCTTCTTGTGTCTCAGTTTCTCTCTCTATAAAATTGGAATAATCATACTTTTAAAGGCTTTTATGGATGGGGGTATCAAGACATACAGGAGTAAAATGACTTAGGAAAGACATTAATGAGCTGGAGAGCACACAGGGCAGGGTCAGGTGGTGAAAGCCTTTGAGCCCATGTCTTATGAGGCTCATAAACATAAAGAAATAAGGGCCCTGAGATGGGAAAAAGAAGACGGGGCAGCTGATTTCAGATATTTGAAAGGCTGTCACGTGGGAACAGGGATTAAAATGATTCTGTTTGGTCTCAGAGGGTGATGGGGAGAAACTGAAAAGGGCAAATATAGGAAAAACTCCCCAACATTCAGGGCTATCTCAAAGTGGAAAGGGTCACCTGGAGGGGTCATGGGAGAAGTCAAATGACCACTTGGACAATCTCCAGGATGGATGAGATGATAGGTGAGATCCTTTCTAGCCCCTCTGAGTTCTGTGACTTGACCAAAGTCTCAGGGGGTAAACTGTAGACCTGGGATGTGAACCCAAGTCTTCTGCCTGTGAGCCCAAGGTTGGATTGATAGCTTCCAAGAAATTGTATAAGAGTTGAGGATGAATGTTGAGTTCATTCAATGAAGGAATGAATGAAATGAAAGTGTCCATATTCAATATTCACCAATATTTTACATCCAGAACTCAGACACTTCCTAGCCCAGAGACTCTGTAGAAAGCCTCTTAGCTTTCCTCATCCTCCATTTTCTCATCGGTACCATGGAGGTGAGGTCTCTTCCAGCTCTAGGATGATGAATCTATGAGAATATGCTATAATCTTGTTCTCATCATTCCTATCTCACTGACTTGTAGGGAGCCTCAAATAAGATGATGAATGTAAAATTCTTGGCAAATTCTTGCAAAGCTCAAAGCATTATATAGCACTGTCATCACCAATATGCATTTATTAAGTGTTTGCTGTATGCCAGGCACTTTCTTATTGTTATGAATAGTGATAATACTGCAGTTTGATTTATATCTCTGAATATAATCACCTTGTTTAGTTACATATTATTTATTATTCAATACAGATAAACGTTGCAAAACTCAAACACATAATGGGATGGAAAAGTTGATGAGATTAAAAGGGGCCAGAATTCTGTATGGAGGCACTGCAGTATCACAGAAATGGCATTTCTAGTCAGAAGGTCTGACCGTATTCTGCTGTGTTGCTGAAGGTTGTGTGACCCTGAGCAAGTCATTTCCTTTGTGCAGGCTTCAGTTTCCTCATCTGTGAAATGACAGATTAGATTCAATGACCTCCAGGGTCCATAATCCATCATCATAGGTCATTTCCCATTTATGGGCCTCAGTTTCCCCATCCTCAAAAAGGGGTTGTACTGGATGAACTCTAAGCTCCATTTCAGCATTAAATCCATCTAAATGGTAAAACCTGAATCTTTCCCCCCTTCTTGACTTCAGTTTCCTCATCTGTTCAGCGAAGAAATTGGACTCCATGACGTCTAAGGTCCCTTCCAGTTCAGTCCTAGCTTGCTGACCCAACACCATGGACATGGGCCTTGCTCATCAACATGAGGCTCTACAGGATTTAGAAAAGTTTGTTGAACTAAGGCCTGTGGTCATTGTCCACCAGATGGCGTTGTTTCCTTAGAGGACCTCAGGCTTGGGGACCATTTATTAGACAACAGTTAAAAAACGAGGAAGTGGACTGGCTGCCTCTGAAGGTGGGGCCAGGAAGATTCTGGTCCTTTTGCATGCAGCTCCAGGAAGGATGGCTGCCAAGTGACCTTCCTAGGCAATGCAGTGCCCAACCATCAGGGCTCCTGGAGGTCAATGGAAGTGGGTGGGCATGGGGAGAAACCATGGTGAAGACTTTGATTTTGTTGACTGGACCCTGGCATTCTGGGCATGGGCAGGCCACAAGGTGATGGTCAGCCAGCCCCTTTCCTATGTGGGTACCCTAGGGCAAAGCCCAAGCATGCTCACTGACTGTTTTCTCATAAAGGACTCTTCTCCCTCTTTCTTTCCCACTCCAAACCCCTAACGTTAGCTAACATAGGTCATTTTCTATGTATTATCTCAGTTGTCACACACATGCGTCATTCTAGGAGATTAGAGCCTGTCTTTAGCTCCGAGAAAACTGATACCAATAATTCACATGTATACAGCACTTTCCGGTTTGCAGAAAATTCTCAGGTTGTTGATTTAGAGCTGGAAGAGACTTCAGAGATCCTGTCATTTGAAAAATGAGATAACCGAGGCCCAGGGAAGGTAGAGACACACATGGGTGGTATGTGTGTGTGTGTGTGTGTGTGTGTATTTTAACCTAGTGCTTTCTACTCTACATACTGGGTATGGCTGCCCAGATTCCTTCTTCAAGGAGAACATCCAGTGTGCCAAATGTGGTTAGTGTTGAGACAGAAAGCCCTGAGTTCAAATCTGACTTCAGATGATTACTGGCTAAGTGACCCTGGGCAATCATTCCGCAAACACTGTGTCAGGCACTGGGTTGAGGCTGTCAAAGGAGGCTAGAGAAAGTCACGGAGGTCACAGTCTAATGGAAGTCACTTAACCTCTGTCTGCTTCAGTTTCCTCATCTTTAAATAAGGATCAAACCACCACAGGCTTCCCAGGCTTGCAGTGCAGATTAAGTGATATGGTTTATATACATGGAGAAGGGCTGGACATGTGATTCTATTGACACAGAGAACTCCAGGTTAAGAATAGGTCCTTTACCATTGCAGGTTGACTCCTGTAACTCAGATTCTGGGAGAGTTGCCTTAAGCACTGAGAGATGAAAAGTTCAGTGATTTGCCCCAGGTCACAGCCTTTCTGCGTCAGAGGCAGGATCTGAACCCAGTGCTTCCTGCCTGGTTGGCTTTCTATACCTTAGCTGCCTCTTACAGCTGCTGAAAGGATGCAGTGAGTTAACATTCGGAGAGCACTTTGCAAACCTTAAAATGCTACACAAATGTTATGTTGTCATGTCATTATCAACACCATTTATTATCAAATCACATCCCCTCTCTTTATATAAAGTACTTTGCAAATCTCCAAGTCCTCTATACATGTGAGTTCTCATCATCTGCATTCCTGCTTATAAGCTTAGAGACTTGGAGCTGGAAGCTAGCTTTAGAAATCAAGTCCAATACTCTTTTTACAGTGGAGGAAACTGAGGTCCAGAGGAGTCGTGACCTGTCCCCTGGTTTTCCAGCTTTCCATTCACTTTCATTGTCAGTGGAACAAAGATCCCTGGACATGGGTGTCCCCCATATCTAATCTATTAAAGCTTAACACTCTACCAAGACTTTGGAGACATCATGTGTATATATATAATATATATGTATATTATATTATTATATAGAAGCTATAATAATGTATTATAATATGATAATATATATAATATTATATATGTGTGTGTGTATATATATATATATATATATATATATATATATATATATATGTCTGTCTGTATGTATGTATATAGTGACTGCCAAAGCCTGATGGGGTTCGAGCCAAGCAAGAAGAGAAAAATTCAGTGGCACCTGACAGATGCTCCTGAATTCACTTCTGTCTGGCTCAGTTGTCTCTGTCTTTCCACCCAGAAAGCAATTTAGAAGTGTGCCTCCAGTGTCTTTATTCAGACTCACACCCTGATTCCATCCAGCCTCATAGGCAGGATTTCTCAGCAGGCCCCTTGTGTTGGACAGCGACAAGCGGGCCTCCAGGCGGGTGGAGCCAAGCTGCTCAGAGCAGCCATGCGTTCACCCCTCAGGGAATGTGGACATAGCCAGGGCTGGCTCCCCCTCCTCGTTGCTGCTATTGCTGCTGTGTTTATTTTCCCAGACTGAGCCCCCACGGCCTCAGCCTTCATTTCTTTTTATCAATCACTTGGCCTTTTCAGGACTTAAAAAAACAAAAGCAATGCTTTTTTGTGGGGGTGGCTATTTCCATTCCTTTCAAACTCACTCATATTCCTGGAAGGGGGCTTTCTGTGAGAGATTTTAGTTTTTTCTTAAAGAGGAAAGATAAAATCAGGAAGTATATCTGTGACCAGGGAAAGGAAAGGTTTTTTCTTATCTATTTTGAGATTTGATTGGATCAATAATCACGCCACCAACTCCTATTTCTGTAAGTTTGCAAAGACTTTTCTCATAGCCACCCTGTGAGGTAGAATATGGGCATTAATAACTCTGTTTTGCAGATAAGGAAACTGAGGTCCAAGGAGGATAAATTTCTTCTCATGAGCATGGAGCCTCTGGCAAGTGCTTGAGCAAAATTTGGACCCGGCAGACACTGTGGTGTGGAAGAAATTCATATCCTGGCACATTTGTGCCCTTGGATGTCACTGAGAGTCAATTTAAGCTTCCTCATCTGTACCCAATGTAGAGGAGGCCCCTTGGTAGGGGAGTACTTGAGGGAGAGACTCCCTCCACAACTGACTGCTGCCACTGCCTGTGGTGACTTTCTAAGTCAGCTCAAAGCTTGGCAAGCAGGAGCAGGAAAAGGAAAGAGAAAGATTTATCATGGGAAGCACTCATTCCCCAGCCCCTCTTCATTCCAGAGCCTTCTCTCTATTAATCACTCCTAATCATCCTGTATCTAGCTTGCCTCGTATATCTGTTTACATGTTGTCTTCTCCAATAGACTGTGCATTCCTCAAAGGAAGGGACTGACTTTTCTTTTTTATATCCCAGGGTTTAGCCCAGTGCCTGGCACATAGTAGGTGTTTAACCAATATTCAATGATGGATTAATGAGCCAAAAAACTGAGGAGGAAGAGGCAGAGGAGAGAACCTTGTAAGATAGGCTCTCTTGTGCTCCTCTAAGTTTTTCCCCTCATTCAATGCTATGGGTTAGAGATAATTTGTACAACTTGTCAAATGAAGGGGTCAGGTCAGATAGCCTCAAACTCTCCAGTGCCAAGGTTATTATTTTAAGACCCGAGTTCAAATCCTGATTCTCCTATGTGTACCTAGGTGACTTTGGGGGAGCATATATGGAACCTGTTAAGATATCAAAGGTCTCACCTCTGATTCCAGTCCATAAGCATCCCTTCCACCAGCCCACTATGCCTCTAGGCTGGGAGATGATGCCCTGTGGGACTGGGGAGGACACTCTCACCTCCATGTATTTTTCTGACAAGGTTTCTTCTCCTGCTATCTGTCCAACTGCTCATTCTCAATTTCCTTTACAGGATCAATATTGATATCTTGCTGCCTATGCTGTCCTGGTCTTGGTTCTCTCTCTCTCTCTCTCTCTCTCTCTCTCTCTCTCTCTAATCTTATCAGTTTTCTTGCCTTCAGCTATCACTTCTGTAAAGATAACTCTCCAATCTACATAACCAAGGCCTCATCTCTCTCCTGAGTTTGAGTCTTATATCACCAAACACCACCTGAATGTGCCATAGACATCTCACATTGATCATGCCCAAAACAAATTCATTATCTTTCCCTCCACAGCTCCCAGCTTCCCTGTAGCATCACCATTACCTTGGTTTGCAATCTTGGAATGATACTCAACTCTTCTCCCTCCTTCATTTCTTGTTCCAATCTATTGCCAAATCCTGTCAAA
This sequence comes from Potorous gilbertii, assembly GCA_028658325.1. Lineage (NCBI taxonomy): Eukaryota > Metazoa > Chordata > Mammalia > Diprotodontia > Potoroidae > Potorous > Potorous gilbertii. Next base: position 687,365,878 of record CM053770.1, read on the forward strand.
GTGACCTTAACACACTCTCTCACACCTCTTCTCTTTCCTTTACCCATATAGCCACTCTCTGAGCTCATGGTCCTCATCACCTCTAGCCTGGGCTTCAAAAGCAGCCTCCCTGTCTACCTGTCCCCAATATTCCCAGCCCATCTTCCTCAAAACTAACAAGTTAATATTCCTAAACACAAGTCTGATCCTGTCACTGTCACTCAGGAAGGTTCAGTAGCTCCCTATTGTCTGTAAGACAAAATACACTCTCCTCAGTCTGGAATTTTGAGCCTTCTATAGACTGGCTGTGATCTTCTTTTCTACATATCATAAGGCCTTTTGGCCTTGAGGCCATCATGACAGTTTCCTCTTAAGGGACACTATAAGTTAGGTAGCATAGTCAACAGAGCCCTTGGCCTGGCGTCGGGAAGATTCCTTTTCTTGAATTCAAATCCAGCCTCACACTTCCTAGCTGTGCAAGTCACTTCACTCTATTTGTCTCAGTTTCTTCATCTGTAAAACGAGTTACAAAATGAAAGAGCAGACCACTCCGGTACCTGCCAAGAAAACCCCGAATGGAGTCACAAAGAGTCACACAAATGAACAGTAACAAAAACTTACAGAATGTGTTCACAGAACAGATGCTGACAACAATATTTTTTGAAGGTTAGTATAGCTGGGTCCCCCGAATAATATTTTGTCTCCTGCCAGCTTAGTTTTCTCCTTGATAACAAACAATATTTTGTCTACCATCCGCTAATTTTTTCTTCCTGATAACCTCCCACAATATTTTGCCCTGACCCATGATTTATAATCCAGATAGCTTCAGGGGGTTACCCAAAATCCATGTCTGAGAAGCACCCCCTCCAGAGGATACTCTGGAGCTCCCCCTTTCTGCTGTGTGGACCTGTGTCTCTGTGCTCCCCAATACAGTGAGTTAGGCTCTATGCCAGGCATGAGACTCAGCCGCATGTCAGGTCACTTCTCTCTGCTCAGCACCCAGACTCCTTCATGGATTGTTCCCCCTGATGTCTCTCCTTAGACATAAACTTTACAAAGAGAGTCCTTGCCTTCAAGGGGCTCACAATGTAGTGGGGGAAATAAATACAAACAATTGTGTATGAACAAGCTACATGCAGGATAAATAGGAAATAATCAACAGAGCGAAGCCACCAGAATGAAGGGGGCTTAGGAAAGGCTTCTGGCAGAAGGCTACTTTCTCTGGAGATTAGATTGTGGGAGACCAATGTATAATTAGCCTAAAAAAGTAGGCTAAGGCTAGGCTGCAAAAGACTTTAACCATCAAATTGAGGAGGGACTTTTCTTTGTGCTTTAATCCCCAAAGTCATGATGAGCCCCAGAGCTTGTAGAGTGCGGAAGTGACTCAGCAGACCCATATTTAGGGATATGTGGACCTGGGTCAGGAGTCCCAGCCTGGGCCCCGGCATGGTGTCCTCTGAACTATCTCCAGGCCAATTTGAAATTCACCTGTTTGGGTTCGTATCAATCTCATTGGTCTGTTCCATAATCCCAGGCTCACATTCAGCCAACCAGGAAAGCTTCTGCCTGCCAGGGAGCTGCTGGTGAGCTAGCCACTTCTGCATGACAAATCCTGATTAGCTTGATTTTCTCTGCTCCAGGCAAAGAGAGGATACAAAACCATCGAGTGGAAAGAAACTTTTCCTTCTTTATGAAAACTTTGATGTAAGAAAGGAAGAGAAGGGAAGGGTACCCAGATGATTCCAAGGCTGTGTTGGTGAGACCTGGCAGTGGACTAGGTCCAGGAGTCAGGGAGGATCCAAGGTTGTGTGACCTCGTCACTGTCTTTGCTACATTGTAACCCTTCCAATTTCTTTTCAACCTGGGGAACTTCTATTTAGGAATCCTCTCCTTCCCCACTTCATCTCTCAAATGCCACCTCCTACATGAGTGCTTTCCAGGTGCCTGCCAAAGTGACTCAGAACCACTGGGTGATAATGACTAGGTGTGCAAAGCACTTTCCAGATGTCTTCTCATCTGCTCTTCAACAACCCGGGGAGATAAGAGGCTATTAACATCCTGATTTTACAGATGAGGAAACTGAGGCACGCAGAGATTTTTTTTTTTTAGGTGAAGTAGCCTGCCTAGGGTCCTGCATTTGAGACAATATTTGAACTCAAGTCTTCTTGATTCTAGATTCAGCAACACTTAACTGCCTCCTAGCTCTAGAGTTGGAAGGGACCTTGCGGGGGTGTCTAGACTGACCCCCTCATTGTCCAGGTGGGCAAACTAATGCCCATGGAAAGGAATTGTTTTGTCCATGGTCACACAGGTAGCATGGGCCAGAGGTGGGTTGGGAAGTCAGCTTCCTGTACTCTGAAGTCAGTGGTCTGAATTTCTCCTATGCCAGGCTGTCTCCCTCTATATCAGGAGAAGGAATATCAGCACTTACAAAGGCAGGGGAAGCAAACAGAATTAATACTCTGTTTAAAGAGATTGGGACATGTGTAATTCATTTGAGAAAGGTGTTTCTCAAAGGTAGCACCTGACATTTTAAATGGCAAGCTTCATTTATCTGGAAAATTCACTTATGTGAATGGCACCGACCATTCTGCAGGAAATCGATGAGGCATTTGGGAGACACATCACAAACCCAGCACAGAGGGATGATGGAGTGGTGATGGAGGGCTTCAATTATCCAGACAGCTGCCAGAGCTTTCTCTCTGCCAAAGCAGACTAGCTTACTAAATTCATGGCTTTCCTTAATGATAATTTCATCCTTCAAAACAGAAAGGCAGCAAAGATGGGAAATGCTCATTTGGATTGGATTCCAATTCAGAGGGCCATAAATTTAGAGCTGAAAGGCATCTCAGACGTCCCCAGTCCAAGCTCCTCTTTTGTACAGATGAGGATACTTTTGACTTGCCCAAGGTCACTGAAGTCCAAATAATGGGCTCCTGGGTGAGGAATGGTCACTCCATTTAGAATTTCTGTCAAAAGACAGAAAAGCTGAGCATGGTCTGATGTGCACCCTAGATTTTAGGGAAAACTCAATGGGTTCAGAGAGAACACATTTAAGCTTATGGCTTAAAGACCCACAGAGGAAGTCCATGGAAGAATGATCATGCAGGTGCTCACAAGGAGGAGATTTCAGAGGCAAAGGAAAATGGTTCTGATGAGGCAGAAAAGAAGCAGTTGTTTGAAGAGACTGATGTGGATGTCTGGGGAACTCACTCACAGAACAACTTCCTCTTTACTGACATGCACCAAAGAGGGAAGCAAGGGCAGGTAATAGAGGGTGAAAGCAAATGCCTGGCATGATCTGGTGAGAAGTGCCAGGAGTGCAAAAGCTTAGAGGCAACCGATGCAGGCAACAAATGAGGAGAAAAAGGAACAAGGTTTGGGGCTTTAAAAAATAATCACCTTAGGACAAAGAGAAGGATCCATCTGGTATAAACCCACTGATCAAGAGGGAGAGGAGACAGATCATGGATGGTAGGTAGGAGAGAAGACAATGCAGTGGAAAAAGCCTGGATTGGGAGCCAGAGGACCTGGGTTCAAATCTCAGCCCTGCTACTTTCTACTTGGATGTTTTACTTTTCTGGATCTCAGTTTCTTTATTTGAAAAAATGAGAGAATGAATTGAATGACCTTTGTGGTCTCTTTCAGCTTTAAATCTGTAAGTAATGGAGTACTACTAATTTGGAAGTAAGGGTCCTGTGTTCAAATTCTGACTCTCTTATTTACTGCCTGTATGACCTTAAGTAAATCATTTCCTGTCTCTGGGGCTTGGTTCCTTAGCTGTAAAATCAGAGGCTTGTACTGGATGGTACCTAAATCTATGATCTAATGACCCTTATTTTGTGGATAAGGAGTATGCCCTTGGAATCTTAAAGGAAAAAAATGACTAATCACAACACTAGCTTGTACTTCCACAGCGCTTTAAAGACTGCAAAGCATATTACACACGTTATCTCATTTTATCCACACAACAATCCTGGGAGGTAGTTACTGTTTATTGTCTTCATTTTACAGATGAAGGAACTGAGGGTAAGAAAGGCTAAAAGACCTTCCTAGAATCAGAGTTAGTGAGCGTCTGTGGCTGGATTTGAGCTCTGGCCTTCCTGACTCCATGTTGAATGCTCTATCCACTGATCCATCTAGCTGCCCAAGGAGCTGAAGCCAGCTCCTGCTGAGGCTCAGAGCTTCGTATGAAAAAATAGGCTGCCTCTGGGGCTGGTGAAAAACCATATGGTATTGGGACCAAAATGGCAGCCACAATGGGACCATGATGGCACAGCAAAGCTGGGACGGTGACCTGGATCTCCTGATTCAAGTGTCTTCATTGATGGCCCCTGGCCATCTGCTAATACTCTTCTTGTACTCATTCCCCAAAGACCAACAAACCTCATTCCATCTCCATCTCCATTGTGCATGATACTGAGTTCCTGCTTACCCAAGAGCAAACCCCACAACTTTGGTTTTTTCTGTTCTCCATCTCAATTCTACAGCTCCAATGTTCTCACGCCAATCTACTCATACTTCCCATGGCTCCCTTTGGAACTCCCATTCCATAATTAACATACTTTCCTTCATTTTAAACTTTTTTCTTTTTCAGATAGTGCTACCATCTCCTCTCATCTTGTCTTCAATCTCTCCACATGTAGACATTCCTTCTCTGATATCCAAGTGTCCCTCATTCAGTCTCTCCACATGTAGACATTCCTTCTCTGATATCCAAGTGTCCCTCATTCAATCTCTCCACATGTAGACATTCCTTCTCTGATATCCAAGTGTCCCTCGTTCAATCTCTCCACATGTAGACATTCCTTCTCTGATATCCAAGTGTCCCTCGTTCAATCTCTCCACATGTAGACATTCCTTCTCTGATATCCAAGTGTCCCTCATTGCAAAGAAAAACCACTCGGTAGAGCCTCTTGTCCCACCAGCTATAATTCTTTTCTCAGCCAAATTCCTTGAAGATAATAATTGCTGAGCTGCCTTCACTTTCTCTTCCCGCCTTCTGAATCCTCTGCAGTCTGGCTTCTGACCTCATCACTCAACCGGGATTGCCCTCTCCAAAGTCACTTTCTCCTTCTCTCCTCTCTTTCTTCTACTCTGTGCTAGGCACCTTAGCTGAAACCAAAGAGAAGTAATGAGAGAAGAAGGAGCTTGAGATGGTCACTATGATTGCTGAGCCACTGACTGGGTCTTAGAAACATCAGGGAGAAAGGCAAGATCATAGACCACAGCCCTGGAAGCATCTTGCAAGGCATCTGACCCAACCACCCTATTTTACAGTGGAGAAACTGAGGTCCAGGGAAGTTAGGTGACTTGCCCAAGGTCACAGAGAGAACAAATACCAGAAGCAGGATTTGAACTTGTCCGGAGTCAGAATTTTTTCCGTGGTAGCCCATGATGCCTTAATGAGATTTTATCTAAAGATGGGGAAATTTGGAATCAAGGGACCTGAATTTAAATCAGCTCTACCACTTGTTACCGTTGCAATCTTGGGCCCCAGTATCCTCATCTGTAAAATGGCGGGGGAGAGTTTCTTTCCCATATGAGGTTTAAGCTTCTTGTAGAGATCAGAATTAGAAGAAAGAAATCTGAATATAAATAAAAAAATGGAGTCTGAAAACTCTAGGTCTATGAGTTTGGCCTCAATTCTGGGTCAAATTTTAGAGAAGTATAATTAAAAAGTATGATTTCTGAGGATCTCATTTTCTAGAGAAAGGGGGATCACAAAGAACCAGCATGGCTTAATCCAGAACAGATCTTGCCAGATTAACCTCCTCTTCTTTTTGAACAGTTTCGTCTCCTCACTCAGAGGAATGCTGAAGTATGATATGCTTAGATTTCAGTACAACATTTGACATATTGCCCAAAGAAAAGAGACCTGGAAACAGTCAGGCTTGGGTTTGAATGCTGACTTACCGCCGACTAGGTGGCGCTACAGAGCACAGAGCGCTAGGCCTGGAGTCAGGAAGACTCAACTTTTTGAGTTCAAATCCAGCCTCAGATACTTCCTAGCTGGGTGACCCTGGACAAGTCACTTAACCCTCGTTTGCCTCAGTTTCCGCATCTGTAAAATGAGCTGGAGAAGGAAATGGCAAACTGCTCCAGTATCTCTGCCAAGAAAACCCTACAATGGGTGATAAAGAGTCAGGAAACAACCACAAAAATAAACCTACCACTTACAACCCATACATGCTCTGGCAGGTTATTTCACATTCCCAGACCTCAGCTGCCTCATTTGTCTATGGAAGCAGTTGGACTGGACTGATCTCTAAGGTTTCTTCCAGCCCCACATCAAAGACCCTGGATCCTGCTTGAACTGTATGGCCCATAGACTTGTGCTGAGGAAAGTAGTTGCTGATGACAATGCATGATGCAAATATGAGCTATTATGATTCCAGAAGTGTGCTGCTCTGAACCTTGGGTTTTCATTTTGCAAAGTTTTAAGTAGAACAGAAAGTTCATTCTACTGAGTACAGTCAGTTCTAATAGCACAGACAGAGTGAGAGACTCCCTCCCTTCCCTGCCCTGTGAGATTCAATCCAAATGCAGACTATTATACCAAAGACAGACCATGGATTAATAGCTTTCTACAATTCCTTTAGTTGTCAAGGAGACACCTCTTGAAACCTCTTATATACTTAAATATCATCAGGCTACTTTTATATCTATATTAGATGATTATAAAGTTCACAGTGTGATTTTCTTACTTGTTAACAGCCCCATCACCAAATATTCCATCCACTGCTGAAGATCTGTTTGTTCTTCCTGTGGTTATTTTTATGGGGTCGTATCTCCAGAGCTAGAAGGGGTTTTGGAAGACATTGAGTCCGACCCTCTCATTCTACAGAGGAGGAAACTGAGGCTCAGGGAGAGGAAATAACTTGCTAAGGTCGCACGGATATTAAATCCAATCATAAACAAACCTTTATTAAAAGCTTGGGACCAGTCGGGTCTTGGGTTTAGCTCGGAGAATACAAAGAAAAGCAAAAGCCCCTCCCTGCCCTCAGGGGGCTCCTCAGAGCTAAGACAGCTGTGAGCTACAGACTGGACGGACTGAAAATAACAAGGCAAAAGGTTTCTTGCTGAAGGTGGGGTTTTGGCTGGGACTTGAAGGAATTCCAGAGGTGGAGATGAGGAGGGAGAGGGTTCTGAACCCCAGGGACAGCCAGTGAATATGTCTGGAGTCTGGAGATGGAGCACCTTGTGTAAGGAGCAGCCAGGGGGCCAGAGTTACTGGTGGGATTCAAATGGAGGGTCTTTGATTCTCTGGCCCATGCTTTCCCCACGCTGTACCAATCTGGGGGTAGTTGGTGCTGGTGGGGCCCCAGACTCCACAGCCTTGCCAGCTACAGGTCCCAGGGCCCAGACACACATGGACAGGGTATGAATTCCACTGGGATTGAGATGCCAGACGAAACCTTCAAAAAGTTTCTAGGAGATGACACACAGAGAAAGGTGGCAAGGCAAGAATACATCTCCCTCATTAGGGCAGCTGCAGGGAAGCCAGATAGACTTAATACTCTCCAGCAGAAAGTGGTGAAAGGTAATTAGGGGCCTTGTTGGGGGAGGGAAGTAGCTGGGCCCTCAGCGCAGTTTGGCAATGCTTCGGCAATTGTGAACTAAGGTGCATTTCCTCCAGTGACTGTTCAAGACTCATGGTCTCTGTTTAAGCTCCCACCCACTCCTGAGCTCCCCTTAGAGGAGATCTGAGATCCCAGGAGGCACAGAATGTAGGACTGGGGGGTGGGAGGTGAGGCCCACATCTTGCTTGGATAGGAGTTCCTGAGAAGAACCAGCACAGTGTGTATAATCGTGATGTAACCCTTTACACAAGCTTCCAGAGAGATATTTCCTTGGTTCCTGAAAGCGTCTGGGAGAACCTACATTAGTATAATTGCAGGTGACCCAGAGGACAACGGAGAAATGTAAAGTAGGCGTAAGGAGGTAGCAAACATATTACAACAATGAATTTAAGCAGACTCAAGAAAACGACGTACACAATGACTATAAAAATGTAACCTAAGAGAACATTTTAATGGAGCTGAATTCTGTGTAACTGTAATATCAGATCCAGGCCCTGGAGAAGAGGTGGGGCAAAACAGGGGGGATCGAGGGTATAGAATGCCCCATCTTCTCCAGTGGGATAACCTTATTGGCTGGCTTTGCTGAACTGTTTTTCTTTGCTATGAGAGAAGGCTTGCTGTGGATGTAGGTGGATGTAACCACTGTGATTTAGAAAACAAAAGACATCAATAAAGCGTCTGTATGGAGAGCTGTGATAGCTCTCTTCCAGAGCCAGACTGATTACAGCTACCCTCTGAGAGCTGGGGTGTCTTTCTCAGTCCCCATTCTGATGAGCTCCTCCCCGACACTGTTAGCCATCGGGTCCATTTAACCAATTAACATCAATTAGCTTTTACAAAGGGCTATTTACTTCAAAGACGTAGTAGGACGAAAGTACAATTATTTACCTCCAACACCTGGAGGGTTCCTGCTCTCCTACACCCCTCCAGTCTCTAAGGCTTGTGGGCTCAGACTTAATCCAGTTTCTACAAAGCATCGTTCCCACCAAGTGGCCAGTCATCCTTTGTACTCTCATCATAAAAAAGGTAACAAGGACTTTTACTGGAGAAATGGAATAAAAGACACCATGAAAAGCAAGTAGGGCAGTAAATGGAGGTAGATCAATAAGGAATGATAGATAACAGACGGATGGCCTGAGGGTTCCACTGGTCCCCATGAACTGTTAAAAGGATCATAGGAAGGCCTTGACCGAGTTGGGCAGCTCCTCTGTGGAGGATTTATGGCACAACGTGGACAAGACTCACACAGGCTGAGAATATACGGCTGGCTCACAACTAATGCTATAAAGCTACTTCCCACATGGATAAAAATCATGGATATTCTGAAGCTTTTGGACGAGACTTGGGATTTCATGTCCTTCACCAACGAAGATGGGCCACTGCTCCATGGCTTAGAGGGTCTCGAAAGGGTGTAGGTGAGTTGCCCAAGGTCACACAGGTATTCTTTGTCTGAGGTGGGATTTGAAGCCAGTCCTTTCCCCCTCCAAGTTCATACTCTATCCACTTCACTCTCTAGCCGTGGGTTAATAATAACACAGTACTTTAAGGTTTGCAAAGCACTTTACAATTGGTATCTCATTTGATCCTAACAACCTGGTGCAATAGGTGACCCTCATTTTACCCAATGAGGAAACTGAGGCTCATTTAAGAGGCTAAGTAACTTGTCTGGGGTCATACAACTAGTAAGTGTTTGAGATGGGATTCAAATTCACTTCTTTACTGTAAGTCTGGCATTCATCTTGTTTCCCTCTCCTTGCTGAAAGAGGAAGGTACCCTGAGGGAGAGCTGGGAGGTGGCATTGCCAGGCAAGTCAAATTACAATCACAGCATTGACCATCACCTTCCCTCAGATCTCCATGGAGACAGCCTCTGATTCTGAATCCAAACTCAGGACAGAGCATCTCCCAGAGAAGTAAACAAGAGCTCCCTAGTGGCTGAACTCCTGACCAAAAGGCACGGAAGCCAGGACTTAGAAAGTACCACTACAGGTAGGAAAAAAAAAAGTTGTTGACTCTAAAGACCTTGGTGCTGCCAAACAGTTCAAAATAAAAAATGGGCTTAGTTTTATCAATGAAACAACATTAAATGTGATATGTTACTGTCTGCTTTGATATTGTACCCTAAGGATCTTATTACCTTTCCATCTGATTTTTCAGTTGACATTTCCTATATGTATTGTTCCCCCACTAACAAGAGCTCCTGGAAAAGATGGATTTTCTTTTTTTCTATTTATATCTGCAGCATTTAGGATAGCATTATGCATATGGTGAGCACTTACATTTTTTGGAGGTTCATTCATTCATCCTTCCACTCATCCCTTCAATGACATGAACACCTAGGCCAAGAGTAGTCAATTATGTCCCTTTTCTCCCTCTTTTTAGAAGATCCTTCCCATAGCAGACACAGTATAATATGAGTGATTTGGTCCTGCTTCCTTGGGAGAAGAAAGGCATGGAAAAACAAAGAGAGAGAGAGTAAGATTTATCTCCCCAAACCCTAAGACTCAGAGAAAGGCGAGGATGTGAGCAGGAGCCTTCCAGACTATACCCTGGGAGAGAAAGGAAGTAGGCTGTGGTAACTAACATCGAATCTATAAGGGGAGAAGAGGGAGAGGCCCATAGTTTCACCCTTACCACCCAACAAGTACACTCAGGGAGGCATGGGACTGGTGGGGAAAGTCTAGAAGACTAACAAAAGTGTGGGAATTTGTTTCTTTGCTTTTGGAGCTGTGAAAATCACCTTCAGATGGGTTCGATAAAGACCTCATTAATGAGCTGATTCTCTAAGAAATGGGATGGACCAACTACTGCTAGAGAAGATCTGAACATCTGAGAGCTGGGAGGAAGGGCTGAGGAGCCAGAAGCAAAGACTACAGAAAACCAAAATGAAGAAGAAATCTTCCCCTTGCTTGAGAGGGTGGAGGGTTCCAATGGAGAATATCATGGGATAGAATGTGTTGGGACAATATAAGATGAGGTAGAGGAGGCAGGCCGAGTGGCACAGAGAGAAAAGCCATGAAGGTAAGTTCTGAGAGGGGGAAATGAGTCCTGTTCCTATGAAGTTGTAAGTAAAATGGTTCTTTTTTCACATCTTGTGAGTCCATATGCTTCCTTAGGGAGTGCAAGACTGAGAGATAGGACCAGATTGGGGGGTGGGGTGGTACTCAACAAGATAGAAGAGTGAGATGAACCCTCCCCTACCAAAGTAGATCTGATTCTTTGTGTCATCAAGGAGCCTCTGACGTAAAGGGCATCAGAAGGCATCATCACTGGCATCCAGTATTTGAAAGACTGCCATGTGGTAGAAGAGGTAAGAGACTTAATTCGGCATTGTTTAAGAAGTGGGGAGGCAGATTTTGTTTTGCTATAAGACAGAATATTTATAATAACTGCTTTATCATGACTTCCCAGTGAAGACTGGTTGTCCTAAGGCAACAGTTCTTGATGAACATGCACATCTAATCTGAAGATGGATCAGGGAGACAAATACTGGTCATGAGTGAATCCCTCTGGAAGTAAACTGAGGCAACAATTGGTTGATCTGATCATCCCAATAGAGATCTACTCTCTTCCTTTGCAATCCAGAGCAGATCTTGTAGCCTCTCTTTCCTTCAGTTGCCCCATCCATAAAATGAGAAGAATTGAAGCATTTCCCTCCCAGAGTTTGGGATCAAATGAGTTAATATTTCTTCAGTGTTCTGAGAACCTTACAGCGCTGGTTGTAATTCTAATTCTTGGGGCACCTATGTGAGACAAGATGGAGAACTTCCCCAGGGTCACCAGCTCATCTTCACTACCTACTTTGGGGCCTTCATGTAGGCACAAATGATAGAGTCAGAAGGAATACAGCAACCTTGTTAAAGATCACAAAGTTTTGGGCAAAAAACTGAACCTGTGGGGCAGGACCATAGATGGTGTTCTTATCACTTTTACCCATGTAAGTTAAAGAAAAAGAAAAAGGAGAGAACACAAGATTTATGAAGCAGCTGCTCTGTGCCAGGCATTCTATAAATATTATCTCAGTCAGTCCTCACAGGACAGATGCTATTATCCCCATTTTACATTTTGAGGAAACTGAGGCAGACAGAGGTTCAATGACTTGCCCAAGGTCACACAGCTTGCAATTGTTTGAGGCTGAATTTGAACTCAAGAATTCCTGACTCTAGACCCAGTATTCTACCTTCTGTACCATCAACTGCCTGCAGAGGTATTTTCGAAGTGAACAGAGAAAGAAGGGAGAGAAAGGGGGGAAGAGTATGTGAGATGGAAAAAAGGGAATAGAAAAAAGAGAGAGAGGGAAAGAAAGGGGGCAGGATGGAGGAGAGGAAACAGTGAGGGGAGAAGGGCAGGGAGAGATTGCATTTCAGAAGAGTTAGTCCATGGGGCAAACTCATAGTGTTGAGCTAAAGGAAAAAGGGCCTCTGTGATTTTCATTCCTTTGAATTGTCTTGTTTTAATTCATTCTGGGTCACTTTTGGTGATTAAAACTGTTTCCCCAAAGTTGGTTATTTGAAACATGGCTAGAGGTGGAAAACTCCTTTCTCTCTGATTCCCTGCTGACCTGACACACAGCCAATTCTGGCAGACAAATAAAGTGACCTTTGCAGGTGATTGCTCTCCCCTCTCTGGCTGACATTATCTCCATCCCCTTGGGCTCTGACTGTTCCTCCTCACCCTTTAAGGAGCAGAGGCAAAATGGGTAGAAACCCATACCAGCTGGGGGTTAATTCTACACAGGCTTTTTGATTAAATTGGTGCAAAGGTCAGAAGAGCTTAACAGTCGGACTCCATCAAGACCCAATCTGGCCAGTGCATTTAATTATCCTCATCAGTAGAGGTGTAATGAAAGGCAAATTCATTTATATTTTGTGTGTGTGCGTGCACACACACAGGTGCATGTGTATAGTTGGGGTGGGGAACAGGAAGGCAGGTGGCAGGGGCCAGGGGGGTTCAAAAGATGGTCCAACTATACGGTACAGTCACAAGGGAGCTTGGGACAGGTGGGCCCTCAACTCAAAGGGGCTATGGGGGTAATGCTGGTCTTGGAGAGACGTGCCCTCATAGTAGGGCTCTGGGACTAGTGGACTTGGGGTAATTGTGCTATGTGGCTGCATTAATGGAGGTCCAAGAGGAGAGGAGTAGGGGAAACAGGAACCTTGGAGAGGAGGCAGGTCACCCCAAGCAAGACATCATGCCAGCATTGTGGAGCAAAATCCTATGGACTACCTACAATTTACAGCTCTTTCACCCCCCCAACCCCATACTTTATCAATCAATCAATGGAGAATTTGTCGGCCCTCACTCTATACTAGGCACTCTGCTAGTCTCTGGAAATACAAACAAAAACGGAAAATCAAAAGCGAGCCAGTCCAAGCCAGTCCATGCCAGCAACGAGCAGACATTCTAACCAGGGCAATGACCCGGGATCGGAGATTTATGGCTTGAAAGGAAGCAGAATCTGCCAAGCCTGGGGCTTCTTCAAATGGGGTCTCTGAACATGTTTTCTAAAAAAATATTTTCATAACTATTTAAATATAACTTTTTATAATCCTACATGTTTTAAGTATGTAAAAATATGGTTCTGAGGAATCCACAGGTTTCACTTACCTGTCAGAGGGGTACCTGATTTAAAAAAAAAAAAAGGTTAAGAACCTCTGATCTAATGCAAACTTTTTATTTTGCAGATGAGGAAACTGATACCCCAGGTTAAGTGATCTTGCCAAGGTGACATGCATATAAATAGGTAGATATGAGATACATCCAGATTAGATGTCAAATAGATGTTTATATCTGATTCAAGGGTAATAGGGAGTCACACACACCCACCCACCCACCCACCATTCACTGCCCTGCCTTGGCTGAGTGACCCAGGCACTTAACTTGTCCATGCTTCCTACATAGTTGTCTTCCAGCTTTCTCTCCCATGAGACTGTGAGCTGCTTGAGGACAGAGATCATTTGCCTTTCTTTATATCTTTATATACAGCACAGTGCCCAGCACATAGTAGGTGCTTATTGACTGCATCGTCCTCCAAAGCACTCTCCAATTCTAAATCTATGATACAAGAAATAACTCTTTGACATAGGTTTTATTATTAATTCTATTTTACAGATGAGTAAACTGAGGTTGACAGTGGTTCAATAACTAGCCTGGGGTTACGCAGCTAGTTTGAGGAAGTATTTAAAGACATGTCTTCTTGACTCCAAGACCAGTTAGATATTCACTATGTCATACAGCTTACCTGAGACTCTAAGATGATAAGTTCGAGCTGATTTGCTTATTATCTACATCAATAGAATGAGTTTCTAAATTAGGAAATCTCCACACTGATGAAGTCAAATGTTGAGACCACCCCCCCCTCACTGTCCTATAGAAAAAAGGAAGAAAGGAAGAAAAGGGGGGAGAGATGGGAAAAGGGAAAAAAGGAAGGAAAGAAAGAAGAGAGGAAGGGAGAGACAGACGAAAATAGAAAAGAGAAGAAGAAACAAAAAGAAGGAATGATGAAGCCAAAGTGGGTGATCTGGGCCAGTGCCTGCCAGAGCATGTGACAGTCCACTCTTGTCAAGTGTCTTTTCTTGGAGGAGAGAAAGGAAGGGTGTTTGAAGCGCAAGTCATCAAGAAGGCAGACTGGGACACGATTTTATGGGAGCTCCACTGGTCTTTGGTGCAGCCTCCTTTTACATTGTTGCAGTGACGGCACATAGATCATTCTCTAGTTCTGTTCCCTTTCCTCTGCATCAGTTCTTTCAAGTGTACCCATGGCTTTCTGAATTCCTCTCATTCATCATTCCTTATGGTGCAATAATATTCCATTACCTTCATATGCCATAATTTGTTCAGCCAATCCCCAATCGTCAGATCAGTGCACCAGAGCTGGAAGAGATTTCTGATGCCATCCAGTCTAAGCACCTCATTTTACCAGTGGGGAAACCAAGGCTGAAAGGGATTAAGGAACTTGCCCCAGGTCACACAGACAGTAAGCAGGTGAATTAGGCAATGAAAATATTTTTAAGCTTCTTTCTAGACGAGGACATGGAGATACAAGGAAGTGAATCAGGACAACTCAGCTATTAAGAGATGAAGGCTGGAACTGGAGTCCAGCTCTCCATACCACTTCCTAGCTGCTTTTGCACCATGCTGTATTCTCTCTGACCATTATTCACCTCTCCTTCTCACTGGGCTGCCAGACTCTGCCCCTGGGTCACTCAACTTAGCTTTGTTTGTATTGCAGGGGCCCAGACTTCTGCTTCCCTTCTTGGATAGCTCCCCACTATATCCAATCCACACATGGTATCCATGTATGTGTTGTCTTCCCCCATTAGAATGGAAGCTTCTTGAGGTCAGGCACTATCTTGCTCACTAGTTATCTATATCTCCAGTGCTTAACACACAACCTGCACATAGTAAGCACTTAATAGATGTCTTTTTCTCTCTTCTTTCCTTCCTTCCCTCCTTTTTTCTCTCTCCCTTCTCTTTTCCATTATGATTAATTGAACAAGCATTTATTAAGTGTCTCCTATTACAGTGCCCATTATTCCAGGCACTATGGTCAATATTGAGGATATGAAAATAAAAATGAAATAACTTTGCACTCAAGGAGCTTATGTTCAACTGCATAATACAATATGCACATCAGATAAATAAACACTAAGGAAGTTGGAGGTAAAGAGCCTGTATGGGGAAAAAGTTTCAGGGAGCATGTGGCAGGGAGAGAAAACACTTAGTATGACAGATTGTGGCTGTGGAATGGGGGGCTATAGAGATGGTAGTCCCCAAACAGAGGCAGGAAAATCTAGAGAAGGGGTAGATTGGGGATGGGGGGGATGATGAATTCAGTTCATGTTATGTTTGAGATGCTACTGGGTCATCCAGGTAGAGCTGTCCAGAATGCTGCTGGCAATATGGAAACAGACTTCAGGCAGGAGACCAGGACTTGATATACAGATCTGAGACTCACGAAGAGTCTATAAAGATGATTAACTGAATCCATGGGAGCAGGTAAGACTAATGAGAGAGTGAGTACAGAAAGAGGAGAAAAGGTCCCGGATACTCTATGGCAGGAGATACATGAAGAACCATCAAAAGAAACTGAAAGAGAATGGATGGATAGATAATGGGGGAGAATTGGGAGAGAGGAGTGTAATGGAAGCCCAGGAAGGAAAGAGCATCAGAAAGGAGGTAGTAGTCAATCATTGCAATAACTATAGGAAAAGTCAGAGAAAATAAAGACTGAGAAAAGGCCATTAGAGGTAGGACATAACTGATTCTTAGTAATGTGATTCATTTTGCTTGGCTATGTTTATTTTTGTAAGGGTTTTGTTTTTCTCTTTTTCAGCAGGTAGGAGGATTAGGAGGGTGGTGGCTGTTAGTGATAGGGTTACCAAGAAAAAGAAGAAAAGAAAGACTAGAGGATTATTGAATCACTTAAAAAATGTACACAAGACAACAAAAGAGGATTTATAAAGAAACCCAGACAAGCAGGACAGCTTTGAAAGGAACATGTTGAAATTACATTCTTTAAAAAATCACGCTGTACATAATAGAGATTCATGGTTCCATATACAGTCATCTTATTCTGTTCCACTTTGTAGGTGGAAATGTATTATTGTTTTGGTTCTTTTTTGTGGTGGTTGTTAAGAATAAAAATGATAGCAATTTCGGTGCAATGGCTGGTCATAGAGGGTCGTAGACCTTCCCTCAGTCCACTTGTAGGCGGTTGAGAAGTGCATTCACTGGTAGGAAAATGGAAACAGTAAGACAAACTTTCTTGGAGCTTAGCAGTACGAAGCAGGAAAGATACCGGATGATCGTTTGGGGAGAAAGGGATGGCAAAGTGAAGTAACAATTCTTTTTGAGGATGAGAGAGACCTGACCATGTTTGTAGGCAGTGAGTGGGAGAATAAAAATCAGAGTGAGAGAGAGAAAAGTTTAGGAAATAAGATCCCAGAGGAGATAGGAGAGGAGTGAGCTGAGGGCACAAATAGAAAGTTTTATCCTAATTACAGCAAAATATCATGGCAGAACATTTTGTGGTAGCAAAGAATTAGAAACCATGTAGATGACCATCGATGGGAGAATGGCTAAACCAGTTGTGGTGCATGAGTGCAATGGTGGAGTATTGCCTTGTAAGAAACGATCAATACTATGAAAACAGAAAAACATGAGAATATTTATGAACTGATGCAAAGGAAGGCAAATAGAACTGGGAAAACATTATACACCACGGCAGTAAAAATAAAAATGGAAAAGCCAACCACCACATGGCAGAGACCGAATGCTTTGAGGTTACAACGAGCATTGTTGTTCAATAAAAAGAGAGAGAAGAAGTACCTGTCTTGGATTCTCCATCAAGGTGGACACCAGAGTTATGGAACATTGTTTATAATATCATACTTTTCTATATGTTGCTTAGTTTTGCAAAACTTTTTTTTCCTTCCTCTGTTTTATTATAAAGGATGGCTTTCTGGGAGAGATTATATTTTCTGGAAAATATGACTAATGTGAAAGTAAAAAATGTCACTAAAATTTATATTAAAAAACAGAAGGGTTGGTTCTTGGAAAGGAGAAGGGCCACCTCTCCCTTAAAGGCAAGTCAATGAGGAGAGGATTGGTGAAATTATAAAGGGGTTCTGAGTTGTGGAGGAGGGAAGATGAAGGAGCTTTTGATGGATGAATATATTACCCTGTAATGAACAAACCGGCATTAATACACACACAACAGTTTGAGTCA
This sequence comes from Potorous gilbertii, assembly GCA_028658325.1. NCBI lineage: Eukaryota > Metazoa > Chordata > Mammalia > Diprotodontia > Potoroidae > Potorous > Potorous gilbertii. Next base: position 687,383,169 of record CM053770.1, read on the forward strand.
TCTTTATATTTAAGCAGGTTTCATTTTATTCAAGGTTACATTTAGGAGATAGGAATCACAGAATGCCAGGAGTGGAGGGACCTCCAACTATCCTTTAGCCCAACCAACATCTGACCACGTATACCATCTAATCCATAGTTGGCCAGTGGTCATCCAGGCTTTCCTTGAAGACTCCCAGTAACTGAGGACTCATTATCTCTAAAGACAAACTATTCCACCTATGAACAGGTCCAGGTGTTATGAGCTTTTCCAAGTGGATCAAGAGTTTGGTAGACCTTGCATCTTGACCTGGCTCAACCTTAACTTACTCTATGATCTTAAATAACTTTACCTCTATGAGTATCAGTCCTTCCTGAGATACTATTTGGTTCTGAGGGATCTTTCTAGCACAGACTTTCTCTGTTTATGATTCATGATCTTTGAGACCCCATTGCCCACCTGAAACTTGGCTCTTCCTGGGTGACTTTGTTCAGGTTCAGATTCTGCTTAGATAGTGAGCAAATCCAGCTTGACGTGGACTTCATGTTTACTCACCACAAAGTCCTTCATTTTTGGTGTAACTTAACTTTAAGAATTTCTAAGATGTCACCTGAAACTGATGTGGCATGTAAACAATAGATTGATCATTCAATTAATAAGCATTTATCAAGTGTTTATCAGGATGCCTGGTACTAGGGAAATTGCTGGGATAACAAAAGGGAATTGATACATGCATATGAGGAGTTTATACTTTAAGAGGGAGAATCAGAGAGCAGTACAGGTAAGTTGATGATCCTATGACCTTCTTTCTAAAACATCATTGGATCTTCTAGGACTCTCCTAAGTTGAGGTCATCAGACTGAGAGTCTCTGCCTGGTCACAGCCAGTGTAATGAACTTGAACTCAGATTTCAATTCATTGTGCACTAATTTAAGTACCTACTAATGGGCCAAGCACCATACTGGTATAACTCCTAGGTATCCAGAGGGAGAGTAAAGGGAGCTGGTTGACAATGAGCTTCTTACTTTCCTCCCCACCCCCAAAGAATCGAGAACAGAATCCATGCCTATTTTTGCCCACTAGAGCCTGCTTAGAAGCAAGACTTCCTATCAATTCAACTCCTCTCTTCCTTTAAGTGGAGAATGTTCCAACACTGCTGATTGCTAGGAATCCAAATGATAAGCTCTTGGTTCTTAATCAGAGGAGCTATCCCAAAATCCATGAAGATTCTTTTCTCTATTGGTTTGGGCAACTTATAAAAACACAGATTCTTAAAACTGGTTTTTACCAAAATATGTAGCTTGATCCCCCTATTTAGAAAAAAAAGGTTTTCTGTGACCTCTGGCCAGAGACTGGACTCTCTACCCTAATATTCTGTGCATATTTCTTCTAACCATTATGCTTTCCATGAACCACTCTGTAGTTCACTAACTTTAAAACAGGCCATTCCTAATATTTCATATTTGAACATATGATTTTATGGGAAGGGGAATCACATCAAAATATTAAAGCATGGCCAAGAAATACATCAGAAATGGATGCCAGCAGCCCCTAGCTAAAGTAAGGAGCAATGAGAAGGAAAGGAAGGGAAAACACCTTTAGCAGATTTTATTTACAATTCTTAGGAGTCCTTACCAAGGTTAGGCCTTACCAAGGTTAATATTAATTGTTTTTAATTTCTATAACAGCATCTATCCCTATGCCTAGCCTTTCACACTTATTGTCATTTTTGACCCTACATTTCAAGTCATCGATTAATCCCCATAACTCTGACACTCAGCCCTTATGACTGCTTTCCTCATAGTAATTCAGTCAAGAAACATTTATGAAGCACCTACTAGGTGCCAGGTAACTTCCAGGTACCATGCTAAGAAGTGGGGATATAAAAAAATGCACAAGACTATCCCAACCTTCAAGGAGCTTACAGCCTATTAGAGGAGACAACATACAAACAAGTAGATACAAATAAGACATAGAAAGGATAAACTGGAGATATTTAACAGAGGTAAGATACTAGAATTAGGAGTGGATGAGCAGAAGGGCTTCCTGTAGAGGATGGGAATTTAGATGGTCCTTGAAGGAAGCCAAAAGACAAAGATGAAGAGAGAGAGTATTCCAAACAGAGGGAACAATCAGTGTAAATGCCCAGTGTTAGGAGATGGAGTAGGGACAGACTTGAGGCAGGTAGATCCACCAGGTGCCGGCTGTTAAAAAAGGCCAGGTGTGAGGTGATAAGGACCTACACCAGAATGGTGGAAATGTCAGAGGAGAGAGGGGCTATTCCAGAGATGCTGCAAAGGTGAAACCAACAAAATATGTCGCAAAGCTGAAATCAAATCTACAAGAGATAATGGCAGAGGTGAAATATAGGAGAGAGGATGAAGATGTAAAATTGACAGGCCTTAGTGACCCTTCTTTTTTTAATATAAATTTTATTGACAGGATATGGGGGGAGGGGTTGAGAGATAGTGAAGAATCCACAATGACTCCTAGGTTGTGAGTCTGGGAAACTGGGAGGATGTTGGTGCCCTTGACAGTAATAGAGAAGGTAGGAGTTGGGGAGAGTTTAGGAGGAAAGATGATAAGTTCAGTTTTGGACATATTGAGTTTTCAAGATGTCTATTGGACACCAGTCTGATATGTCTGAGAGGCAGCTGGAGATGCAAGACTGGAGATCAGCAGAGAGACTGGGGCAGGACAGGAAGATAGAGAATCATCGATCTAGAGACAAATCCATAGCTCTTCTTGCTCCAGCTCCTCTCTGATCTCTCAGATGCTTTTAAATCTCCCTCCATGCAGCCTCACCAGTCAGTTTCACAAGGAGTCTGTTTCCATGTGTGGACTACAACACCCAGAATGCTTAGCTAGCCTCTGGATGCTCCTTCCTTTGCCTGCAATGAGTCAGCTTTTTTTATGGGCCTCTTACATCAGGTTCTAGGCCAAATAAAAATGAAAGTTTCTGCATTCTAGGAATTGTGTTCTGTGGTGGAGAAACATGTCCCTAGATAAGTAAATATAAAAAATAGATCAAAATGCTAAGGAATTTCAAGAATTTTGAGTGGAGGGCTCCGGAAACTAGTGGAATCAGAGAAGGCCTCTTGAAGTAGGTGGGCCTTGAGCAGAGAGCTAGGGATTTTAAGAGGCAGAGGTGAAAACAGGGAACATCCTATGCATGAGGGACAGCCTGTGCAAAGGGACAGAGAAAAGTAATATAATAACATTTAATGACATAACATAAGGCGCCGGGAATAGCAAGTCTATTGACTGGAACATGAAGTGAGTAAAAGAGAATGATGCCTAATCAGCCTGGAGACATAACATGGAGTGAAGTCATGAGAGGATTTCAATGCCAGACACAGGAATCTGGGTCTTGTCTTAGAGGTCACAGGGAGCCACTGAGGAAGGAGACTTGCTGAGTTGTCTGAATGGGCTCAGGGAACATCAGCGTGACAGATGGGCTGGAGGGGGAAGGAGTCAGATGTAGGATAAAAATGATGAAGATGATGATGACAGCTAGTATGCAAAGTGCTACAAACAGTGCTGAAAAGTTTGCATTTTACGAATGTTTAATCGTCCCAATAGGCCTGGGAGGTGGGTGCTGTTATCAGCTCCATTTTGCAGACGAGGAAATTGAGGTACCGAAGTGATTTGTGCACAGTCACACAGCTAGTAAGTGTTGGAGGAGAGATTTGAATGTTCAGTGCTCTATACTAGGTTCCTCCTTGCTGACCCTGTAGTTTAATTTATTTTGGGGAAGATTTCTAAGGGGGAGCTAGGTGGTACCATAGTTCATGGAGTGCTGGGTCTGGAGTCAGGAGGACCTGACTTCAAATCACTTACTAGTTGTGTGACCCTGGGCAAGTCACTTCATCCAGTTTGCCTCAGTTTCCTCATCTATAAAATGAGCTGGAGTGTGAAATAGCCAACCACCCTAGGATCTCTGCCAAGAAAACCCAAAATGGGATCACAAAGAGTTGGACATGACTGAAACAACTGAACGATACACATTTCTGAGGTATCGTTAGACATATGTAGAACAGAAATAATAACTCAACCAAGCAGTGAGTATTTCTTAAGTGTTTACTATGATTGGTTGTTGTCCTTTGCCTCTTAAAGTATCCTGATATTTTATTTTAACTACCCATCTGTCCATAATGTATGATACTTTGCCCTTTTCCATGAAGTAGTCATACATTGGGGTATCAAGGCTGTGATTTCATGAGTGCCACTGACTGGAGTTGCTGAAGCTGGTGTCCAGTCTTCTTGGTGATCTCTCCACCCCCCAACCCCTGCGTTGGAAATGAGCTCAGTTGCAGAGAACGTTTGGCTCAGATTTGGAGATTTTCTTGGTTGGAAGGCCCGGCCAGGGCCTGTGCTTCACCAGTATGGACTTTGAGAGCCCAAAGCCACTTTCACTCCTGGGTGAAGCTTTGGAGGATTGTAGCATCATCCCTTCATCAGACTGACCAAACTTCAACTGAGTCTGTACATGGTGCTTCTCGAATATTAAGGAAAATGATGAAAAGGAAAACTAAAGAAGGAATAGCATTTTCAGACCTCAAACTGCATGGGATTAGGTAAAGGACAGAGAGATAGATCAATGGAACAGATTAGACAAAGGGGATTTGGGAACAATGGAACTCAACGACTTTGGTGTTTGATTAAATGGAAAACATAAATCATTAGGGAAAGATTCCCTATATAAAACCTGCTGGGAAAACTGGAAAGCAGTCTGGTGAAATTAGGCTTAGACCACATTCTGCAATACATTCTGAATGGATACACCACCCTAATATTAAAGATAATATGATAAAAAAGAAGAAAAACAGAATATATGCTTCCCAAAGACACGGGAAGGAGATGTACACTTAACCAAACAATATATAGAGGCAATTACAAAAGATAAAATAGATAACTTTGATTACTTGAAACCGAAAAGCTAATGTTCAGATAAAATTAAGGAATCTAGGGTAAGAAGGGAAGTAATTTAGTGGGGAAAAATCTTTGTATCAAATTTCTCTGATAAGAGTTTGGTAGCCAAGATGTGGGGATATATATGTGTCATACACACACTATAATAAATTAATGTAATAATTTATTAATTTAATATGATATAGTAATTCAATTTTATATGTATAACACACTAGTCAACTCTAATACACAGTAAAAGAATACGATCAAACAGTTCTCAAAGGAAGAAGTACTAGGTATTCACAACCACGTGAAAAAAAAAGTCCCAAATCACAAATAGGAGAAATGCAAATCAAAATAACCCTAAGGTTTCACCTCACACCCTAAAAAATGGCAGCAAAGACCAAAAAGGGCAACAAAAGAGGGAATGTAAAAGAGTAGGCACACTAATACATTGTTGGTGGATCTATGAAATGGGAAAAGCACTTTGGAAAGCAATTTGAATTATGCAAATAAAGTGACAAAAACATCCATACCCACTCAACCAGAGTTTTTATTACTGGGCCTTTATCCTAAGGAAGTGATAGATAAGGAACAAAGTCCCTTATATGCCAAAATATTTATTATACAGTTACCCCTTCCACATTGTGACTTTCCCCATTGCGGTTTTGATATATCACAGATTGGCATAAGAAATTAAATGGAAATTTTTTGGAGAGTTTTGCAAAGGCCAGAAGATGACAAAGAAAAAGTTTAGGAATTCAGAAATCCATAAAATATATGTATACTATTATATAATAACAACATACCATAATAATTCAGACTTTGGTATGAAGTGAGGGTCAAAAACATTTACATGGATGTTCCAGATTATAGGTATGTCACACCCCTAACTCCCACAACGTGGAAGGGATAACTTCAGTGTTTTTTGTGATAGCTAGGACGTGTAAACAAAGTAGATGCCCATTAGCTGGGGGATGCTGTAGTACACGATTGTAATGGAATGTTACTCTGTTGTAAGGGATGTGTGTGATAAATAAGAGAGGCCTGGAAAGATCTCTATGAGCTGATGCAGAGTGAAGTCTGTAGAGGCAGGATAATCATCTATGCAGGAATGACAACAAGGTCAGTGAAAAGTATAACTACACGCTGAAAAATCCAAAGGAAACCATACATTACAAAATAATAAATTTATAGAGAGCCAAATGATAAAGCTCGAATGGGGCTGAAATGAAGAGAAGGGTGTAGATACTTCCAACCTGCCCCTCACGGAGAGAGGAGATCCACAGGATTCACACTGCATATTTTCAGAATATTTTTTAATGTATGTGTTGTATTGGCTTTTTTTCTCCCTAAAAAAAATACTATTTGTCCCATGGGATGGCTCTGTGGGATACTATGCCGATGTAAGAAACAGAAAATATCAATAAAATTTTACTTAAAATATTTTTTAGAAGAAAATAACATGGTGGGTTGTTCTGGGGGTTGAGTGGGGATGGGTCAGAGCTCAAGGTCCTCTTGCTAACACGCTGGCTTCACCGCTTTGGCCATTTGTTGGCCTCGCCCACAGACCTTGCTTTTGTATCTTTCATTTCTTTGTGAATCTGAGGCTCAACTTCACAACTTGACAAATGGGCATAAAAATCCCCATGCTACCTATGTGACTTGGATGTTGTAAGGAAAGGAAAATGACCTGTTGATGCCCAAGCAGTAATTCTAATGCTGAGATGCCCTGTTGTTATTAGCTTATCAGCCATTACTAGAAGCCTTGCCCTGTGGCTTTAAATTTGGTAGAATTGATGCAGATTCTAGACCTTTGATTTCCTTGGCATATAGGACTCCCTTCCTCCAACCCCCAGTGCAGGCAGGCACCTTCTCTGGACCTCTCTGAGGAGAACTGAGGGGTTCTGATTTGCCCAGGTTGTGACTACGACCAGCCTTAGAGGAGGGACTTTGTGATGCTAAGAGACTTTTCAGAGACATTGGCCATTTTGTTCCTTTTCCTTTGCTTGGTTCTGGATAGATGAGGTGTCTTTGGATAGCTGAAGCATTTTAGCAGCTCAGTTCCGGGTCTGGGCTGTGGTACAATGGAAGCAATTCTGGATTCAGACAAGGGACACCTGAATTCAGTTTGTGGCCCTGATACATCTTAACTTCATGACCTTGGGCAAGTCATGTGTCTCAAGTCCATCAGTCCAGGCTGTGCCACCTTTCAAGTAGGGACAGAGATCTCCATAGTACCCAACTCGTCAAACCATCACAGCAAGAGAACAGAACTTAAAGCCCCAGCTCCATGTATGGGAGATGCCGTCGCTCCTCTCTGGACATTGTGAGAGAAGGGGCATTCGGGTGCTTTGATTCCTTCCTTCCTTGAGATACATCCACGTGGTTCCCTGATTCAGGGCCAGCAGCAACTGAGGCAAATGGTCTGCCTGTTTTACATGCAGCATCAAATGGTTCTATTTTATCTTCCTGCATAATAAATGTCCCCATAAAAATGTTATGGTAATGGGAAACTTTGGATGTGTTTTTCATCTCCTGTGTCACCCTCTCTCTAAAAGAATGAAGTTGATAAATTGTTTTATGTACATCTCATTTTAGAACCCAGTTAATCTTTTTCCTATTTTAGCCTGGCTCTGCCGAATGTTCACAGTGTTGGAGTTTTGGCCTTGGATGGTTTGCAAAGCTTAATATAAAACCCTTCTAGAAAAACAGAATCCTCGGAAGACTTTTTCTTAATAAAATTGAGTAATGCTATTTACGTGATAACAATGGCGTGATTGTCCCGAAATAAACACGATACATCATGTGCAAGGCCTCATTAAGCAACTTACCCATGTCTCTGCTTCCACTTAACGGGAGGGATTTAAAGGTCTCTAGAAGAAATGTGTCAGCATTTTGCAACTGAAAGTTCTAAAACCATCACCAAAGCCACTGCTGAGAATTTTTTTTACTCATTTAGTCAAATTTCTAAGTTGCCCGGGCCCAAACAGGGATCCCCGGAATCATCATTTGCCACATTCCATGGCCCAGCATGGCTGAGCTAAACCTTCAAGCTTTATGGTGATGGAATTTACTCTTGCAGAACTACAGAATTTCTGAACTGGAAGAGGCCTTCAGGGCTGGAAAGCATATTTGTCATGGTGTGCAAGGAATGGTGGATCCAAATTCTGTGATTTTTCCTAACTGCCTGATCAGTCTATTTTGTAGGCTTATGACCTCTGAGTCCCCACTGTGTCTATATGTAGCTGTGCCTCAGGGCCTGTCTTTTCTCTAACACTAACAATAATAGTTAACGTTTATATAACGTTTACTATGTGCCAGGCACTGGGCTGCTCACTTTAAAATTATTGTCTCATTTGATAACAATAACCCTGGAAGGTAAGTGTTGATTTTATTCCCGTTTTATAGTTGAGGAAACCAGAGGATAAGTGACTTTCCCAGAGACACACACCTAGCGTCTCAGGCTAAATTTGAACTCAGGTCTTCCTGATTCCAGGCCCAGCTCTTGATGGTCCCATAATTTCCCATGGATTCAGTGATCATTACCAAGTAAAAATACTCCCAACTCTCCATATCCAGTCTTCTCTCTTTTAAACGCAATCCTACATCTCCAGTTGCCTGCTGGGATATCTCCCCTTTGATTTCTAATACATTTCCAAAAAAGAACTCAGGCTATCTTCTCCCTTAATCCCCCCTGATCAGACTGATAGTCTGGAATCCTTGATTTCCTTCTTCCCTCTCCCTCACCCCCTAGCCTCCTCTCAGCTGCCAAGTCTTGTGGGCTTCTCCTCCTCAGCATCTTTTCCGCTGTCTCCCCTCCCACCACAGTCTCCCTGATGCAGGCCCTCAAACCTCTTGCCTGGACCACTTCAGCAGCCTTCCCATCAGTTTTCCTGATCCTAGCTTCTCTTTTCCTCATAGGTTCCAAAGCAATATAGCAAACATCGGTCTGACCACGTCACCCCCCCTGCCCCAGGAGCTCCAATGTCTGTCTCCCTGTTGACTTCTAGATCATGTAGAAAGTCCCCAGTTTGTCACTGAAAGCCCTTCCCAATCTGGCTCCAATCTTTCCAGGAGGATTTTGTAATTTCCTTTGGCCTACGCGATTGCGCCAAACCCACAGTAGTTCAATGCTTGTTTGTTGATGCAAACCTTCTTAATATGTGTAAATCCCCTCTCCTGCTCTGGGAACAGAAATGGATCTGTCTCAGATAGATGCATTTGTCTTGGATGTTTCAGGACTTTATGGCCCATGGGGCCGTCCTGCTGACTGATGGCTGCTGGACCGCATACACACCAGATGGGAGAGTGGAGGCTGAGGGGCGCAGGGGGAAGGTCCCTGGGCTCGGGCCAGTTCCTTCTCCTGCTTGTGGGAGGTCCAAGCTGCAAGGGATCTTAGGCATTATAGTCTACCCACTGCAAGCGCCTTGATTGAAAACAAGCAAAACCTACAAACAAAATTGCTAAGTACCTATTCTGTGCTTGGGACTGGGGTCATTACAGAGATGGAAATGAAACCCTCCCTATCCTCAATGAACTTACATTCTTATGGGAGGAATCACCCTGTGCACAGGTAATGGACATGAAATAATGGTGGGGTCGTACACAACTGGGGGCACTCTCCTGTAGGCAGTGCTATGACATCTGAAGGGGGTGGTGGTGAAGAAAGGGAACATTCCAGGGGAAAGATAGAGCCTGTGCAAAGGGCTGCTGGAAAATAAAATGAGGAGCGCTTCCTGGTTTGGCAGTTCCTTTTACTGAGGAGGAACTAGGACTGGAGAGTGGAAGTGCCCC
>CM053770.1:687392955-687403063 GCA_028658325.1 Potorous gilbertii
GGCACAAAGCCCCTTCCCTTTGCCTCCACCCCTGGAGAGGGCTGAAGGAGGCTCAAGAGAGTTCCAAATATCTATTAAACTCAACTTCAATCATCCTTGATTAGCCCCAGTGCCCAGAAGCACTTTTTCCCAATCACGTCCAGACAAGACACAAGGCTCTCGCAAGGAGCATGCAAAATCAACCGTCTGCCTTCGGCTTCATTGACCTTTGGGGTTTTTTTTCTCTGCTCATTTCCAAAGAAGCTCAATTACCAAATCACAGGATGTCAAAGCAGGCAGCGACCTCAGAGAACCTCAAGCCCAGCTCCCTCATTTTACAGGGGAGTAAATGGAGGCTCAGGAGAAGAGGAGAAACTTGTCCTAAGTCACATGGATAAAGCCCCAAGCAAAGTCTTTGGCCATTTACTCTGGGGTGCTTTTCAATGATGTCAGTTTGCATTGTGGCTTTTACAGAGATAAAGTCTTTTCTCAAGTGCAGATGAAAACGCAAGGCTACAACAAGCTATGGTGGTGTATGGGTGAGAGAGGGTGGGGCTGGGAAGCTGTCACTAATGCTACCCTCAACTGGGGCAAAAACAAGCAGGGCTTTGCCTTGAGGCACCAACATCTGGTCCACTCCCCAGTCCCATGCCACCTGGGGATAGAATGATCCAGTCTGTTTCTCCTCCCACTAATGGGGATGCCCAACCCCTGCCATGAGCACCTGTCTCTACTTCCCTCTCCTTCCTGGGGCTGGTCGGCATAAATAAACCCAATGGGAGAAGCCTATCCCTGACTTGACCCCTCCTTCCTCAAACCTCAGATTTAATACGTCCATAACCATCCCCCATCAAATTCACTTACCGATGTTGCATGTCTGATGGATGGATGGGTCTGCACCTCTGCTGTGCTTGGGCTGGGCTGGGCAGGTTGCTCGGGACCTTGCTCCTCACCCATTAGCTTCTTAAAAATCCCATTAAGAATTCCAGCTCCTGGACTCTGATGACTTATTCTCTTGACCTTTTAATGCTCACAAGGTTATCCATCTCCATCGCTACCACCAGCACCAGTGTCAATGACATCACAACTGCCATAGACTCCCCTAAAAGAGAAAGAAGTAGAGTCAAAGACTGGAGGTCTGAGTCCACGGGTTCCATGTTGGCCTCTTCTTTTAACCTATTGTTTCTCTCTCACGTGATCAGCATTGTCTGGGAAGGAGACAGAGCAAAGCAAGGTCTAGGACCTGGCTAACTGGGCCTTTCGAAGGCTCCCCACTTTTCTGCCTAACAACCAATCAATAGTCTGCATCTTCATCATATGGCTACATTATAGGAGACCACTAAAGAATGTTGTTTATTGTTCCAGTCTAGAAATGGGCACTTCCATTATGGGTCATCATGATTCTCTGGAAGCAGGTTCTTTTTTTTTCCTTAAAAGTATTTTAATTTTTCCAATTACAAGTAAAGCTAAGTTCCAAACTTTTTTCTCCCCTCTTTCCAAGATGATGTGTAGTCTGATATAGGCCACACAATCATTCTGAACATATTTCCACATTAGTCATTTTATGAAAAAAAGGATCTGAACAAAAGGGAAACTCCATAAAAAAGAGAAAAGGATCTGTTTCAAAATGCAATTAGACTCCATAATTCCTTCTCTGGAGGTGGAAGCAGGTTCTCTAACTTCATCCATGCAGGATGTGCAGGATGACATGAGCTATGTTCTAAATTAATGGAGGATATGCATACCTCTGTGAGATCCCAGGTTATCTGAATGAACTAGAGTCACAGAACTAGAGGAGACGTTAGCATTCATCCAGTCTAGTGCCCTCATTTACAAGAGAGAACATGAATGCCCAGAGAGATCAGGTGATTTGTCCAAGTTGTACAGATCACAAGTGGAGTGGGAATCCCGCTGCTTGTACTGCTGACTTCACAAGGTTGTTCAGAGGGGCAGTGGAAAGAAACTCAAGGCAAGCAGAGAGCAGGGGGCATCCCTGCTTGTCTGCCAAGGTGAGCCCTACAGGAGCTGGAGGGGTAGCCTGGACTTTACTCCAGCCACTTTTGTTTCGTTTCATGGGCTCTTGTGGCTACACACAAATTATGGCAAAGAGAAGCAGACAACTATATCTAAAAGGGATCTCAGCAGCCCTCTGGGCCAGCAACCACTTCTAAAAATGTGCCAGGAACAATCCCCTCCCAATGAGGGTCCTCACCTTTTCTGAGGCTTACTGTTTTCAAGAATTCCCTGGGAGTGCTGCAGGAGAAGTGACCTGTCCCATGTCACACAGACAGCTTGGGTCACAGGCAGAACCTAAATTCAGGTCTTCCTGGTCCTGACACTGGTTTCTACCCATTCCATCATGACATTGCCCACCCCCCACCACATTCACAGATGAGAAAACTTGTGCTCAGAGAGGAAAACCCAATAAATGATCCTAAAGGATTGGGAATGAGTGCACTATAGAGTAAGGAGTCCAGAACTTTCAGTCAGAAGAGCTGGGTTTGCAAGCCCTTCCTTCCCCTTCCTGGCTCTGTGATCCTGGGCAAGTTGAGTTGTCTGGGTCTTAACCTCTCTGGCTGTCAAGAAGGAAATAAGCATTTCTTACGCGCCAGCTCCGTGCTGGGCCCCATGCTAGGGTTTTACAGATATTATCTCGTTTGTTCCTTCCGATAATCCCATGAGATGGTGCTATTGTTACCCCATTTTTACAGCTGAAGAAACTGAGGCAGATGGAAAAAAAGTCATCTGCCCAGGGTCATACAGCAGCTTGTGAGAGCTGAGGCAGAATTTGAATCCAGGTCTTTCTGACTTCAGGCCTGTCACTCAGCTGCCTCCAACAATGGGAATAATATCACCTATTTCTGGGGCTTGTCTGGGGGTCTGAGTGAGAAAAAAAGCATGGGAAAGTACTTGGCCCTTGCAAAGGCCAGGACGGAAGTTATTCCTGCTTGTGCATTCACATCTGTGTCCAGTCGTTCCCCTCCCCTGGGAGGCAACAGCAGGACGTCATTTCAGGGAGGGAGTCAAGTATTAGCAAGCAAACTATCATGACATTATGTGATTTGGGGTACAGTCTATGGGACAAATGCATTCTTTTCTTATTGCGTCTACAGGCTTTGCGTGTTGACATCATCCTACAATGAAGATTTGTTTCTTTGGCTTTTCATTCCCATCGGCCAGTATGGCCCCTTCTTGAGCTGAAAGCTCGCAGTAAATCACTGCTGTAGACGTCAGGCTACACATAGATGATCCCCAGCCTGTCAAAAGAGGGGATTATTTCTTGTACTCCAAATAGATCACCAGGATTTCAGTTTTGAAGACTTTAAAGCCAACTGAGCCACAGACACAGAAATGCCATGTTCCCAGTCTAAAGACAGATAGCCTTAGAGCCTGTTCCCCAATGCCCTCCCTGGTCCTCTTCTCACCCCTCTCTCCAAAGCTGGAAACAGAGTTAATTCTGCAGTGCAGCAGATTCCGATTCAAAGCCTTGGGTTCCAGTTGCCTTTTCATCATTTTATGAACCATAAGAATGTGGGAAAAAGGTAAAATTTTACATCTGGGTCCAGATAATCAGCTTTGTAAATCACAGAAGGAGGAGGCATGTCCAGATAGCAAGTTATCTAAAGAAGATCTGGGGGTATTATCAGAGTGTGAGTTCATTATGTTGGCAGGGCACCCAAAACACTTTTGTTGTCTTAGGCTCCTAGGCAAAGGCATAGATTGCAGGAATAAGGAGGCAATTCTGCTGCTGTGCTCTGTTCTGCTCAAGTTGATTAGCATTTATTAAGCACCTACTATGTGTCAAGCCCTGTGCTAAGTGCTGCAGACACAACAAAAGGCAAAAATCCATCCCTGCCCTTGAGGACCTCACCGTCTAATCGGGGAGACAACATGCAAACAGCCATGTCTCAATAAGATAATATACAGGATAAATGGACAATTTGGAGGTATCTCAGAGGGAAGGCATGAGTCTTAAGGAGAACTGGGAAAAGTTTCTTGTAGAAGGTGAGATTTTAATTGAGACTTGAAGGAAGCCAGGGGAGGTGAGAGGCAGGAAATTCTAGACATGAGTGACAGGGAAAATACACCAAATCAGAGGATGGAGAGTCTTCTTTAGGGAAAACACAGGCCAATGTTCCTGGATCACAGATTATGTGTGTGGGGGGGTGGGGTGAGGTTAGAAGAGACCAGGTTAGGAAAGGCTTTAGAAGCCAAGCAGAGAATTTTATTTTTCATCCTGGAAGTAATAGGAAGCCAGTGGAGTTTATTGATGCAGTTGGATCTGTGCATTAGGAAGATCTTTGATAACTCAGCAGAATATGGACTTGAATGGGGAGAGATTTGAGGGAGAGAGACCCAGAAGCAGGCTGTTGTAATCATCCAGGATGAGGGCCTGAACCGGAGCGTGGGGGGGGGAGGGGTGGGGGGACTGGCATAGGGGAGAAAGGGAAGGAAAGCAGAAGATATTGTGAAGGTAGAACGGGGGACTGTTAAGACTTAGCAACAGAGGGAGAGGGAGAGGGAAAGTGTGTGTGTATGTGTATGTGTGTGTGTGTGTGAGAGAGAGAGAGAGAAGGAGAGAGAGAGGGGGGAGAGAGAGAGGAGGGAAAGAGAGAGGGGGAAGAGAGAGGGGGAGGGAGAGAAAGAGAGAGAGAGAGAGGGAGAGGGAAAGTGTATGTGTGTGTATGAGGGGAGGAGGGAGAGAAAGAGAGAGAGAGAGAGAGAGAGAGAGGGAGGGAGGCAGGGAGGGAGGGAGAGAGAGAGGGAGAGGGAGAGAGAGGCGGGGGGGAGAACTCCAGTGAATTCTGTTGACTGGTTGGTTGTTGTCCTTCATCTTCAAAGAGGACCAAAATGACATCACCATTGTAAAGTGAAGTTTCAGCGTGTCAACTGTGGCACAGTCAAATCCAAATCCTAGAGAGATGGGCTGAACACTTCCATAGTGCTCTCAACAGACCATCATCATTCAATGCTGAGGCCATTGACCATTTACCTCAGGTTGAAGTCAGTCCCTCCCTAGCTGAACTTCCAACTGAAGAAGAGGTTTGGAGGGCCATGAGGCTCCTCTCATGTGGCAAAGTACCTGGTGCTGATTCTATTCCAGCTGAGATCTACAAGGTAGGGGACCACTGCTCATACAAAAGCTGACTGAAATATTCCAGGTTATATGGCAAGAGGAGTTTGTCCCCGAGGAGTTCAAAGATGCCTCCACTGTCCATCTCTATAAAGGTAAAGGGAATGGATTGTCCTGTGACAATCACAGGGATCTCTCTCTTAGTCATTGCTAGTAAGACTCTTGCCAGAGTCCTCCTTAATAGGCTAATCCTTCACCTGGAAGATGGTCATATGCCTGAGAGTCAGTGTGGCTTCAGAAAGGGCTGAGGAAACAGCCAGGTACAGCCAAGAGATAGACAATACATTGGAGAGGCTCGTGGAGACAACACACTAAGATTAAAGGACATGGGGCAAGGTATGGAAGATGGGACTTGGAGGAAGCCAGAAGGTAGAGGTGAGGAGGGAGAGTATTCCAAGTATAGGTGACAGGCAGAGAAAGGGCCTGAGTGCCTGGATCAAAGAGTGTCTGTCAGGGAATAAGGTAGGCAGGGCTACATTGGGAAGGACTTTGAATGCCATAGAATTTTGTATTTGATCCTGGAGGCAGTAGGGAACTATGAGCGTTTACTGAGTACTGGATGGCATGATCAGACCTCAATTTTAGGGCAATGCTTTGGTGGCTGAACAGAGGACAGATTGGATTGTAGAGAGACTGGAGGCCAACAGACCTCCCAGCAGATCACTGCAATGCTCCAATAGGGAGGTGAGGAGGGTCTGCACCAGGGTGAAGGCAGTGTCAGAGGAGAGATGAGACATATTTGAGACATACTACAAAGGTGAAACAACTTACATATGAAAGGGGGGGGGTGGGAAGACAGAGTGAGGAGTCCAGGGTAACTCTTATTCTGTGAACAGTGGTATAGGGATAAGAGCCAAGACAGAATGGCGGGAAAAATCCAAAGCTGAGGCTTTCCAGGATTAAGTTTGGACCAGTCCTGGAGAGGAGAGGAAAGTCTAGAAGGGAGCTGTTTCACCCTGAGGCCAAGGTGGAGAAAAGAGGAGAGTGTAGCCAGTGCATGGAGGATGGCCTAGGAGAGAACTGGGGGTCGAGGTAAGGACGGCTTAGGCTTCAGGAGCCTAAGGCAAGACCAGAGAAAGGTGGAATGACCCAAGATCAGGATTGGATGAAGGGATTTTAGAGTTCAGGACAAATAGAAGCCTTGAAGTCAATGGTCAGAACCAGATGCAGGCCACATCTGCACAGCTGGTTGTGTTCAGTTTGGGAACCTCATGTAAAGAATGATATTGAGAAACTGGAAAGTATTCAGAGGAAGGGGAGCAGGGAAAGAAGGGCTTTGAGATCATGTCCTCTGAGGATTTCCTGAAGCAGCTGGGCATGCTTAATCAATCAATTAATCACTCAATAAATATTTATGAAGAGTCTACTGTGTGCTGGGAATTCAGTTAAACTGTACAGATACACATAGGTAAATGTTTAACAACCTGCTCTGGGTGGGGGGCGGAGAAATGTACACACGGCCTGCTTTTTAAACAAAAAGTGATTTATTCTTTTGGTTACATTTGGAGTTGTGCACTACCTCCCTCCCTCCCTCCTCATCCAACCCTAGAGAAGGCCTCCATATGATCCAGATCTAGCTCTAAATAGACAGATGTGTGTACATATACATATACATATGTATGTGTATACACACGAATATGTAAAACCATACTGTGCGTGCTTCTATTGATCAGTTCTTTCTCTGGAGGTGGATAGCGTCCTCCTTCATTGGCTCTTTGTAGTGTATTTGAGCATTTATAATACACAGAATAACTTAGTGGTTCCCAATTATTCTTCAGACAACATCACTGTTACTATGTGTATAACACACTCTTGGTTTCACTCATTTCACTTCATTATTTCCTGCACGCCTTTCCATGTTTTTCTAAACCTGCTCATCATTTCTTATAGCACAGAGGTATTTCATCACAGCCATATGCCACAGCTTGTTCAGTCATTCCCTCATGGATGAGCATCCCTGCAACGTCCAGGTCTCGGCCACCACAAAGTGAGCTGCTATAAATTTAGTCTGCACTGTTATTTTCTCAATCACATTTATAAGTCAATCAATGAAACAATAAATCAAACCTTGATTTGTAAGGTTTGCTGATTTTCAATACTCACACTGAGAATTTAACTATCAGCTTGGATGAGCCAGTATAAGCAGAGTCCAGAGTACTCCAGAATACACCAGATGGGTAAAAATTTAAAAAAAAGGAAAATGATAAATGTTAGGAGAACTTCAGAAAAATTGGCACCGAGGGTAGACATATGAATGAGTTGGTCCAGCCATGCTGGAAAGCAATTTGGACTGATGTCCAAAAAGTTACCTACTAAACCATGCATACCCTTTGACCCTTCTATATTACAACGCCTAAACTCCAAAGAGACCAAAAAAGAGGGAAAGGATCCACATGTACCAAAAATATCTATGCCAGCTCTTTTTATAGTCCCTCTCAACCTGAAAACAAAGTTGGCCCCACCTATAGGGGGATGACTAAACAAATTATAATCTATGAATATTATTGTGCCACAAGAAATGATGAGATGGACACTTTCATGGGAGAGTGGGAAGGTCTTTACAAACGCCTGCAGAGTCAGGGGTACAATTTATACAGTGACAAGCGCATTAGAGAGAAAAACAGCTTTCAAAGACTTTAGAGCTCTGATCAATGCAACAATAAGCCATGAGTTCAGAGGATGAAGATGAAATACCCTACCCACCTGCTGCCAGGGAGGTGACAGGCTTCAAATGCAGCAAGAGACAGAGAGATTGGATGTGGACAATGCGGGAATTTGTTTTGTTGGATTGTGTTCACTTCTTAGGAGGTTTTTAAAGTTGTTCAGTAAGGGAGGAAAAGAGAGAGAAAGAGACAGAAAAACACAGGTGGGGGGAGGGAGGGAGGGAGAGAAAGAGAAAGAGAGAAGAGAGAGAACAAAAGCTTGTAACAATAAAGGAAAAATAAAATGTAGGAATACAAAGGTAAAAGTGAAGTAATCCCCACCCTCAGGGAGCTTACATTGTAAGGGGAGAGATGACACCAACAAACATATAAGTACATATAAGACACACACAAACCAAATTCCAAATACTCTTGCAAAAGGAAGACTTTTAGCTGGGAGGAGAATCCATCTTCTCATTTCCAGATGACAGATCCAGGAACAATGGGAGGAAGCTTAAATGGAACAAGTGGAAGCTTGCAAATTGTTGCAAGGAAAAATGTCCAAACAGCTGCCCCAGGAAGAGCAGGTTGAATTCTTCATGTAAAGGTTGGAAGCCTGTTTACTGGAGATATTGACATGGGAATTCTTGCTCGGTGACAGATTGGAATCAATGTCCTCTGGGGTTCCTTCCTACTCTGAGATTTCATGACTCTATAAAATCACATACCTTTCCTGGGCATCAGTTTCTTATCTGTCAAACAAAGATAACAATTTCATCCCAAAGGTCCTTTTTTACCTAGGACTGTTTTGCATTCCAAAGAACTTCGCTCTTGTGGAAGGAATCTCCTTCTGGAGGGAGAAGGTCCATTCCAATCAAGGCTCTGGGAAGTTATGTACTCTCCTTAGAGGAGGAAAAGTTTTGACTTAGTTTTGTCAAATAGTTTTCACTCAGTTCAGTGACTAGGTATATTGGAGCTTTCAATAAGAGCTGCAGAAAAAAAGCTTTTTACTTTAAGCTAAAACAGCAATGACAGAATCCATTTCTCTACTTATAAGAGGTAGGCCCTCAGCTAAGAATTTCAGTTAAAGCCAGAAATCAAAGCTCCTCACCTTCTATTTAGTGAAGATGTACCTAGAAAAAGCTCCCACAAGCCCAGCAGAACATTGGAAAGTAGAAATTGTTGGAGACCAGCAGGGAGTAATACCTGGCAGAGGCTCCATGTCATGGTCACATGTGCAAAAGAGACTCCCTGCCTGGCAGAGACCATATGCCTCATGAAACCAGCAGGAAACAGACACTGTTAGAACAGCATGGTGACACTGCCAGGAGATAATGACAATTCTGTAGTATTATAGGCAGGAGTTATTCCTCTTTGGACATTCTCTAGCCTTACGCCTTTTCCTCAGGCTAATGCACTAACTTTGGGCATTCTGGGACAACGTACCCCAGATTTATGATAAGTGTGGATGGGAAGATTATTTTATTGTGTTTTTCTTACTAGATCATTTTATTAGATACCTTGGCTTTGAACTAATTGCTTAATATGACTGACTAATAAATGGGAACACACTGGTGGGAGCTTGCAAGTTAGGGTATTGAATGCATGTGGACTCAGATCCCTTAAACATGGGTAGCTTTGGGTGGGGTCCCCACCCTGTACATCAGGCATGTCCTCAAGGACTATATCAGCTACTATCATTTCTTTCCATGGACTTGCCCCAGATTTTTTTTCTCTTCTTTTGTGCTTCTATCACATTCAATGCTGTGGTAGAGCTGTCTGTGCAACGTCTCCCTAATCTCCAGGAGAATTGTGATCATGTCTTATCCGCTCCATCTCCTTTCTCTCATCTCCTAGGCAATATGAAATAGTGGATAGAACCTTGGAATTACATCAGAAAGACCTGAGTTCAAATTCTGTTTTCATATTTACTATTTGACCATGGGTTTAGCTTCTCTCTGCCTCAGTTTCTTCATTTGGAAAATAAGGATTGTGATACGGTATCTGGCTCATAGGGTTGTTGTGAGGTTCAAATTATGTATGTATCTGTGTGTATATACATACACATATATGTGCTTATACACACAATACAGAAGTATAATTATCTTAGTTCAACTACTGTCATTAGTTTAACAAACTTTTAGTAACAGTCACTGACCTTTCTGTTGGACAGTAGAGTTTGTAAGTCACTATACATATACATACGTGATGTAACTCTCATTATAGATCATACTTAATCACCTACATACATGATGTAACTCTCATTATAGATCATACTTAATCACCTACATACATGATGTAACTCTCATTATAGATCATACTTAATCACCTACATACATGATGTAACTCTCAT
>CM053770.1:687403563-687443238 GCA_028658325.1 Potorous gilbertii
CATCACCATCATCATCACCATCATCATCCTCACCATCATCCTCACCATCACCATCATCACCATCATCATCACCATCATCATCCTCACCATCATCACCATCATCACCACCATCATCATCACCATCATCACCATCATCATCACCATCATCATCATCATCACCATCATCATCACCATCATCATCCTCACCATCATCCTCACCATCACCATCATCATCATCATCACCACCATCACCATCACCATCATCATCATCACCACCATCACCATCATCACCACCATCACCATCACCATCATCATCACCACCATCACCATCATCACCATCATCATCACCACCATCACCATCATCACCACCATCACTATCACCATCATCATCATCACCATCATCACCACCATCATCATCATCATCACCACCACCATCATCATTACCACCACCATCATCATCACCATCATCATCATCACCATCATCACCATCACCATCATCACCACCATCACATCACCATCATCATCACCATCATCATCACCACCGTTTTTATCATCTCCTCTGACAGAGGTGAGCAGCATTCTATATCATCAGGATTACTGATCACTGCATCACAAAAAAGAGCCAATAAGAAAACTTTCAATACATTTCCCTAAGAAACTCAGAGCACATGTTCCTACAAACACCCAGACCATAAATATAAATAGTGGAAACACTTAGAGAACACACAGTCAGGCACAGCATGGAGAACCAAGCCTCTACTCTTCCCACAGGGCCCTGAGCATCTTCTATTGCTGTCATTGCCTTGACCCTCTAGATCTGAAATATGCTGCCCCACTGAACAAGTGGCTTCCTCTGCCAGAAGCTGATGCTTCCAGGGTTGGCCTCCTTGGTCATGGGTCTGTGGAGCTCCTGACTGAAGCTAGAGTCCTGGCCATCAGTTAAACCCATGGAGCCTTCTCAGAATCATGTCTTTAAATGTATGAAATAAAATAAAATACACAGGTGACAAAGTAAACCAATTCTACTGAGAGTTATCAAAGTATTTTTCTTTCTCGATTCACAGTACCAACATTAAGAACCTCTCATTTATGGAGTGGCCTGCAGGTTTTTTTTTATTCTTTTAGATAGAAAGTATTAGATTTCCCCCACCCAGATACTAAACTTTTCCTTCCTCTCTCCCTTCCTTCTTCCCTCCCTCCCATCCATCCATCCATCCATTCCCTCTAGTCACCTTCGTGGTCTTTCACAGGAACATCTGGCCACCCAAAGCCCAAAACCCTTTCTTACAAGTAGAGCATAAGTTTCTTAAGGCAAAAAGGCAAAAGCCTTTCTTTTGAGTCTCTATATCATGAACACTAAGTTTAGAAACTTCTACTTACTAGGCACTTAATAAGTGCTCTTAACTCTTCACAACCCTCAATTTCAACCCCAGAATGGGACCCTTCCTTCAGTCTTTTCCTGTATCTGTAGCTGTATAAGGAACAATTAAAAGATACCTCAGGGTCATCCTTGATTGTCGGGGAAAGTATGTCCATGACACAATGGTGGTAAATTTTGTTTTTATAGCCTAACATTCTATAAGAATTATAACAATAGTGAATATGTATTCCATACATATTATTCCATACCTTAAAGTTTGCAAAGTCTTTGACAAATATTTCACTTGATCCTCACAACATTCTCAGGTGGTAGGTAGGTGCTGTTGTTATCCCCATTTTACAGTTGGGGAAACTGAGGATGAGAGTGATCAAGTGACTTACCCAGGGTCACACAGCTAGCAAATATCTGAGGCAAGATTGTTCTCAGACTTTCCTGACTCCAGGCGTGCTACTAGCTGCCTCTGACCAAGAAACTGAGCAACGAGTCAAGTCATTTTGGCTTGAGGACATGGGGAACTTGACAGAGGGAGATGGACCTGGAAGTGAAATAGTGGAAGAGCCCTACTAACCAATCCCTTTTACCCAGGCCTTTCTCTTCCTTTCCAACTATGGTGGGCTGTATCTGAGATCAGAGAGCTGAATGAAAGACTGAATGAGTTGTTTTTTCTGCAGTCTCCCTGTCCTCATCCCTTGGTGCTGCTCCCAAAGATAACCCAGCAACTCCTAATTAGAAGAGACACAGACAAGGTCATACTCAGGAGAGTCTCCATTGACCGAGTCATCCTTAATGTAGCACAAAGCTATCTCTTGAAATACCCAAAGGAATGTTTCTGATAGATGACTGAAAAAGCATTTATCAAGCACTGACTGTATACTGGGCACTGTGTTAAGTACTGGGAACATGAAATCAGAATCAAGACAGCTCCTTGACAGCAAGGACTGTCTTGGCTTTCTTTATGGCCCCAGATTTTAGAACAAAACCCATTGGTTCCTGTCCTTAAGAAATTATATTTGAATGGAAGGGATAACATATATAGGGAAGTGGGTGGTTCTTGAAAAGAATTATGGTCTGGAAAAGTAGGGAAGTTATTCCCACACACCCCTTACATCAGCAATTGGGGGGAAGTGCTTGATCTGAGTTCTTTGCCTAGAGCAAGAAAGGGGGGGTGGAAAGGAAATTTGGCAGGTGAAAGGTAGCTGGGGTGAGGATGAAGGAGTACAGAGCTGATGGGCTTAGCTCCTCCTGGGCATGGTATGGCATGACGTCAAATGAGTCAGTATGGAGGATGGAGTGGCAGTGGTGGTGGGGGGGGGGGCAGATCAGTGGGAAACACAATTTTCAGGGCCTGCCTCTTGAAGGTTATGGAAATCAAAAACACCAGGTACCTCCAGCTTTTGAGCAACTCACAATCTAAGCATGGCCTATTTCATTCTGATGGCATTAATTATTCACACTGTGCTTCTTACAGCTTTATCCAGACAACTTAAAAACCCCAGAAAACCCTGGGGGTGACAAAGGGAGAAGAGGTAGAGAGCAAAGGGAGACCAAAAGAGAAAATGCTAGGATAGTAGCAGTTTTCAACCTTTCTGAATACAGGGGACTCTTTTTTCTTTTCTACTAATAAAAATCTGTTTAATGAAAATCTAAAAACTCTTTCTTAGATTAGACTAACATGAAAATAATGGATAATTGAATTTATTCTCTCCCCACTTTCAGGAGTTCTGGGAGAGGGTCTTGACCTGTGATTTCAGTGACTTGGGAACTTCCAGGTGAGGAAACACCTTCTACCAATGCAGATCGGTACCTATGCTGTAACCTATAATCTTAGAGAGTTGCCTAGAACACTGAAGAACTTAGTGACTCTCTCAGGGTCATCCAGCCAGTATGTGTCAGAGGGAATATTTGAACTCAGGTCTTCCTGACTTGGAAGCCAGTGTGGACTTCCAAATATGGGGACTCTTTTTTAATCATAAAAAATTTCATGGACTCAAACATGATAGTAGTTGTACAATTAGCGTCTGTTGATGGAGAAAATTCATGAACAAAAAACTGTTTGGAATTCAGTAATGCTTTTAAATAAATTTGTATTTTATTCACTGCAGCAACATCTGCATACATTTGAAAAATAATGCATCTATCTGAGAGGCATTATTTATTCAGCCTACAGAAGGAATGCCTACTTATTTATTATACTGAGTCACGTTGCATATTTTCATGAAGTTAAAGAGATCCAAATGCCAATGTTCAGTGTGTTTATGGATTGGATGATCCCTTGCAATATCTCTGGGGCTCCTTAGCCCACACACAGTGGAATCATGACCCCTTGTGAACCAGCAGACTATTCTTTTTCCTGCCTTTGACCTCCAATCCTCTTGTCTTTCTGTCTGTAATTCCTTATTCTCTACTTCCTATCCTAGCCAAACACCAAGGCTTCCATGTCAGTCGACAGTCAGCCAATGAGTATTTATTGAGGTCTTACTATGTGCCAGGCATAGTAGTGAGCACTAGTGATACAGAGAAAGACAAAAATAATACTTGCTCTCAAAAGAATTTATGTCTGTTCTGTCCTCCCTCCCTCCCTTCCTTCCTCCCTATTATTCCTCTTAGAGGACTAATGACAGACAGCATTCATACAAAACATATATAGTATAAATCTCAGAGGGAAGGCATTGGCAATGGGGGGAGGGGTGTTGGGGGGGCTGGGGAGAAGACTTGCTGAAGGTGAGATTAGAACTGAGTTTTGAAGGAAGCTGAGAAATTAAGGAAGTGAAGGTAATAGGGGACAGTGTTCCAAGCATAGAGGATAGTCGGTGACAGTCAGAAGATGGAGTGTTTTGTGTGAAGAATGACCCATGGGCTATTGTCTCCGGATTTCAGAGTATATGAGCAGAGACAATGGAAAGGTAGCAAAGGACTAGGTTCTGAAGGGCTTTAAAAGTTGTCTTTGTTCCTAGAGGTGATAAGAAGCCCCTGGACTTTATTGGATAGGGATGATATAGTCAGACTTGTGCTTTAGGAAGATCACTCTGATAGCTGATTGGAGGATGGGTTGGAATAGGGAGGGACAGGGCAGGCCAACCATAGGTAGGTGATGGGAATAGTTCAGGTCAGGGTGATGAGGGTCTGTTCCTGTGAGTGGAGAGAAGAATATGAGTGATGTGAAAGTAGAAACAAGATGTAGCAACAAATTGTGCAGGTGGGAGAAGTACAAGTGAGAAGGTGATGGCAACACTGAAGTTTAGAGCCTGAGTGAAGGGAAGGGGGGAATGGTGGTATCTTTAGCAATAACAGAGAAGCTTGGAAGGCAAAGGGCTTGGGATGGGGGAAGTTAACGAGGTCAATTTTGGACATGTGGAGTTCGAGATGTCCACAGTCATTCAGTCTGAGAGTCCAATACACAGTTGGAAGTCTGGAGGGTTAGGGCTGCGTAAATGGATTTGGGAATTATCTGCATAGAAATGTTCATGAAATCTATGGGAATTGATAAGATTGCTAAACAAAATAGTATAGAGGAAGAAGAAAAGTGGACTCAGGTCACTCCGGTGGCTAGAAGATGGAGATCAGCAAAGGAGAATGGAATGGTCCAACAGAGAGGGAGTGAACCAGGAGAAATCAGTGTCATAAAAACCTAGAGACCAGAGAGCATCCAAGAGCAGAGAATGACCAGTAGAATCAAAGGCTTCAGAGAGGGCAAGAAGGATGAGGATGAGAACAGGCCATTGGATTTGGCAATTAAGGGAAAGATACCAATGGGAAACTCTGAGGACCACAATTTCAGTTGAATGATGAGTTTGAAAGACTAACTACAAAAGGTTTAAAAGAGATTAAGAGGAGAGAAGGTAGAGGCCCTGAGTGTAAACAAATTTTCAAAGAGTATAGCCATGAAATTGAAGAAATAACAGGATGGTGGTTTAGATCAAGTGTGTTTTGTTTTGGATTTTTGCTTTTTTAAGGATTAAAGAAACATGGCCTTGTTTGTAAAGCAACAAGAAAACAATTAATAGATAGGAGGAGACTGAAAATTAGTGAGTGATTGGAATGACGGGGGAGAGGCAATCTACTAGAGAAGATTACCTGGAGTAGGATGATGAAGAGTGGTCGGTCTTGGCCAGGAGGACGGCCATCTCTCTGTGGGAGACAGGAAAGAGGAAAGAGGGGGAAGACAGGAGTAATGGGAGAAGAGGAGGGAAGAAGAGAGAGCCCTTGGCATATTGCTTCTTTTTAGTCAGTGAAATGTGAGGTGAGGGTCTCCGTTGAAAGGATGGGGAAAGGTGCTATAGGAGGATTGAAGAGGGACCCAAAAATTTTATAAATGGGCACAGAGTCTATATATAGGGCTGGAGTCATTAAAAGCAAGTATTTTCCCTGCAGCAGACTTGACAAATCTTCCAGGAGTCCAGATGCCTCCATGTTCTAGAGTTTTGTAGCTTCAATGTAAGGCTATGTCCCTTCCATTTTATTAGATTTGCAGGTTGTATGGGGCAATTTGTAGAGACAGTACAATGAGATTGCATTTGCTTCTTGTAGAGAGTAAGCCTTTCTGCTGTGAGTGGATCATTCTCCAGCTTATAAAGGATATAAAACTTGGTTTATACTCATCTGTACTGCCTAAAGGATTTGAAGCTTTGAATAGTTCATTTACATATGAAAAAGCCAAGAAAGCATCTGAACTGACAGCAGAGATAATGAATTTGCCCCAAGGCCATCTGTACCTTTTCCCCGGCCACTTATCTACACAGAACCACAAGAGACCCTTAGAATTTTAAAAAAATGGGGAACCCTAAACCTTGGAGCTGTTCAGCAATTTTTAGGCAAATGAATAGTGCCTTCTCATTACCTAGCCTGCAGAGATGAAGGTTTGGAAAACATTGGATAGTCGCCATAAGTTAGAGGGAGATCTCTTACCAGGGTACCCAGCCACACAAAGATATCTGGAAAGTCTCAACTCTTAGCTCCTTCCTCTTGCTTCTTGTCTGGTGATGACTAGCCAAGGCCCTGAGGTTACAGAACAGAGAGCCTGACTTCAGTCCTGGTCTAATATTCTCTGAGCAGAGCAATCCCTTGCCAAAGGATTCCACTTGAATAGGAAGCTAAAAGGGGCAGATACTATAGCTATCCATTGAGGAGCAAACCCAGGGAATGTAAAGGATAGATCCGTTCAGGAGATTCTCTGCTCAGAGAGGAGCAAGGCCAGTCCAACAGCAGGCAGGAGGATTTATAATTTCTGTAAATTATAAATTAGCACAGATGTGTGAGCTCCTTAGATTACTACCACAATCGGAATTTGAACCCATCCTTCCCATGGATGCTGTGCCTGTTGGAGATAGAATGTGCTGCAATTTGTGGGAGGAATGTTTTTGTACCTACTCTACTACCATCTTAGTAAACATTTTCTCTAAATGCTAGTTGAGCCTACTTTCCTTTAATGGAAGTTTGTAAACTTTTGTTTTAGGACGGTAGCCCCGTAGGGGTACTCCTAGAACCTGGGGACTGACTCACAAGTGTGAATGCAAATTGGGTAAGCAGCTTCGGTTTTTGCTTTTTGTTTTTTTTTTTTTCCATTTGAATAAGCTGACTCAGCTGTTCCAGGGGAAAGGCCAGGGAATGGGGGGAAAATCAGGAATCCCCTGAATCCCCTGGACTCAGTGAGTCCATCACGAGTAATGATGATGTGAGTGGGAAACATAGCATCTATGCACTGAGGGAGAGGAGAATGGCAAAGGTGGAAAGAGTATGGAGACATAACAAGCCCACATAGTTTCTGAGACCATGCAGAAAGAAGAGAGGGTCCCTACTGTTCTCCAAAGACCTCTAAGCTGAGCTTGATGGGATCATGTACCAAAGAAGATGATGAGATGACCCTAATAGGAAATTAGACCATCACTAATGGTACAGGGCAGTTGGGTGATCTGGACCACTGCCATGCCAAAAGAAAAATGAGATATAAAGGTCAGGGAGACAGGAAACAACTCCAGTGGTACCTTGGCACTCATAAAAAGGGCTAGTGCCATCAAGGGCAGGTAAGCCTCAGCATCTACGCTTGGGGAGAGCTTTGGAACAGCCACTTGAACCAGGATTCGCCGGCTCAAAATGATCACATTGATGCTCACAAGAACCCTGAGATTCAGGCATTATTTCCATTTTACAGATGAAAAAACCCCAGAGAAGCCAAATGGTTTGCCCAGTGTCAGCCAGATAGTGAGGAGGGAGCAAGGACTCAAGCCCCAGTCTGAGGATTTCAAGGTCTGCACTCTATCCACTATCCAGACAAATGAGGTTGACTCAACACTGCAGTAATTCTCTGATTGAGAATCTTGGCTGAGCTTCCAGGAGTTGATTTTATCATTCCCACTGGAAATTCAAGAACAGAGAGAGCTTTCCAAGTCCTGAGAATGAGACCAAGAATGGAAGTTCCGACAGTGTTGGAAAAGCTATGGTTCTGATAGTTTTGTACATTAACATGGAAGGTCTTAGGCTGGTAACCAGCAATATTTTCTCTGGGGCACAAATATATATTCTCTTTTTGGGAGAAGGGGGAGTGATGGCAGGCAGCAGAAAGGCTGCTTTTGCTGTGCAATCACAGGTATAGACCCCCTGAGAGGAGGGACCGTTAGATGTTTACAACCTCGGGCTGGGGAAAATGTTGGATCCCACAAGAAGAGAGTCATGGCAACGTGACCCTGGGGGGGTGGCAGCTGGGCCATAATGGCAGCACAGTAGGGATGGTGGTCACCATGAGAAGGAAGCATGCCCCCAGGGGGCAAAGCCCCATTCACCCCATGGCAGCTACTGCTCTGGACATTCCCTACCACCACAACAGAAGAAGGCTGTTTTTTCACTTACATCTTTCAAGCCATATTAAAGTCAAAGCAACTAACCCTGAGCTGCGAGTTTTGGAGTTTTTTATTTTCCTTTGGAAGTTTGCTAATTAATGAGGGCTAGAATTCTGGAACTATCTATCGGCTATTAGTCTCTGGTAGAATTTTCTATTTGTCGACTACTCTCTCTAGGGCTAAAGTTAAAAACTGCTGAATCTCCCATCTCTCTAAGCCAGAGGAGGGAATGTTTCCTTAGCCTTTCTTCCTCCATCTGAGGGAGGGGAGACAAAGAAAGGACCACGCTATAAAAAGCTACTAGATCTGAGAACCTGTTTAGCCTGCATTGATTTAAGGCCCACATTTCATACAAGCCTAGTATGATATACTGGTTTTTCTGACATGAACAAGAAATCAAAACATCCCAAAAGAGGAATGGGAAAAAAATCGAAATGTTTGCAAAAATCCACTGCCGAAGGTTTATGCTTTCCATCCACCATTCTCATTGTTTGCAACACAAGGGAGCAGCTGTAAAAATTTCCCTGATTGCCATAACTCAGCATCTACCCCACTTGGGAGGGCAGCAAAGGAAGATTAAGCAGACCTTGTGTGTCTTAAGTGGGGGCTGCATGGCAAGGAAAACAGTTTGCTGACCTTGGCGTGAGGAGCTCAGGGTTCAAATATTGTCTCAGGTACCAGTGAGCAAATTTTGGCCCTGAGAGATGAGGTTACTTACTTAAGGTCACATTAATAGTCAAATGGCAGTCTGAGGATTCGAATTCATGATCTTTGACTCCAAATTCAATATTCTTTCAGTTCCATCACTCTGCCTATCTCTTTTAAAAAATCACTTTTTATTGACATAGAAAACGTGGAAGAGAGAGACACAGACAGGAAAATAGAGAGAAAGAGAGGAGAGATAGAAAAAGAGACAGGAAGGAGAGGGGGAGAGAGGGATGGGGAAACAGATGAATGGAGGGAGAGAGAGGGAAGGAGGGAAGGGGAAGGGGTAAGAGGGAAGGGGGAGAGAGGGGGAGAGAGAAACAATTTAGCAAGATCAAATAACTTACCACCTGTACCTAACAGTATATGCAATACTACCTACCCATAATTCTCTATCTCTGCAACAAGGGAGAGAAGTACATTTTCTTAACCCTTCTGGATTTGTCCATGATTATTTCTTGCCATTCACTTTTATTTTCTGTAGTCCTTCTATACTATTATTTCCATCTTTGCTCATTTTGAGAGTGTAAGGAGAAACCAATTAATTTAATTTACATTTCCCTTCTGACTCTTTCATGGTCAGTCTTTTATACAGCTGCTAATAGTCTGCAATTCTTTAAGAATTGCTGTTCATACCTTTAGCTGTCTATTTATTGAGGAATGGATCCTGGTCTTAGATATTTTTAATTTACCTTATCTTCAAATTAGAAGCTCTGGAGTTGGAAGGGGCCTGAAAGGTCACTGGTGAAACCCCTTAATTTTACAGATCAGTTAAGTGGGGCTCAGAGGCTAAGTATTATGCCCAATGTCACATAGGTAGCAACTGTCAGAGGTGGAATTTGAGGTCCTTTCCAATGTATTGTTATTTGGACCCTATTAGAGGCATTTGATGCCAACAGTTTTTTTTCCCTTTCCTTCTTTTTTGAGTTGCATTGATTGTGATCATGCACAAGCTTTCTGAGTCATTGTCCCTTTTCCCACTATTTAGTTCTCTTTTATGAGTCATCTTCCACCATTAGGAGGTAAGTACCTTGAAGGTTGGATCTGTCTTGTTCATTTTTATATGTGTTACCAGTGCCTGGTATATAGGAAGCAGTTAATAAAAATATTCTGTCTACCCATCCATCCATCCACTCATCTAATCTTTTATATTAATAAGACTGAGCCTAAGGACCTCTGCCTACACTTTCTCCAAGGATCACTGAGATTCCATGACTCTACAAAACAAATTGGACTGAAGGAAGGAGTTACAAATGCATTTGTCCATGATCATCCCTTGTTGTTAAAGCAATGTTTCATGATTATCTAGAGAAGGAATCATTGATTCTAAACTTGACTTCATACAGAACCCACCAGGTCACACTAATTTAATTTCCTTTATTGGTAAGATTACTGGGGAGTACATCAATACAGTTTACCTAGATTTTAGTCACACATTTGATAAAGTAATTTGTATTTTCCTTTGGAGAAAATAGATACATGTGTATTAGATGATAATTCAACTAGAATAATTTAGATCTGGTTGAATGGTTGGATTCAAAGAGTAGTTATTGATGGACCTGTCAGCTTGGCAAGAGGTCTCCAGCGGTGTGCCCCAGAGATCCATCTTTGGTCCTATTCTAGTTAACATTTTTATAAAGGCATAAATAGTATATAGGTGACTTGAATAAGACATACATGACATGTTTGTACAATGTGCAGAGGGATCACTAACACACTGGATGACAGAGTCAGGATCTAATAAGATGTTGATAGGCTTGAGCACTGGGCTGCATCTAATAAGATGCAGTCCATTAGGGATAAATGCAGAGATTTTCGCTTAGGTTCAAAGCTAATATCATTTTGAGCCGCATTAGAGAGCTTATAGAAACTAATATATTTTTTTTGTCATATTTGGAGTATCGTGTGTGGTTATTGGCACCATCATTTAAGTTTATCACATGCCGGGCACTGTCCTAAGCTCTAAGGATGTGAAGAAAGCCCCCACGTCCCCAAACAAAACAATCCAATCACTACCCCTGAGGAGCTGCCTGTCTACTGGAGGAGACAACCTGCAAACAACCCTGTACAAACAAGATCTTGTAGACAGGAGAAATTGGAGAGAACCAAGAGGGAAGGTCCTGGAGGTCTCAAAAACAGGGTGGATGTGCCCACTGGCTGGGTATGTCAGAGGGAGGATTCTCTTTGGACCATGGTAGATGACTTGGCTCCTAACTCTCACATTTTGGAATTCTGTCTGAGATTCCAAGCTCCTTGAAGTAGGAACCATGACTGGCTTCTTTTTTTTTTTTTCCGTCAGTTTAGCATTCAGGCCAGGCAGGCACCTGGCTGGGAAGCGTTCCTGCTGTTGCTGCTGCCGATGAAAAAGGGAGGGTGATGAAGCCGCTTGGGAGAACATTGAGAAAGAGGGGGAGAGAATCAACCCACAGAGCTCAGGACTAGAAAGGACATTGCCTAGTGAGTCCAACCTCCTTCTGCAGGCCCTAACATAGTGCCCAGAATAGAGTCTGGCACATTAATGATAACGACAGCATTTCAAGATTTGCAAAACCCTTGATAAATATTTTCTCATTTGATTCTCACAGCAGTCTGGGAGGCAGGTGCTGTTATCTCCATTGTATTGTGGAGGAAATTCAGGCAAACAGGGTTAAGTGACTTGCCCAGGGTCACGCAGTCTAAAGCCAAATTTGAACTTAGTTCTTTCTGACTCTAGGCCCAGAGCATTATGTAAATTCATAAATGCCTGCTGATTGATTTCTTGATTACAGATGAGGAAACTGAGGCCCTGAGAGGGCACTGACTTGGTCAAGGTCCTACATGCTCTCTGTCTTCAAACCTAGTGATCTGATATTTTTCCTCATTGTTCCCATGGAAGGGAAGCTCATTCCCTCCTGGGACAAATACTCTTGCAATTCCTGCTGGGTACCAGATCCTGTTTCTCTTCAATCAGGTCATGAATCCCCAGGTTCACCAGGTCCATTTGCCTATAAAATATATAGAACAAGACCTGGGAATTTTGTAGTCAGTGGGGAGAGACCTAGAGTTCCCCTGGGGTACAAATGCAGGGGAAGGAAGCATGATGGGATAGTGGGAATGCTTAATGGATAGAGTGCTGGGCAAAGAGTCAAGGTGCCTTAGGTGTTTACCAGCTGTGGGACCCTGAGTTTCTCAGTTTCTTCATCTGTAAAATGAGGGTATTGGACTCTGAGACCCCTAAAGTACCCTCCAACTTTATCCATGACCCACAGAGCCTCTGGACCCTTGGAATTTCAGTACTCTGGCATAAAGCCCCAGTTGTACAGCTTTACATATGGCTCTGATAAAATATACTCTTAGCATTTTCTCTTCCACTACTGGAATGACTAAGAACAATATTTCCCTACTAGCTAGGAGGAGGTGATGGGTGGAAGTCCCTGGGAAATGGATCCATTGCTCCTGGAGATGGCTATTTTCTAATCATAAGCCTCTGACCCAGTGAGAACCCATTTCCTCCCATCTTCCTTTCTCTAGATGACAATCCTCTCCAGGAGCCTCTCTTCAGGCTCATCAAGGCTCATTTACATGGAGGTGGTGTGCCAGGAAAGTTGCTGAGTCTACTGGGTCTCAGCCCAGACACTCTAATCATCAATACTGCAGGCCGGGTGGCACAAGAAAGGGGTGAGAGATTTAGGGTTGCCCATTGTCCTTGCTGAAGGATGCTTTCATTTCCAGAGTGCATTCTTTGAATACCTACTGTGTTCCCAGCACAGGGAGGGAGAGGGAGGGGAAAACGCTGTTTCCATGTCTCCACTTAGAGCTTTCAGGATGAAAAATCACATTCTAAAACTTGTAGCTGTGTCACATTTTGGGGGAATAACTCTGGTGCAGAGGAAGGAGTATTGGCTTTGAATCAGATCCTGGCTACCTCTACCTGGGTGGTCATGGGGACATATCAAGCCTCGGTTTCCCCATCTGTAAATTGAGGAAATTGGAATAGATCACACTTACCAACACACATTTATTAAGCTCCACTATGAGCAAGGCATTGCTGAAGGACTGGTACATAAAGACAAAAACAAGATCATTCCTGCCCCCAAGAAGCCAGGGGACTTTAAAGTTCAACTTGGCTGAAAGTCTATGAGTCCTGCCTTGGGTACTTCTTAGCTGTGTGAACATGAACAAATTCTATAAGATGAGGAGTTTGGATGACCTCTACAATTCCCTTCGGCTCAATAGCTATGACATTACAATCCTTGGAGTGACCCTGGGAGGCAGGTGGGGCAACCCTTCCAGATCTGGATGGTCAAGGAAACAGCTGCCTGGGATGTATACGTTTGGAGGGACATGTGGCAGGGGGAGGGAGTGGGAGGCAAAGGAGGGGAATCCTCTTCCAATTTATCTAGGTAGCCTCAGGCAACACCCAGAGTGTTCTGCTGAGTCTATACTCACAGTCATTCCAGCTTGGTAGGATCTGGCAGAGCTTGTGTGCTCTTAACACAGCTTTCAAGACCCCTGGGTCATGTCCACACTATGAGACACTGGGGGGTGTTTGTGGAAGAATGATGACAATGACTCACATTCATACTCTGACACATCAGTGTTTTCAATCCTCTTCCCATACATTGCCTTATTTGATACACTGTGTCCTGTTAACTAGGGAGCAATAAGCAGTAAGGGGTTACTCATCCACTAGGAAGGCTCCTGGTCCCTGGGCAGGGGCCTCTCTCTCTTCTGCAAGGCTGCACTAGGAAAGGAAGGATGAAAAGGGAATCCCAAAGGGGCAATTGGAGCAACTTCTCAGTGAATCTTTCTTTGTATGTAATTCTTTCCCATAAATTATACTATTTGTGGAGCCATAACTGGGGTAGACAATTGGAGCTTCACCAGAGAATACTGACATTTAAGAAAAAAAATTTTAAAAAATGAAAACAATAAAAGTATTTTAAACTAAAAACAATAATTTGAAGTTATTATCTTGTTGGATTCTAGCCACAATTCTGGGAGATAGGCGCTATGAGTATCCCCATTTTAAAGATGAGAAAAACTGGGGCAGAGAGAGACTGAGGGATTTGCCCTGGGTTACACAGCTAGGAAGTATCTAAGGCTGGATTTGAACTCAGGTTTTTCTGACTACAGGTCTAGTATTCTACATACTGGACCACCTTTGCTGCCTGGCTGCACAAAAAAAAAAGTCAATGGAGGAGTTTATAGTTGATCCTATGGGTAATAAGGAATCAGTGCTGTTTACTGAGTAGGGGGTGCAGGAGGTAACATAGTCAGACCTTGACTTTAGGCAAATCTATTTGGTAGCTGAGCAGAAAATGGGCTGGAATCAGAAGAGATATGAAGCAAGAAAACAATTAGGAGTCTCTTACTATAGTCTGGGGGAGAGTTAATGAGTACCTGAATAGAGTGGTGGCTGCGTGAGGGAGCCATGATGTCTGAGAGATATTGGACAGAGAAAAATGACAAGAATTGCCAACAAACTGGACATGGGAGGTGGGGATGAGGGGAGTGGGGATGTGGGTGGGGTCGGGTGATAGGGATGGGGATGGGGGTGGAGATGGGGATGGGGATGATGTGCAGCTGGGGTGGGGGGTGAGAGAGAGAGAGGAAGCAAGGATGAGATGAGGTGAGGGACCCGGTGGTATGGTTGACAGAGATTGGGAAGTTCAGTTTGAATCGTTCAGTAGGCAGTTTGGAATGCAGGGCTGGAGCACAGAAGAGAGATGAAGGCTCAATATATAGATCTGGGAATCATCTGCATAAAGATGATAATTGAACCCATGGGAGCCAATGAAATCACTAAGTGAGAGAGTTGAGAGAGGACAGGAAAGGGCACCTTGGGGGCCAGCCAAAGTCAATGGGCATGACTTTGAGGAAGCCTCATAGAGGAGATGTAGGAGTGTCCAGAGGCAGCTTAGGAAAACTTAGAGAAGACAAAGGCTTGAGGGGAAGAATTCCACATTGTCAAAGGCAGCACAAAGGCCAAGAAAGATGGGGATGGAGGAAAGGCCATTGGATTGTATTGCTAACTTTGGAGACAGCAGTTTCAGGTGACCAAAGAGAAGAAATTGAGACATCAAATGGAGACAACTTTCCGAGGAGTTTACTTGAGAATTGGAGGGGAGAAATAGGATGAGAGGTGGCAGGATGATGATAGGATCTGGTGAGGTTTTTTTTAAGAATGAAGGTAAAGGAAACAGCTAGATGGTGCACTGGTCTTGGAATCAGGAGGATCTGAGTTCAAATCCAGCCTCAGACACTTACTAATTGTATGACCTTGGGCAAGTTACTTAACCCTGATTGTCTAAAAAAAAGACTGAAGGAGACATAAGTGTATTTGTAGGC
The DNA here is from genome assembly GCA_028658325.1 of Potorous gilbertii. Taxonomy (NCBI): domain Eukaryota; kingdom Metazoa; phylum Chordata; class Mammalia; order Diprotodontia; family Potoroidae; genus Potorous; species Potorous gilbertii. Next base: position 687,418,792 of record CM053770.1, read on the forward strand.
ACTTGGGAAAGAACCAGGACATAGGGAAAGATAAAAGATTAGAGAAAGAGAGAGAAGGGATGATGGTGAGAGCACCACACTGGAGATGATGGGAGGTCATGGGTTCGAGGGCAGAGAAGAAGGGCTGGCTTTGACTAGGGCAACCTCTTCATAAGAGACTAGAGCACAGGAGGAGATAATGGAGATGCAAGATGAAGCGGAGAGAAAGAAGGCAGATCTGCCACCCTGAGGTTCTGCCCTCCTGATTGGTGACTTTCCCCAACGATCACCATCTTAGGAGGGACTTTAGCTATGTTTCCTATCACTATGCCTGGACTTTCACTATGGATCCCCCCAGTCTACACCTCAGCCCATTTCCCAGCCTCCCTTTTCCATGTCTCTTATATTTTATCATCTCTCTCCTTGAGGAGAGAGTCTGTCTTGTTTGCTTGTATTTATATCTCCACTTCTCAGCAAAACACTGGGCATATTGTAAGAACCTAATAAATGCTCTCATCTATTGTCTCTATCCATATCCCAATTCTAGTCAATCTGTCTGTCTTTTCCCACCCTGTCTCTCCTCTTCCCTTCTCTCTTTCTCCCTCTCTCTCCTGTACAAATTTAGGCATTGTCCTTGATGTATCTTGTACTTGTTCATATCCCTAGTACTTGTCCCAGAATTGCACACTACATTTGCTCAAAAATGTTGGTTCAAGATACTATATTTCAAGGATATGAGTCCATCAAGCAAGGCTATGAACTCTATCAATGTAAGTGCTCCCTTCACCAGCCAAGGTCACAACCCTGCCAACTTCATGGTAGCAGATGATAAAATAATAGTTTTTAGACTGAAAGGGACTTTAGAGAATATCAAGTCCAATTCTCTCATTTTACAAATGAGGAAACTGAGGCACAGAGAGTGACTTGCTCAGGGTTACAGAGCTACAAAACCTCTAAATGGGGTTTTGAATTCAGGCCATCCTGACTCCAAGACCAGTGCTCTCTCCACTGTGTCATGGTGCCTCTCAAGATGGTTCCATGAATGGCTGTAGTTAAGATATTATCACAGTATGGCAAAGCCTGCTTGGGTGATAAGGCCCTCTTAAGTTGGCTAGTCTGGTCTTTGAAAGATGGACATCAGTCTGTCTCTAAGTCTACCTACATCTAAAACCTTTCCAATCTGATGGAACCTCATAGAATTTGTGCTCCCAAGGTATGGTCTTCCAGAATCACCACATCACCAACGCTGCACTTGGGAATGTGAAGGAATAGCATTGTTCTGAAAGCAATGAGAAATTCAGAGAAATGTGGGAAGGTTTGTATGGACTGATGGGTTATGAAGTAAATAGGACCAAGAAGACACCATATGCGGTGATTGTAACAGTTTAAATGAACAGATAAATAAAGTTGAAATTTGAGTAATGGGTAAAAAAAAATCAATGATGCTACCAGAAAAAAGATAATGAAATGAGTCTTCCTGACAGAGAGGTGGGGGACTACAGGACAGGAATAGTACTGTATAATTATCAATCATGGGCTCTCTATCAGCTGCTTTGACTTAATTATCTTAGTGATGTTTCTTGTCCAGGCTAGATTTCATACTAGAGGTGAATGGATGGGAAATGAACATGGTGTAAAGACAAAAGGCGCCAATATAACTTTATTTTAAAAAAGAGAGAGAAGGCAAGTTACCTCTACATGACCAGCACTAGAGGGGCACTTAATATATAATCATAATAGCTCACATTTTTATGGTGTTTTAAGGTCTTCAAAGCCCTCTTAGCACAACAACTCTGGGAAGTAGGGAAGGTAGGCATTATTTGCACCTGAGAGGGTTCAGGTACTACACAATCATCAACTGGTAGGGATAGACATAACTCTGGGGTCTTCTGATACAACACTTAGTGTCTTTTTCCATGATACCACAGTGTCTCCACATTTAGTTACTATCAGAATCTCAAGGTCAGAGATCATGATGGTAAGACCCATTGATTTTCTGAAGTTATTCACTTCTCAAAGGAGTCATTCAGTGGCCTCTTCTGGAAAATGGGTGGTTGGTAGCTTAGAGGGCATCTGAGGTCCTTTCCAGCTCTTGATCCTATAAGGCCTCATCACATTGCAAATATAGCTTAGCTCCAGGCCCTGAAAAACATGGTTGCCATATTCCTTTACTTTGTCTCTTCCCCTCTCTTCTAACCCCCTGGGACATAGGTCCAAATTTTCATATTATCGGTATTTACATAAATATGAATACCTATTTACATAACTCTGCATGTTGTGAACAAAAAGCCCTAAATCCAGGCATATCTAATGAATGAATCAGTACGTGTGAGGTCAGAGTCCTGGAAAGGATGGGCTTACAAAGGGGGGAAAACAGTCTTAGGATCGTCCTTCCCCTCTCCAGCAGAAGTCAGCTCCAACTGAGGAAGCAGTGGGTCTCACAGGGACACCCTCCTTGGGAAAACCAGAATATTTAGGAGATGGTAATTGGGGACTTTGCATCAGCTTTTTCATTAAAGTCCTCTGGGTCCCTGGGTGAATCACACCTATATTGTATTTCCTTGCTGGCTCATAAACATCTCATATTCTCTGGGAGTCAGGCAAAAAAGCAAGCTGAGCTAGAGTGCATCTGGGGAAACCAGCCTAATGCCTTCCCTGTGCAGAAGAGTAGTGAGGCATTGAATAAGTGAAAGAAATCCTTCTATGAAGCAGGCAGACATAGGATCCACTGGGAAAAACTTGCTCCCTGACTTTTTGTCTCATCTCTACTAACCTGCCAACCAAGAAGTCTGGGAAGAACATGGATGGACCTGGGAATCAGAAACTTGAGTTCTGGTTCCAACTCAGGTATTGCCTGAGCCATGCAACTCTCCTACTCTGGATTGAACTTTTCTCACTTGCAAATAAAATGGAAAAAAGGGTCCCTTCCATGTCTAAAATCTGATTCATTCATAGACCCAGATCTGGAAGAGACATTAGAGATCATCTAATTGTCTGCCTATCCATCCATCTCTTCATCTATTCATCCTTCTATTCATCCATTTAGCAGTCCATCCATCCATCTGTCTCTTCATCTGTCCATCCATTTATAAGTCTAATAATCCCTCCATTCATCCATCTTTTCATCTATCACTCCATCCATCTCTTCATCTATCTATCTATCTATCCATCCATCCATTCACTCACTCAATCAATAAACATCCATTAAGTGCCCATGAGATGCCAGGTACCGTGTTAAGTTCTGGGGATACAAAAATACCCTCAAGGAGCTCACACTCTAATGGGGGAGACAACATGCAAACAAATATGTACAGACAAGCCATTAATGGTACAAATAGTATCTATTCAGCAGAAGAAAGTCACTAGAATTAAGAGTGATTGGAAAGACTTTCTGTAAATGATGGGACTTCTGTAAGGAAACTGAGACTCAGGAAGATAAAGTGACTTCTGAGTTTATCAGGCTAAAGGAAAATGGCTTCTTTAGACACAAGTGACTGCTCTAGGCCAGACTCAGCTAACCAAGAAGCTCTTTGTCCTAACATGTTATATTCTTCTATCTTTCATTTCTTATTTCCCTAACTTTGAACAGGTTGTACTCAATTTCTGGAATATAATCACTCCTCCCTTCTGCTCAATAATTTATTTCCTTCAAAACCAAGCATCTCCTTTATGTGAACTTTCCTGATCCTTCCAACGTCCAGTATCTCCCCTGACAAATTACCTTGTATTTATTTTGTGTATACACACACACACACACACACACACATGCACAGACACACTGTGACCAGCCCCAATAGAATATAAACACTTTGAGCACTGGACATGGAGTCAAGATGACTTCAGCTCAAATCTGGCCTCAGACACCCACTAGCTGAGTGACTCTGGGAGAAACATTTAGCCTCTGTTTGCTCAGTTTCCTTATCTGTAAAATGATGACGCCTATCTCCTAAGGTTGTTTTAAGGCTCAAATGAAATGACCCTTAAAAAGAGCTCTGCTAACCCTTAAGTCACTATATACAGCAATGCTAGTTACTATTGTCATCAGACTTGTAGCTGATGAAAATCTGTGCTATCTCTGAAGGAGCTGTCCAGCAGTAGTTTTGATCCCTCCTCTGGTTATGGAACCATAGCTGTAGAAGATAGCATGAAGGACAAAGCAGAAGGTGGAAGCAGTATTGGGTGGACAGGGGGCAGGTTGAATAACATCCTGCTGATGATATAGAGACATAACTTTCCTAGATTTAGGTTTGTCTTTAGGCCTTGGTATTTTTCCAAATGTATTTTATCTTAAAGATTGCAGGAGGAAAATGAATGGGATTCAAATGGCCCAGATTCAACTCAGACAAATTCTACAGAACTCAGCAGGATGACCCCTCACCTTAGGAGACTAGCAGGTCAAGATAACTAGAGGGAAAACTGAGTCATTCTAGTTAGGCATCACAGGACTGTTAGCCTCATGACAGGTGAGTTATCTTCCTAGTACTTAGCTCATTCAGGACTATACTAATGAATGCTAACCATACTATGAAAGTAAACAATCCTGGCATGTGAGGGGGGCTGGGAGAAAGGCAGTTTTGTTGGGACAGCAGCCTCTAGGACAGAGGCTGATGGGAGGTAACCTACACCTTGGAGACAAATACAGAAGCATGAGAGAGGCCCACTTGAAACTAAATAGGGGTCTCTGTTGGGAAGACTTAATCCTGTTAACAAGAAAGTTTAGCTTAGAGAAAAGATGAAGCCTAAGGGTACGAGCTATCTATCTGAGAGTAGCAACTGCCAAGGTTTTTAGTCTCAAGATTGCTTTGCTCTCTTAAATGGTTGAGGATGCCCAAGGAGCTTTTGTGTATGTGGGCTATCTATTGATAATCACCATATTACAAACCAAAATGTCTTAGCATTACTATAAAATGGTTTGGATCTCATGGACTCCCTGAAAGAGGCTCTGGGATCACATTTTGGGCACTCCTGGCTTACAGGATTCTAAGAGTATACTCTGTGTTCTAAAGAGCTTGTTGTCTGAGGCGAAAAAAAATTCCTGCTTGAGATGAAAAGCTGTGTAGGGTCATGGATCTAGAGACTGAAGGATCCTCGGAGGCCAGCTGTAAGATTCCTTGATTTTATAGATGAGGAGATTGAGGCCTATGGAGTTTATGAGAATTGCTCTAGGGCACAAAGTAGTAGGGATCAGAGCAGGATTCTATCTAGGTCCTTTGACACTAAGGTCAGTGATTTTTCCATTGTATTATGTTATCTTTCTCTCTAACCAAAGATGATGACACATTATGGTACAATAGATAAAGCCTTGGACTTGCAGTTAGAGTGACCTGGGTTTGAATCTCACTTCAGACTCTTACTGTGTCACCCTAGGTATGACTCATCATTGCTCTAAGCCTCAATTTCCCCATCTGTAAAAAGTTGGATTAAATGACTTCTAGGGTCTTTTCCAGTTCTAAATCTAGGTTCTATGACCTAAGACTGAAAAGAATAAGATGAACCACTCCTTGCGGAAAAAAGTTGGAAAATTTCTCTCTTCCACCCTCTATACCAGGAAAGGCTTTTGCTAACCCAAGACTATGTAAAGCTGGTGCTCTGGAAAAATTAGTGGAGATTCCCAAGCTTCTAAACTAAAAAAAAGACCATGGCAGAGTCCACTCTTCTGATGAGGAAGAGATAGCATTCTAACCAAGGACTGCAGTTAAAGCTAGAAGCTGGAAGCTCAGTGAAACTCTCCAACTAGGCACCCAGCAGAGCTATGCCTGAGCACATCTGGCTTAGAGTTTGTGCAGAGTCTATGCATCAGGAAGCAGCAGCAACGATCAATGAGAAGACCCATCATGGACAAGACAGTGACATCAACAGAACATCTGTGACCCTGTACCCTCAGTTGCATGAGATGTCTGTATGTGCATATGATCTGGCCACACAGTCCCCCTGTGTCTGTTCCTCTTTACTTCATCTATGTGTACATACCCTTCTCCCCTATAGTATGTTTTTGTGAGATATTGTAGGAGAACATAGATGAATAGAGAGGGGTTCCTTTTCTCACTTCCCAGACATCCTTATGCCATGCTGTCTCCTCTTAGGCCATCATTTCATCTTTTCTCTCACCAGAACCTTGGACTCCACTGGAGGGTTTGTGGAAACTCACTTAAACTGGGTGAGAGCTGATTGTTAAATTTTCAGCATGAGCATTTATACTTTGGAAATTGGCAAACCCTACAAAGCAGCATTGATTTATTGTTTTATTGATTTCTAGATTCAAGAAAGTGACAGAAAAATTTTTAATAATGCAGATTAAGCTTAAAATTGTATCAGGCACATTTTTTTGAGAACCAGTTGCTAAATATTTATCAGCACACCCTTCTCCATCCCTAGAAGTCACTGAAATCTAACTGAACATTCACTTTCTTGCCTGGCCCCAGACCTTGACATCACTTAGAGAACATCTGTACTCTTTGCTGTTATGCACCTTATCTCCACTCCTCCTTCCCTCATTATAATGAAGTTCCTCAGGGCAGAGATACCTTTGCTTTCTTGTGTTCATATTATAGTAAATGCCTTATAAAATTTTTGTTAATCTATATTATATCACTAAATGCCCTTTGTTGTGAATGAATTGTGTCTTCTGGAAATAAATGAACCTATTTCTAGGGGCTCATATATTATGGTTTTGAGTGGATGCAAACCCACAGAATTCCACAGGCAGCTAGATGGTACAGTGGACAGAGTTTGGGGTTTGGACTCTGGAAGATCTGATTCAAACCCGATCACAGACACTAATCAGCTGTATGACCCAGGGCAAATCACTTCACCTCTGTCTGCCTCTGTTTCCTCATCTGTAAAATGGGAATAATAAACTCCTAAGGTTGTGGGAATTCAATGAGATAAGATGTGTACAGCCTTTAGCCAGCCTTAAAATGTCAGAAATGTTAGCTATTACTATAAACTCAGGTAGCTTTGTCTAGAGAAGACTGTAGGTATCCTTCCAGTACTACAAAATGAAAGGGTCAGACTAAATAACCTCTCAGTTCTTGGTCCTTTCAGTTCTAAACTTTTGATCCTACAATAGTCTGAATATCTATAATATACTGTAAACTTCTTGAGAGCAGGGGTTATGTTTTGTCTAAACCTTGTAACTCCCACAGTACTTAGCATGGACCTCTATGTCATCACCTGGTACCCTTTGTCACTGGGGACTTTCCTTCCAAAGCAGAAAACAGGAGGAAGTCAGAAGTCCATCATTCCGAGGAATAACACTGAGAATTGCATCTTTGGGTTTTTCATCATTTGGCAGGCAGCTGGGGCAGGGGAGGAATAGTTTGTAGGTCACAGTTCTCCTATTAGGTCTTCCTCAGTTAGCCCTCCTGGGCTCCTCCCATAGGGTACTTAAGCCGCTCAGGCTCACAATCCTTCTCAGGCCATACCCTCTGCCAAATTCTAAACAGATTTTCACAGCTCCCAAGTTTCCATTCTCACTAACTCTGGCAGTCTCAATCTTTAATTTCCTGCAAACACACAGAGGAAAAACTAACTTGTTACAATTGCTAGCTCTCCTTCCATCTCCTAACCCATGAAACCATATTCACCAGCCTGGAGGTTATTTCCTGATTCTCCTAAATATTTCCCATAGAACTCCTGCAATTTATGTCCCCTTGTAGTGACCACCCCCTGGCAACTGGAGATTGGGAGAAAAATCTGCTGCCATGACCTTGTCTTTTCCCCTCTCAGTCTCTCAGCCCCTCTCCCATACCCATGGAATGCTGAAGACAGTAGATATTTAATAAATGCTTGTTGAATGAAAATACTGCTCCAGAATGGGGTGAATGCCTCAGCCAGCTGCTCAGAGACTATCCTTGGAAAGGTAGGTAATAAGAATCTTCCCCTTCTCCAATGGCACAGAGCATCTTGGTGAAATCAGGGATGGGTTCTATGGTATAAAAGAGGCTTTGCAACAGAAAAGTCTCTCTGATAAAGACTCCTACTGAGCTCTCCAGTCAAAAGTCACAAATCAGTAATGGGAGCAGACAGGAGCAGTTGAGTGCTTCAGCAGCTGGATAGTTCCAGGAAAAGACAGCTGGGCAGAGTACACAGGGATACGGATGGTTATTCAGAGCTGGCTGATGGCAGTGATGATAGATAGGAAAAAGAGATGCTTCTGAATATAGTGGGCTGAACACAGTAACCTTCTTACATATAATGCTACTTTTCTTCATGGACGTCTCATTATCTATTTCTTCTTTTTTTTTCAAACCAGTGATACATTTCTGGCACATAGAATCTCAGGGTTGGAAGGGACCACAATGGCCATCCAGTCCAACCGAGACATGCACAAGAATCTCCTCTCTTACTTACTCAACAAGTTGTCCCCCAGACTGCTCCAAGATCTTCACTGAATGGGAACCCACCACCTCTTGAGGAAGCCCATCCCATCTCCAGACAGCTCTATTAAACCATCTTTTCCTGACATCAAGCCAAAATCTGCTCCTTTGCACCTTCTACCCATTGCTCTTAGAATGATCTTAGGGCTGGAAAGGACGAGGAATACATGAATAATAAAGAGTTGATACCCAAGGCAAGTAAGGAGAACAGTGCATTTGATGAATTTAAATCACTAGGAACAGATGAATTGCATTCTTGGGCTCTGAAAATGCTGAGCCACTGTGAGGGATTGCTGAAAGCCTGTGGAGGATGGGAACAGTTGTACCACACTGCATAAGGGCAAGACAATAGCATCTGTGACCTTCAGGCCAGTGTCTCTGCCTTGGGTCCCTGTTCATTTGAGAATGTATTATTAAAGGCATGGTGAGCATTCAGAAAAGGAAAGTGATGTCTTTCTGGCGTTATTATTAACCAAATGTCTTAGTGCCTTCCCTCTGAACACATCTCCAATTTATCTTGTTTATATCTTCCATGTACGCAGTTGTTCATATGCTGTCTGTCTCTCCCATTAAACTGAGAGTTCCTTGAGAGTGAGGGCTTTTATTTTTTGGCCTTTATTTGTATCCCCAGCACTTACCACACCTGTGGCACACAGCAGAAGCTTTAAATGCTTGCTCACTTGCTGAATTGAATCATTCTTCTGGAAAGGACACAGCAGTATGGGATAACTGACAGTAGAATTGGCTGGATTTGAAACCAGCTGAATGGCCAAACCCAAAGAGAAGACACTGATGGTTTGTTGTCAATATGGAAGAAGGTCTCCAAGTGGAGTGCCCCACAGACACACGCTTGTTGCTGTGCTATTTAGGATGTGTATCAACAACTTGGATAAAGGCCTAGATGACATACTAGTAAAAGTTGCAGATGACACAGGGCTAGAAGGGATAGCTAATACACTGGACCACAAAGTCATGATTCAAAATAAGTGTGGAAAGGTAGAGTAGACATCGGGCCAAATCTAATAAGATGAAATTGAACTGTGACAAATGTAAGTCATACTTGGGTTCAAAAATCAACTTTACAAAGATGGGGGAGGAAGATCTCATGATTTTAGTTCACCATAAGCTAAATTAGGAGCTGACAGTATCACATGGATGCCAAGAAAGTGAATGTACTCTTAGGCTGAATTAAGAAAGACATAATGTCCAAGACCTGAGAAGGGATATTCCTGCTGAACTGTGACTTGGTCAAATTCCACCTGGTGTGTTGTTTTATTCATCTCTAGGTACCACATATTGTAAAAATAGCATTTCTACCTGTTTATTGAACACACATATATCCCACTGACAGCTCAGACACAAGTCCAAAACTCTATTATCCTTAACAAACATAATTCCCTAAATTCAATCCAGAAAACATTTTTTAAGTGCCTATGATGTCCAAAGTTCTTTGCTAGTCATTGGAAATACTGACAGAACAAAGAATAGTCCCTGACCTCAGAAGTTGACATTTTTAATGAATTTTATTTGAGGGTCAATCACTTCTTAAATACACAACAGGAGCATTTATGTAGCACTTACTATGTGGTAGGCATTGACACAAAGCTAGCACTTTCCAAGTTTATCTCATTTTATCTTCACAACAACTCTGGGAGGTAGATGCTGTTATTCCCATTTTACAGTTGAGGAAACCAAGGCAAACAGGGGTTAAGTGACTTGTTCAAGGTCTCACACCTTGTAAGTGTCTACTGCTGGATTTACATTTCCTGATTCCAGGGGCAGCTAGGTAGTGCAGTGGATTTAATGCTGGGACTGGAATTAGGAAGACCTATCTTTGTGCATATAAATCTGGCCTCAGATACTAGCTAAATGCATGTCTCTGGGTAAGTCACTTAACCCTGTTTGCCTCAGTTCCTCATCTATAAAAAAAAATGAGTTGGAGGAGGAAATGGCAAACCACTCCAGTATCTTTGCCAAGAAAACCCCAAATGGAGTCACAAAGAGTTGGACATGACTGAAAGCAGTAACAACAAACAAACTTCCTGACTCCGGGCATGGCGACATTGTTCTAAGTGCTGTAATACCCAGCTGCTTCTAAAGCACACCCCGCAACCCCTGGAAAAGAAAAAGAAAAAAATAAGCGTAGCCAGACCAAAACCAAATCCTCACAATGCCTGTGTCTGAAAATGCACGTCTCATTTTGTCCATTAGTCCCTCACTTCTTGGTTAGGAGGTAAATAGCATCCTTAATCAGTCCCATAGGTCATGGTTATTTACATCATTGATCAAAGTTCTTAAGTCTTTAAAAACTGGTCTCTTTTGCAACACTGATGTTCTAGTATAAAGAATCTTCCTGGTTCTGTCCAATTCAGTTCATACAAGTCTTCCTATGTTTCTCTGAAATGGTTTTCTATTACTTCTCACAGCATGATACAGTACTCTACTACATTCATATGCCATAATTTGTTCAGCCATTCCCCAAATAATGAGCAATAGTTTAATTTCTAGTTCTTTGACACAAATTAGATGCTATAAATACTTTTGCACACACAGGATAGTTTTCTCTTTAGTTGATTGCTTTGAGGTAAAAATATAAGGATATACATAGCTTATGGACTTTGGAGACAGTTTCAAACTGCTTTTCAGAATGACTAGACCAATTCACAGCTCCACCAACAGTGCTTTACTGGACCTATTTTCCCACAGCCCTGCCCCTCTAGAATTGGCCATTTTCTTTTTTTTTGTCAACCCTCCCAATCTGATGGGTGGCAGACAGAAACTCAGAGTTGCTTTAATTTGCATTACTAATGAGTTGGAGCATTTTTATATGACTATAGATAGCTTGGATTTTTTCCCTTGAGGACTGCATGTTCATATCCTTTGACCACTTATCAATTGGTGAATGGCTTTTATTATTATTTTGGATTAGTTCCTCATGTAACTTGGAAATGAGACCTTTATCAAAGAAGCTTGCTGCAAAGATTTACCGCCCTCCCCCCCAGTTAACTGTTTCCCTGCTAATCAGAACTGGCACCATCAATGTGATTTTGGCACCAATTTTAGAAAGGATATTAATAAGCTAGTGTCCAGGGTACAGCAATCAGAAGGGTGAAGATCCTTGATTGAGATTATGCCATTTGAGGGCTGGTTGGAGGACTTGGGGAGGAGGAGGTGGACAAATGAGCTTTCTTCAAGTATCTGGAAGGACTGTCATGTGGAAAAGATGCTGCTCTTGATGTTAGAACTAGAAGTAATGTGTGGGAGATCAAAGAAACATATTATACACTATTTAAGGAACGTGTTTTTTAACAATGGCCATGTGCTGCTGAGGGACAGGACTTGATTAGATGGCCACTGTCTGTTCCAGTCTAGAGTTCTATTACTGTAAAACTCTTTAGTTCATTAACAGGGTGTGACCTGAAGATAATAGATCATCGCTAAATTTTAGAAGGGTTGTAATCTGCCTTAGTGAAGGGAGCACTAGTTCTTAAGTCTTAGATACATTCACAAGCCCAGATTCTGGGCTTATAAAGACCAGATTTCAGCTGTCAGGTTTCTCAGCAATCTTCTATTTTTTGTCTCATTTTGTACCACCCAGAGCTGCCTCTAAGAAATATCATAATACTGTGTCTAGGTCTCCACAGACATGGGTAAAAGGGTCCCCAGTTTCAAAACAAGCAAATAATTTTAAGACCTTGCTCTAAGAATGACTTAGATCTGGGGATCTTATGATGCATCAAAACAAAGGAGTGTTTAGAATTCTTGGATAGCAAGTAGACAGAGAAAATGAGGTTTGTAAATGTCTTTAACTCATCCCTAGCTCCACAGGGAGCAGAGAAGCAGGCCTAGAAGTAGAATCTTACCCTGCTGATTCCTTCTGTTCCAAGTATTAATAAAGAAATGATAGAAAGTTTACGGAAAAATTGATTTAGAGTTTGGAGAAATTTCAAACACTTTCCAGTCCAACCCTGGAATCAGAGAATCACAGAATTTGAGTTGGATGTGACTTCAGGGACTATCTAGTTTAATCATACATAAAAGAGTTCTCACCATAACACTAGTTCTCTTCCAATCTCTAGAGGAGGAACTCATAACTTCTCACAGCAGCACATTCAGTTTTTGGACAGCTCTAATTGGGATGATTTTTTTTAATTGGGACCCAATCCCCTCTCAATAGACCTTCAAATCTTTGAACATAAGTGTCATGTCCCTGTCCCCATCCCTCCACCCACTGAATCCTTTTCTCATCAGTCTACACATCTCCAAGTAACTGAGTCTCACAGGACATGAGCTCAAGGTCCTTCATTACCCTGATTTCTCTTCTCTGGACACACGCCATTTCATCAGTGTTCTTCCCAAATAGTGATGCCTAGGACTGACCACATGTATCAAGTCTGACAAGGGCAGAATGTGATAGTGCTGCCCTATCTGTGGAAGCTCTGCCCCTCTTGATACAATCCCATCTCATAGTAGGGTTGTTTTGGCTTTTGGTGGCCACATTGCACTGCTGACTCATATTAGAGCTTCAGTCCAGCAAAATTCTTTTCAGGACATTTTCTGTCTCTCCAATTTTCCCCCATCTTACATTTCTAAGGCTGATTTTTACACTTATATTTACTCCTACTGAATTCAGTGCTTCTTAGACTCAGCTGCCAAGATGCTTCTAGATCCCTGAGACCATTATCCAGCTGATCAGCATACCCTCTGAACTCTTCGCCCTTCAGATTTCTATCTATATCTATCTCTATCTATATCCAAGAATAGTGCAATGTCAAGTGCATCTTCCTGAGGCATCTCTTTAGAGACCTCCTGCCATACTGGCACTGAACCCTGGGCAACTACCCTTTGCAACAGGTCTCCAGTCTCTTCTGAATCTATCTAATGGTATGATTATCTGGTCCACATCTCTCCTTCCCCAAAAGAATCATGTGAGATGTTCTATTAAAAGCTTTGTTAAAATATATAGATGAGGAAATTGTGATCTAAGGAAGTTGTGTGACATGCTCAAGGTGACACACATTCCATGAGATCATAAGTTTAAAACTAGAAAGGACCACACATGATCAAGTCCATGGTACTCAATCCCAATTTAGTGGATGAGGAAATAAAGTCATGGAGAGTTGGGATGACTTTTCTAAGGTCATACATGGAGAATGTGGCCAAGCTGGGGTTGGAGCTCAGGCCCTCTGACTCCACACCAGTGTCCTTTGGCATTTCACCTACTGCCTGTTGAGGGGACATCAAGGAGTTTGATAGTCTGCCTGCTACAAAGCCCCAGTTAGGACAGGCAGAACATTTTCCACTCATACTCAGTGACATTTTGGGGGAGGTTTTTATTTTCCTAATGATTCATCTGAGCCAGGATGAGGTATTCAATCTGGCTTGGGCTCCTCAGTTCCTGAGGATCTTAATGGGCCCTGGAGGATAGTGGATCACCACCCATCTTTTGCACTTCTTATTTTCCTGAGTTGGTGTTTATCTACAAGATTTTGAAGGATTTTGTGGGGTTTGCCTCTTTGGTTTTGAATGTGCTGGCATCTTCTCCAGAGAGGGGGAGCTTAGAGAAGTAAGGAGGGATGCCCCAGGGGCAGTCACCCTGCTGAAACACCTGATAAACATGCCTCATTGACCCAAGAGGTGGAGGACAGAGCTTTGGACAATACTCCCATTTAAGAGATGGGAAGAGGAAGAGGAGCCCTTTTCAGATGAGGAATGGTCACAGAGGTCGGAAGAAAGACAGGAAGGAGGAAAGTTCTTCTCTTCTTGTTCTTGTTCTTTTTCCCATCTTATTTCCTTCTCCCCTTCTTCCTCATCCTGCTCTTTTTTCTTCAATCATGAATTGTGTTAAGTCTGGCTTCCTTCCCCCACCTCCCCACAGAAATGGCTTTCTTTTCCCCAATCACCTTCTCATTGCCGAATCCATTTGGACCCATTCTTACACTATCATCTTCATGGCTACAAATATTCCTATCTGTATTGGCAAAGTTGCCTCTGTTGCCTGTGCCTTCATTTTCAAATGCTTTAATGCTAAGATGCTGGCCCCAACACCCGCTTTCTTCTGGGAGAGCGCAATTGGATAAACACTAATGTAACCATGCAGCTGCTTAAATCACAGATAGGTTAAGTGCCAGGAGGTCTTCTTTCTAAAAAATAAATTAGCATCTGCACGATAGCCACATTGCCTGGGTCTGAGTCATGCTTGGTCTTTGGAGCACAAGATCTCTATCCACTAAGTGCCTGTAAAAATTTTCTACCCAAGCGCTTGGCTCCACGTCAGCTAGCTTTCCATTTATTTCCTTGTTTCCTTATCTCCAGGTTTCCAGGACTTCATTAACTCAAAAAATGGCCTCAAGAATATACCTTTCTGGGCATTTTAATGGGATTTTCCCACATATTTACCTAAAAAGGGAAATATAGAATTAAGGCACAGTAATGAGACTACAATAAGTTTAAACAGGACTATAGAATTAGAGACTCTTTACTTCTAGGATCTAAAGATCACAAATTTAGAACTAGAAAAGACCTCAGAGGTCTTCTAGTCAGGGCCCCTCACTTTATAAATGGAAGAACTGAGGCCTAGAAGGGTGATTTGTTAAAATGAACATTTAGCTTTAAGATGAAGGAAGGTTGAGAGGAGGTAGAGCCAATTGGGAAGGTACCTTGCACTAGGGAGTAATGGGGGGAATGGAGGCTATACCCTTGCTACAATGGTGAGAATGATGATGGTATAATGGCTGATTTATGCTTAATGATTTATATGGCATTTTAGGATTTGTAAAGCACTTTACATATATTATTTCATTTGTATCATACCCATCCCTCTCCACTTCTAGGGCTGGAAGGGACATCAGAAATCACCTATTCTATGACAGGTATCCCCTCATTTTACAGAGGAGAAAATTAAGAGCCAGAAAACTTAACTGACTTGCCCAAGAATATACCACTAGTAAGTAACAAAGTCAGGATTCAAACTCTTGTTCAGTGATACCAGAGCTGATGATCTTTCCACTGCTTGCTATAAAAGTCTATATATAAAGTCTATATATTTTGTCTATTCCTTTGGGGACTGACTTCTATTACACACCAAGGTTACATGATCATGGCTCAGTAACATCTGGCAAGTACAGAGAGGAGGTGGTGCAAGACTGGTAGGAGGGGACCCATATTGCTTAGTAATTGCCTAGTAAACTATATTGCCTAGAGGGATTACACAGGGTGTCCAGAGAGAAAAAGGGGAGCTAGGAGGATGAAAGATCATTCTCAAGTGTGCCACACAAGGGTGTCCAAAATTATGAGTTGACATGTCAATGAGTGAAGATTAACCCCAAATAAAAGAGACTTCAGAATGTGATGGTCAGAAACATAGTTGTAGCTATTTTCACATGGTTATGACAACTGTGAACCATTCTGTTACCCCTGGGAGATCATCCATTTACAATGTTTATATTTTGTTTATACATAGTTGCTTGTACATTGTGTCCTTCATTAGGCTGGGAGTTCTCTGAGGTCAGGGGCTGTTTTCACTTTTCTTTGCGTCCCCAGTCTTTCGCACAACAAAAAAAAAATACTTATTGGATTAATCTGACTTTACCAATTTGGTCTTTGGTTTCCTCTTCTATGAAATGAGAAGGCAAGGCTCAATGACCTTTGATGCCCCTTACGCAAAAGGTTAGAGTTCCCTCGCCTGAGAACTCAACTCGTCTGACCATCACTGAGAAGAACACAGCGTCTGGGTTCCCTGGGCACAATTCGCCAAGGGTAAATGTTCCTTATCCCTGGCCTAAACATATGCAAATATACATGCATAGACACAAATCTGAAAGCTTTCTCATCTATGTATTATTGTCTACCTGAGATATTGAGCCTTCAATGAAACACTTGAGTACTGACATCCCCAAACAGTCATGCAGCCATCAAAGGACAGCAGGATTTTCTGACAGTGAGAATATATGCCTTGTAAGGAAAACAAATATCAACATGTACCCTCATATTTTTCTTTCCTCCCATCATCCATCTTGTGCCCTTGGTGGCTGACTAGTCTTTGCTCTCTGTAGTTCTGGTTTGACCCTCATCGAGTGCTTTGCTCACTATATCACGGATGCCTCTAGGTTTGAATCGGGCTTTTAAAATCCTTGGGAAAGAAGTTAGCACTTCTGAACAAACTGTCATTAGTCTTTGCAGGGTAGCTCTGGAAGTGCAGGACTCTTCAGTGATGTTCCAGGACCCAAATATAGTGTGATTTCCATATTTTGATGCTTATTGTAATGCTTAAATGGTTCTCCAATGTCACTGGGAGTGAATTCTTCCTTTCCAAGGTCACCTCATCCCCTCATCCATATTTTAGTGTCAAAGAAGTTGAAACCCAAAGAAATTAAGTGAATTGCTTAAAGTCACATAGGTGGTAGATGAGAGAAGCAGAATTTGGACCATTCTCTACCTTAAAGTCAATGATTCATTGTACCACATATCAGGGTGGTGGACAGTAACCAAATACACAGGTCACACGCAGAAACATAGCAGGTGCTCACGTAGCATTGGAAGAGATTCCAGATGAACAGCAGAAGGAAGGTCCAATCCCCTCATTTTACTGAGGTCCAGAGTAGAAAAAATGACCTGCTTAAGGTAAAGTGGCAGAGCTGGTATCAGAATTCAGGTACTTTGATTATAATGTGTCTATAGATGTCTGAGTCAGGATTGGAACTCAGATCTTTCTGTCTCCATGCTCTATTTACTGTGCCACACATGTTGTTGTTCAGTATTTTAGTCAAGCCCAACTCATCATGATGCTCTGTGAGGTTTTCTTGGTAAAGATACTGGAGGAGTTTGCCATTTCCTTCTCCAGCTCATTTTTCAGATGAGGAAACTGAGGCAGACAGGATTAAATGACTTACCCAAGGTCACACAGCTAGTAAGTGTATGAGGACAGATTTGAACTCAGGTCTTCCTGATTCTGAGCCCTGCACCAACTAGTGTCACCTATATTGCTAGTGTTTTCTAGAATCCTGCACCCTCGGGGGCACCCATAGGTATTATATTCTGAGCATTTACAGACATCATTCTGAGAAGAGATCCAAGACATCAAAAAAGTGAAGAACCTCTGGGGTACACAATTTTATAGTTTCTTCCAGTTTAGTCAATTAACAAGCATTTATTAAATACCTACTGTTTGCAGGTCCTAGGTGAGGGACTGGGGGTACAAAGACAAAAAAGGAAACACTGCTGTTCCCATGGAGTTTCCCTTCCATGTGGGGAAAGGACATCCACATAGAGAGGAATGTACAAACAATCACAAGGTGATATGAGGGGGAAGGCATCACATAGAAGGTGGTGAATGAGCAGAGCTTTAAAAGAAAAAAGGAAATCTAAGAGGAGGTGAGGATTAGGAAGGAGTGTGTTCCAGGCACACAGAGCAGCCTATGTAAAGGTACAGAGGTGGGAGATGGAGTATATCAGGAGCAATAAAAAGACCAGCTGGAAAGAGAAATTGGGGCGAGATCTTGGAGGCCTATAGATGCCAAGCAGACGTGTCCATGATCCTAATACCTTTGCATCAAAGGAAATCAATCTTGCTCTGCCTGCCCACTGTGGAATAGCCATTAGAAAAGAGCTTTGCAAATGTTCAGGAAGATTTTTAAAAAGGTGAAATGGGTCCAGTGGAGTGAAATGCTAAACCACTGCTTTTCTTTTTCTAGTTGTCAGTAGGACTCATCAATACTGCTTGGCTGCCATATGTACAGGTGGAAGGAACTCCCCACCACCCCTATCACCAATTCTCTGCTTGACCATCCTCACTGCTGGCTGGCCATGGCAAGCTGGTGGCCTGTGGTAGCTGAGAGGGAGCCAAGTCATTTTTTGGGAGATAGGGACAGTGGACATAACTAACCAGCTTTCGGTTTCCTCTCCAAAACAGATTAAAATGTTTCCTTGATATCTTTTTTTTTAATAACCAAAAGCTCAGTGGACTTGGAGTCAGAAAACCTGGAATAGAATTATTTTTCTCCTTCTTAATAGGTATGTTCTTCATCTGGCCCCATGGACAAGTGTGCTGGGGTTAGGGATAATGGACAGATGTGCTAAAAGTCAGCATGACTACAGAAAGGGGTGGGAACCAGTCACAAGCACCCATCATAAGGATTTACAGAATCTCAAAGTTGGAAGAGATTTCTCTAGCCATCTGGTCCAGTGGTTCCCAAATAGAATCTGTTTGTGCCCTGGGAGGTGAGGCAATGACCAGTGAATGGGCACAAAGACAGGTCACATTCCACCCTCCTTGTATGAGCTGACAGGTGACTTGTCTCCATGCCTATCCACTGCCCAACATTCCCATACAACACACATTCCCAATGTCATGAAAGTTCGTAATTTCCCTCTTTTAGCACCTTTGGGCAATTATATCCTAACCCTGACCAGGGCACCATAGCAGCTGTCATTCAGAACATTCATTTTCCCCTAACCTGAAGTATATCCACAAGGAAAAAATATCAATAGGCCATAAGATAATGTCAAAATGATAAACTGCTGATCCAGTCCTCCTCTTACTGGATTAAGAATTCCCTCTTGGATGTATCTAAGTGTCTGTGAAGGCTGTGTAACCATCAAGTCTGATTTTATGTCTGCATCCTTTCCCCAGCATTTCTGGTTAATAACAGTATCTATCATTTTGTGTTAAAGTTTGCAAAGTACTTTATACATGCTATCTCATGGGGTCCTCCTAAAAAACTATAAGAACTATTATTAATCTCTTTCTTAAGGGTGAGGAAACTGGGGAATCCCACAACTAGTCAGTGTCTGAGACTAACTATCTGACTCTGGGTCCGACATCCTACTTACCACCCCATCCAGCTGTCTCTGCCCTCTGGAGCCAAATTGAGAGAGCCTGTCCTGTGTTTTATGCGATAACAGAGTTAGGGGAAGAGAGAGAAGGGAGGGAGCCATGTTCCATGAAGAGAAGCATCCCTAGGCAACAGCATTTGGCAGAGCCCCAGCAAGCCAATCCAACAAGCCTTTATGAAGCATCCACTATAGAAAAGGAATTTTACTAAGGGCAGGAGATACAAAGATAATTCCTGCCCTCAAGGAGCTTCCATTTTAGCGCAACATGGAAATAGTAAATATAGCCATAGTTATTTGAGTACAGAGAATGTATGAACAGTTAAGGGGATCAGAAAAGGTTTTGTGTAGAATGTGAGGAGAACTTTGAAGGAAGGGACGGGGGCACAGCTATGCAAAGGCATAGATGTGGGAGACGTAGGGTTGAGACCAAGCAACAGGAGGCAGGTCAGTCTGGTGGGAACAGAGGCAGGTGAAGGGGAACCATGTGAGATGGTTGGAAAGGTGGACTGGAGTCAGATTCTAAGAGGCATTTAATATGAAATTGGTTTTCTCCTAGACATAATAGGGAGCCATGGAAAGTTTCTCAATTGAAATAATAGGGTCAGACTTGATTTTAGAAAGTTTACTTTGGCAGTAGTGTCAAAGAAGGATTGGAGAGCAAAGAGACTGGAAGCCAGGAGTTCAAACCAGAGGCTCTTGTGATGGTCTGAGTGAGAGGTGATAAGGGTATGAACGAGGGTGAAGGCTACATGAGTGCAGAGAAGGGAACTGATGAGAGATATGGTGTGGAGGAGGAACCAACAAAGCTTGACAACTGATGGGATAGTAAGAAAACAAATAAGATAAGGGGGTAAGGGACAAGGAAAAGTTGAAGATGTCTCCTCTTTCTTTAGCTTAAGAGACTATAAGGTGAATGGCACTCTCAACAATCATGCTTGGGAAAGGGGTCTAGGGAAGGAAGTACTGAATTTTGTTTTAAACATAGTGAACTTGAGATGGGTGGAGACATCCATCAGGCAGTTGGTGAGGTGGGCCTGGGGCCTGGGAGAGAACAGAGGGTTGAATATATAGATTTGGGAGTCATCTGTATTGGGATGCTAACTGAACCCATTGCAATTGATGAAATCATTAAAAGAGAGTGTAAACGATAGAAAAGAGGGCCCAGGACACTCTTAGGGGGACAGAAAGGGCTAGGGGATAGAACACAAATATGATCCACTAAAAGACAGGGATTCATGAGACCAACTGGAGGAAATCCAGGAAAGAGCATGTCATGAAAACTTGGAGATGAGAGATGATTTGAGAAGAGGCAATGCCGTTGTGGACTCTCAACTTTTGCGTCCCTGGGTAAGTCACTTAATTGCACTTAGCTTCAGCTTTCTCATCAATAAAATGCAAGGGGTAATAATGTTGTAATGCCCACCCTACAGAGTTAAAATGATAAAAATGAGAAAAATGTATGTAAGGAAATATTTTGTTATTGGTAAGTGACATGTAAAGCCAAAGACAACTCACATGCTGATCAGATTGACAGATGCCAGGAAACTAATGTGAGAGTGTCTGGTCAGGCAACAGCTCTAGCCAACACTCCCACAAATCACTGGGAGAGAGACCTATGCCCACTGATCTCAGAAAAAGTGAACAGGATAGCCCAGAGGTTGTGGATGGGTCATGTAGTCTAAGGAAATCTCTTTGAGTGGGGGATGAGTGGGTTGCCTAATTTCTGCTAGAGCTAGTACCTTGATGTCAGGATGCCGAGTTTCCATCAGCCTTAGTGTTGACAATGCCAGTGCAGGTTCTCTTTGGTAAAAGTGGCATGAGGAAATATCTCATCAGCTGGGTTCCCATCATGAAAAGTCATACAACCAGTTTATAGATCCCTCAGTCCTAGAGCAAAGGTCTCTTTTATACCCCAAGAGATAGAGAAGGTATAGCAGGTTTTCTATTGCCTGCCCTGAGTGACTCTGTTATTCCAGCTCTCTGCTGGGTGGGGGAGACAGAAGGGCCATTTGGGAGCTGGTTCAGCTGATTGGGTCCTTCTTTGGTAAAGTGATGGGCCAGCAGGGGGATAGAAGGACTGGACTTGCCACAGGGAAGTCAGGAGGTGATTTTCTGTTAAAATCTGGGAGGACTATCTGTAGAAGGGAGGGAGGGAAGACCCTTGTCACTTATATCCATATGCCATTTAAGTATACATCTTTTACTTTGAATTCACCATCTTCTGATTGATGGGTAAAATGAACCTCAGTGGGGGCTCATGAACTATAAGAATTTTCAGAGGACCTGTGACTCAAGTTGCCTAGGCTACCCCGAGAGAGATGATTAAAACTGGATGACATAATTAGGGTCCACTAATAGGTGTGAGTTACAGGGAGGCAGATTTCTGTTCAACTATTCAAGCCATTCCCAAATGGATTGTACCATTTTAAGGGACTGTAAATTCCCATTCCTTGGAGATAATTAAACAGAATCAGAAGACTACTTGTTAGGCCTATACACGGAATTCCTGATTTATATATGGGCCAGATTAGAGCAATCTTACTTTGTTGAAATTCCATGGTTTATGCCAAAGATGAGTTGTAGGCTTTGGAGAATCAAAGTTTCCTTTGTCCTCAATCTCCGAGCATTTGTTTTTGTCCTTTTATACTGCTGGAGTAAGCCCGGGCCTCTCTCTTCTCTGGCACCCCTCCTGTCCCCTTTCCCTTTTCTATCTGGAAATTCTCTAATTACCACTATTGCCCACTCCCTATCAGTGCAAAGGATGGAAGTGATGAGGGAAATTAGCTTCCTGCATCCTCCTCTCCCTTGCCTATCCTGCCTGTTTCCTACCCCAGATACATTGTGGATAGCATGGGAAGGGGAAGATGAAAGAAGAAAGGGGGAGGGAGGAGGCCCTGCCTGGTCCTCTGCCCAGGATGGCAGCAGTAATCATTTGCTGTGGGCAGAGGGGGCTGTGTGGGATGGAGGGACCTTAGCCTGTTGTACTGATTACCACCGTTTCTACCATCTTGTTCGATAATGAAATTCGCAAATTCTATTCTGACTAAAGACAGTTCATAGCAGGGCATTTCCTCCTCTGGAATTCAGGTCTTTGCTCCAAAATTTATTCCTCTCCTCTATGGTGTGTAGCAATTACTCACAGCTCTGGAACACTGCATTTCACACAGAACAGGGTTTAGGTTCAGCCAAAGGACACAGAGTAAATCATCCAGCCTCTGAAAAGCAAATGGTCTCATCTCAGCTAAGTTATGCATTTGCAAGAACATCAGGCAGATTTTAAATGTAAATGGAGCTGAGCTAGAGAAAATCCAGTTGGAGGGGCACCCCCCAGCTCCCCAAGGAGCCCCAAATACCCTCAGCCTCAGGAGGAGACTTGCACTTGGAGGACATCCATTTCAGACAGTCTATTGCTGAGGGCAGGACCTCTGCCAATTCACGGAACTGTAGGACTTAGAGCTAGAAGAGACCACTGAGTCCAAACCAAGCATTCCTACAACCAGTCCTCATATAGACTAGTATACATTCTAGTCATCCTTTTCTGGAGCTCCTGCTTTTTTACGTTTTTTGAGAAATTGTCAGTCAATAAGCACTTATTAAGCATCTCCTATGTGACAGGTCCTCTTCTAAGAATACAAAGAAAAGCAGAAAACAAGTAAACCTTGACCTCAAGATGCTCTTTGTCCAATGGGGGAGACAACAACATACAAACAAGATGCAGATGGGATCAATGGGAAATAGTCAACAGAGAGAAAGCATTAATGTACAGGAAATCCAGAAAGGCTTATTGCAGAAGTCGGGACAAAGGAAACCAGGATACAGAGATGAGGAGAGGGACAGTTACAGCCATGTTCATTACTAGGGTGCAGGTTATGTGGTAGTTAGTCACACAGAAAAAGACTGGAAAAGTAGAAGGGACTTTAAGTCCTTCATATCTGGTCTTGGAGATGAAAGGGAGACACTGGAGCTTTTTTGAATGGCAGGGTGACATGATCCAACCTTTGCTCTGAGAAGATCACTTTGATGGCTAAGTGAGTACGGATTGGAATTGGGAGAGACTAGACAGGCAGATCCACCAGAAAGCTATCACAGTAAGTCCAGGCATAGATGGCTATTGCCTTCCTCACTTCCAAAACATCTTGTCAACCTTAAAAGCAAGATTTCCAGACTCACCAAAGTGCCATCTCAGAAATCTCATGGCAGAGGTCTGCCTAGTCTGGCCAGTCCCAGAGTGACAGCATTATTACCACCGTCATCATCGTCATCACTATCGTCATCACCGCCACGTCACAGTCACCATCACCGCTGTCATCATCGTCATCACTATCGTCATCACCGTCACGTCACGGTCACCATCACCGCTGTCATCATCGTCATCACTATCGTCATCACCGTCACGTCACGGTCACCATCACCGCTGTCATCATCGTCATCAATATCGTCATCACCATCACGTCACGGTCACCATCACCGCTGTCATCATCGTCATCAATATCGTCATCACCGTCACGTCACGGTCACCATCACCACTCTCATCATCGTCATCAATATCGTCATCACCGTCACCGCTGTCATCATCGTCATCACTATCGTCATCACCGCCACGTCACGGTCACCATCACCACTACCACCATCGTCATCAATATCGTCATCACCATCACGTGACGGTCACCATCACCACTACCACCATCGTCATCAATATCGTCATCACCGTCACGTCACGGTCACCATCACCGCTGTCATCATCGTCATCAATATCGTCATCACCATCACGTGACGGTCACCATCACCACCACCACCATCGTCATCAATATCGTCATCACCGTCACGTCATGGTCACCATCACCACTCTCATCATCGTCATCAATATCGTCATCACCATCACGTGACGGTCACCATCACCACCACCACCATCGTCATCAATATCGTCATCACCGTCACGTCATGGTCACCATCACCACTCTCATCATCGTCATCAATATCGTCATCACCGTCACCGCTCTCATCATCGTCATCACTATCGTCATCACCGCCACGTCACGGTCACCATCACCACTCTCATCATCGTCATCAATATCGTCATCACCGCCACGTCACGGTCACCATCACCACTCTCATCATCGTCATCAATATCGTCATCACCGTCACCGCTGTCATCATCGTCATCACTATCGTCATCACCACCACGTCACGGTCACCATCACCACCACCACCATAGTCATCAATATCGTCATCATCATCACGTTATGGTCACCATCAC
>CM053770.1:687443738-687542520 GCA_028658325.1 Potorous gilbertii
CACGTCATGGTCACCATCACCACTCTCATCATCGTCATCAATATCGTCATCACCGTCACTGCTGTCATCATCGTCATCACTATCGTCATCACCACCACGTCACGGTCACCATCACCACCACCACCATAGTCATCAATATCGTCATCATCATCACGTCACGGTCACCATCACCACTCTCATCATCGTCATCAATATCGTCATCACCGTCACCGCTGTCATCATCGTCATCAATATCGTCATCACCGTCACGTCACGGTCACCATCACCACCACCACCATCGTCATCACCGTCACGTCACGGTCACCATCACCACCACCACCATCGTCATCCATATCGTCATCACCGTCACTTCACGGTCACCATCACCGGTGTCATCATCCTCATCAATATCGTCAGTCATCACCACTTTCATGATCACTGTGACAGTCAACTTTTAACTTTCATGGAACACTTTAAGGTTGGCAAAATTCTTCATCTATGTCGTTTCATTTGATCCTTATAACAAGCCTGTGAGGTAGGTGCCATTATCTTTACTTTATAGGTGAGGACATGGAAGGTACTTAATAAATTCTTATAGGTTGATGGATTCTTAGGGAGGTTAAAAAGCTTGCCCAAGACCACAGAAATAGGAAGGGTCAAATGTGGGATCTGAACTCAGGTTTTCCAGAATCCAAATTCAGTCCTGTGCCATTAAACCATTGTACTTATCAGAAAATCCCTGATGGGAAAAGACCTCAGAAGCCATAAAGTCCAGCTCATACTCGAGCAAAAATTTCTTTTACAACATACTCCATTATTTCAAAATTTTGACTTTATTTCAAAACTTCCAGTGGGGAGGATGCCACGATCTGGTCAATTTCCCTTTTGGGTAGCCCTAATTATGATCAGGTTTTCAATTACATAAAACTTAAACTTGACTTTCAGACACTTCCTACCGTTGCCATTAATTGAGCCCTCTGGGGCCCAGCAGAATAAGCCTGATCTCTCTTCCACATGGCAGCTCTTCAAATATTTGAACACAACTGACATGTCCCCACCCCCCCCCCCCGGGTCTCCTTTTGTTTATAAGAAACGTTTCCTCTTCTTCCACCAATCCTCACATGGCATGTTCTTCACTGTCCTTACTATTCTGGTCACCCCTTTCCGCACATGCTTTGGCATATCTAGGAGTTTGATAAATGTGGTGCCCACAAATAAATACAGTCTTCCTCCTGTGGCCTGATCAGAACAAGGTGTACTACAGAATCATTCAACCTGGAAGAGAATTAGCCTTTTGTTACGATGTTGACATATGGAGCTTGTGGTCCACTAAAACCTCCAAGTTTTTTTTCAGATGAACTTCTTTTCTAGTCATGCCTTCCTTCTACTGAATTTATGGAATTGATTTTTTGTTTTTGAAAGTTGTGTATTCAACTCTACATTTATTCCTGTTAAAATTTCTCTGACGCCTTTTGGCTCAGTATTAGAGTCTGTCAAAATATTTTTGGACCTTATTATCTTATGATCAAATGTGTTAACTAACCTTCCAAACTTTGTAGCATCTGCACATATGACAAGAAAGCAACATCAACCCTTATCTATGACACTGATAAAAATAGCAAAAAGCTTTGAGCCCAGGACAGATACCTGGGATACTCCTTAAGGTACATCAAAGTTGATATTGCCCCAGGAAGATGAATGCTTCAAGTCAAGTCAAATAAGATCAAATCAGCAAGCATTTATTGAGCATGTACTATGTAGCAGGTATTTGGCTAAGGGCCATGGCCATGGAACCCTGGGTGGACTGTGTACCATGATGGTAACATGGACTGACATAGGAGCATGAGGTGAGGTGCAGGGATGGTGGTCACCATGGAAAAAAGCACCCCCTCTGCCTTTTAGCTTCCTGGGACAAAGTCCCGTTTATCCCAGGCTAGTTAAAGCTCAGGACATTCCATACTACCAATAAAGAGGAAGAATTTCCTTTTATTAAAATCTTTTAGGCCATGATAAAGGCACAATTCAAGACAAATGAAATCAGGAAACACGTAGTAAACAGCCACCACATGGCAGCCTCCTCGGATGGAGTTCGTCTCCCCATGATGACTTCCCAAAGCTTCCTGTTCTTCTCCTTGCTTGTGCTCAGATTTTAATAATCTCTGCTAATCATTTTAAGGGTTTTCTTTTTTAGTCAAAGAGCATTGATGTATGAAATTGTTTGAGAAAGAAGTTTCTTCTACCAATACAATCGCAACTTCCTTGTGACTTATAAAACTTTCCTAGAGCGCTGAGCGGTTAAGTCATCCAGACAATGTGTCACAAATGGGTCATCCTGACTACTTCACAAAGCCTTTCACGTTAATAAATTACTGCACTAATAATGAAATTTCTTCTTTCCTCCCTTCAATTGTTCCTTCCTTCCTTTCTTTTCCCTTTCTATATTCCTTTCTCTTTCCCTCTCTTTTCTCCTTCTCCTTCCTCCCCTTCCTCTTTTCTCTTTCCCTTCTTTCTCCCTTCCCCTTCTCCATTTCTTTTCTCCCTTTTCTTCCTTTTCCAGTTGGGTATGACACTAGAGTATGCAGCCAGGTAATTTTTTTGTCATCTCTGTTTATATAAACAATTTGATTTTTTAAAAATATTGCAAAATTCATAGATCCATATGAGGTGTAAGTGAAGATTTAGAATAATGAGTGGAGACGAGATACTATGTATTTATTTATTGTCCAATCAGTGTGTTATTCATAGTGTGAGTGGGGATTTCAGCTGCTCTAGGGTGAGGGCAAGTCACTTGGACAGGTGGTGCTAATGTGGCCTCAGAAATGCTACAGCAAGTGGGTGGAGCTCCCTGGTAAAGGGTTCATTCAGAACCCCAGTTTGGTGGTAGCCAAAGACTGAGTCTCCAATGGACTAGGCCAGGATCCAGGGTCTTTGGCCAGAGTATACAGGATTGTGATCTTTTGGCCATTTAATGGGTACAGGGAAGAAGGGGTATTGGATCCAGGTCAAGTTCAAGGGTACAGCCACTTCTAAAATCAGGGGGTTGATGGTGATGCCCTGGACTTAGGTGGGGTAGGTCTCCAAGTGACTGCAGACCAATTTGGGCGGGGGGGTCGAGAAGCTATTGCTACTGTACCCTTGGAGGACTCTCTGAGGTCTGGGGCAGGGTACCCACTCCTTGTGAATACTGAGGAAAACGATCTGATACCATATTCTTCCGCTTCAATCAGCAGGACACCAAGTTTGGCTGTTGTGCAAAGACATCAGCAGAGACCTGGAGCTCGGGATGGTGAGATATGAAGTATTAGTGTTACTTACTAAATTCTGATACTCATGAAAATAAATCCTATCCACCAACTATGCAAAGTTTTTTGTCTAAATCCCTCTAACAAATTTCCCTCTTCCTTGATTTTAATCAATTATTTTTGCAATTGGAATGGGTTGCATTTTTATATGTTTAACAAATAAATCCAAAGCCTACTAAAAGTCTTTGGAAGATCTTAAAGTCATCTCACAGGTTTCTTTCAAGTTTTTAAAGTCTGAAGCTAGGAGAATTTTTATAGGTGTTCAGGCACATCATTACCAATAATGAAAACTTAATTTCTAAATGTCTGACTAATGGTGATGGCTTTGTACTATTATTAACTAATATCTCAAGACACAAATATACACTTGAGGGGAAGTCTAGCATTAACAATAACGAGTGTAAATTCATATTCCAAATAATTTTCTTGATGATTTTGAATTTGGGGGGAGGTAACTGCCTTGTCAGATACGACTAGATTACCATTGTTTTTGCTTCATAATGTGTCTGACAAAGACTAGGAGTGGGAGGGGTGTCAGCTCTACTTCTTTTCTCACTTGACTGTGTTTGTATTACTAGGATTCTCTTCCCTTTCTTTGCAGGAAACTTTTTAAGCCACATGTCCATTCTCAGAGGGTTAGTTTAGTTAAAACCTTTGGAGGCATCTGAAGGTGGGTGAAGCTGCTGCTGAGGAGGCAGAGCTGAAGTGAGAAGGAGTTGGGCTGGAAGTAAAGTAAGAGAAAGCTGGAAATGGTAGGTGCGAGTTAACCTTTAGAAATGGGCTCTCTCTTTTGGAAAGACCATCCCCCAATTCCTCTCTCCCACCCCTTCTACAGCAGCTTTGTGGGTAGTAGCTTTTCCTAAGGGATGAAGTTTCCCAGATGGTGAAAATTTACTGTTGAAAATCAAAGATTGGGGCATTGTTGGGAAGAGAGATCTGCCAGCTGGGTTCTTCCTGGGGAACATTGCTCAATATATATTGAGCCAAATAATATTTTCATTCAGAGAGTTAATGACCCATGAATACCTGAGTGAACAAGTTCTACTTTAGCTGTGAATGATTTGTGAAATACCTCATTAAACCCTCTTAATAAGCAGATTGTCTGACACGAGGCCCTCAGCTCTCCAAACAAGCACTAAGGACATAGCCCTGTGATAATTGATGTTCTCAGGAGAGTCTATTATATTGGGGGCCTCAGAAAATAGATTCTCTATACAAAAAAGAGGTGACTGACTTTGAAATGAGAAGGGGTATAGTAGGTAGTTGGTTGATCCCAAATGAGAAATTAACAAGATATTCTTGTTTAAAGTTATAGCATCTTTGGGTTGGAAGGGCCCTCTGAGGACATCAGTCTAACCAGTATCCAATACATATTTGGATACTTACAGGGATGGGAAACTCACTATCTGCTGAGGCTATGCATTCCAATCCTGGGCAGTCCTAACTGTCAAAAGTTCTTCGCATATTGAGTAAAAATCAGCCTCCATGTCATTTTTATCAAATGTTTTTCATTCTACATCTTTATCTCCTACACATTACCTAGCATACCGCAGATGTTCACTAAAGATTAGTCAAATGAATGAATGAATCACAGAATGTCAAGGTTGGAAGGCATCGTGGAGGATATCTCTAACAAGACGTCCATCCAGCTGGTACCTGAAGCCCTCTGGAGATAGGGAGACCACAAGCTTGTGAGCGTGTCCCTTATCCACGCTCAATCTCATTCTGTGAAATGAATACAATAATACTTGATGTCTTCTAAAATTTTATTTTTAATTCTAAATTTAATAAATAATAAATGAAATGGCCATTTCCACTTATATAATGGGACAGAAAAAAGACAATTATACATAAGAAAATAGATCTCTCTTCTGTACAGTGGGCTTTCCTGTCTAAGCTTAGAGTCAAGAAATAGGCTGGAAGAATGAATAAATCACAGCAACAGTCTCAACATAAAAATCTAAGGATTAATGCAAGTTTAAGTAATGCAAAATCCAATTTTATATGAATTATAATTTTATATATATATAATACCAGGTGCATTTAATTCACGCCCAAACTTAATTAATATGACACAGACACATGTAAACTAATCAAGGATTTTAACATGCCACTACATAGTGACTTTATCCTTGTTTATATTTGTGTGGGGATATGATGTATGGTTGTGTAACCTTACCAACGGTTGTGCTAATTTTTTTATTTATTTGTTTGTATTGTTGTTGCTTTGGAGGCAATTGGGGTTGTGACATCATACAGCTAGAAAGTGTCTGAGGTCATATTTGAATTCAGGTCCTCCTGACTCTAAGGTGAGAGTGCCTTATCCACTGTGCCTCCTAGCTGTTAGTTCCCATGCTAATTCCGTCAAAGAGAACCCTTAACAAAATGGACAAGAGGAAAAACAGTTCAGGTAGAAACACATACCAAAAGGAAGATGCCTGTGCTTCCATTAGAACAAGAATCTCGTGTAATTGGATGGCGCAAATGCAGTTGGAGTAACTCAAAAATAGGATGAAATGTTGTAAGGCTTGAATCTGCGATATGGAATATTAAAGAAAAGGTAAAGCTGCCCCAGCTTTTTGTGGTTTGCAAATGACTAAAAGGAATATAAATGTTATGGTGATAGGAATGGAGCATCTTTCAGTTATGTGAATCAAAGACTTCAATAAAAAGAAATCGATTCTTTTTAACACAGCGGCCATTCAGACAGAGGCTTCAAGTTTAGTTAAGGTGATGAAAGAAAATGGAAATGAAGTGGATAGGGAAGAAACTTTTACTGCAAACGTTGGTTGATTTGATCACATTAAAAACTGAATTCAATCGCATTATGTTAAAATTCTCAGAGAGGTAGCAAGTGCAGATGAAAGCGTCGCAGGTTACTACCCCAATGTTTGGAAGAAAATAATCGAAGAAGATGGATACACTGATCAAAAAATTTTAACGGGGATGAAATAGGCTTATTCTGGAGAAGGCTACCTTCCAGAACTCACATTTCTAAGAAAGAAAAAAATCACCTGGATTTAAAGCATCTAACACCATTATTGAGAGGTAATACAGAAGAGAATTTCGAATGAAAACCGATGCTTATCACTTCCAAGATCTTTGTGCTTTGAGAAGCTGCAACCATTAATTGTTTCCAGTTCTTTGGAGGTAAAGTAAGAAGGCATAATTGACTAAAGCTGTTTTTGAAGACTAATTTTCAAGTTTCAGCTCAGCCATTGAAAAATATTGCAAGGACAACAAGATCTTGTTTAAAGTATTACTGATTTCAGATAACGCCCCAACCAATCCCTTGGTTCATCTTGTGAGAACATGAGGCTGGAAATTTGCCAAGATCTGCTAAGGCTCTCTGGACCTACCAGCATATATATGAAGATCTGAAGAAAGACAGGAGAAGGCGATTCAGTCTATGCTGCTAAAATATTTTAAATGACAGTGATACCACTTTCCTTATATCATTAGTGTAGATTTATCTTTTGGTATGGTATTCAGTAATTTTAAATTTTTCTAATTTTGCTTTCTATAGCCACTCTATTCCTTTGTAGTAAACTTCAATCAGAAAATGCATTTTCCTTGTCTTTGGCCATTGGGTTCTGTTGTTCCGTCCCCTGGGGTCAATTAGTATAAGATTAATCCCCTTTCCAGGTGATAGCCTTTCATATCCTTGAAGGCAGCAATCATGTTCTGGCCATGATACCTTGCCTCTAAATGAATCATTCCTATTTCCTTCAATAACAATACTGCCCCATGTTAAAGCTGTCCTTTAAGCTTTGCATATCCCTTTCTTTATAGCAACCCTTCACATACTTTATTACACCAGCCTCATGAGCTGGGTATTATTATTTTTATTTTACAGATGAAGAAGTGGAGGTTGAGAGTGATTAAATATCTTATCTGGAATCACTCAGTCCTTTGCTATCAAAATTGGGGCTTCATCCAGGTTTTCCTGAGTCCATATACACAGCTCTATCCATTGGGCCATAACTGCCTTTTGATTCAGCATACTCTAAAAGTCTTTTCACTGTTCTGGTCACTTTCCTCTCAAAGTTCACTAGCTTAGCAAGGACCTTTCCCAAACTGAGCCTAATTGCTATAGGTGTGGTCTGGCTAGAACTGGCCCCTCCTCTAATCTCTCATTCTGCTTGCATTCCAGAGAGAAACATCCACAACAGCATCCACTGGCATAAATTAGGAGTCCTCATTTTCTTGTCTCTTTATGGGCCAGGTAAGAAGATCTTTCTTAGAGGGATATCTTAAGTGTAGCTTGGCCCCAGAGAGCAGAAGTAAGAGAAGTAGGTGGGAGTAAGTCAGGTCCACAGCGCTAGTATCATCCTTGACTCTGTACTCTGCCTCAGTCTACAGATTCACTCTGTAGCTAGATCTGGCTATTTCTGTCTCTACACGATCTCCCAAATCTGTCCTCTTCTTCCTCCTCACAGCCATGACTTCCCTGTTTCAGCCTTTTATTCTCTCTTCTCTGGATTACTGCAATAGTCTCCTCCTTTGTCTCTCTGCCTCATGTCTCTCCCCTCTACTCTGCCCTTCACAGATGGAAAAGTGCCTTTGCTATAAAGTGTTTGAAGGAGACAGAGTCAATATACAGGTGCTATTGGAAACAGCAGCTCTCCTATCACATGGCCTCCAATGATCTAGAAAATGCCCTAGACCAAATCCTAAATTAGGAAATCCAAGAAACCAAGTCACAACAAGTGGTTTTTCTAACCCAGAGAGAGGTGTGTGCCCCCTGAGGAAGGGGGCTAGACAGGAGCACACTGTGTGGAACATTCCTGGGTCCAGGACTGAGTCTGTACATCAGGGAAAGAAAAAGTTCCAGGGGCTCCCTAAACTAGTGCTGATGTGCACCTTCATCACATCCACTCTCTGGGTTACAACGTGCATCCAAGGTACATAAGGGGACAGGTGTTTAGCCCAAGTACTCCCCTCAGCAGTACAAATGGCCTAACCATCACACAGAGTCTAAAGTCAAGAAATAGGTTGGGAGAATGAACAAGCAACAGCAACATGATTCTCACAGTGAAAAGCTGTTATGATGACAGGGAAACTCTAGGTAAAAACCCAGAAAAAGATACTGATTCAAAAAAACCTACAAGGAAGACCTCAAAGCAAAAGGCAGTGTGGGCACCAGTGCAACCAGTACCTCTGGAAGAGACCAAGAAAGAGTTAAAAAAGAGCCGAACTGATATTTAAAACCTGATGAAAACAGTAGAGGAAAAAATGGGAAAAGAAATGAGAGCTATGGAAAAAAGATATGGAGAGAGAATTGACAGCTTGGAACAAGAGGCAGAAAACCTCAGCCAAGGAAATTACTCCTTCAAAATTAGAATGGATCAAATGGAAGTTCATGGCTCCACGAAGCGTCAACAAATATGAAAACGGAGTCAAAAGACTGAAAAATAGAAGAAAACGTTAGCTATCACATACTGACTGACCTGAACAACAACAACAAAGGGAGGAGAGTTAATTTCAGAACCACTGGACCGCCTGAAAGCCATGATCAAAAAAAGACCCCAGAAATACGTGTTCAAGGAATCATAAAATAAAACTGCTCAGTCTTTTAGAACTATAGAGCAAAACAGAAATGGAAAGGATCTGTCTGTGATGGAGAAGTTGGAATGTGATATTACTGAAGACAAAAGATTTAGGCTTGCAAACCCAGCAAAACTGAATCTAATTCTACAGGGGGAAAAGAGGTCTTTAATAGAGTAGAGGACTTCCAAGCATTCCAGACTAAGATACTAGTTGTGAGTGGAAAATTTGACATACAAATATAGGAGTCAAGAAAAACACAAAAAGGTAGACATGAGTAAGCATTTATGAAGGACTAAGCAAGGATAAACTTTACATTCTTATATATGGAGATGATACCTGCAGTCCCTCAGAACTGTTTTCATCAGATATCATAGTGGGTGTTTAATTACACAGAAGATTTGAGTATGATTCCATTATGTCTGGATGATCATAAGGGAAGAAAGTAAAGGGAAGAAGAATATAATGGGGAGGAAGAAAAGGAAAAATTGTTTCTCATAAATAGAGTGCATAAGTAGAAGTCTATACTTCTATATAAGGAAGAGGGAGTTAGTGCATGTACGTGACACTTGACCCTCTCAGTTAACCTAGTCAAAGCAGGGAAGACTCTACACACACACACACACACACACACACACACACACACACACACACACACACACACTTGAGTACAGAAATCCATTTAACTCATACACACACAGAGTTGAGTACAGAAATCCATTTAACTCACACACACACACACACACACACACACACACACAGAGTTGAGTACAGAAATCCATTTAACTCACACACACACACAGAGTTGAGTACAGAAATCCATTTAACTCAATAAGGGAAAGGAAAAAATAAGAGGAAGGGCAGATTAAGGAAGGGATTAATCAGAAATAAAACAAACTCTTCAAAAAGAGACAGCAACCAAAGAGCAGGAAAAGTTTAAGAGATTAGGATGGAAGGAAATATACAATTAACAAATGTAGCTGAAAGTGAATGGAATGAATTCACCCATAAATTGGAAAAGGATAGCAGAATGAATTGTAAATCCTTATCCAAAAATATGCTGTTTGCAAGAAATATGCTTGAAATAGAAAGATAAACAAATTATTAAAATATGAGTTAAAGTAGAATACATCAAATTTCAGCTGAAGTAAAAAAAAAAGGAAGGGGTAACAATCATGATCTCAGACAATGCAATAACAATAACCAAAAAAGAGCTACTCAAAAGAGAGAAACTGAGAATCTAGATTTTCCTGAAAAGGAATAATTGACAACAAATTAATATCAATACTAAACACATATGTGTCAAATGGCGTGGTATAAACATACTTAAAGGAAAAATTAAATGAATTATAGGGAGAAATAGGAAGCTAGGTGGGCACAATGGATAGAGTGTTGGGCCTGGAGTCGGGAAGACGTGTATGCAGATCCAGCTTCTTAAGAGTTACTAGCTGTGTGACCCTGGGCAAGTTACTTAGCCTCGTTTGCCTCAGTCCCTCATCTGTAAAATGAGCTAAAGAAAGAAATGGCAAACCATTCTAGTGTCTTTGACAGGAAAATTCCAAATGACATCACAAAGAATCAGACATATGACAGAAATGACTGAATAGCAACGTGAGATAAACAAAACTATGAGGAAGGGGACCTCAGTTTGCTCCATTAAGATGTAGATAAATGTAACAAAAAATAAGAAAGAAAAATCTGTATAGAATTTTAGAAAAGTTAGATATATTAGATTTATGGAGGATATTGAATGGGAAAAGAAAGGGATATATCCAGTTCTCAGCTATGCATAACACCTTCACAAAAACTGACCATTTATCAGGGTATAAAACCTCATAAATAAATGCAGAAATGAAAAAAAATTAAATCCATCTTTCTCTTACTGACCATAATGCAATAAAAATTGTATTCAATAAAGGACTTTTAAAGCGAAAAATAAAAATTAATTAGAATGTAAATAACAATCTAGAGAAATGGGGGATTAAAGAACAAATCATACAAGCATCAATAATTTCATCAAAGATGGACAACAATGAGACAACATACCAAAATTTTGGAGATGCAACCAAAGCACTTTTTTTTTTAGGAGAAAGTTCATATCTCTAAATGCCTCCATCAATAATAGAAGGAAAGAGCAGATCAACAAATTGGACCAAAAAACCCTATAAAACAAAACCTCCCAATTAAACACTAAAATAAAAGCACTGAAAATCAAAAGAAAAATTAGGAAAATTGAAAGTTAAAAAATAGCAAGAATAAATTAGTAAATACTACTAGGAGATTTTTTTTTTGGAGGGGGAGACTTTAAAATAGACAAGTCATTAAGTAACATGATTTTAAAAAGAAAAAAAGAAAACCAATTTACCAGTATCAAAAAATGAAAAAAAGATAAATTCAAATTCAATGAAGAAATAAAGGAAATTACGAGGAACTATTTTGCCTAATTATGTCAATAAAACTGACAATCTCAATGAAATAGATGGATATTTATAAAAATATGAATTTCCCAGATTATCAGAACAGAAAATGAAAGACAAATATCCCAGCTTGAAATTAAACAAGAATTAAATTGATTCCTAAAGGAAAAAAATAGGACCATATGCATTTACAAGTTAATTTTAAAAAAAAATTAAAGAACAATTAATTCCAATCAACTATTTGAAGAAAATAGGAAAAGAGTCCTACAAAATTCCTTTTATGACATAATTATGATCTTGATACCTAAACTAAGAAGAGCTGATACAGAGAAAAAAAGCTATATAAGCCAATATATCTAATGAATATTGATGCAAAATTTTAAAATAAAATGTTATTAAGGAGACTACAGCAACCTATCACAAGGATTTTACACGGTGATCAGGCTGGATTTATACTCAAACTGCAATACTGGTTAAATATTAGGAAAACTATAAACATAATTGACCACATTAATAACACAACAGCAAAAATTATATGATTATAGCCATAGATTATAGCAATAGACAAGATACTACAAACAAGCTTTCTTTAATGAACCTCAAAAGCACAGGAATAAATCGAGTTTTCTTTAATATGATAGGTAGTATCTGTCTAAAAACAAATGCTAGCATTATCTGAAGTAATGAAGTAGGGATAAGTGGGGTTTATCTTTGGGATAAAACAATGATGTCCAGTCTCATCATTAATATGAATATAGTACTAGAAATGCTAGCCAAAGCAATAAGGCAAAAACAAAGAAACTGAAAGAATAAAAATAGGCAAAGAAACAAAATGACCACTTTTTATAGGTGACTTGATAGTTTACTTAGAGAATCTTAAAGTTAACTAAAAACCTAACTGAAACAATAACTTCAGCAAATAAACCCACATAAATCATAATCATTTCTGACTATATATGCTTCACTGGATGAACATGGGTTTTGCCATATCTGTTAGTGAACAATGTTGGATATTCAGGAATAATGCAGAACAACACACCAAGCCTTTTTGACTTCATCAGTATCACCACCACCAGTATCACCACCACCACCACCACCATCATCATCACCATCAAAGCTAACAATCATGCCATCCTTTAAGGTTTGTGAAGCAGTTTATATATGACATTTGATTATAATGGAATTACTTTGCCTTAAAATATGGAATTTACCTGAAGTCTGAAGACACCTGAAGAATGGATTGCCTCATGGGGTAATGATTTCCCCATCATTGGAGGTCTTTGAGAAAACTTTGTATAAAAGCTAGAATTTATGATTTAAATAGGGTTGGGACCGGCTGACCTTTGTGGCCTCTTCTGGCTCTTCTGTTCTCTGCGTTTTGCCCTAGTACTCTAACCCACAGTCAGACATATACAGCCCCAGTAGTTGGATGCTTTTCTTTTCTCCTTTTTTTCTCAAAAGTAATAGTGGAATTAAACACATGCACGCATGCATGCATGCACACGCGCGCACACACACATTCTCATTTGTCTTTGGATTTGCTTTTAAAGCAACCAACACGTGGCAATGGAAGTAGAGATGCTGGCCGATCGTATGTTTTCCAATAATGAGCCAAAGTGTGGGGGATAGCATAGAAGCAGAGCCAAGGGGATAGCAATTCAGACGCAGAAAAATGCATCTATAAATGGGTCTTATCCCCAGCAGCGTAGCTAATTTTATCCTGATTACAGTTTTTAGCATTCAGAGAAAATTGGGCTGAAAAATACTGTGTTCTCCATCCTCACTGATAAACAGCATTTCTTTATTATGGGTTAGAAATAGGCCACAGTCCAACTGGTAGTGGGGGGGGGAGACATGGGGAAGCTGGTGTGGGTCTCTCTCCCACTTGGGTTATTATTCCTACTGTTGTAATGTCATTGATGTTGAGCCTAAGAAGATTCGAGTCAACACTTTTGGTGGTGATTGTACTACTTAGGTTGTGGGGAGCTCAGAGGTCTCCAATCTCTTTGGGGTTCTACACAGCACCCTGGGAGCAAAAGAACTCATCTGGTAGCTAGGTGGAATAGTCAGTAGAGCTGTGGGACCTGGAGCTGATCAGGTCTGAATCCTGCCTCAGACACTTAGTAGCTACATGACTTCATTGCTGCTTGTCTCAGTTTACTCAGTTGTCAAATGGAGACACTTTTAGCACTCACTGTACAGAATGAAATACTGTGAGTTTGAAATTACACACACATGCATATACATATCTACACATGTGTATTTATGTATGTTATATATGTGTATTGTGCTCTGCCAACCTTAAAGTAGGATATATAAATTCTAGAACCACTTGTGTAAACCTAGAGACTTAGATTTTGCCATTCAGCACTTCATTCAAGCATCTGGTTTGCTCTGCCATGTTGTGTCACAGTGATCACAGACTCACAGGATCTTAGATCTAGGGTTCAAAGGGAGTAGGAAGTCATCCATTTTACAGAGGAGAAAACCGAATCCCAGATAGATAAATGAGGTGATTTGCCTTGAAGTCCCTGGTCCTCTCCAAGTTTCAGTTTCCTCATCTTTAAAATGGGGATAACAAGAGTACCTACTTCATAGGGCTATGAAGATTAAGTGAGAACATCCATGCCAAGTCTTCCTAAACCACAGAGGACCAAGCAGATACAAGGCATTATCATTATATGACATGACACCTGCACCTCTCTAGATGCCTAGGCTAGTCCTGCCCCAAAGGCAAAGGAAAGCTTTAAAATAGCCCGAATTTGGGCTAATTCAAATCTTGTTCAACTTCACTCTAGTTCTGAAAATTTCTATCGGTTTTGGGGTTCTTTTTGTGTTGCAGGGGCACTAAATCAAGATTCTAAAAACCTGAGTGGCTCATCTGCTAAGTGGGTGGTAGAGTGGAATCAGTACAGGACCAAAACTCAGTGAAGGTGGGTTCCAATGGTGGCTAGAGTGCTGGGCCTGGAGGCAAGGAGACCTGAGCTCAAACAGCCTCACACACTTACTAACTGGGTCACCTCAACTTGCCGTAATCTCTGTATACTTTCCTCACAGGGATAGTAATAAGCACCTGCCTCCCAGGTTGTCGTGAGGTTCCAATGGGATATGGACAGAGCAGGCACTCAATAAATCTTTCTTTCCCCCTTTTCCTTCCTTCCTTCCTTCTTTCCTTCCTCCCTCCTTCCCTCCCTTCCTCCTTTCCTTCCTCCCTCCCTCCCTCCCTTCCTTCCTTCCTTCCTTCCTTCCTTCCTTCCTTCTTTCCTCCCTCCCTCCCTCCCTCGTTCCTTCCTTCTTATGAGTTTTCTCACTTGGGAGAGCACTCTACCAAAGAAATCACAGCTTTGATTTTTTTTTTTAAAGGGAAAGTCAGCTATCCTCATGTGCTCTTCATTCAAGCCCCAACCATGAGTTCTCCATCTTATTTCATGCTGTTCCTCATTTTCTCAACGTGCCCCTCCCTCTGAGAGCTGTAGGATTTGGGCTATCCAGTGAGGATGGAGAAATGAAAGGTCCAATGGAAAATGGCAAGACAGGGCAGTCCTGAGCTCAAGGTCTCCACATCAGAGAGAGAGGGATGTGAGTCTGGAATGACAACAGGGAAGCCATGGGATCCACTCTCTTTCTCTCTGCTTGGAGATTAGCTAAGCAGAGAGAGCATTCCTCTGAGCCAGGACCCCATGGAAGAGTACCAGATGCAGGATTTCCTGCTCTCCCCAGATACTGTAGGGCTATGATGTGAAAGCTCCTGACACTCCATATAAACACTGCCCCCACTGGATGTGTGTGGCAAACAGGAGTTCTGTACATTGCCCTATTGCCTGTGCTCTCAGGAGGAGTGGAGGTGGGAGTTGTGGGTTCCTTGGAGCTCCTGGGTTCTGAAGAGCCCAAGGGCTGAAAGCAAACTCCACTGGGTCTGGGAGAGCCTGTGGCCGGAGTGAGTGTTGGGATTTTACTGTGTGTTGTTTTACTGCTTGTATTGATTCTATGCCAAGAGTAAACACTATATGGCAGTTAAGCATGCCTGCCTGTTCCAGTGGGGAGCAATTCCATTACGCCAAGGTCATGGGATGAGAGTTAAGTGAAATATAGCCCGATCATGAAGGACTGAGATGGTTTCTTGTAGAATGGAGGTTCAGGAGCTGATTATACTTGGACAAATGCATATAATCTCTCCTGACTCCCAACAACAAAAATGACCACCTAGAGATAAAAGGCAGGATAAAAGCACTGGAAGATCATTCATCCTCTGAGCACCGTAGAGTCTGGTATTCCCCCAAAATGTATTCCCTCCTCCCTCCTCCAGAGGTGTATATAAACATCTGGGGAAATAGAACTAGCTTCAATAGCCCAACTAATCTACTTGTCTCATTTGGTTGATTTTTCTTTCTGTCTTGGTCCTTTGAGGCGGGGGGCAGGGGGAGGAAATATATATAATATATATATATATAATATATATTATATATAATATATATGTATGTATATGCTCAGTAGCAGGATCCCTGGGTCCACCAGCATGGAACCTTTTGGCACCTTCCTCAACTAACTCTGGAACATTAACCCAAACATTTGAACCAATTCATGGCTCCACCAGTAATTTGTTAGTACCCTTGTCTTTTTCCAAGTCTTCCCCCCAAACACCTATTTCCATTTACATTTGGGTCATCTTTGCTCATTTTGGGGGGGTCTGAGTTTTTTTACATTTACATCTTTTATTTTTATATTAGTGGAAACACATTTTCATGTGGAAACAGTTTGTCCTTTGACCATTTATTGGGGAAGGGTCTTCCTCAAATATTTATTTTACTTCTCCTTACATCTTAGATATCAGACTTCTCTCAGTGATAATTGATACAAAGCTTATTTTCCACTTTAAAGTTTCTCTTACATTATTTGTATTGATTTTGTTTCAGCAAAAGGTGGAGTTTTTTGTTTTATATAATCAAAATAATCTATTTTGTCTATTGTGTCTTTCATGTCTGTTTGCCTCTAATGGCTCTATTACATTTTTGGTTAAGAACCCAGAGATGAGAGAGGCCCAATTTCTGTTTTCCAGGAGCTTTAATAAAGCAGAAGAGGTGAGATAGGGACACAGATATCTATAATCCAAATGAGAATGTGATAAATGCAGAGAAGAGGCAAAACCAGGTGCTGGAAAGATGGGAAGCCAGGGGAACAAGCAAGGCTTCAGGACATGGAGGCACAGGAGGAGCTGATGACTTAAGTCAATCTATGAAACAGAAAAGGGTCACAGGAGAGTCAACTGGGAGAACTAAAGATGCTCCCCATGCAGAAGAGTTTGAGGGGTGAGGGCAGGTGATCGAGAAGTCTTTAAGTAGCTGCAGAGGAAATAGATTTGCAGGATCAGAGATTTAGAATGAAAAACCTATGAGACCAATGCCCTTATTTTACAGATTAGGAAACTGAGGCATATCATGGGTTAGAGACTTGCCCAGGGTCACCCAGCTGGGAAGTGTCTGCTGTGGGGTTTGAATTCAGGTCTTCTTAACTCTATGTCCAGGACTCTATCCACTATCCCACACTGCTACTTGTTTGGCTTGGCTTCAGTGGGCAGAACCATGACGGGGTGGAAATTACAGAGATGGAGACACAGACTCTGATTCAGGAAATAAACAAAAAATAAAGAACTCCAAGCTTACCAAAATTGGGATAGGCAGCCTCTCCCCTTGTATGTCCCTCAAGTAGTAGTCGTACTGAGTCAATCATGGCCCTTCCTATTGCCCGCCCCCACCACCGTCCCATTTAAGGAGTGACCCAGACCAGCCTTCTCCTCATTTCCTACTCGGTAACCGTACTCTGAACCTTTCCATCCTGGCCCTGGCCTGGCTTTCTATCCCCAGCCCCCATTTTTGTGTGCTGTCTTCTCCTGTAACACTATAAGCATCGTGAGGGCAAGCAATGTCTTTCTTTTTCATATTCATATGTACAGTGCCTGGCACATGGTCTGTGCTGAATAAATGCTTACTGATACACTGGCTGGCTGACCACCTTCTAGGGATGTTGTCATGGGGAATCTCTTGTTCAGATAGGCTTCGGGCTGAAAGTTCCTTTGGACTCTGAGATTTGGGAATGCTGCAGTGCTAGGTCCTTGGAGGTCCACAGAGGCCAAGAAGGACCAGTTTTCCAGCTGTCAACCTTAACTCCCCATTTCAAGGATAGAGAGAGGAGACCCTATGGGTCTGCCATGATTGGTCTAGGACATGCACTCCATCTGACCCTGGCCTCGGTAAAGGAAACACAAGGTCATTAGGTGGTACATTTGATAGAGTGCTGAATCTGGAGTCGAGAAGACCTGAGTTCAAATCTGGGCTCAGGCACTCACCAGCCATGTGACCGTAGGCAAGTCACTTAATCCTGTTTGCCTCAGTTTCTCATCTGTTAAAATGAGGCTAATAACAGCTGCCACCTCCCAGGGCTGTTAGAAGATGACATGTGATCATTTTTTAAAGTGCTTTGCAAACTAATAACATGTTCACCTATTTATCAATTTTTAAAAAATCAATAAGAAACCCATTACATGTTAATATAAATATATTTAATGAGAAGTAGCTACATTTTCCAAAACAAAAAAATTATTGAGAAGTGGAATTGTTTTACATTTTTCCAAACCACCTTAATGTTTGGCTTAATCAGTGACAGCTGGATTCTATCTACTTCTGCCTTCAATCTGTTGTGATACGTTGTTTTGGTTGAAGTCTATGAAGAAAATCTGGTCTGACACAGATGAGTAGTTGCAAAAAGGAGCAGTATTTTAATCCATAAATAATGTCTTAGTATTACTGTGAAAATAATTTTGACTTCATAGAACACCTAGAAAGCTCTTGGGGCCCCCCCAAGTGTCCTTAGACCACATTTTGAGAACCAGATTGTTTCTCGGGTCCATTTTAGCACCAAATCTCTGATCCTCTGAGTACTTCTAGAAATAAGGGATATATCGCCTAGTAAAAGTGGACAAATGCAGAATTATACATAATGACTTTCTCAGCAACGCTGAGCGTATGAAATGAAATGTCATTATAATTAGAAGCCTGGATTTTGATAATGAGCATATTTAATTTCAATACTTCTGTGAGCTAAGGGAAGAAAGAACATTTTTATTTTCTGGGGTAGATTTAGGGCTGGAAGGAACCTTGGGAACAGGGATGTGTTAACAAATGTTCAACAACTGACTTTCTGGAAAAACAAAAAGTTGCCTCAGAATACTGGTAAATTTAATCTGAATGAACACTTTTCTTGATTAT
Source organism: Potorous gilbertii (assembly GCA_028658325.1). Classification (NCBI taxonomy): domain Eukaryota; kingdom Metazoa; phylum Chordata; class Mammalia; order Diprotodontia; family Potoroidae; genus Potorous; species Potorous gilbertii. Next base: position 687,462,246 of record CM053770.1, read on the forward strand.
TTTCTTCAATCTAGAAAGTCACCAAAACAATAAACCCAGCCCTGATTTTTAATATTGGCTGACTTCTGAGATCTAAATACTTACCTTGAAAATTTAACAATTGGCTAACTGGTATGAAAGGGTACAAGCCTGCTTGGAGGTCATCGAATTTAACCCCCTCATTTTACCAGTGAAATGAGGCCTAGACACTTGCCCAGGATCACAAACTAGTAAGCTACAAAACTGGATTTGACCCCAGGTCCTCCTTCTGTCCACTGTATCATTCTTCTTCTAACAGTAGGGTTCTACTTCATTGTATTCCATGAAAATTATTTGGGGAAGTAACATAGACAAGACCACAAGTCATGTCAAACCAAGTCAAGCCAATCCAATCTCATCCAGTATCTACTCAACATCAGCCCAGTAGAATGTGCATTCTAGCATTATTTTATTTTGAGGTTTGTGTTCCCAGGAGAAAACAAAGTACCTGGTAAACAGCAGGCACTTAATAAGTTGGCACTGTTTAATTAAATTGACTCAAAACATTCATTCAACACTTCCAAAATTTGTAATGCAGCCCCTGCCCACAATGAACTTATAACCCATTATGTTTCAAAGAGCGAATCTTTGGAGTCTCTAAGGAAAACCTTTTAAAAACCTAATAAAAGTAAGCTCTTATTACTTAGCAACACAACCAGCTCCTCTACGCTTGAAGCAGGTCTGCTATTTCTTCTCTAGTCTGAATAAATCACATCTCCCACATATGCATTGCTATTTTTTTCCAAGTCATGGAGATGCTAATGCAAGTAGTGAAATACAAATTCATTTAAAAGTGCTAATGAATTCATAGTTTTTTCTGTCATCATATATGTTCTTAGTCAATAGATGTTAATAGAACAACTTTCCTCATTTCAGAGTCCTGGGAAATTTTAGAGATTAAAAAATGGCTTCTTGTACCTGAAAAGATTAGGAGGTGCTTGGCTAGATGACTCCTAGTAGACTTCAAATCCCATGAATGTTGGCCGAATGAACCTTAATTAAGACACAGAGCACCTTGGGAAAATGTCATTTTTTAACGTCCTACTAAGTAGAGAGTCTTGGATTGAAAAAGTGAAATTCAGTTTCAGTAACTTTTATTAATTTCCCTCTCTCTTCATCCCCCTTCCCAGGGTGGGGGCAGATTCAGCATCTCCTAATCACTAAGATGGGAGCCAAGCCAGGGTCAGAAAATGATGGATTCACCTGGCCCTTGAGAACAGTCCTTCCAGATTTCTGCCTGTCCTCTGGCTGGGCCATATTGCTGTTGTCACTGCTGTGATTTTTAGTGTCATTAATATCTATTGACCTGGACAATTAACTGAACATTCACCTGTCTGACCTATCACCATCCGTTTCTGTTTCTCATTCCTACAGGAACTCATCCATAGGGATGCTCCTCTGCTCTTTCTCTTGTCTAAGCCACTCAGAGTCACTGAATCACAGAATGTCAGATCAGAAGGGACCTCAAAAGTCACATGGTCCAACAGTAGTTAAAATGGGGTCCCCTCTACAACAGCCCCCATCAGTGGTCATCCATCTTTGGTTTGGCCTCTAGTGAGGGAGAATCCACTCATCATCTTTCAGTCAGTCGATCCATGATATTTATGATGTCTGTTACATAGGTCACCAACTTCCTGGCTAGCTGCTTCCACTCTGGCCATGATCTCTATCACCTGGGTCCACTGGTTCTGATAGTGGAGAGAAAGCCACCTCAAAGCTAGGAAGATCATATGTGTATATGGCTCTTCCATGCATCTGTTTATCCTCCATCTGTCTGCGACTATCTATCTATCTATCTATCTATGGAATTCTTTGTCTATGCAGGTCAAAACCTTCTCTACAACTCTTAATCTTAGAGAATTGTTTCTTGCTAATAAATACAAAATATATGCAAAATCCCCCCCTCCCCTGCCTTCGAGGGTACCGGGATTACTGGAAGGCACTGGCAGCTGGGGAAATCAGAAAGGCTTCATATAGAAATTGGTGCTTGAGCTGAGCTTTGAAGGAAATTAGCAATGCTTAGAGGAGGAAATGCTTTGCTCATGTGGTAGCTCGATCCCACAGAGGCAGGGGGATCTTCCAGGGTGAGAAAGCTGCTACAGAAAGGAGACATCTGGAAATGTAGCATCAGAGCCAGGGGAAGGCATGAAGAAAAATAACATATAATAAAGTGGAAATGCTCTGCAGCAGAGGAGGAGCAGCCGACGTAATCCCTTTACCCCTTCCTCCGTGATGCTCCCCACAAGTCTGGCTCACTAATTCCAAACTTTACTCACACTGACAGATTTGCCACTGTTCCCAGAGTCGGGGCTTTGTCATAGATGTGACCACTGTAGGAGTCCAGCGGGGTAAGGCTAATGTAGAGGGGATATACTCCTACTCTCTACCACTATCAATAGTCAATAAACATTTTAAAGTACCTACTACGTGCCAGGCACTGTGCTAAATATCTGGGATACAAATATGAAAAAGGAAAGTTCTTGGCCTCAGGAAGCTTATAAGCTAAAGGAGTAAGACAATACACAAAAGGAACCTGAAGTGGGGTACTCAATGATGGGGCGTGGTGTAGAAGTTAGTCCCAAAGTAATGCAGTAAGGTGGGAAATGAGGAGACATCTGAGCCAGGGCTCTCTCCTGTAACCCTTGAGCCCCCATGTGTGTGCTTCCCATTTATACAAAACCATCACAATGGCCTCATGGATTCCCTAACATGGGGCATTTACTAAACAGGAAGTAAAAATCAATAATAAATAATAATTAATAATATAGTCCACCTGGAAATCTGGTCATACTCTTTCACCACTGCACAGTATCTGGTGTGGGGAGGAGGAGGGAACGTACTTAATAAAAACGCAGTAGTGCCAAGTGCATGAGCAGAAGAACACAAATATACCTGGGGCAACTACGTGACTCTGTGCTCCAGGCCTGGATGTTGGTAGCCTGTACCCCATATCACCTGGCCCCTGGGACAAGGCCACTTCTCTGCTATCCTTGGGCTGCTGAAGCAGTATGATGGACTTGTAGCAATGTAGCCTTATTATACTGTCACAGTGAGTCAGCAGTGCCCATAAGTTCAGTATTTGTCATGATAACCAGGTCTATGCTCTCTGGGGTATGAAGGGTTTTCCTTTCTCAAGCCACAAAGGGCACTTTGCACAGTGCAAGCAAAGTCCTGGGAGTAGCTTCTCTCTCAAACTGTCAACATCGATAAGACAATGAACTCTTTCCCGCCAATCAACTCTTCAAGTAGCATAGGATTCTGTTTTCTCCAATCAGCTCTCAGAAAAACAACACCTTTTCTCCAATAAGCACAAATCTCAGCAGAGTCTTTCTTTACCCCTCTGTCTGTCCTCAAGTCATAGCGGGACACAAAGGTCAACATGGGCATGCCTCTAAGGGATTTCCCAGTAGGGGGTGCTCAAGGGCAACAAGCCTAATCACCTTGGCAGAGGATTCTGCTTTCTTCAAATGAACAACAGTTACAAAATTTCCCTCCCATGAAAGCAGGGGCTGGAGAACCTGTCTAGTGCCAGTCAGCTTTTCGGTCGATCCAGTCCAAAACAACTTCCTTTCTCTTCACACTCCGTGTGTCTACCTTTCCTTCTCTGAAGCTGGGCTTCTGTATTTAGCTGATGAGAAACGAAAATCCAGATGATTCCCAAATGTCTCAATATACTCCCTCTCAAATGAATAGATTTAGCCTTTCTCCGCTGCATTCTTCAAAACACCGAAAGCAGTCGGAAGCTGCTCTGTGTCCATCTTTACCTCAGTGGGTGCTTTGCTTTGAAATAAGTCCTCTAGTTGTATTTCTCTAAGGGGAGCTTTTCCTCAGGTCCCCAGAACTTTTCTCATTTGAATGTCCTTTTTATGCCTCTTGACAGTGTTTTACAGGCAAGTTGTCAAAGGTATTAAATGTCCAACAAAAGACTTTGCACTTGATCCTAGAGGTAACAGGAGGCCAGTGTAATTCATCAAGGAGGAGTGACATCATCAGATCTCTGCTTTAGGAAAATCACTTTTTAGTTTTTATTTTATTAGTTTTATATTCACAAAACCCTAGAATCTGAGAGATAAAAATGACTTTAGTGGCCATTCTGTTCAACCTATACCTAAGACAGCATCCTCCCTATACAAAGTAGACAAATTACCTTGTCAATGACCTGTTGACACGAAGGGTAATAAGGGGTAGGCACTGGCACCCAGGACTTGACTATTCTTAGGAGAATTTCACCCATTTTGAAACTGTTGTACCTCCTATGGAACCATCACTCTCCTCTACCTTGTTTTTATTTTGGGTATTTTTATATGTGTATATATATATATATTTTATATTTATTTTATTTTTATATATTTTATATATGTATATTTTGGGGTATTATTTTATATTGTCTCCTCCCTTCCACCACCCCACCCCTCCCCATAGAATATAAGCCATCCGGAGGCAGGGACTGATTCAATTTGTCCAAGAACACTACAATCAAAAGACTTGCCTTCAAATCCTGCCTCTCCAACAATGACTAACTGAGGAAGCCACTATCTTTCTCTGATCATCTGTTGCTTTTTCTTTTAAATGGAGATGACAATATTTATGTAAGAGTAGGGGGAGACCAAATGAATTGTTTAATCGGTCACCCCACTGCACTTAAAATAACCACCTTACACAACTGAGAACATTTCTATTTAATCAATCCAATAATCATTAATCAACCAATGGTAAGAGAACAGGAATGAGAAGGTCTTGAAAGCCATAGGATAAAGTGGAAGGTGGTTCCACAGGAGGCGGGTCGGGATTGGCTGAGGAAACACAGTCATATCCTATGGGTTTTGTATAATTTGGCAAGTCAGCTCACAACATAGAACACAGCATTTGAACATCTAGCAGTATAGAGGAGAGAGCCAAGTCAGCCAAGAACTGGAGCAGGGGATTCCTGGGGTCTGGGGGTGGGGGAAGAAGAATGAGTCTTGTCTCCTCCTCCCCTCACCCACTTGCCCAGAGCAGGACCTGGTGAACTTCAGAAGGGCAAGGGATTTGAACTTCTCAGCATTCTAGCAGTCTGCATTGGGAGTTGAGAAAAAACTAGACACATTGAGGAAAGGCACCCTCCGAACTCCATGAAGAATGGTGCATCATGCTTAAGAGGAACTGTGTGAGGACCCAGGAAGGGGAGGAAGGACTTCTAGGAGCTGGGGGTCATCCCTTTGCCAAATGTGTTCTCTAAGCTTGAGCCTCAGTTCTCTGAAATTCAATATGTGTTTATGGGAGAATGTCCTCCCAGGGTTTTTGGGGTGGGGAAAGTGGTATTTGTGTCAACTGTTATTAATATATCACATTAGTGAAAAGATATTTCTAAAAGCTAAGTCTCGCTGACTAATTTATATCAATTGATTATTAATGAGGAAAGCCTGCTGGTGGGGGCTTATCCTTAGATGATAAACTCCTTGAGGGCAGGTACCATCTTTTGCTTATTATTCATATCCCATGCTTAGTGGTGCCTAGCACATCACTTAATGAATGGTTTTTTTTTTTGATTGGGCTTGTGATCTATATAGTACTAGAATCCCCCAACTCTCAGCGTTCCCTAAAACCAAACCTGAGGGGAAACATGGGAGTCTGAGGCCCAACTCACCAGTGCAAGTGGGGGTTGGGAAAGTGAGCCCAGAACATGGGCTTCACTCACAATTCCTATTCCCTAGAGTTGCTGTGAGGGGAAAAATGTGCAAACCTCAAAATGTTAGATAAAAAACAAACAATCAATTATTCTTGTAAGAACTTTAAGTTGGTTGGATCCAACAGTTTTCCAGGTAGATTTTTGTCAGCTTCTCCAGTTGTCTCCTTGTCTTTCCTGACTTGACTTTTAGTGCCTTGGTCCTTATTTACCAATTTTTTTGTGCTGTCTTCGTGTTTGGCTTTTTATTGTGACATAAATTATTGACGATTCATTAGTGCTGTGCTATAGCCTGAGTGCCCGGCTGAGTCATAAAATTAGAATTTCTACGTAGCAGGGGATGAATTGCTAGAGTATATTACTTGTTCCTGAACCAAATCATAATTGAACTGGGCTTTTAGCTCTCTAATATGATAGGTAACTCTGACCCAAGTCTTTGGAAGTTACAGTCTTTTCAGTATGAAAACTAGATGCTGAGAATTATTAATAACATGGCACCGACTTCAAGAGCAAAAAACCCAAAGAGGCAGAAAGCTACTGCCCAGCTATTTGACCAACCTTGGGAAAGTCATGTTATTACACGGAGCCTTGGTTTATTCATCTGTAAAACTGACTATTTGATTCAACTCATCAAGCTTTGATAGCACCCATTAAGTACTAGGGACTATGTTCTACACTGGGAATACAGAGAGCCAGCGAAGCAGTCCCTGCCTTCAACGATTTTTTACATTTTACTGGTTTATCTTCAATGATTGTACATTTTATTGGATTCCCTCGAAGGTCCTTTAGGGCTGTCTGTTGAAGTTTCTATGATCCGCTGCACTTAGCACATTTTGTCTGGGATTAGACTTACGTTCATCTCTTAGCCTGCTTCCCAATGAAGCTTGAGGGCAGTGAGGGTAGCCTTTCTCACCCAGTGCGGTGTCTCATGGGAAAGGAGGGAACAAGGAAGTGTCTGTTAAGTCATCAGCTATGTGCTAGGCACTGCGTTAAGCACCCAAAGTGGTAGATACCATTATTACCATTTTACAGTTGAGGAAAGGGAGGCAGGCAGCAGTTAAGAGACTTGCCCAGGGTCACATAACTAGTCAATGTCTGAGGCCAGATTTGAGTGGGTAATTGTAGATGAAGTCCTTGGACTTAAAAGGGCAGAGAGAATGTGATGTACCTCCACCACTCATCCAGTGAAAACAGGAACCAGAAGCCTTCAAGTCAGTGAGACAAAACAAAGTGATGGAGACTCTCCTTGTGGGACCTGCCACTGAGTTCATTTGCTCTTCTCTAAGCATGATGAGCTTGAGTGTGTTAAGGCTCAGTCAGAGGTCTAGCCAACAAGATAATGAAAGGAAAAGAGCCTCCTCAGGTCCTGAATCTTTATTTCATAATCAGCCCAACTGGACGGGTGACTCAAACATCACTTGAGAATGGCTGTAGTATCTACACTTCTCGGACCACTTCTAGGCAGTTTGGCCTGGGCCTTTCCTAGAACTCAGAGATAATGACATGCTTCTCTACTTTCTGGAAACTTACTGAGTCTCCCAGAGACTGTGGGGTAGATACTTTATTCTGTATTGTTTTATTTTGTTCCTATGCCAACAGTAAAATACCATATGGAGTGCAGCATACTTAGTCTTTTCCTGTGGGATACAGCTACATTAAGCCAAGACCTGTGGCTAGGCAGTAGGTAGTGAATGGGGGGATGAAGTAATGAATGAAGGGAATATTTCCTGAGTGCTTACCACGGCCACGTGCTGTGCTGAGCCCTGGGGATACAAATACAAGACACAGCCCTACCTTTGAGAAGTTTATGTTCTAACAGGATAATGTAAGACAGTAGAAGCATTAGAACTGGAGGGAGGAGGGCCTGAAAGTGATTTGGATGGGGGTAGCCCTTCTACTGATGAGTTGGTGCAGTCAGAGAGAGGCAGAACTAAGGGATGGAAGGTGACTGTTCTTTGACAACTCTGGAGAGTCTGGTATTTAAGTAAATAACCAAATAAAATAAAGCATTTAAGTGCTCACTTTGTCCAAAGCACTAGGGATATTAATACTGGAGTAAGATGGTCCCCTGCCCTCAAGGGTCTCCCATTATAATGAGAGAGATCAGACATATGGAAGATTTCAGCTGCAAATCAGATGGAAATGTCCCATGGTATTTAGGGTCCAGATGTTAACAACTCTTCAAGTCATTTCCACTGATAAAATCCTATCAGTTTCTGATGTTGAACCACCCAGTTAAGAACTTGGATGACAAGCATTTGCTTTTCTAGGTCTTTAGGAGCTGAGTTTATAGCAGCTGGAGGGGCAGCTGTAACCAGACTTCATCTCCACAGGGGTACTCCCCAGGATAATGGCTGAGCACTGGGCTGTCTGCATCAGGGTCTGAGGGGAGATGGTGGTCACTGCAGGTGTGATGGTTTAACTTGCCTAACATATGCTGCCTCCTGTCTCTCCCCCAGGGTGCTCTCTGCTTTAGCTAGGCTGATTTGCTTGCCCCATGGGGGGTGAGTGGTTGGCTGTTTATGAAGATGGTCCGTTACCCACTAGATCTGCTTTCCTATTTGGTATCTGTGAGGGCTGAGCTGTGCCTCTCTGCCTGTTGGTACCTGCTGACCATCTTTTGTTAGAGGTAGTGATAAGGAAGGTGGGCCCTCTAGCACCTTTTCTCAGTGGGGTGAAAAACACCAAAATCTCTAGGAAGAACATATCCAGAGCAGATCCTGCCTGATCAATAGGTCAGATTAGTGGCTACAATGTTCAGATTTGCACAAAGCTAGTTCACACATTAGATGACAAGTATCAGAACCCAAAATATCTTGACAAGTCAGAACATCAGGCTGAATCAAGTAAGATACAATTTAGTGAGAAGAATTGTAAATTCTTATATTTTAGTTCAAGAAATCCTTAGTTAGTTCTTCCAAATGGAGATGACATCCCTCTGCTCTAATCTCCTAGTACATTTTAGGATTCTTCCAAACTCATCAGCAACTAATTAATATTATATTTATGTAGAAAATATGTCTTATTACCTCCTACTAGCACTTAAACCCTTGAATGTAGGGACAATGGCTTACCCTACTGCCCTAAATACAGGCCAGTTTCTTAAAATGACGTGCTCAAAAGGAAAAAAAAATTTGTAGGAATTCATTGAAAAATAATAATGGCTTCTTGCTGTCCTAAAATTTTACTCAAGTGAGGTTTGGGGAAAATGAGTAGTTTACATTTAGTCTAATGTAGTTGCTATCTTTGTCATAACCTTTTCTGGCTTCTAGCATGATGTCCTGAACACTGCTCAATTAATGGGCATTTAGTTTTAAATTTTTAAATATTTAAAAATAAATTTATCTATTTAAATGAATTTATAATTCTCACCCTTTACTCTCCCCGCACCATTGAATAAAAACAATTTCTCCATCCAATAAAACACTCCTTGTAAATGTGTGGAACAGAACATGTTCCCATATTGGTCATGCCCAAGAACATCTTTCTTTCTGCATTTTTAAGCCATCAATTCTGGCAGGAGGTGAGTGGTATATTTCACTTTCTCAACGATCATTTATTAACATCCTTCATGTGCCAGGCACCATGACATGAATTGGGAAATAAATACTAAAGAGAAACAGGCCCTGCCTTCAAGGAGCTCATACTCTATAACGTACCTGTATAAGTGAATGCCCTATTTCTAGCCAAGCATAGGATATTTGTAGGAGACTCTCCTACTTGTTCAGGAGATGACTGTATTTGTAGGAGGTGTGGAGCTGATAGGAGAGGGAAGAAATTATCATTTTTTTTCCTGTTGTCTTTAAGAGGAAAGACTTCCTTGGAGACAAGAGGAAAAGAAGGAGAGGGAGAGAGAGATTTTGGATGGTAAGTTAAGGAAGGAGAATATTCCAGACATGGGGGACAGTCTTGGACAGTCTTTACAAAAGGCATGGAGAGGGTGATGGAGTGCCCAGTGTAAAGAGCAGTAAGAAAGTTGTAAATTTTACTGGATTGAAAAATACATGAAGGAGAATAATGGATAATACAACTAAAAAGGTAGAATGTGAAGAACTTAGCATTTGATCAGACAAGTTATCAGAGACCACTAGATTGCTTGGGTAGGGATGTGGTCAGGAAAAATTCCTTTGATTTGATTTAAGGTTTTGTGGAAGCTGGCTAGCAGTGGGGAGCAATGTGAGACTGGGAAGCCAAGAAGGAGTCTGGATGAGAGGGGAGGAGATAAGGGCCTAAGCCAGAGTACAGACAAGGGATGGAGGTAAGGAATATCGTGCACGCAGAAACAGCAAGTCCTGGAAGCTGAGAGGACATGGGAAGTGAATGGGGATGAGGACAAGAGGGTATCTAGGGCTGGTTCCATGGATGGAAACAGGACCATCTGGAAAAGAGTTGCGTTTGTTGGGAAAGATGCTAAGTTCTTTTTGGAGGATGTTGAGTTTGAGATGACACTGTCATAGACAGACATGGCGTCAGGAGGACCTGGGTTTGAATCCCACCTCAGATACACCTTAGTATGGCCCTGGGTAAGTCAGCCTTCCTGAAATTCAATTTCTTCATGAAAATAGGTATAATATCGCATGCAGGATTGCTGTGAGGCTCCAATGCTGAGCAGAAAGTCCTTTGTAAAATCAAGGGTGCTGTAGAAATGCCAGCTGTTAGGATGGAGAAACACCAGTTAATCCAACCACAAACTGGGGATAATTCAAAGCTTTCTTCCTTCCCTCTCTGGGCTGCGAGGCTGCAGTGAGCTAATGGCCATGGGTGTCATACCTGGCTAAGCCCTCCATGTGGGCGGGAGGGCGGGCATATTATTATTTTTAGAATGCTGAGTCCATTGTCTCTGGCCCAGGAACAGAATATTCTGAGAGATGAGCTCTCCTGCGTCAGCCAGGAGTCTTTGTCTCCTTTCATTACGCCACATCCATTGCTGCCCTGGCCTTACATTCAAGGGATACAGAGAAAGAGGCTTCTGGGGACCAGTTGTTCTTGGAAGAGGGGCCAGCTTTAGCAGCCTGATGAATGGAGAGCCAGGGACAGGCCTGCGTCACAGATAGCCTCGGCCCTAATTAAGGGGTTACCATGTTTACGGGGAGATGTATGTCTCTGTAAAGCTGTTTGTAGAAATGGCCAGAGCAGCCGGTGGGGGGGACAGGAGACCCTCAATGGATGACGCCTGGCAGCAGGGCCCAGCTCTGCTCTGGAGACTAGCTTGTTTCAAAGGTCAGATGCTGCTGGACACTGCCAGACACTCCAGGGCTCTCTGGGGTCCTCCTTCCAATCTCCCATCTCCCTCATGGCCAAAGGAACATATTTCAATATGGGGAATTGAAAAATTTCAGATGCCATCCTCTTTCCAATATATCTATCTCTTTCTCTCTTGCTAGTTCCTGGCTTCCTGGGGCCATTTCTAGATCTCCCAATCCTCTGCAATCCCAGTATAAATGTTAGTAACTGATGGATTAGGCTTTGCACACAGGTCATAAAGTGCTGAATAGATTACGGAGGTGGCTGAAATGGAACTGCCACATCTGTATGACAGGCAGTAAGGGGCTGTCAAACCAAGCCCCTCCTGCCAGACAGTCCCTATGGTAATTGGGAGTAAATGAAGTATTACAGGAGGAAGAAGCCTGGGGGAGGGGAGTCGGGGATATTTTGTATTCATGTCCTGCCGAACAGAGCAGGTCCTAAACCAAGGCTATTGACAGCTGTCAAAGAGGCAGAAACGGAAAAGAGGTGATGCGAAATCCCAGCTGCAGCCATAGCCACAGGCCTTTGGCTTTCACATGGAGCCAGAGAGCAGGATTTCAATAAGCTGGGAAGCCCTCCTGGATTTAACTCCCATAACTGATGGGCTGAACAGCTGGGCAAAAAACCTCAGACTAGCATTGGTGTGTATGTGTGCGTGTGTGTGTGTGACAGAGTGAGTGTGTGTGTGAGAGTTAGTGTGTGTGTGAGAGTTAGTGTGTGTGTGAATGTTAATGTGTGAATGTATATATGTATATATGTGTGTATGTGTGAGTGTGTTAATGTTAGTGTGTGTTTATGAGTGAGTGTGTGTGAATGGATGTGTGTTAACATCAGTGTGTGTGAATGTGTGTGTGTGTATGTGTATGTCAGGGGTGGGGGTCAGGACCAAATTTTCCAACCAAAGGAGCTTATTTCCTATGGGGGGATAAGGAAAGACACAGATAAGTATGTACCCCATACATGCTGAGCAAATTGAAAATAAGGGGGTGCAGCTACAGACACCCCCCAAAAGGGGAAGGAATGGCAAAAGGCTTTCTGAGGGAGGGGGCAGCTGAGCTGCATTCAGAAGGTAACTAGGGGAAGGAAAGAATCCAGCTTTCATTAAGCACCGACTATGTGCCAAGCTCTGAGGAAACCAAGGTAAAAGGTATGGTTCCCTGCCCTCCAGGAGCTCATATTTTATGGGTGGAGATGACCGACAAATAAACAATGACCCACTTATAAGATTAGGGAGTCGTCCCCAAAGTCTTAGTGCAATTTTTAAGCTTGAATCAGTCATGTTCTAAGCTTATCACAGCACTGAGGCTTTTTGGGGTGCTCTGGAGGCAGAAAAAATGAGAGGCCTCGGAGGGAAGGCCTGGGCAGGGAGGGGAATTAGGGGTTTTCTGAGGCTTGATGGAGGCCAGGGAAATGAGGAGATGGAGATGAGGAGGCAGGGAGAACATCCCAGAACATGGGGGACAGGAAGGTGGCAGGAGACAAGGGGCAGGTGTGAGGAACAGCAGCTCTTGGGCCCAATGGCCCTGGCTGATGGGATGGCCTGGGAGGGGGGTGGGAAGTGGCAGGACACCATGCCTGTGATCTTCATGGTATAAGGCGCTCCCAGTGAGGGAAGTCCCTCCACAGGAGCTTTGCCAGGAGCCCTAAAAGGGGAAGAGCCTGCAGAAGCACAACCTAAACCCAGGTGTCCTGGTCTCTATTCCCTTGCATTGGTGCCTCTGATACTGTGTGTTCTCCTGTCAGCTCCCAGGGACATAGCCACATCAAGACAAGACGCAAGCAGGAGTCTATGAATACAAATCACTATCCGATATGAGCGGTCCAGGCTGGTTATTCCGGGCCTCTTCACTCAGAGAGGAGAGGGAGACAGCTGGAGAGTCTGGCAAATCTGAGTGAAACCTCCCACAGTCAAGGGATTCAGCCTGGTGCAGCGAATGGAGCCCGACCTCTCAGCTCACTAGCTATGAGGCTAGGGCCAAGTCACCTCCTCTCTTTGCCCCTCAGCTTCCTCACCTGTAACATGAGGTCCTGGCTTTTAAAGTTCCTTCTCCCTCTAAATCTATGATCCTACGTCCCTTAGCTGACCTCATCATAACTGGGTATCTGGAAGAAAGAAGAGACTCATTTATTAAGTACCTACTATGCACAAGAGTCAGTGTTTACAAGTATCACCTCACAACCTTCCTGGGAGGTAAGGTGCTGTAGTTCACCTCATTTTACAGTTCAGCAAACTGAGGCCCATAGAGGTTTAGAGACTTGCCCAGGGTCACACATCTAGTGTCCGAGTCCAGATTTGAATTCTAGTCTTCTTGACTGCCAGGTCCAGTGCTCTCCTCACTCTATGCCACCTTGCTGGAGTTCGTTTACCACAGATGGCTATATTTGTAAGAGGTTTAAATTCTGCTTTCTAGTATAAACCTTCACAACTCCTAAGTTCAACAGTGATCATCTGAAAAGACTTGACTGAGTTAACCTTACACGTCTAGCTTCCTTTCTCAGGACCGCACCAAAGCTAGGCTCTGGGATGCCAGGGAGGTTGGTACATAAGTGATCTTATGATCTTGGGTGATTGAATGCTGCATGATATAATAAATCCCTCATCTCACATGAGATAATCAATTAATAAACATTCATGATGTGCCTGGGCAGCTAGGTGGCACAGCGGATAGAATGCTAGATCTGGAGCCAGGGAGACTCCTCTCCATGAGTTCAAATCTGGCCTCAGACTTTCCTAGCTGTGTGACCCTGTGTATGTCACAACCCATTTGCCTCAGTTTCTCAGCTGTAAAATGAGCTGTAGAAGAAAATGGGAGACCGCTCCAGCATCTCTGCCAAGAAAACCCCAGATAGGGTCATGGAGAGTTGGACACAACTCATCAACAACAAAGCACTGGGCTAATAAATGTCTTTTGATTAAGAACCACAGATACAAGAAAAAAGAGGCAACATAGGCCCTGTCCTCAAGGAGCTGCAAATCTAGGGATAGTCTTTGTAAAGCACTTGCCCTGGAGCACCCTGCACACAGTAGGTGCTTAGTAAATACTTGGTTGCTCCTTGGATCACCTGAGGATAAGGCTTTCTTTGCAGTCCTTGAATTCTCCAACCAATTCTCAGCAGCTCCCTCATGACCACACCGGGAGAGGATGCTGACATTTAGAGCCAGAATTTATAGCTCCGAGATGATCTCCTCCAAACCCCATTTTACAGATATGGAGAATGACCTGCTTGAGGTCCTGTGGGGAGCAAACTTCAGAAGTGGGATTTGAACTCGGGTTCCCAGAAGGGAATCCAATGTGCTTCCACTCCTCCCGGCTGCCTGACCAGTAATCATCTCTAGGGGGAGTGAGGAGAACTGCAACATTGCCTGTGACCTGGCTGCCAGTAAGACGGTAGTTATCAGTCAGCTTCTCTGCTGTTGGGCACCTAATGTAATAAATACCTGTTGAATTGAATTGCCTGGAAGACAGAAATTAATTGCAGAACCATTTCTGCTGGGCCTCTTTCTTTCCCATGGGCGAGCCGACAGACTGGCTTGAGTTCTTCTGTCCAATTACACTGCTCTGGGTAGTCTAAATTACAAATGTCCTTTGATTTACTGGAAAGCTACCTTGAGCAGATAAAGTGTTTTTGTACCTTCTAGAGAGCCTTTGTGTCTGTGACCTCACTGCCAACCCAGGACAAATATGTGGACAGGGCAGGATACCAATTCTTTGTCTTTTTTTCAGATGAGGAAAGAGTTCCTGAGAAATTAACTGATTTACCTAAAGGCTCACATAGAGGGAGCATCAGAACTGAGCTTTCAGCCTCAGTATCTTTACTATGAGACCAGTGTCTTTCTCATTGCCTCATGAGAATGTCGTCTTCCAACTCTGGAGAGATGTTGCTGAATGGGCTGGGGTAGATGGTAGAGGGGGGTAGCTTGTAGATGGAACTGCATCTTTATAATACTTGGTACTGAGAAGGAGAACCTTGAAAACTGGACTATATCTCCCAGAAGGCAGTGTGTGGGCTCTAGCACATAACTCAAGGACATTCAGGATTTGTAGAATGCCCAATGGGAAGAGAAGTGCTGGCAAGGCTTAGGCTTAGTATGATATTCAGAGTGCATGGGGGTGCAGATGAGAGAGAAGGAAGAAAATGGTCGTTGGGTCCTCAGCATTGGCATTGCAGACACAACATGATTATGGAAGCAGGGACTGTGACCCAGGTTTCCATACTCTTCTGGTTGCCACACTAAGAAGGCACCCTTAAGACTGCAATGGAAGGAACCCAGCAGAGCCTGCTACTCAGTCTAGTTCCTAACACCCTTCAGTGAGTGAGCTGGTATAATTTTCTCTCTGTGTCGAGGAGCCAAGGGAGTTAAGCTGGACAATCAGCTGGTGCTCTTGGAGACACTGGAGGGGTCAGCAGCCACCTGGGAATGGGGAACCAGGGACGTTGAATACACGATTCAACTCCTTACTTAACTTTGCTAATACTGTCCATTGATCTGATTTCAGAAATTGGCTTGGTCTGGCCCAAAGGTGGATGGGGGTTCAGAACTGTGCATCTGAATAGTCAACAGCCCAAAGAAATAATACAAGAAACCTGTGAGTGGCTAAAAGCAGCGAGACATTAGACTAGGTGGGAGGGGTGCAGGATGGAGTCGCATTATTTAATCCAAGGGCACATGCTAATCATATAACCGCCAACAACAGAGTGAACTTAGAAGTCATTTAATTTCTCTAGGCCTTGGTTTCTCCATTGATAAAATGAGGGCATTGATCTTGGCCTCTCAATAGATAATAACATAGTAATTATATAAAATAATACAATGACATCATGATAAATATACTAATATAGCACACAATAACAAAACATAGTAATAACATGGAGTGTTAATATTCTGTGAATACCACACCAATAATTAACCAGTTTCCATAAAGCACTCAAAGCACCAGTCTCATAGAATTATAATTTATAACTTTAAAAAAAAGGCCTCAAAAGTCTAGTCTAGTCCCTACCTAAGTAGGAAGCTTTTCTAACACATAGCTGATAAGAGATCATTTGTCTTTTCTTTCAAGGGCTACTGACTACCTGCTGGGGCACCCATACTAGTTTTGGACATATCTAATTATAAGAAAATATTGAGTGGGAAAAAAGTCTCTCAGATAAGGGTTTAGAATCCAAGATATATGGGCAACTAACAGATTTTGTATACGTAACCATATATACTATGCAATATATATTTATCTCTATCATCTCTCTATCCAATCTATCTCTCCATTCATCCAATTACTCTCTCTCTCTCATCCATTTATATATCAATCTCCCTATCCATCTACCAACCTATATGTATCTCTCTCCATCTATCTGTGTGTCTGTCCATATCTCTATCTTCAAAAGCCATTTCATAATAGATAAGCAGTCAAAGGAAACATTTCTCTAAAGAATTACAAGGTATCAACAAAGATAAGAAAGAATTTTCCAATCACTAACAAGAGAAATTTACATCAAAACAACCCTGATGTTTAAAAGATGAGAAAAGATGGAAATAAGCCAGTGTTGGAGAAGTTGTCTGAGGACAGGCGCACCAGTGCCTTGCTGGTGGAGCTGTGAAGGATTACAATCATTTGGAAAAGCAGTCTAGAACTATGCAAATAAAGTACCAGAAACATCTCCACTCTCTGACCCAGAGATTCCATTTCTACTTATCTACTCTAGGGAGGTTATGAAAAGAAGGAAGTCCCTATATCCACCAAAGTATGTATAGCAGCACTTTTATGGCAATAAGGACATGGAAATAAAGTTGGGGTTCATTGATTGAGGAATGGTTAAAGACCTGGGGTACATGAATGTTAATGAAATACTACTGTGCTGCAAGAATGAACAGCATGATGAAGACAGAAGACAGAAGTCGAGACATGAAAGCAATGTACACATCAACTACAACGATGGAAATGGAGGCAACAAAAACTGGAAAACATTCAAAAGTGAAATATTTCAAAATTACAAAGAAAAAGCATGACCCCAAAGAAGAAGTATGAGAAGATATGTCCCCCTAAACTCTGAAGAGGTGAAAGGTCCACAGGTAGGAAATATTGCCCATATCTTCAGACTTTTTTGATATATTGATTATTTTCCTGATTTTTTTCTTGTCTTTCTCTTTTTTTTTAGTCTCTAAAACATTCTTTCTTACATGTGATGGTTCTCTGGAAGAGGAGAGGGGAAGGATGATGGGAGAAATAAAGGCAATGATAAAAAAGATATGAAAAATTTTTTTGCCTTCCTTTGTACTTAGCAGAGTGCTTGTACTTCTTAAGTGTTTAATAAAGGCTTGTTGACTGACATTAGCTTGAGTCTCTTCTCTGTGACTTGCAGCCTGGTTCTGCCCTTTGGGGCCAAGTCTGCTAGCCCTGGACTTGGTACATAGTAAGCGCTTCATAAATGCTCTAATTCAATCAATTCTACTTTATAGAGTTGTTGGTAAGCTCAAATGATATAATCCCGATAACAAAGGGCTCTAGAAGCACCAGTTGTTTTTTATTCCAGAAGGGGCCATGAGCTATATATAAGTACCAGGTTATAGACCTCCCCCATAAAGTTCCAAGGAGCCATGAGCTGTATGTAAGACCAGATTACAGACCCCTTGACTGCCTTGCCTTCTCTTTGGAGCTGACCAATCTAGGCAAGCCTTTGCTAACCAGCTCCATCTGCAAGTCCCAGAAGCAGGTACCCATGAAGGGCTCTTTCATTCTGTCATTTCTGCCTGGATAACTTATTTTTTCTCCTATTCCCTGCAAAACTTGGCTTTTCTGCCTTGAAACTCAGCCTCCCTCCCTTTTTCATCTCTTCTGGGACTAGAAGGCTGAGTTTCCCTGCCCGAGAGTATTAATGTATTCTACGCCCCATGGCTCCCTACTAGGGCTGCTCTCTCTCTCTCTCTCATAATTAGCTTCAATTTTGTCTAGAGTCTAACCCTTCGCTTGTAACCCAGGCCATCCTGACTGTTTTAGCCTCCTAAATTTTAACTCTCCAGGAGGCACCGATACAAAATATGCAAAGCAATGATGAAAGGAAGAAACCCGGGTTCTAGTCCTAGGAATGGAAGGAGAGGGGATCTATTACAGTGCTGCATTTGGAGTTAGGAGAGTCTCCTACACCAGCTATGTGAGTGTGGGACAAGGAATATAAGAATGAAATTAAGGGGGGGGGAGCTGGGACACAAGGTGGCCCACAGGGCTCTTCTCACCCTTAAGTCTATGAGGCCACATCAGAACTCAATTGATCAGTAGTAGTGTGACCTAGGAGGAATAACTTCAGCTTTCTGGACCTCTATTTTCTCAGTCAGTGAAATGGGAGGGCTGACTCAGGAAGGCCTTCTTCACCTGGAATCTACTAATTTGTATTATTTAAAATCTCATCACTACATTTCAATATGTATTTTGTTCATGTAGTCAAAATCCATGACTAGCAAGAAGGCATCAACCAGCCAGGACATCCAAAAGGTTAAGAACCCTCACCCTAGATAGTCCTTCAGGGCCCTTAGAGTGGGAAAACTCAATTCAACTCAGTAATATTTATTAAGAAGCTACTATTGGCAAAGCTGTGTTGCTGGGCACTGGGGAAACAAAGACCTCCCTTTTCCTCCTCCCCCTCCCAAATAAAAAGAGAGTCCTTTTTCTCACAGAACTCACACACAAGGTGGCACAACATTCAAATAAATAATACAAGAAAAATTGAGTAGAGTGCTGAAAAGGGGTGGAAGGGGTGGGGTGGATCCAGGAAGCTCCATGGAGGAAGAAGTAGCATCTGGGTTGAGGTGGAAAATAGCACTAGGTTTCTGGGAGATTCAAGATGAGAAGGGCGCTTATTCCACTGAGGTGGTACACAGTCAGGGGGAAGCTAATGTCCAATTTGTTTGGAACATCACTCCCCTGAAACTGCCATGTTCTGTGTAAGGGAGCATGAGTAAATTAATTAAATGAGTCCATCCCACTTCAAGCAAGTGAAAACCCATCTTCATTGCTCATGAAGTGTGACCAAGGCCTGGACACTTCTCCAGTGCTGAAGGAACTCTGCTCAGATTGGCTTAGGGGCTTGGTCATGCTGTCCTGGGCCTGTATAAAACTACTGAGCTAATTAGGATAAGAGAGTCCAAGGATCTGAAAGGTAGGATTCCTGCCAGGTCCCTGAGGATCAGCCTCCTTCCATGTTCCTAGTGATTGAAGGAGGACCATGGGTGAACTTTGGAGAACCATGGGATCTGACTTTCTTCTTTGAGACAAAGGAGTCCAGCCCAAAAGATACAGCATACTGAAGGGCTGACTACCTAGAGTGCTCTAACAAAGGACTTTCAGGAGCTGGATAACATTTTGCTGTAAGTTAAGAAAAGCCCACTCTCCCTTTCCTGTACTCTGTCAATATTTGTGGGACAATATCTCAAATACTTTTTTTTTCAAGGTGGTGGTAGAATGTTTTATAACTATATCAATGGAGCAATTCTCTTTTCTGACTGACTAACTGATACCACTAACTAATCAATGGGGTAAAACATACCAGTAGGGGCTAGTCAGTAAAGTTTTAGAAAAACATATGTCCACTCTCTCAAGGCTGCCCCTAGAATTCTGACAAGACATGCAGCAGCACCAATCCCCTACTATTCTCCTCCATTCCCCAAACATCTTCCCCTTAGGACATCTCCTGTTAGTACATGTTGGGTTTGGAAGTAAGTTCAGAGAATGTGCTACATGTACAATTTTATTGCCCTGTGGAAATTCTATAATTTAATTATGTTTGCCTCTAATTCTCTCCTTTTAATGAATTGCAATGAGCAATATTTTTACCAAGGGCAATCAGAAAGAATGGTGAGGAAAAAGATCATTTTCTTAAGGTATGACCTGGGAGGTATAAGTAAGCCCTGGTCCACCCCAAGGTTTCAGTGGGGCTCAAAGTCCACCAACTGGTGGGGGGAGTATCTGGCTATTCTTGGGACTGTCATTGGGTTGAGAAGGAAGGGTACCATAGGAAGGGTGGGCAGGGAAGTCTTTAAATTTTCCATTCTGGGGCAAAGTGCTGTCTGCTCCATCTGGTTACACCCCTGATGATATCCAGCCTTCTTTTAGGAGGAAACCTCCTGTTAGAACATCTGTCTTTTGGTAGATTTTCACTCATGGAGAGGTAATCTATGAAAGGTGAAATACAGAGTTGCCAAGCTGGGATCAGAGAGAAGTATATATCCACTAAAGGTTCTCCCAGCCCCCACAGAACACCAGTGACAGATTCTTCTGAGACAAAGATGCTCTTTTAAAATGCAAATTGAATCCTGGTGGGAGAGTTAACCCACAGGAGGATTTGAGTCTCAGTGGGAATCACTTTCATCATCTTGTTTTCCTCCCAGTTGAGGACATCTGACCAGGCAGGAAATGGAGTTTTGATTGGAAAGCAGAAGGAGGGTCCCTAGGATGAGCGGGGAGCTCAGGACATTGGCAGAGAGAATCAGGGTTTGCTGACAGGAGCCGGGCAAGGAGTGTGGAAAAGCAAACCTCACTGGGCCCCTGGGGCATGAGAGAATACCAGCAGACAGCTGGTCAGTGTCCTCCAGGGCCTAGGCCTGGAGCTAAAGCAGGATTAACAGGGTCCAAAGAGATCCTTATTCAAATCCTGTCCCAAACATTTACTGGCAGGGCAGCAACCTAGCAAATGACTCAATCCCTTTGGGACTCATTTTCCCCATCTGTAAAATTAAAGTGATGCTATCCATAGTGACGGGGGCAGCTAGGGGGCACCGTGGAGAGTTCTGGGCCTGGAGTTAGGAAGACCTGAGTTCAAATTTGACCTCAGACACTAATGAACTCTATGATTCTGAGCAAGTCAGTTATCCCTGTTTTCCTCAGTTTTCTCACCTGTAAAATGGGCTGGAGAAGGAAATGACAAACCACTCCAGCATCTTTGCCAAGAAAACTCCTAAGGGGGTCACAGGGAGTCAGACAGGACTGAAATGACTGGACAATGGTATCAACAGTCATGACCATAGTAAATAAAGGTTCAAATCCTGTCTCTGACACTGTCTAGCCCTGTGTTCATGCAATGCGCTTCCAGCAAGTCTGGGAATGAGATTCATGTAGGTAGAGGGACTTTTCCTCACAGGGGTACCTTACACTAAAGAAACTATAGGACCAGTTTAAAAAAAACACCCCTCTCACTGGGCCATACAAGGCACAAACACAAAAAATACTATATAAACATCAGTGACTATGAATGTCCATTGATTAAAAGTCTTTCTCCCCTCCTGACACTGACCTCCCAGGACCCGATCTACAATTCCACTGAATTCAATAAGATTTTACCAAGCAGAGATTCTGATGATAAGTTTTATATTTGTGCCGTGCTTTTCAAAGCATTTCATTCTGCTGACTATGCGAAGTGAGTGGGTATACCCAGTATATCTATGATGACAATAGCTCACATTTCTAGGCTGCTTTTAGGTTTGTGTATTACTGCATTTGAGCTTCACAACAACCCCGGGAGGGAGGTGCTGTTATTAGGCCCATTTTACAGATGAAAAAACTGAGGCAGGTGGAGGTTAAATGACTTGCCTAGGGCTATGCAACAGCTACTATTTGAAGTTAGTTTTCCTCATTCCAAGTTGAGATTACTATCCTCTGAAGTTCAGAAAAATAAAGGCACTAAACTGGGGTCACACAGTTAACTAGTGGCAGGGCCAATTCAGTTGGGCTGGGTGTTATGGGGATATAAAGGAATCATCAGAAATAATTTCGTCATCCTGGGACCTAATGCTACCTGCAAGTATAGATGAGGTATGGAAAACAAGGGGATGATAACATTTATATTCTAGAGTCGTAAAACTAGGTGTTAGGAGGACATTGTCTCTTAAGGAGAGGTCATGACCTTCTCTCATCAGACCTTCCCCAATTCCAGAATTTTAATGTTGGAAGGCATCTCAGTATTCTTAATGTAGCCTTAACATTGTTATGTTTTCAGTTGTGTGTGATTCTCTGTGACACCAGTTGGAGTTTTCTGTGCAAAGATACTGGTGTGGTTTGTGTTTCCTTCTCCAGCTCATTTGAAAGATGAGGAAACTGAGGCAAGCAGGGTTAAGTGACTTGCCCAGGGTCACACAGCTAGTAAGTGTCTGAGACCAGATTTGAACTCAGGAGGATGAGTCTTCCTGATGCCAACCCTGGTGCTCTATGCATTAAACCCCTAGCTGTCCCATGTAGCTCGTACCTGGACAAAAATCTGCCCATCTTCCCTTAACAAGTGAGAAGTGATCCGACCTCCAGGGATACCCCAATACTTCCCAAAGGAGCCCTCTCTTCTTTGGAACAGATCTCATGGCTGAGAAATTATTCCCTCTTCAAGTTCTCCTCATGGTTCCTCACTTGGCTAGCCCATCTTCCACATGAAGACAGTCATCATCTCCCACCCCCTTTTGATATTGGGGATAAATATTCCGAATTCCCTTCCCAGAACTCAAGGGTCTTTGCTCTCCTGGTCACCCTCCTCTGGACACACTTAAAGCCATCCAGTCTTTTTCAATTACATTGCCAGAACTGAACAAAATTCCCTATCAAATTCCATCAGTATCCTGCCTGGGACCCGTTAAGCCCTTAGCATCATTAGCCCTGGGCACTCAGAAAACTAGCCCGCCTCAAAGTTTCCCCTTGTTTTCCATAAGGTAGGGGAGGAAGGGTTACTGATTTATCAATACATCCCTATATCATTAATCCCTAACAACAATTCGATTTTCTACAAATAGATGTACTTGGCCCCCGTGTAGAGAACCAAGATCTAAACAGGATTATGACTCATCTGCCCCTGTACCTGGCCAGAGCATGGCTTGGGGGACTAGGTTCAGTTCTAGGGACCACATCCCAATCTCTCTTTATCATCTCTTGATTGATTTCTTCCAATTTGTCATGTAGGTAGCTTGTTCGTACGTAGATGTTTGCATATTGTCTCCCTTATTAGACTGAGTTCCCGGAGAACAGGGACTGGGTTTGTCCCCTTTTCTTTGTATTCCCGGTGCTCCCCAGGTAATAGTGCTTAAATGTTAACTGATGTTTTAAGAAAGAGGGAAACAAGGACTGAGGAGGGTCTTAAGATTGTGACATTCAACTCATTACTGAAGGCGTTGGGAATATTTGGGCTAGAGAGGCTTGGGGAAGGGGTGGGGTCTGATACAAAACAGTATTTTGCAAGTATGTGACTGGTGGCTACGTGAAAGGGAGGGCATGGCATCATTCTGTTTGGCCCCTGAGGGTAAGGATGTTGTCAGGAGGAAAATTTAGCCTTCCAGTCAGAACAGAAAACTTCCTAGTTATTACAGCGGGATGACCATTTTGTGGAGAGCATTTACTTTTGGGAGAGCAGTTGGATAAGACAGGATTCCTTCCCATTCTGAAATTCAATGACTGTAAATCCTTCCTCCCACCCTCACTCCCAATGTCACTAGAGGGGCAGGGACAACCACCATTTCTAACTTCAATTTTCTCATCTGTGAAATGGAAATGATAATTCTACTTTCACTCTCCTCTTCACAAGCAAGCATGACAGAGTGAGATGCCATTGGGGAGACTGCCCCAACAACCCTGTTCGGTGCTGGTTCAATAGCTACATACACCAATAGCTCATGACTGGATGTATTTTCCATCCATTATCCTGACAACACTCCTGCGAGGCAGGCAATTTATTATTATATTATAATTATTACATATTATTATTTATATATAATATAGTATAATATATTGTTTTATAATATGTTATAATATAATACATTTATATAATATATTATGTTATATATAACTATTATAATTTATCGTTATTCTCATTTTTACAGTGGAGGAAATAGAGAAGTAGTAAGGACAGCTAGCACTTATAAAGCTCCCACTAACTCATTATCTCACTGAGTCTTCACAGCAATCTTTTGAGATAGGTTCTATTATTATATATATTTTTTTATTTTTTACAGAAGGCGAAACTAAGGCAAACCGACGCTAAGTGACTTGCCCAGGTCCTGAGGCAGGATTGGAACTCAGGTCTTTCTGACTCCAAGTTCAGTGCTCTATTTTCATTGCCTCCTCTTAATTAAAAAACAAAAACAATGTGCCCAAGGTTACATAGTGACAAGAGCAGAGGCGCTAATCTAATTGCACCCATGTTGTGTTACAGAAAACATGGATGTTCAGATCTTGTTTCAAGTAGTTCATAAGCCAGATTTCTAAAACATATTTAATGTAAAGCTTATAGTTCAGGAAAAATCCATAGAAACAAACGTATTAGATGACTAATATGTTGTAGTGTGCGGAGAGTTGGGGGAGAGATGAAATTTAGCTAAGACAGCATTCAGTCCAACTGTCAGTCCAGTCCTCCAGCACAGCCCTCAACAACAAAGGATGCTCTGCTAATAACCAAGTGTGTGTGGGAGAATCTCAGCTTCTCAGTGACCAGCACTCACCCTTTAACCCTACCCCTGCCCCGTGAATCACGTCATGTGTCTCTCTCCTTAGCAAAGTCAGTGTGTATTATCAGATTAGATGGAGTGGGGGAGGGTTCTTGCTTCTAGCACCTTCCCTCCATCCCTATCTAGGGAACATTCTCCCCTTCTTCCTTATCGGTGATGTTTTCCAGTTAGTCAGGCTTCCATGTGTAGGTAAACTATGATGATGATGATGATGGCACTTAGCTCAGGGCCTGGTACACAGTAGGCACTTAATAAATGTTTATTAAATTGAGGAGGAGGAGGAGAGACCTGGGTTAATAAAAGCATCTCCCTCTATAAGGTCTTCTTGGATAATCCTTCCCCTCCACCCCTTTTAGCACTCAACTCCCTGTAATTACTTTATTTTGAATCCATTATATTTTTATCAATCTGCGTACATGTTATTTCTCCGTTTGTGGGATGGAATATCTTTGAGGATGGGTGCTAGAGTTTCCTTTCATCTTTTTAGATCCAGAATCTACTGGATTATTGGGCACATAGACGGTGCTAAATAAGTGTTAGAGAATTAAATTGAACTGAACTCATTTCAATTTGACTTCATTTTGGAGCTTAGTAAATTAATATGGTTTGTTCTGAGTTCCCACATTAGTTTGGTTTAGCTCCTGACATGACTACGTACATGTTCATGTGTGTATACACACACACACACACACACACACACACACACTTTGGCAAGTGGTTAAGGTTTTCATATCCAGATGTTCACAGCCACTCTGTAAGTGGTCTCCTGTGTGGTGTTGGACAGCTCCAGCAGGCTTGAGGGAGAGCTGGGTCAGGAACATTCAGCCTTGAGCATACCAGACTTCCTCAAGGAGGGAGAGACTCTCCACAGGAGAGCAGAGAGAGGAAAAGCAGGCATCCTGCAGATTCATGACTTCTATTTCCCTGATGCCTTCCCTCCCTTCCCTCCCTTCCACGCCCCTTCCCAGCAAAGCCCCCACATTGACGACAGCCTCAGCAGCAGGAAGGGCTCAGCTGGTGTTTTCCGACTGGTAGGCTGGAGGCTGGGATCCCCCACAGTTTCTCACGTGTGGAGCCCACCAGCTCAGGGTCCAATAGAGAAATATCCCTCTCCTGGCTCAGTCCCTCCTCAGCCTCTGATTCATTCTCTGGTCTGGAATTAGTGGAGGCAGAAGGAGTGGGTTTAAATCCTGACTACTCCTTACTGCCCTGATGTAATGAAAATGTCATTGACTGTCTAGGCAGATGGCTTGAGTTCAGATCCCACTTCTGACATCTCACCAGCTATGTGGTTTGGGCAAGCCATCAACCTTCTCTGGGCTTCAGTTTCCTCATCAGCAAAATGAGGGTCTTGAACTAGAAGCCTCATAGATCCAGCTCTAAATTTGGGCCTCAGTGTCTTCTGTAAAACTGTGCCTAGTTCTTAATTATTGGAGTTATCCAGCCCAATATGGAAAAGGCTTCCTTATGAGGCAGTGAGTTTTCCCTTAAAGCCAAGGCTAGATGCCCAATTGCTGGTATGATGCAGAGGGCATTATTTTCATGTATGGACTGAACCAGATAGTCTCCAAAGTCCCTTTCAGCTCAACCTATAATTTTAGGAGCAAAGCCTTCTCAGGTTCTCAGGAACCAAATGGAAGTTAGATACACATATCACAGGGTAGGAAATACCTTCCTGGGTTGGCTCAGATCTGGAGCTACAGACTCATACTAAGGGGTATTTGAAGGAACCTGGTATACAGTAGACACTTAAGGAGGAAGGACTGCTTCATTTTTTGTCTTTATTCTCAGGAGCTAGCACAGTGATAGGGCATGCTCACTGCATAATAAACGGTTATGGAATTGTCTTCCTGGTCTCAAGGACCCAAAAGAGTTTATTTCTCTTATGGGACAAGTACAGAGGTTCCTCTGTTGGAGGCAGGGGAATATAGGATAGTCTTGAGGTTCTAAGAACACTTTCTCACATGGGTCATAGACTCTTGGGAGGGAGACAATGGGAAAGTATAAAGAGATAGGTTCTCATCTTAGACATCACCCATTCCTACTTTGTCCCCAAAGTGCTGGGACCAATCAATGATCAGTGCTCAATAAGCAGCTGTTGGGTGGTATCTTGGAGAAAGCTCCTGTCTCCAGGATGCAAGATGCAGTTCCTACAACAGCAGGGACCCAACTCTTGTCCCAGGTGTACCCGAATCCAGTGCTGCCCCCTCAGTACCAAAATGATCTAGCTAGGCTATTTATTAGCAGTCAAGCTCTGTCTCTCCCCTTTCCTCAAGGCTGGTCAACTGTGCCTTCTCTTCCCAATGCCTCTACTTGATCTGTCCAATGTCTACATCCTGCGAGATTGCTCTAATCATCATTTCTGCATCTCTCTCTCTCTCTCTCCCTTTCTCCCTCCCTCCCTCTCCCTCTCCCCGCCCTCCCTCCACCTTCGTCTTTCTCCCCAGTCTCTCCCTGGCTACTGTTTCCTTACTCATTACCTACACAAATGCCCCATTCACATTTGAATTTAAAAACAAATCTTTTGCTAGGCTATCAGATTATTGCCCTCCACCTCTCACGCCTTTTACAGACAAGCTCCTGGAAAGACCTGTCTGCATGCTCACTTCTACTTCCTCACTATCCTATGCTTCTTAGCCCTCTAAGTCTGGCTTCTGCGTCTGACTTAGCAAAGGCTGCTCTCCTCAGGGCACCAGCAGGACCACCTGCTCACAGCAATGACCTTTTCTATGTTTTGCTGTGACTTTGTACATTATCAGCCACTCTTCTTGCTGGGTCCTCTCTTTTTCCTTGACCTCCATGATAGTACTGCACCCTGGTCTCCTTCTACTTCTTTGCCTGCTGTTTCCAGGTCTCCTTTGCTGGCTCATCCTCCATGTACCAGTTCTTAGCATGACTGTCCTCAAGGCTCTGTCATAAGCCTTTTTCTCTTCTATTTCTATGTTCTCCCCCATGGTGAACTCATCACCTCCTATGTTAGCTCTACATAAATCATTCTCAGAGCCATTTATCTAGTTGCACGCTCTCCCGGAGTTCCAGCTTTACATCACAAACCTTCTGCTAGGAAGCACCACTTGGGAATCCTTTAGGTACCTCAAACTTCACAAGTCCTAAACTGAATTCATTATCTCCTCTCCCCAGTCCATTTATCTTCCAAACTTCTCCATGTCTATTGAGGCTTCTACTGTCCTGAAAGGCACCGAACTCTGTAACCTGAACAACATTGGCTAGTCTTTCTTCCTTACTTCCCAAATGTACTGTACTGTACAACTGCATCTGCCTGCCTCTCTGTCTCTCTCTCTTTCTCCCTCCCTTCTTCCCTCCTTCCCTCCCTCTCTCTCATTTTGCTCAGTAAGCATTTATTAGAGAGTGATCTTGGAGTAGAGGAGAAATTAAGAAGAAGAATAATTCTTCCCTGAAGGAAAGAAAAATGACCTGTTTTCTGAGCTCTGTGCTCTCCTATGGGTCTCTGCCCAGACTGCTCTCAGAAAAATAGATGGCAGGCATGTGGGGAAAAAAGAATTTCCTTTGTTATCCGAGCCAGCCCAGGGATGATCTAGCTTCTTAATAGAGTCACCTAAATGGGCATCTGACACAAAGAGAAAACTGAGCCAAGTTCCACTTAATTTAATTAAATGCAAGTAACATTTACTAAGTCCTGCCTACATATAATGCACTGTGCCCAGCATTGGCTGCAAAGAGACCTAAGGTCCAGGCCCTGGTGAAGGAGAGACAGGGCAGTGACTTTGAAGTATCTGCAAAGCTGTCATGTAGAAGAAGGATTAGGTTCATCCTACTTGGCTCCAGGGAGCAGGACCAAGAGCAATGGGTGGAAAGGAGATGAAGTCAATTTTGGTTTGGGATAAGGAAGCACTTCCTAGGAATCAGCAGTAGCTACAAAATTCCCCAAGCTTCCAATGCTTTCCATCACTGGAGTTAATGAAGTCTTTACTTAGCTGAAAGGCCACCTCTCAGGAAGGTCCTTGAAGGGAATCCTTCCCTGGGTGGAGGTTGGCCATCTCACGACTCAAGGCATCTGTGATTTGATTATGGTCTGTGATGAGGAGAGTAAGCCTAGCTAGTATTTACGTAGCCTGCTAAGGTTTGCAAAGTACTTTATCAAATTATCTCATTTTATCCTCACAACAACCCTGAGATGTATGTACTGTTAATATAATCTTTGCCTCTCAAAATTCTTAATTTTCTTCAAAATTCAGTTCAAGCACTACCTTTTACACAGAATCATAGATAGAGAGTAGAAAAGGACCTCAGAGGTATTCTATTCCAATCTGTAATTTTACAGACGAAGAAACAGATGGGCAGAGAGGTTAAGGGAATCTGTCCAAGGTCACATGGGTATTAGGTGGCTGAGTCAGGATTTGAACTCAGGTCACCTGGAAATAAAGCAGCACTCTTCTCTCCATACTTTTCTGTCTCTTAAATGCTGCATTGACCTGAGGTCTTGACTGACCTCAAGAAATTGAACCTGGGTCAACTGTTTGGAAGGCAGCTGTCCTTACAAGAGGCTAGTACCTCCTGGCCACAGCTACCTCCACTGCTGCTCCTAACAACAATGATGACATTTGCAATGACAATGAGAACAGCTACACAGCACCATAAGGCTGACAAAGGATTCTGTTCTCGTTTTGTGGATATTCACCAGTGTATATGTTATCTCTCTTGATAAAGTATTCATTTTGACTTTGGGACCTCATCTCTTAGGACAGCACCTGCCCCACTGTCAGTGGATGGATGGACCTCTCTCTACTGATTTCTGGGCAGTTCACCCTCTTGGTTCTTCTCCTGGCTCTCCAATCATTTCTCTGAGTGATCATTGCTTTATTCCTTGTCCTTGAGGGTGGATGCTCTCCATGATCAATCCTTGGCCTTTCCCTTCCCTTCCTTGACAATTTCAATCACCATACAAACACCGTGATGAAGACGTGGGATAGAGGGTACACTGTGACTTGATTTACCTTTCATCACTTCCTTCTCTAACATCGGAAAGGCTAATGTGCAGAATAGATCCTTTAATCACCTTACTTCAGTAGTCATACTCTTGGTCTCAGTTTTGATTAAGTGGAGGACATTTTGGTGGGCATTTTGTGACCCTTAGGAAGCTACTCCCACATGCCATGTGGGAGGAGGGTGGAAAGCATGACGTGTGTGTGCACGCGCTTGCTGAACCAAGGTCTTCCTGACTTCCAGGTCTAGCATTTTCTCAACTACTCAACAGACAGAGAAGACCCTCCCCGAACCCCCCCAGGGGCCTTTCCCACGCAGTTCAGCAGCTGCTTGCTCTCTGTTCTCCTACTCCAGCAGCTGTTCCCACTCCCCTTTTGTTTCTATTTTCTCCCCCTGAAAAATAACCATGAAAAAACTCTCCAAAAATAAACTTTGGTTTTAAAATGAGGCTATTATTTGTTGTCTCAAAACAACAGAGACTGAACTTTTAAGAAATGAATTCCCTCACTGCCCCCTCCCCAGGTCTGAATGAGGGCCTAATGTGTTGAAGGGGTTGAATTTATCTTCCTCTTGGGCCCTTTCACCTACTTGGAGAGAAAATAGGATCATAGATTGCAAGCTGGAAAGGGCTTTTGAGGTCATCTAGACCAACTCTATTTTGCTGATAAGCAAACTGAGATCCAGAGAGGGTAAGCACTTGCTGGAGGCCACACAGGTAAGTAGTATAATAATACCCATAAATATTATTCCTAATGCCCAGGAAGGTGCCTGGCATGTGGTACTTCAGGGATGCCTGCTCAAGTGAACTGAAGTCAAGGAGCAAAGCACAGAATACCCTGCTTGGACGACCTGCAGTCAATTCCCAAACCTCTCCCCATCTTCCCAAACTCCCCTCCCCCCACTTTCAGCTCTTCAGCTTGTGTGTGTGTATGTGTGTGTGTGTGTACACGTGCACTGTCTTCCTCACTTAGACAGTAAACTTCTTGTAGTTAGGGACTGTCCTTTTGTATTTGTTTAGAGTATCAGGCATGTAGTAAGTGCTTAATAAATGTTTGTTTGTTAACTAACTAGCTGCTCCTTAAATGAGGTTTAGAATTTCCTGACAGACACCCTTCCTGGAGTCAGGCATATTTGAGTTCAAATCTCATCTCAGACACTTGCTAGCTATGTGCTACTGAACAAGTCACCTCCCCTCTGCCTCAGTGTGCCTAACTGTAAAATGGGGGAAATAATAGCACCTATGTCCCAGAATTGTTTTCAGGACTGAATGAGATAATATTTGTACATAATATTAAGCACAGAGCAGGTGCTTCAAAAAAATGCTTGTTTCCCTCCACTCTACTCCCCTCCTTTTAAATTTTGTATCCAGCTTCCCAGAGGCCACTCTCCTATCTGTCACTCTCCTGCTTAGGAAGCATCCATGGCTCCCTATTTTCTCTAGAATAAACTGCCAGCTCTTTAGTTCAGCATTTAAAGCCCTTCCCAACCTGGATCTGGGATGATTATGTGCATGAACTTTGGACTGGGGCCGTTTCTATCTTTGGTTCCCTAGCACCTACATCTTACAGGGCATCGTATAGAGTAAGCATTTAATAAATTCTTGTGGAACCGAAGAGAGATGCAGATAATCCCCTGGTTTTTCAAAGATCGATAGTACAGTTTTCAAAGGGCATCACATTGACCTCTACAACTGCATTCATAGAATGGAGAAGAGTTGGGATCCATCCATAAACTGGATGACTGCCTGAACTAGGGAGCTTTAAGGGCATGGGTGCCAGAGATGATGAAGTGGTAGACTTCAAAACACTTGGCCACTGATTTCACATGGAATGTGAGGGAAAAGGAAGAATCAAGATTGACATTGAGGTAGTGAATCTGAGTATTTGGAAGGATAACAGTACCCTGGACAGAAATCAGGAAGTTAGAAGAAAATGGTAGGAGGAAAAATAGTGAGTTCTCTTTGGGACACGTTGAGTTGGAGATGCCTGGGAGCATCCAGGCAGGAATGTCTACGAGGAAGTTGGAGATGCAGAGCTGGGTCTCAGGGAATTCAGTCAATGATTCTGTGAGGTCAAGTCTGTCCAAGTCAACAGCATTTATTAAATGTCTACTATGTGACAGGCACTGTGCTAGATGCTTGGGATATAAAGAACGGCAAAAGTAATTCCTGGCTTCAAGGAGGTCACAGTCTAATTTATCAAGCACCTACTATGCTCCAGCACTGTTAGGCACTAGAGGTACAAAGGTGGAAAGGCAACAGATATTGCCCAAAAGCATCTTACATTGTACTAGGTGGAAACAACATGTATTCCAAGTAGGTGAATACAAAGTCAATTCAGAGAAGAGGCAAAGCTAGCTGTTGTGGGTAGAGGTCAGGAATTAGGGAAAATCTCAGGTACATAGAAGGTGAGATCTGAACTGAGCTTTAAAGATGAGAGGGATTCTAATGCTGGAGGACCAGGAAAGGGGCAGAGCGTATGCAAAGGTATGCACGCACATGGCAGATGGACCATCACGTGACAGGGATAAGAAAAAGAGGAAATTGACTGGATTGTAGAATAATATGGAATGGCCTTGGGAGGATACTACAGAGATTACTCTCTCTATTCTACAGATGAAGAAACTGAGGTTTCTTGAGGTGTAAGGACTTGTGCATCAGAGGCAGGATTTGAATCCAGGTTTTCCTGATTTTAAAGCCAAGAATCTCACCACTCCACCATACTGTCTCTTCAAACCAACAAGCTTAATAAATGTTTGTTGAAGTGAATTGCATCACTCCTCCTTTAGATTTCTTTTTTAATGAGGAAAATGATTTTTTTTTCTAGCCAATAAGACTGCATTCCCTCTGGGAACATTACCCAGTTGTGAACCATGCCTCAGCCTCTGTTTTCAAGGAGCGAACAGATGAGTGGATTGACTGGGTTAATGTTTGAGTGGTCAAGTTAAGAGCCAGAATAGGCTGCCCAGAGAGAGAGAATTGAGAGATGGTGTTGGAGGAAACTCAGCGTCCCTCTCCTCCCCCCCCCCCCACACCCTAAGCCTGGCCTATGTGCTTTCCGCTGGCAAGTTTCCTCTTTAATGAAATGGTACAATCATCACAGACCAGGCTTCTGACTCATAACTTTATCCTCCATGACTCCTTGCTGGCTGAGAGCAGCAATATTTCATCTCTGTTCCACTTAAGTCCTGAAAATTAAACCCAGAGCATCCTCTTTCCTGCTTTCCCTTCCTCACTGGCTCCTGCCCCCACAGGGTCATATCTAAGAAAAGACAAACAGGCTGGCTGAGGGTGGACTGCAGTTGAAAAAACACTGGCCAACAGCATGGGTTTCAAGTAGATGGAAGCCCAGAGTTGCTTTGCCTTCAGCAGCCAGATCAAGTCACTTCTCTCTCATCTCTGAGGGCTGGGGGAGATGGCCAGAGAGTCACAGTGTCTCCCCATTCCTACATTCTCAATGTTCACATTTGGTCCTTTATACTCTGAATCATTCAATGAGCATTTATTAAATGTCTTCTAGATGCCATATTGCAAAGAGGATAGAGAATGGGCCTCAAAATTAGCCAATACATATTTATGAAGTACTTAGTGCTAGGCACTGCACTAAGTGCAGGGAATAGATAGAAAGGCCTGTCCTCAAGGAGCTCATAAGTGGAAGAAATAAGGTACAACCAATGAACTGGAAACAGGAGAAAATCAACAGAAGGGAGACATCAGCAAAAAGGGAAATCAGAAAAAGTTTCTCAAAGAAGGCAGGATATCAGTTGGGGCTTGGAGGAAGCCACAGAAGGCGGGAGATGAAGAGGGAGAGTATTCCAGGCCTCAGGGACAGACAGAGAAAATGTCAAGAGCTGAGAAATGGAGTGTTTTGTTTGTGGACCAGCAAGGAGGCCAGTGTGACTGGATAGAAGAGTATGTGACGGAAAGTGAGGTATAAGAAGACTGGAAAGATGGAGGCAGCTAGGTTATGAAGGACTTTGAATGCTAAACAGAGGATTTTGTATTTAATATGGAGCATCTGCAGGATGATCAGGCATGGAGGTTGGGTTGGCAGCATATGTTTGGGGGTCAGGAAAGAACTCCTCACTTTGTCCCCTTCCCTGGTACCAGGATCTTAACATTGACCAGGGATGATGAAAAATTATACAGGATTTTATCAAATAATAAATATGAATATGTTACCTTTTTTGGGTTGCTTAAAGTCTGCGTACAGTGTACAGATCACGAACTCATCAAAGCTAAAGTCAGAAGTACTAAAAAAAGAAGAAAAGTATATGGCATACTACTAAAATAATACTGAACAATTTAAGAAGTAATAAAAATGTGTAATGGACAAAAGAAATGACATTGTCACTTACTATAATAATTTTGTCCAGAATTTCAAGCAATGTAAATTAATTGTCACCATAAGGAGACCTTATTTCAGTGGTATGCTAGCAAATGTTTAACAACCAGCTCACTTTAAGTTTAATGTTTGCATTGTTAATATTTTCTCCATCACTATTAAAGTCTAGCAATCAACAAAAAAAAAAATCAAACCCTGATTTGTAACATTTGCCAGTTTCCAAGATATAAATGATGATGGAATGTATGCTCAAAGTATAAATTCCAATATATTAAAACTTAACAATTGGCTCTCTTAAGCTGGCTCCACCACACCTCTTTGGGTAGCCCCCAAATACTTAGCAAATATCTCATTTAAAGTCAACACCAGGCTAGAATATGAAATAATTTGTAAGATCTTATAATGATGGACAATGATGGGCAGTATCATATCTCATGTAGGGGGGAAGCGAGAAGTGTAAAACTAGTTATTGTTTTTTTAAGTTTGTTAAGTTATCTAACTAAGCAAAGTTATCCCAAGAATATTCTAGGATGAAAATAGAAGGACTGCCAACTAAAGAAGAGAGGAAAGATAGGCAAAAATCATCACAATGAGCTAGTTTCTCCACTAAGTACAAGGGACCACTTGGGTCCTAACATCCCAGTTTTTGATGTAGCTAGAAGTAGCAGGAAGGCAGCCCTATTGGACCAAATATTTACAGAGGAGAAGTGTGCTGGAGGCGAAAAATTTATGAGCTTATTAAGGAACAGCGACACTTCAATGAGGGAAACATGGGAACAATCCCAGACTTTATCAGTACTGGAAAAGGTGACCAAGAGAACACAACCACAGACCCCGAAGCTTTCTTTGTCATCTATATGAAATCTTTATGAGGGTCACCTATACGTGAATCAAGGGTAGACTGAATAAGGGTATTAGTAGGGAACAAACTGGCTTTCATAAATGATACAACCACACCTCAATTTCACAATTAACTGAAAGATGGAGAGAAGATCGCATCATCTCATTCTTTACTAATTATGGAAAAGCACCTGAGTCAGTATAACAAAACTCTTACCTATCGAGGCTTTTAACAAAAGATATCTGCCATCCATACATCAAGAACTTTCAAGATTTCTTGGAAACAACAGAAGTAATCCTATTGGATGACCTTCTCACCCAGAAGCACAGAATGAGTAGTTGGACGCCCACCAGCAGGGCTCCACACTGCGATGGAGGAGCCCAAGCATGATTCCAGATCAAAGGGGCATTCTCCAAGGATGGTGAGGTCCTCCAGAGGCTTATGTTTGCTGACAGCACTGTGTTGGTCCTACCAAGTTCCAAGAGAAGAGGAAGGGAGATACTTTGTATTGTCTTTGGGAAATTGCAAAGCCCCTTTGTGGAGACTGTGGTCCCCATCAAAGCAAAAGTCCAGTTTTTAAAAATTAGCATTTTACCGGTGTTGTAATGTGGGAGTGAGACGTGGGGTATGACTGACTGCCTTTGAAGAAGTACAAATGAATGTTACGCAGGGGACAATGGTTAGGCATTCAGAGAAGGTGCTCAGGCTGTGATGTAGGACCAGAGAGTACCCAAAATCATATATAAAGGAGATCCAAGGAATTCTTTGAGAAGAAGAGGAACTGATCATGTGACAAGAATAAGACACAAGAATTAGACAGCCAGAAGGCCTCTCTGACATCATCATCAGGAGAAAATGAGGAAGGCCTCCTGAATGTTATATGAACCCACTGTGGCATATTTTAGGGAAGATATGGACAAGGAAGGAAGGCATGGGCAGGCATGGATAAACTATGGTCTGTACTGTCAAAGACAATTCTCTAATTGAGAACAGAGATGCATTTGTGTATTTGAGAATTTTCCATTATTTTAACTGTATGTTTAAGACTTATTTATGTACTATTACAATACAATGGCTGGTAGGTTCACGATCCAAAAAGTTCTTGAAGGGTCAACTCTAGTAAGACAAAATTTAGTAGGAAAAATGACAAGTTTTATTCTTGAGTTCCAAAAATCTATTTCATAATTACAAGATGAAGGAAGCTTTGATATGAAATGGTCTGAAAAAATCTAGGGGCTAGGTGGATTGTAAGACAACAAGGTGATTGGGTGGCCAAACAAACGGATGTAATTTTAGGCTCTATTTTCAGGGAGGACGGTGATAAGTCGAACAGTGTGCCAATGCGAGGAAGTGAATGGTGAAGGATCCTACATGTCACATGAAGACCAATTTAAGGAAAAGGATAGGTTTAGTTTAGAGAAGAAAAGAATTCACAGGGACATAATTGCTTCCTTCGAGTCTTTGAAGAGTCATTGGTTTTGTGTGGTCCCAAAGGGTTTGAGTTTAAAGATGTTTGATGTCCAAGATAAATGTCCCAGCAATCAAAGCTATCAACAAATGGAATGTGCTGTCTTAGGAGGTGATAGGTTGTCTTTAAGGAAAGGCTATATATAAGATAAAGTAGGAATAATGGTAACATTGAGAAGACACTAGAATTAAGAGAGGTTGGGAAAGGTTGGACTTTAGTCAAGACTTAGAAGCCAGAGAGATCAGTGGCCAGGATGGAGGAGGGAGAGCATTCCAGACCACTGGCAGAATGACCAGTGAGAATGCCTGAGGAAGAGATGGAGAGTCTTGTTCATGGAACAGCCAAAAGGCCAGTGTCAATGGATGGAAGGCTGAGGTGTAAGAAGACTGGAAAGGTAAGGGGGAGGGCTGCCAGGTTATAAAGGGCTTTGCTTTCCAAACTGAGGCTTTTTTGTGTTACCCTGGAGGCAGTAGGGAGCCTTTGTAGTTTACTGAGGATCAGATCTGTGCTTTAGGAAAATCACTTTGGTGGCTGAATGGAGGATGGACTGAAGTGGAGAGAGACCTGAGGCAGGCAGACACCCCATTCCCTTCCATTGCAGTTATTGCAACAGTCCAGGAAGGAGGGGCAGCATCAAAGGAGAGAAGGGAGCTTATTTGAGAGATAAGTCAAAAGTTTGGACACAGAGCAGGGGTGTGTGTGTGGGGTGGGGGGGACAGGGACAGAGAGAGGAACCTAGGATGATTCCATGGTTAGGAGCCTGAGGGATGGGAGGATGGTGATGACTTCCATGGTACTATGGAAAGTATGTGTGTGTGGGGGTGTGATTTAGGGAGAAAGATGATGAGTTGTTTTGGACATGTTGAATTTAAAATGTTTACTGGACATCCAGTGTGAGATGTCTGAAAGGCAGCTGGAAATGCAAGACTGCAGACCAGCAGAGAGATTGGGGCAGGAAAGGCAGAATTGTGAATCATCAGCATGGACATGGTAATTAAATATTTGGGAGTGGATGATATCATTAAGTGATTGGTATAGAGGGAGAAGATAAGAGGGCCCAGGACAGACTCCTGAGGGACGTTTACAGTTAGAGGCCAGTGAAAAAACAAGGTTTCTTGCCCCCTGGGACCTCAGAGAGCCACTCTAAATTGGGGCTCTCCACTGGGCAGTCAAAATGCCCTCTGCCTGATTTGCTGAGAATCACCTTTTTTTCAGTTGGGGAGGGAGTTGGGGTGAGGGTGGAGTGTCACAAGGATCTCGTCAGTAGGGATTAAGTCCTCTGGGCAGGAGAAGCGAGCACAGCCTGCTTCCAAACTATAGGAATACAGTGTTTTGGGAACCTATTGCTATAGGAATCTGTGATGACCCACAACAGAGGGGTCCTGCCACCATATCAGAGCATACACACGCATTCTGTGACTGTTTTCCACCCACTTAAATTTAGTGAAGGAAAGCATTTTTAATTGACTACTGAGCTGGAAATGGATATGTAAACAAAAGGCACTACCTAGTCAAATCCCTCTCATGCCCAAATGGTGGAAACCTTCGGGTAGGGAATGGGGTATGGTGCCAGCAACAAACGTTACTTGTGCTTCTTTGGTCTCCAATGGGTTACTCCATCCTGCTCTTAGAATGGACCAGACTGTGGCTTTGTGAGCTTCGAAAGGTCAGGAGAGCCAGCAGGGGTTCAGCAGCCAAGCCCTGGAAGAATCCAGCCTTGAAGAATAGCAGAGCTGCCCATTCCAGGGGTGGACTGACCCAATAGCCAAGAAGTTGTAACCTGCAAGTAAGGGAGCAGCTCCTCGCCTATGGCTATGACAAGCTTAAAAGTAAACTCGGTTGTGGAAATATCGTGTGGTTGTCCCTTTAAGCTTAATACTGCTTTGCCTAGGAACTGAGGAGGGATGAGGTGCCCCACTCTGGGGGGAGGGGAGAAGAGTGCTTTGTGTGTGTTGGTTTTTTCTATATCCTTTCAGTAAATATTCCTTTGTAAAAACTAATTGATATTAATTGCTTATCAGCGATGTTGGGAAGATACCAGCTTGGTAAAGGACACAAGGGAGATGCTAACTGTAATTGGCAAATTATATTGGAGCAGCTTCCTGAGTAATTTATGTTGGCAGGAACAACTTGGAAAGGGGGCTTGAGCTGATCACACTGCAGGGGTTCTCCTAGAACCCTGTGGGGAGAGATCAGTAGCCTGACTCTGAAGACTTGACTTTTCCCATGGTGTTGAGGGTTCTGAGCATGCACCAAGAGCTAATGGCTACCCTTAAAGCTCGATGGAAAATTTGAGCTATTTTCTCCATCAATTTTTGGAGAATGGGAGCTCCATCTTCTAGATCTGAGGGTAACAATTCACACCTCTCTTGTCTTAGCTCTATCATTAGTGAAGAACCCCCAAATAGCTAGGTTAGAATAAGGCTCATGGTAAACAGGGAAGCACACACTGAGTTCTGTAAACCTTGGAAACGATTTTCAGAAATCCTCAAATGGAAAAAAAAAAAGACCATGATCTCCAGATTTCATATCTCTCTAGCCAGAATTACTTAAGGGTACCTCCTTCTCCTTCCTTCCAAGTCTCTCCATCCAAAGGTCACTAGAACACAAGCAGTTAATTTTTGATTGTCTCAGGAGTCCCTGTCTCCCACCAATCTCCAGGAAACCAAACTGTAGGTGATTAAGAAGAGACTTCACATATTCACCTTCTGGGTGGATGGCCTGTTGCCTTGGGGTTTTAGGATTGTGGGTTACAGCTTGTTTTTGAGGTTGATTCAAGGGACTGACTTCTAAGGAAAGCTGAGAGAAATCGAGCATGCCATGACTGAGTCATGGCAACTAAAGTGAGGAACTTGGAAAATGCTGGGTTCTAGGCCAATCACTTTCATTCTTAACGTGTATTAACCACTGCCTAACAATAACAACCAACATTTATATATTGCTTTAAAGTCTGCAAAGAACTTTCTGTGTGCTATCTCAGCTCATCCTCACAACAACCCCATAAGGCAGGTGCTATTATTATATTTATTTTACAGCTGAAGTAACTGAAGTTGCCCAGGGACACACAGCTAGTAATCACAAAGATGAGTCTTCCTGACTCTAGGCCCAATGGTCCATCCATTGTGTCACCTAGCTGCCTGTACTATATATACACGTACATATATACACAGATGTGTAATAATTATATACATACTATGTATAGTTATGAGTGCACAATACACACATATATATTTTATAGAGAGAGAGAAAAGAGAAAGAGAGAAAGAAAAAGAAAGGAAGGAAGGAAGAAAAACAGATTTCACCTCTAGGTTTCCACTCCTGACTCACAATGGCAGGCTTTTTACTTAGAAGTCAATGTCTAATTTTACTTTTAAGGTTCTAGTGCCAAAAATGAGGGGTTAAGGTTTTTTGCACATGGTGATTCATGAGCTCCCATCTGGTGAGTTACCCATTATTAATTAACTAGTAGAATGCTATTAGATTTTAGAAAAAGATTTACAGAAAAGGTACAGAATAAGGAGAATTCCAATTTGCCTACCCTGACCAGTGAATGAGAGGAACGAGTAAAAGGGCTACCATGACTGAATAGGGAAGCCAGGGAGACAGTGTCATTAGGAGGGAGTCAGGTCTCATGGAAAGCCAAATATAAAAGAATGGGAAAGAAAGAGATTTAGGATAAATGTGAACTTGTTACCTATGGAGCAGATCAAAAGGAGTGGGTAGCTTTAGAATTGGACATCATGAAAAGCAGAGGGTGGATTGAGGGGGACAGGCAGTGGGAAGTGGACAGCAGCTTTGTATATTGACAGTGGGGTGGGGAGGTTCAGGACCCCTGGGATAAGGAGAAATTGACCAGGCAGGAGTCAGTCAACCACTGCTAGATGAGTTCGGGGTTCAGCCTCAGGGTGTCATCCTCTCAAGGTGTTTGGAGCTCAGGAAAGAGGATGAATTGGGGAGCTGATGGGAGAAAATTTCTCTCCTAGCCTTACATACCCACAAGACCAGAAGAGGAGGGGAGCGAGCAGAAGGAAGGCAGCTCTCTCTTCCCAGGTCAGGAGACTGGCATGTGACAGAATGGTGTTTCTATGGTCACTTCAGGAGGATTATCCCAAGATCCCATGTACTATCTACAACAAATCCATACTAACCCCACCCACAGAGGTCAAAGAACAATACCTGGCAAAGCATAGCTAACGTCTGGATCACCTGCAGAGGACATAGCATATACTCACATCCTGATGACATATGCACACCCACAGTATATAAGGAAAGGACCGTAAACACACACACATATACACAGATCATGGAGCCAACGTCAAGGTACACAGGATAATAAGAAGTGCATCATCATAACCAAGGTTTGCCAAAAACTAAAGAGTAATCAATGCAGATGCCACAGTCTGATGTAGCCAAAGCCCATGCATGACATTAATACCCAAGTAAACAGAAATGGAACTCTGGAACATGTAGTAACCAACCCATACAGCAACATGTGCAATGATGTGTAAGGTGTACATGGTATGTGGCAGAATTAGGATTTTTTAATGTAGAATTTATATCCTGCTTTAAAGTTTCTAAAGTACTTTATAAACATTATCTCATTTGGCCTCCCCGGCAATCCAGGGCACTAATGGGGGGAGCAGGTGGAACAAGGTTTCTCTCCTGTTCCTTTCTCTATAAGACCAGAAGATAAGTGGAGAGAGCAGGAGGCCCTCATGGGATGGCATGGTATTTCTGTGATTAATAGACTCAGAAGGGTTATCCCAGGGTCATGTATACTGTTTGTTACCGTCATTATTCCTGTTTTAGAGTTGGGAAAACAAGGCTTGCTGAGATGATGAGTTTTGCCTGGGTTCACACGGCTAATAAGGGTCTGAGGCTAGATTTGAACTCAGGTCTTCCTGACTCCAAATGTGCCCCCTTATTGCCTCATTGTTATTGGCCATAGGTATAAACACTTCTGAAACATTGTGTTAACCTGGTCCCCAGGGCAGCTGGCTCTCCTTTCTGCATCAGACCCACAGGTTTGCATTCCCAAACGCAAATGACTGGGGAGGGGCCAGGGTGGCTATCAGCATCTCCAAGCTCTATAGTTTGTTTGATTGGTGGTCTTGAGGTCTCCCTGGCTAAGTCTGGTCTGGAAAGCGCTGCACGCCACCCACATCTGTACTGAGTGCCTCTTCAGCTGGCCCCCAGGATACTGGGTAATGGCCCAAAGTGGCTTGTTGACCTGAAGCATCCCTTTCGGAGCTCTGATTCAGAAAGTCTCACTCCATCCAATGGTGCACTCCTCCCAGGGCCTTTCATTTCTACCCTCCTGATGCTCAGGATGTCTGATGGCAAAAAGGCGGTTACAATTAACAGGATTTCTAGACAGCGCCCCCCTTAGCCCCCCATTGCCAAGGTTTTCTGTAAGCAGGCAAATTTCCTCGGTGGGCCTCCTCCCTCCCATCTTCTCTGAACACCCAGGCTTCTCAGGAATTTTCTATCCGCTTCTTGGAGCAGCGTCATTTGTTTCTGTCAGCGCTCTTGTGAGCTGAAGTCACGGTTTGCTGGAAGCCTTCAGCTGTTCTCTCAGCTGGGAGCTTCCCTGGGCCAGAGCACTGGCATCCTCTCCAGGTTCTAAGACTCCAAACCGTAAATCAATAGGTGACCATTGTTCTTGTCCAGACCCCTGGAAATCTGGTGTTAAGGCCTGTGACCTCCTCCTAGTGCTAGAAATGCCAGACGGTGACTCTACGGACATTTTAGGCTCGCTCGCGGTGATGCCAACGTTCCATCCACAAGACTTTTATCGTTATTGTCAATAACGATAAATCACATTTTAATAGTTCGTCGAGGTTTGCACAATTCTTCCCGTATGTTATGATTTGACCCTAATGACAACCCA
Source organism: Potorous gilbertii (assembly GCA_028658325.1). Classification (NCBI taxonomy): domain Eukaryota; kingdom Metazoa; phylum Chordata; class Mammalia; order Diprotodontia; family Potoroidae; genus Potorous; species Potorous gilbertii. Next base: position 687,504,148 of record CM053770.1, read on the forward strand.
CATCTTACAGATGAGGAAGCAAAAGCAGATAGAGGCTAAATGACTCGCCAAGAGTCTCACATCTAGAAAGTGGCTGAAGCCAAATTTGAACCCAGGTCTTCCTGATTTCAGGCGCAGTGCTGTATCTACTTACTGTACCACCTAGCAGCCTCATCTCTACTGTCTCTCTAGTCTCACTGAAGTGCAAGAGGCCATACCCTCTACTTCTTTTTACGTGATGCAGTGATTAGAATGCTGGATTTAGAGTCAAAAGGACCCAGATTTAAATCTTGCCTCCACACTTCCTAGCTCTGTGACCATGGGGAAGTCACGTGGGACCTCGGTTTCTTCATGTAAAATAGGGATGTTAATAGCACCCACCTCAGGTCATCGTGCGGATCAGATGACGGACCCTATGTTAGGCACTCCATAAATGCAGGATGTTATCCTGCTCCAGCCTGGTACCTTGAGAACAGGTGTGTGATAAACGTCTGTTGATAGGATTTGTTTGGAAGATGCTGACGCTGATCTCAATGTTATCTGATATCTGTTTCTCAGGCCCCGTTGCCCTCGTAATCATCAGCTCTTTCTCACCTGTGCTCCCTGGAAATGTGGTCTCCCCTCCTGCGGGTGGCCAGGCTGTCACCCCAGGGCCAGGGAGCAATCCTGACAGCTGCTGTTTCTGCTTTCCAAAGATGTTCCCCAGCATTTTCAGATGAGTTCTTTCAGAACATGGATTTTATGAAACACGGAATGCTTCACATTTAAAAACTATTTACTGAGCATATAAGTTGGAAGGATCCAAAGTGGGCTTCCACAGAATTCATTTTCTCCACTTTATTTCAGCTGTCTGCCTCTGTCATTTTTTTAAAGCCTGGACCTCCCTTTCTCACCTAGGCTAGAGGTGCAGGGGATCCTCACAAGCCCAGTGTGTTGATTGTCATGGAAACTTTGACCTGTTCTATTTCCAACCTGGGCAATTTGTTCCTCCTTAGGTAATCTGATGTGCTCCCTCCCATGGGCTCACTGCATTGACCTCACCTTAGCTCAGACCCTTGCTTGGTACAACAAACTGCAGCTTGGAGCCCCAGAGATTCTCCAGACTCTCAAGCACCTGGGCCTCTAGGCACACACACCAGGGCCTGGCACCCAAGAAGGCTCTTGAGAAAGGACTTGGGATATGATTCTGGTTCATCTGAATGGTCTGTCCGTACATCTCCTTTAGTCTCATTTTCTCAGTCAATATTGTTAAGTGCGTACCACGTGCCAGGCACTGTGCTAGGCACTAGGGGGTACAAAGAAAGGCAAAAGGCAGACCCTGCCCTTGAGGAGATCACAGTCAAATGGGGGAGACAACGTGTGAATAGCTATGGACAGATAAGGACAAACTGGAGATGGTGGACAGATGGAAAGTGCCAGCATTGAGGGGGATGGGGAAAGGCTTTGTGTGCATGATGGAAGCTTTGTTGGGACTTGAGAGAAGCCAGGGAAGCTGAGAGGTGAAGAGGAGAAGGGGGTCATGCCAGGGAGAAAACTGAAGTATGCAGATGTAACTTGCTGTTTTTTCCAAATGTTTGTACTTCACTCAAGACAATTTTTAGGACTTTAAATAAGGAGCATGCTGAAGACCACAGAGCAAGAACTGAGAAGCATTTCACCTGAGGCAAATGTGTGAGTGCACGTGTGTGTACATGTGTTTGTGTACATGTGTTTGTGTGTATGTATGTGCACACACGTGTGTGTGTGTGTACATGCCCTCGCCAGAGTGGGGGCAGAGTTGTACAACAGGAGCTCAAAGTCTGCATGAAGGGCAGGGTGTCAACAGCTGCCCAAAGGACAGTCCAACAGTGGACGAAGCCACGGCAGGTGAGGAGGAAGCCCACCTTCCACAAGGCCCAGACTGTACCCTCTCCTAACCAGGGAAGGTCTTGAGAATAAAATGATTCAAAAAGAGCACAGTCTTGTCTCAGGACCTTAGATTTGAAGCTAGAAAGGACTTTAGAAGCCATCATTTTACACAAGATGGAATAGAGGGTCTCACCACTAATAAGCATAAGAAGCTACATCTGACATATCAAGTGTTCCAGACCCAATGCTCTGTGCACTCTAGTGCCACCTGGCAGCCATAGGCAGGACCACTCAAGGAGCCTAGAGACCAAGGCAGCTCAGGGTTCTCCCTCATGGGTGATCAGGGAACTATAAGGCACTTTGTGGTGGGACCAAGGGAGAAATTCAGACCAGGTATTCTGTGAATATTGGTAGAGGGAGAGAACACTTCAGTTAGGATCAGGGAAGGGGGCATTCTGGGGAGCCAGACTCAAGGTATAGATTGGGATGAGTGCCTTTACAGAAGAGGCCTTTATCAGCAACTTTCAATGGTCTTGGCCAAAGCACTGTAAAACAGTCTGTGAGGACTGGTTGAAGGGAAGGAGGCCATTTAGCCTGCAGTAGGGAAACCTTGGGGACAACAGGAGAGCTGTCTTCAGGTATATGATGGTGGAATGAGTGCTGGATTTGGAGCTGCAGACCTGGTTCAGTACCTGGGCAAATCGAGTAATCACACTAAGCCTCAGTTTTCTCATCTGTAAAATGAGGGAGTTGGGTAAGATGCCCTATGAGGTCCCTTCTGGCACTAACATTTGTGATTCCATTAAGAATCTAAAGAATTTTCACAAAGATGAGGGATTAGCCTTATTCTATTTGACCCTATAAGGCAAGAGCAATGGGAAGAAATTTCAAGGGGGCTAATTTAGGTTCAATTTCAGGAAAAATCTTCAAAACTGGAACTTCAAAATTGGTAGCTAAGAATTGGAAATTGAGGGGATGCCCATCCATTGGGGAATGGCTGAACAAGTTGTGGTATAGGGAATACTATTATGCTATAAGGAATGATGGGAAGGATAATTTTAGAAAAACCTAGAAAGACTTACATGAGCTGATGCAAAGTAAAGTGAGAAGAACCAGGAAAATGTTGTACACAGTAACAGCAACATTGTTCGATGATCAACTATGACAGACTTAGCTCTTCTCAGCAGTAAAAGTTCAAGGCAATTCTCAAGGACTCGTGATGAAAAATGCTATCCACCTCCAGAGAAAGAATTGATGGAGCCTGAATGCAGATCAAAGCAGAGTATTTTTCACTTTATTTTTTTCATTGTTTTTTTTTTGGTTTGTGTTTTCTTTCACAACATGACTAATATGGAAATATGTTTTGCATGATTGCACATGTATAACTGACATCAAATTTGCTTACTGTCTCAGGGAAGGGAGAGAGGAGTGGGAGGGAGAGATTTGGAACTCAAAATAAAAAAATGTTAAAAATTGTTTTTACATTTAATATGGAAAATAATAAAATATTATTTTTAAAAGTTGGAGCTGTCCAAGAATCTAGTGACTGCCTCAGAAGGTGGGTATTCAAGCAAAAGCAGTATGACCACTTGCGGGGTAAGTTGTCTAGGGATACAGGTTAGATTGAGGTTCCTTGTAATTTTGTGATTGAGTCTGTAATTTGGATTACTCAAATTATGCCCAGTGCTACAATGTGGTGCAATGGATAGAGGACTCAGAGAACTCAGATGACTCGGGGTCCAATCCTGCCTTTCACACTTGCCAGCTGTGTGACCTTAAATCACTTTACCTCTCACAAACTCAGTTTCCACATCTGTAAAATGAGATGGTTGTATCATGTGGTCACTAAGTTTCCTTACAGCTCAAAACTCTGGTCCTGTAATATGTTCCAAGGACTGTGTGCTGCCTTCTCCAATGCAGCCAGGTCCAGTGAAGAGCCCATCCTGACCAAGGATAGCTCCACACTTGCAGAGGGACAAATGTGGGAGGACTGCAGGCAGGAAGATCCCCGGCCCAGGCTTCCACTGCTCAATTTCAGGACCAGCAGACTTCTTGTGTTCTGTGAGTCTTTTCTTGCGGCAGCCAGTTGCCACTTACAGGACGGATGACTCACATTTTTATCAGAGCACAGTATCCATTAGCATAACTGAGTTTGCACCCAATCTCTTGCCCAAAACGTCCCCTAAATGCCTTAGCATTTAGTTATGAAATATGTTCTTCTCCTTTGCCTGGGGGAAAGCCTGTTCGAGAATTACTTATACATAAACATACTCTGATACTCTTAATGCACGGATGGCAGCATGAGTGGGTTGGGAAGGATGGATGCAAGAGATACTGCTGAGGTACAATTAACAGGACTTGGTAACTAACTGGATGGGGAGGTGGGGCAGGAGGAGGAGAGGAATCTCAAAGGTGAATCCAAGGTTTGGGGCCGCAGGAACTGAGGGGAGGGTGTTGCCAGCAGTAGAAGTAGGGGAGTCGGGAAGGCACTGGGGTGGACTTGGGGGGCAAGTGAATGGATGTCATTTAGGATAGGCTGAGTTTGAGGGGGTAGGGAGATGTCTACTCCATCTTGGACCTCTCCACTAAGGATTCCCACGCGACTCAGCCACAGCTCCACATCTGGTAAAGAGGATCACCCAGAGCTATAAGTTCAAATAAATACTACCTTTAATCAAAACATACTTAAATACTCTCAGGGAAAGCAGTCTCTAAGGTGGTTAAAATGCAGTTCAAAGGAAGGTAAAAGCTGCCAGAGGTTAAAAACACAGAGCAAAGATACACTCTGGGGCTTTAGGAATTCCTTGGAAGGAATTCCTACAGCTGATTTTCTATTCCCGCTGCTGGAGGGCCTACAGCTGGGTTCCAGAACAATCCACCTGGAGCAAAGTTACTTAAATTGCCCCTGGTCTGTTGGATTACAACAGCCTGGTTGGTATTATAGGAGTGTGGGGGTGGAAAGTGTGGTCTCAAGCCTCCCCAGCTCTACCACCACCCATGGCACCACAGATGTCAGGTCTGAATGGTACTTTCCTGCCTTCAAGTTTCTACTCATCTCTTCCCCTCTGCCAAGAATGCTCTCTGTTCCAATCCCTCTCAGCTCACTGAGTGCAGAGACTATTTTATTTCTACATCCCAAGTGCTTAGCAGGGTGCCCAACACACAAAAAGTGCCTAAGAAAAGCTTTTTGATGGACTGCTACCATTCTCCATCTCAGAAACAGAATACAACCTTTGATCCTTCTAATCAGAATTTGTCACTCATCTCTAAACCTCCACTATTTTACCCTGTTCCCACCTCTCATATAGTACTGGGTTTTTCTACTTCGTAATTAAGAAATGTGGTGGTAATTGGGAAATGCAGTGTGCAGTGGACTTGGAGTCCAGAACACTTCAGTTTGAATCCCCATCTCAAATACTAGCTGTGTGACCATGAGCAAGTTCCTTAGCCTATGTCTCAGTTTCCCCATATGAAAAATGGAGATAATGATAGAATCACAGGGTGTTTGTGAGAACAAAAGTTTTTGCAAAGAGCTCTGAAAAATTTTAATGTGCTATAAAGATGTTAGATGTTGTTATATCTAACCCTAAGTGCCTCTTACCTGGACCCCCTCTCTCTTTAATGCCACTAAGAATCTCTCAATTTACTAAATCCAGCGGCTTTTTCTCAGTCTTCATCCTTCTTAACTTTGATGCAGCTTTGGACACTGGTAACCCACCCTTCCTTTTTGTATTTACTGCAGGTCCTGAGTCCGCTCTTCCTCTTCTATGACCATGCTCCTAGCCTGTATGACTAACCCTAAATTCCACTCCAGGTTGCTTCCTCAAGGTTTCAGACATTTTCTGCTATTTATGCCACTAAAACATGGAAACCTTGGAAGTTGACTCTACTTCTGGGCTTCCCACTTTAGAAGTACCTTCTGACCCTTCATCTCTTCCTCTGATTGGCTGGTCCCTCCCAGAACCTCCATTTTAGGGAGGCCACATGGGCCAGTCATGTCTTCATTCTTCAGTAGGCTGCCCTCTTGACTCTCTAGATTTTCCCTACAAAGGCAGAGATGCACAAATTTAGAGGCATCTCCATTCCACTATTGTGTCCTACTTGGGGGTGGAAACTTCAAAGTCATAGTGTGACACACTGGACCCTAACCCTGACATAATGATGTCAGTTTACTTTTCTTTGAGAATGAGGAACAACAACCAATCACAGTAAGGGCAGAAAAGCCTCTTCACCCTCTCACATTAGATGTATACTCTGCCTCCTCCTTTCTCCCCAATTTTTTCAGTTTCCTTTCCTCATTGAGAAGCTAGGTGGTTCAGTGGATAAACACTGGACCTGGAGTCAGGAAGACTCATCTTTAGGAGTTCCTACCTGGATGACCCTGTTTTACTTGTTTCACCCTGTTTACCTCAGTTTCCTCATCTGTAAAATGAGCTGGAGAAGGAAATAGCAAACCACTTCAGTATCTTTAACAAGAAAACCCCAAATGGGGTCACAGAGAGTCTGACATAACTGAATAACCACAACAAAAATTCCCCCATTAGTCTGGTAGACTGTAAGCTCATTGAAGATTTTTTATGCTTGTATTCCCAGCGTTTGGTACAGTGCCTTGCCACAGTAAGCACTGAAGAAACGGTTATGGACTCAACTTAGTCTCCATTAAAGATTCATCATCCATGTCCTGCCCCTTCCTGGACACGACCACACACTCTGGGGCTTGCTCCTGGGCCATCTTCTCACTACAATCTCTCTCTTACTCATCTCCCCACTCTCATGGGTTCAATTTGATTCTCTTTGCCAAGGATTCCCAGAGCTCCTGGGCTCCAGTTCTACCTTTCTGTTTGCCAATGGACTCTCCCCACCTGGCTATCCCACCAGTATCTCCAATTCCCCATTCCCCTCGAAAGGCACCCCTTCTTCAAGTCAAAGGCACCACAAATCTTCTCATCATTCAGGTCTGGAATTGAGGACTCATTCTCAAAGCCTCCCTTTCCCATTCTATGCTCATTCAACAGCCAGCTCTCATCATCTCTGCCCCCTTATCTCTTGCATCTGTTTTCTCTTCATTTCTACCAGAAGTAATGTAATTCAGGCTGCCATCTCATTCCCCCTAGAACAATGTCATAGTTTCTTACTAGGTCTCCTTGAATCCAGCCTCTCCAATCCACCATCCAGCCAACCACCAAACTGACATTTGGAAAGCCCAGCCTTGCTGAAGTATGTCCAGGGACTCCCCATTTCCTCCAGGATAAATTCCCATGCTTATTTTGCTTTGAAAGTCTTAGATTATCTCACTAGTCTATATTTCCAGTCTGATCATAATCTCTCTTCTGCCCACTCCTTACTGAATCTACTTTCTAACTGGCCTATGCCCTAGTTCTCATGCATGACATGACCTTTTCCCATGTCTGTGTCTTTGTATAAGCTGCTTCCTAGAATTTTCTACCTCCTCTCCCCTGCCTCAATATCTTTGTATGTGTTTTGTATTTTCCTCTTGGTGGCATCTCCTCTGGTAGACTGTAAGCTCATTGAAGATTTTATCTATAAATTCTCAGGACCAAGCATTGTGCCTGTCACACAGTAGGTACTTAATACATGCTCGCTGATTGACTATGTGTACATTGGTTTGCTACTTGAGCTGCAGAATCTGATCTTTTTTTTTTTTTTTACTGAGCACCTACCACAACATACAATAAGTAGCATGCAAATAAAAACATCTTGAATTAAATTGAATTGGTATTTGTAGCCTAGATTTTAGCAAGGCATCGGACAAAATGTTTTATACTATTCTGAGCACAACAAAGGAGGGGATTTGGGTTCAGGTATAGGTTGGACTAGATGTCTTCTTCCGATTCTAAAAGTCTCGACTGCACTTAGACTGCTGAGGAGAAATGTTTGTAAAGTTTTTTCTTAGTATGTCTTTGAAGTAAAATATACATTTGTAAAGGTTAATCCAAAGTATACTGGTGAAACGAAATTAAGATGCTGGTCACTGAGTCCCTTAAAAGGTGGGGGAATACAATAGCTGAGGGCTTGAGTTGAAGAGATCTGACTGACTCCCTGAGGGTAAAAGAGAATGGGGGACATAGAATGTAACAGACTTGGCCCTGACAGAGGCACAGAACAAGCATATTACATATTCTAATTACGAAGGTTTATGCCATATGACCAGAGGGCTGGTCCCTGGGGACAAAATTTTTTGGCCACAGGAGTCTGTGAAGCAGAGAAAAATAAACAGTGAGACTCAGGCCGAGGCAGGCTGGGGTCAGTAAGACAATGGGTGCTATGAATCAGATTGTTTTTTAGAGAATCAGCAAACTTTCATCAGAATGTCAATACTATAAATGTGAAATCCTTTGAAAATGACCAGTAAGTGGACATATTGCTGGAGGACTTCAATGCTGTCAATCTTGAACCATTTGCTATAAATGAAACCAGAAGAAACAAGGAAATTGCAACTAAATGGAATGATGGCTCCTAGATTTTCCTTGGAAAGGCAAAGAAAGGAGTTGGCAGGGTGGGCTTTATCATATGCTCCAAAGCTTCAAGAAATATTATTTCATAATACATTTGGGCTTCACATATTGCAGTCCTCCTGATAAATATCTGCAAATACGCCACCATGACGGTAAGTGCGGCTGATGCACCAACATCAGTTGCTAAGGATGAAGTGGTGGAGAAATTCTATAAAGAATTTGATAAAACCTTCCAAATCAAATCAGCAATCTCCGATACCTGGTAACTTCAATGGAAAGACAGGGACAGATAAGGATGGGGAGCAATATATGGTTCAGAAGGAAAAATGAGAGAGGCCCCAAACTTGTCAATTATACAGAAACCTCACACTTCCGTATCATGAAAACTTTCTTTACAAAAAGAATTAGCAGAATTGGTAGACACTGGATATGGGTGAGCAGCAAATACCAGCCCAAGGAATGACACCCATGACATTTTAATAGACAACAAAGACTTAGTATGGATGTGGGAGTTAGCCTTGGGTCGGCTGTCTGTTCAGAGTCAGACTATCGATTCATCAGAGCTCAGATAAGAATTTATAATAAAAAAGAACAGTAATGAGAAGAAGGTATGAGAGATGCAGTGAAGAAGATTTAATCCAGAATTATTTAAACAAGCTACAGCCTGCCTATATAGACAATGAAAATGGACAACAGAGATGACATTAACAGCGATCCCTATAATTCAGAAGTTAAACCAATGGAAATAATTACTTCCACAAGGAGAAGGGAAGAGCCCAGGAAGCTGATAATACCACAACTAATCCCTGTATAGGGCTTACTGTGTGTCAGGCACGCTACTAAGTACCTTATAATCATTATCTCACAAGACTGTCATAGAAACCCTGGGAAGTAGCTGCTCTTATTACCCTAATTTTACAAATGAGGAAACTGAGGCAAACAGAGGTTAAGTGACTTGCCCAGGGTCACACAGCAAGTTCTTGCCAAGTGAAGAAAAATGTCCAAAGGCAACATTTGGTTAGAATACAAACTCATTTTTAAAATTACACAAAAACATTTTTAAAAAATTATTGGTGATTATGAGCAACATTTTCTCATAAAATAGAAAAAAAAAGCTATGGAAAGTAAAATCAGTTTCTAGAAAGCTTGCTGAAACATCCAATGAATCAAATATGAGCATGTTACATTCTGTGGGTTGCATACAGCTGTGTACAGTCTGATCACTATCTCCTCAGTGGCAGCAGGATGTCATTCTAGTTAAATATCTGGCCTCACTATCAGGAAGACCTGGATTCAAGTCCTGTCTCTGACACGCACTGTTGGCATCACCCTAGGCAAGTCATTTAGTGCCCCAGGAAATTCTTCAAGGCATAAGAACTCTAACCACCACAACAAAAATACAGTGATTTCTATATTTTTTGGCTTAACTTCATCCTCCCCTTTCCACCCCCTTTTTTAGTCCTAGGTAACTGAAGACGTGGTTGTGGTTTGTATTTATAGAGACTGAAATTTTGGCCCATTTGGGAGTTATTGTTCTTAAAACCCCTAACTGGAGCATTCAGGAAGCACATCATCTGCAAGACTTAACCAAAGCCAGTCCAAGGCAGAATGAATATGACCTTCACATAAAACGCATTGTCATAGCTTTTTTTTTGTGCAAAGTCATGTATAAAATCTGTAATTTGGGGGCAGGAAATCTGCAAGAAATCATTCCCTTGTCCCTTTTTTGCTTTTTCATGTTCAGTGATGACTCTGATAATTCCCTATTCCAGTTTACTGTTAATTACCACTTTCAATGTAGGATTATTCAGATTTGGCTTTGCCCAGAAAGCATAGAACAGGATCACCTATGCTGTTCTCTCTCAGGTAGGCTGAGGAAAATCAAACTGCTAAGTATTTCTTGTGCTGGCAAATGGAGAAAGACAGAGAGTGAACCAGCACCCATTTGGTTTTGTTTGTTACTAAATAAATCCCCAAATGTGAGGAAAGGTTACAGGAGACTGGGCTGATGTCTCCTGGAGAAGAGGATAATTTAATAACAGCTTCCAAGCAAGGGGAGAAGAATTAAGAGGAAGAAGACCAGTTGTTTTCCATCCCTTCCCCTTTCTCTCCCCTGGAGGATTCAGAAAAATATGGGGGCACCCTTCCTTCCTTTGTGCGTTTTTCTCTTCCAGGAAGGAAAAGAAAGAAGAGGAGAAAATGAAGGGGAAAAAGACTTCTGAAGTATCCTTCTTTAAGGCAAGCTTTCCTATCTGTTGTACTATGTTCATGCCATAGAAGAAGCATTTGAAGAAACTGGGGATGTTTAGTGAGAGAAGAGAGGACTTAAAGAGCTTTATGGGATGGACAATGTGGTGGAATAATTAATTCTTTTCTATACACTGCTCCAACCTAGCAACCCTGAAAACAAGAAAACATTTGCCAAGCTAGAGCAGCTATAGCTAAATTCATGAGAAAATAGAAATAATATCAGGAAACTATAAAATTAGAGTGCGCACTCACTATAGCCAAGCAGTGGAACCAAAATGGTAGCCAGCCAGTGTCTTGTCACAAGGAAGCCAGAATCACTGGATCATAGAGTATATCAAGGGGAGTGAGCTATAAGAATAAGAAAGGTAGGAAGGATCCAGGTTAGCAAGCCAAACAGAAGACTATGTAGTTGATGCTGGAGGAAATAAGGAAGCACTGAACTTTATTGAATATGGAGGAAAACATAGATGGATTAGACAGCCCTCTTCTCCTTTCTGAAGCTCCCTCTAAGCAGGGCCAGCCAACTGAAGGAATCTGAGGATGCCTAGCCTTTGGGATCTGGGCAGAAATGGAAAGGGGAACTCACCAGGGTCTGACTGTCATTTAAGAAATAATCCCAAGGCAGTCATCTCATTGCTAGGGTGCCTGGTGAATAAGTGGTTTGTCATTTTAAACTGTGGCAAAGCTTTCTTTTCTCTTCCTGTCAACCTGGTTGTCTCTTTAAAAAGTACTATTTGATATATAGGATAGTCACATAACACATATAACCCTGAGGTTCGACAGATCTGTCTGCCACTTATCATTGGAGGTCCCCCCTCCCCATCCAGGTTCTCCTAACTGAGAAAGAAATACTAGAACATGACAAATGCCTTCCTTCAAAACACATTGAGTTGAGTCAAATGCCACATAAAAGCCGCAGAGTTGGGGGTGGGGTGGGGAGGTGGCCTTAGCGGATAAAAGGTCTTAGGGGCATAGTCAGTGACACACAACTCTAGGAACCTCCAGAAAATGGAGGTTTACATGGTATATAGTTAAGAAATACATAAATGCTATAATGAATATTGGTGGCTTCCTTGGTCCCAGGGCTGCACTGTACCCTGGTTCTGGCAGGGGAACCTCACCCGGGTTGGCGCACAGGGAAAGGAAGCTATAGAATGAATTTGGAGGCATTTAGTAGCCCTCCTCTGCCCACAGAAGATAATTTGACAAATATGGTATTTTACCTTGGTAAAGCCCTGATATTGGAAGCACCAACAGAAATGAGTCCCATGGGAATCTGCCGCAGCTGCACCTCAACTGTGGGATGGGGCACCGCCCATGCTGTCTAGCCGTTTGTTGCTGTCCAGGGAGGGGCATGAGAAGATTGCCCTTGACCACAACGTGAGCCTGGTAATGCAGCCCCAGACCCATATCCCCAGAGGCAGCATCCAACCATCTCCCTGGGCAGGTGGCTCAATCAAAGCTACCTAGAACGAGTCATAGTGGGGATGACTCAGTCTTTTCTAGGGATCCAGCTTCTGGATGTATGCCCACTGAGATGGCATTGGCACCCTCAGGTTCATCTCAGGTTTCCTGGGCAGGTGGCTCAATCAAAGCTGTAGAGTGTGAGACTCACAGCAATGGCGCAGTCCCCTCCAGGGATCTGCCCTCCGGACCTATTCTCACCAAGGCGGAGGTGGTGTGCCTTCCCCCACAACATCTTAGGCTTCTAGGGCAGCTCCCTCCACCAAAGTTGTTCGACCATGCTATGACAAAGATGTGGGATCAGGGGCACACTATCCTGCAGAGATTTGCCCTCCAGATCTATCTGCAGGTGGCTCGATCCTGGGACAGGATATAGTGGTGATCATTCTACGACCGAGATATGAGACCAGTGGCGCAGTCTCCTCCAGGCATCCGCCCTTTCGGACCCCTTCCATTGAGGCTGCAGGGGTGAACAGCTCCAGTTCCCTAGGCATGTGGCTCAATCAAAGCAGCAGACTGAGAGCCTGGAAAGGCACAATCTCCGGCAGGATCCGCCTTCCAGACCCGTTCCCACCAAGGTGGTATAGTTCAAGTTCCCTAGGCAAGTGCCTCAATCAGAGCAGCCAGGGATGAACAAACAATTCGAGTTCCCTAGGCAGGTGGCTCAATCAAAGCGGCAGACTGAGAGTCCCGTGAAAAAGCGTAATCTCCTACAGGGATCCGCTATGCGGATCCATTCGCACCAAGGCTGTAGAGGTATGCATCCGCCTGAACAGCTCCAGTTCCCAACGCAGGTGGCTCAATAAAAGCAGCCTTGGAGAGGCATAGTGAGGATCGTTCTATGACTGAGATATGAGTCTAGTGGCGCAATCTCCTCCAGGGATCCGCCCTTTCGGACCCCTTCCATTGAGGCTGCAGTGGTGAACAGCTCCAGTTCCCTAGGCAGGTGGCTCAATCAAAGCAGCAGACTGAGAGCCCGTGGAAAGGTGCAATCTCCTGCAGGGATCCGCCCTCCAGACCCGTTCCCACCAAGGTGGTATATTTCAAGTTGCCTAGGCTTGTTCCTCAATCAGAGCAGGCTGGGACGCGGCATAGCGGAGATCATTCTATGACCGAGATATGAGACCAGTGGCGCAGTCTCCTCCAGGGATCCGCCCTTTCGGACCCCTTCCATTGAGGCTGCAGTGGTGAACAGCTCCAGTTCCCTAGGCAGGTGGCTCAATCAAAGTAGCAGACTGAGAGCCCATGGAAAGGTGCAATCTCCTGCAGGGATCCGCCCTCCAGACCCATTCCCACCAAGGTAGTATATTTCAAGTTGCCTAGGCTTGTGCCTCAATCAGAGCAGGTTGGGACGCGGCATAGCGGAGATCATTCTATGACCGAGATATGAGACCAGTGGCGCAGTCTCCTCCAGGGATCCGCCCTTTCGGACCCCTTCTATTGAGGCTGCAGTGGTGAACAGCTCCAGTTCCCTAGGCAGGTGGCTCAATCAAAGCAGCAGACTGAGAGCCCATGGAAAGGTGCAATCTACTGCAGGGATCCGCCCTCTGGACCCATTTCCACTAAGGCAGTATAGTTCAAGTTCCCTAGGCAAGTGCCTCAATCAGAGCAGCCAGGGATGAACAAACAGCTCGAGTCCCCTAGGCAGGTGGCTCAATCAAAGGGGCAGACTGAGAGCCCCGTGAAAAAGCGTAATCTCCTACAGGGATCCGCCCTGCGGATCCATCCCTACCAAGGCTTTAGCAGCACTCATCCACCTGAACAGCTAGCGTTCCCTAGGCAAGTGGCTCAATCAGAGTAGCCTGGGACAGGGCATAGCAGAAATCATTCTATGACCGAGATGTGAGACCAGTGGTGCAGTCTCCTCTAGGGATCCACCCTGCGCACCCATCCGCAACAAGGCCATAGTGGCGCATCCACCTGAACAGTTGAGTTCCCTAGGCAGGTGACTCAATCAGAGCAACAGACCAAGAGCCCGTGGCAATGGCGCAGTCTCTGGCAGGGATTCGTCCTCTGGACTCATTCCCACCGAGGCAGTGGGGGCACATCTTCTAGATCATTTTGGATTCCTTAGGCAGGCGTTTCAATCAAAGCAGCCTGGGACAAGGCATAGAGGAGATCAATCTATGACTGAGATAAGAGACCAGTGGTGCAGGGTCCTCCAGGAATCCGCCCTCCGGACCCATCCCCAATTAAGCGGCAGCAGCACACCCTCCGGACTATCTCACATTCCCCAGGCAGGGGGCTGGAGGGAGGTACTCAAAAGGATCTGGTCGTCTTCTTGCCTGTTATGAGTGAGGGGTGCATCCGGGTGATGGTGCATGCTTCTCCAGACTCTCCTTCCTGCAGTAGCTGTCTGCATCTTGGGTGGAGGAACATGACCATGCAATATTTTCCTCAGGAGGAGCCAGATGGAGAAGTGGTCAGACCTGCTCTGACTGCGCATGCTCCTTCTATCTCCTGCTGCAGTCCCCCAGGGTAAGCAGAGGGGCTCCACCCAAGGAGATGTCCTTGGTGCGGACACTCCCACTGCCCCTTGCATTCCTGCTCTCCAGCCTCAGGTGAGCAGAGGAGGAACACCGCCCTCTGACAGCGTAACTTTCATCTCCTGCTGTGCCCCGTGTCCCTGATGGCAAGGAGCTAGGCCCCTCATGAGGCCCCCTGTGCCCAGCCTCCCTTCCTCTTGCCGCAGTCCCGGCGAGGAAAAAGACCCTTCTTTGACCCCCAAACTGCGCCTGCGCAGCCCTCTACTGCTGCGCATCAGTGTATCCCCCAGAGAAGGCTCCCAGGGGCTGCTTTCGTGTCTTCCATTTGCAAGGCAGCCCCCGTATTCTGCAGGGCCCGGCCCGTGTCCTGCTGCCTGCCTGAGCTCCCACCTGCAAAGTCGGGGCATCAGGTGTGAAGACGCGCCATGCAGCCCCTCTGGCCGCATCCTGAGCCACACCCTCAGCTGAGCCTTAGCTGCGGGCCCTTCTTTTATGCCTCCCTGCTCCCGCTCCTCCGAACCTTCTCCTCCCTCCCCAAAACTCCCCTTCTCAGGCGAGAACCTTGCCCCATATGTTATAGAAAAAACATTTGAGACCAACCATCCCGTGGGCTCCATCTTTCCCCCTCTTCTTCATCTATCTCTCAGGGCTTTCCTCTTACACACCCCCTCCTCGCCTTACTCCTTACCCCCCCCACTCCAATGCAGGTCTGAGCATATCATGCCCCCACCCTCCAATAAACTCCAGCAGACGCCAGGATGCAGTCAATCAAGAAACATTTATTAAGTATCTACTTTGTGCCAGGGCAATCTACTATGGGGCAGCTGGGTAGCACAGCGGATAGAAAGCTGGACTTGAAGTCAGGAAGACTTACTGAGTTCAAATCTGGCCTCAGACATTTAATTAGCTGTGTGGCCCTGGACGAGTTACTTAACTTTGTTTGCCTTAGCTCCTCATCTGTAAAATGAGCTGGAGAAGAAAATGGCAAAGCACTCCTGTATCTTTGCAACAAATACCCCAAATGGGATTACAGAGACTTGGACTGGACTGAAAAAGTGCCAGAATATTGAAATATGTGCTAAGCTGTGGGGATATGGCACACAGAGTTCCCAGTCTAATTGGGGAGGCAACATGCAAACATATACAGAGGGAGCTATATACAAGAGAAATAGGAGACAATGAATAGAGGCTTTCCATCTCCAGGATCAAATATAACATCCTCTGTCTGAGTTTTGAAGCCCTTCATCACCTCCATCCTTTCCAGGCTTCTTCCACCTTCCTGTGCATGTGTCCTCTGCAATGAGATGACTTTGGCTTCCTCACTATTTCTCCCAGACACTCTTCCTACCTCTCCTCCATGATCTGCATTTTCCCGTTCCTTATCTCTGCCTGCTGGCTTCCTGGGTTTCTTTCCCATTTCAGCTGTAGTTCCCCCTCGCCCTAGCATTCTTTAATCTTGGTGCCTTCTCTCTCAGATGACCCCCGCTTTGTCTTGTAGATTCTTTGTGCATAAGTAGTGGACTCCCCCATTAGACTGAGAGCAGACTACTTTTGTTTTTCTTTGTATCCTGAGAACTTAGCCCAGTGCCTGACACTTAGCAAGACTGTAATAAATGCTAGCTGACTTACCAGGCTTTTATTAGGCATTGGTTATGTGCCAGAGACAGTGCTAAGCCTGAGGATACAAAGAGAGGAAAGGAAGAGTCCCTGCCTTCAGAAAGTGTACATTCTAAGGAGATAACATGCAAATAAGTATGTGTCAGCAAGCTAGAAAGAGAAGCACCTGGAGGGAAGACACTAGCATTATTGGGCTTCCAAAAGCTTCTCAAAGAAAGTAGGATTACAGTTGAGACTTAACCAAGGAAGCCAGAAAGTGGGGGTGAAGTGGGAGGACATTCCAGGCATGGAAGGCAGCTGGTGAAGAGGCCCAGAGTGAGGTCATATTACAATGCCAATCAATGCCACTTGCTGGGCAACAGTATGGAAGGTCTACCTAAATTCGGAAAACGATCCATTCCACACCTTTCTCTCAAGGACACAAGAAGGAAGGGAATGGTGACCTCAGCCTACTCCACATTTAGATTGGCCCTGCTTGTCTCTCCTACTGAAAAAATGTAGAGAATTGGGAGACACAACAAGAACGAGGCATTTTCACCAGAGTTATCAACAGATGAAATTTACACAGGGATTTTACATTTTCTATTCACTCTGCATTTGCGGACTCATTTATTCCTCACAACTATGCTGGGAGGTTGGGTAGCTGATGAAGTGAAGGGATCTTTAAGAAGATGGGGTCTGAGAAAGGGATTTGCATTTCTGAACCAAGTCTGACAATAGAGGGGTGGCACTGAGCGAACTAGGATACAGTAGCATTTTATATAATCAAAACATGGAGATGTGAGAAGAGCCAGGAACAAGAGAGGGAGAAGGCTGAACAATGATCTGAAGATGAATGGTGACTGAAATAAAAATAATATTGTCATCTGGATATGCTACAGACCACCTGGATAGAAGGAGGAAATCGATGAGATTAGGAAATGTTACACAAGATTGACATAGAGTTAGAATATACCAATAATGAGGAAATTCAATTATCCAGAAGTCTACCACAGCATCTTTTCTGCCCAAATTAGGCATTTACAATTTCTTGATTTACTTTAATGATAACTGAATCCTTTAAAAGATAGAGGAACCAATGAAGGCTACATCCATTCTGGGTTAGATGCTCACTAAATAGATGGAAATGGTTACTGCCTATAGAAGGGAATGATGAAGTGTGGTGTTAATTCATTTTAGGACTTGCAACAGAGAAGGGAGGAAAGTCTGCCATAGTCTCACATACACCATGAATTTAAAGAGAGCTGTTGTCTTTAAAAATATTTACTGATATAACTTATTTTTGCATTACCTTGATTTCTGATCATATTTTTCAATCTCCTATTCAATGTTACAATACCTTGTAACAAAAAGAGAAAAAATCAGTTAGCAAAAGTAGCTCACACATCAAAGGATTCTGACAGTATACCCAATGTTCTATACATATTCAAATGAGAGAGAAGAGAGAGAGAGAGAGAGAGAGAGAGAGAGAGAGAGAGAGAGAGAGAGAGAGGAAGAGAGAGAGAGAGAGAGAGAGAGAGAGAGAGGAAGAGAGAGAGAGAGAGAGAGAGGTGGGGGGGGGGAGGAAGGAAGGAAGGGAGGGAGAGGGAGATGCATTTTCTCAACTCTTCTCTAAGGCCAGACTTATTCATTACATTTACAGTATTCAGTTTTCTTTTCTTTTATGTTCCTGGTATGAGAAGTTTTCAAAGTTTAGAAAAAGGACAGGAGGGAGCCCATGGAGTAAAATTCTACTAACACAGGTAACCCAGAATGCATGGGATACTTCCAAGAATGAAATTCTGAATATATAAAGAGAAATAATGCTTATGACAAGGAAAAGGAATTCTGTACAGGAACCAACATTGATGAACAGGGAACTCACCAAGCACCATAAATTATGAAAGACACATATAGCAAAGAAAAGCAATAGTGAGGGATGAATCCAAAAGCATGAACTGGTTCTTTTTGAATGGGGAAAGGGGAAGAAGGAGGAAGAGAATTCAGAACAGAAAATAAAATAAAAATTGAATTTTAAAGAAAAATATTCATCAGTAGAATTTTTAAATGACAGAATATCAGAGTTAGAAAAGTCCATCTGTTTCAACCTATACCCAAGCAAGAATCCATTCATTAACATGCCTAAGGAGTGGTTATACTGTCTTTTCTTAAAGACATTCCCAGTCATATTTCTGACTATATGAACCCACTATGTGTCCAGCTGTTACCTCTCCCAGGAAGATACCTCTGTCTCTGCAGCCTTCTCACTTTGGAAGATTTCTCTGAGCCTTCCATCTTGTCCTTTGGTCAGTTCATCCCAGAACCTCCATTTTGGAGCAAGTATCCAAGCCTGCCCCATGCTTACTGCTTCACTCCTCTTCTGTCCAGATTCCTAATTCTCTGGTCTTCTCTTCTATGCCTGCTCAGCCACCTCTAGTTTTCAGCCCCCTCTTATGTATTGCTTTCCACTAATAGAATGTAGGGCAGTTTGGTGGCACAGTGGATAGAGCACTGGGCCTAGACTCAGGAAGACTCATCTTTGTGAGTTCAAATCCGGCCTTAGACACTGACTAACTGTGTGACACAGTGCCCCTGCCTCAGTTTCCTCATCTGTCAAGTAGTTGAAGAAGGAAAGGGCAAACCACTCTAGCATCTTTGCCAAGAAAACCCCAAATGGGGTCATGGAGTTGCACATGACTACAAAACAATAAAATTAGAATATAAATTCTTCAGGGGCACAGTCTTTCTGCTTACACCTGTATTCCCAGAATTTAGCACCGTACCTGGCTAAACACTTAATAAATGCTTGTTGACTGACTTCACTTTAAGTGAAGGAAAAAATCATTACCTCTTCAGGCTGCCCAATCCCCTTTGGCATTGCTCTAGTTCATATAAAGTTATCCCTGAAATCCAGCCTAAATTTGCCCTCCTACAACTTTAGTGCATTAGTAGAATGCTCCTTGCTCTGTTCTCTGGGCCCTTGTCCACATGAGAACCATTCAGACACTTGAAGGCGAAAACCACATCCTCCCTAAGTCTTTTTTCTCCAGGTTCCATCCTGTCCTCATATACATAGGATTGGAGCCACCTCCTTTATACTAAAGCTTCAAAAGTCCATGGGAGGGTATAAGACCTCAATCATCTGTTCAAGCCTATGGGAGCCAAGGAATCGTGAGGCTGAGACCAGGTTTAAAGACCAATCAGAAAGGAAGCCAGGAATCGATATCTTCCAAGAGATGAAAGGCATAGCTTTAGGACTGAAAAATAATTGAGGACAAGAGGACCAGCCAACTAACAGTAACGCTATCATGACTGGTGTGGTCACACAGTGACCACAAGTGAACCACTGCGGTTCACAAGCTTGCCAGAGAGAGCAAATGCCAAGGGCTAGAGAGCAGAGACTCAAGCTGCTGCCTGTCTTCTTAGAACTCTTCCCCAGCTCACTCTTCCTTTTCACTTGCTCTCACTGAGCCTATCTCTATTTTTTTTTTAAACGGAATGTTTGCTTTCAGTATTGACCAAGTAATCTCAAAAAGAAACTGCTTTCTCAAAGGTATCATTCTCTGTGTGAGCATGTGTCCTTAGGGAGATCAAAAGAAGAAGCTGTGGTCTTTGGAAAACAGCAGAGGAAAACCTCTTTCTAAATTGCTGGAGTGTCCAAATGAGGGCTGAAGATGAACACAGAGATTGTGCTAAGCAGCATCAAAACTCTCCAAAAAGCAGGAAAAATAAAAAAACACATGAATCTGGAACTCTAAGAGAGAGACAATCAATCTTAAAATGCTAGAGCTAGAGATGGAAGCACAAGAGAGACACTATAGTACAAGTCCTTCCTTTTACTGATGAGGAAACTGAGTCTCAAGAAAGTTGGGCTTGACTGACTGACAGTTTCTCAAAGGCAGGGGTCGTTTCAATGTTGTCTCTCTATCCCCAGCACTTAACAAAGCAGCTAGAACACTGACTTGTGCATGGTAGGCCCTAAATAAATGCTTGTGGATTGAATGACTGATTGATTACCCAAGCTCATACAGTCAGACTTGCATTTGGCTCCTCTGAATTTTTTTCTACCATTCCATGGTCCCTCCATATAATACCATGTGTGCTTCCATGATAAGATGAAAAAGGTTAAGAGTTAAACCACTTTTACCTGAGTCAGGTGGTCAAAGTGATGGGAAGAAAGGCAGGTCACTGTGGAGATTCTGATTTTGATTGAGATTCACTATGCATCCTTGTTAGAGAAGGTTTAAACACGCGGGATCAGACAGAACCCCATAGATGCCGTGGTTTGACTTCTCAGCACTCTGATAAGGAATGTGAATCTCTAATGAAATTTAATAACCCCCTCCTGGAGAGCACCTGCTCCATCTGTCAGGACTGTGCTTCCAAGTCAGCATTTTTTTTGGCTCCCAGCCTAAGGATAATTGCCGTACATCCAATTAGAAATGCTAACATTATGGTAGGTACTTCTAATTGAAAAATCCCAGGGATGCCCAGGGACTTTGAAGCGGAGGTCTCGTGGGCTCCTTTCCCCCTCTGGCTTCTCTTGCCCATTTGCCTTCTGCATCCTATTCCATGGGAGCTCAGAGGGCCCCCATAAATGTGGATTAATGACAGTAACTTGAGGCCACCATACACCTCTGCTCCTCTGAACTGCCCAGGACACAACAGCCATAATAGAAAACAGGTGAATCCTAGGAACAAAATGTGCTTTTGAATCCTTGTCAGAAGCATTCAGGCACACCTGTGTTTATTGGTGGTTAAATACGCTCATCAGAGGGGGATTTGCATATGTAAATTAAACATTGAAAAGTGACCACTATGCAAATAAGGTACCCTGGGAAATAAAGTCTGCTATTGGCTAAAACCTATGTTTTGAAACTATTGCAGTTGACTCTATCTGGGTGGACAATCTAGTTAGAAGTTGGAAGAGAGTCAGGGCTGTCTACCAAAACACCAAAACTGAATTATCACATTACTGCCAGCAGGGGCATACTGGAGCCAGCTCTTAGCAGCTCTAGGGAGCTGGATGTTAAATGTTCAGAGTGAGAATTTACACCGTGGAAATCAGCAAATGCTACAAATTAGGGTTTGCCATATGGTTTTGTTGATTTCCAGACTTAAGAATGTGACAAATAAAATGTTACAATGTAGATTAAACTTTAAATTGTGCCATGTGTGCTTTTTTTTTTTTAGGAGAGTTTGGTGTTAAACATTTAATAGCATATCTCTGGCTTGACAGGTACCCCAAATACAATCTAAGAGTGTTTCCATTTTATAGCATGTAGTTGTACGCTCAGCTAATACATATTTGCTTGAATTTAGTATATAGGTGAAGTTGGGGAGATTGATTGATTGGTTTAACCAACCTCACCCTAATTTAAGTGATAAGATGTTCAGCTAATCAATCCATCAATCATAGGCCTTTAGCCATGTGTGAAAAGTTATTGAAAGTCATTTAACTAAGTCAATGACAACCAGACAGGAAATCTGTTCCGATTGACTGAATGATTTTCATTAAGCCCTCTGAGATGAGGAGAATAGAATTGTTAGCTTTAAGACCAGAATTTTAGAAACTGGAGGAAATGTTACTTTCCAGAACACCCCTGGAGAAACCTTAGTTTAGGGGAAGGGTATGGGAGACCTTAGCTTCAGTCTTCTCTCTACCACCACCTGTAAGGAAGGGGGTGTAAGGAGATCTTTGTGAACTTCAAAGAGTCCAGAGGATTTTAGATTTCCTATCATTCTGTTGGTACTGGGAGCCAGTGACAGCCAGGGATATGTATTCTTGACTATGAGCAAAGAAAATACACTGTACTTAAGGGACATTTCTTGAGCATCTGATGAATGGGAGAAAACCCTTCCAGCAACCAGGAAAAATGAGTGATTCCTTGGCTGCTTTCTAAGCTTGAATCCACTTTTCACTGAATAAGGTATGGACTTCTGGGAGGGTGTCACAGATTTTGAGGGAATGTTTTCTACCCAACTCTTCTCAATATATCACCTTAGTGAATATTCCTTTCTGAAAGCTAATTAAGTTTGTCTGGTTAACTGACAATTAGTAATCCTGGGAGAAGCACACTAGTGAAGGTTCATGAACTATAGAATCTAAATCTCACTACTCAACTAAGGGAGATAAAAGCCTCAACACCTAAGACTCCCTCCCCTTTCCCTTGGCAGATTCTTTTCATTAGACAGAGTGAAACATAGAGCAAACCTGTCTTTGATCTGTCCAGTTTTGAACTTATTGGTATCTGACCAGTTGAAATCAAAAGCAAGGCAGTCATGTTCAATGTCATTCTACCAAGTGAGAAAAATACCCAATATTAAGGAGAAGGAAGATAGGAATTTCTTATGTTTCCACAAGGGAGTTCTGCTCTCTCCAAGCCAATTCTAGGCTCTTGGAACTGTGGGGACCTGTAACTTGCTTATGTATGATACAGAGCAAAGTTGTGATAAACTCTATGACAACCCTCACCCCAAACCAATGATGTGTGGTCTGGGGAAATAGAAAAAAGTCACTGAGATATCTTGTTCTCCTAGAAACCCTTAACAATGCAGGAGACACCAAGAAAATCTTAAAGAAAAACATGTCAGATACTAGAAATATTGAATCAGCATCAATTAAACATGCTGCTAGCTGTCCATAACCCTCCTGTGACTGTCTAGATAGTCATTTTTGACCCCATTGAACCTGAACCTGGTCTTCCAGACTCTAGTGAGGAACAATCTATACCATGATGATCAGAATATCTATAAAAGGGGAAAAATATAAAATCAGGAGGAAGTCAGGGCATGTACCAGATCAAGTTGCAACAGATGGTTAAGTGTATGCTTTGCATTAGAAGCAAAACCTAACTTAAGAAGCTGCTGAGAGTATACCAAGAAAGTATGGACATAATCATGTTCCCATTAGGTGCTAAGGATATCTCTGTGATGATGACCTCATGAATCAGAGATCTGAAAATCCCTAATATTATATAGGGAAGTCACAGACAGACAAGAGGACAGATGCTCACTCTGCTAAGTCTTTACTTTAGCTTTTTTTTTTTTAGCCTAGCCCACTTTTCTCCTCTCCAGAGCCCCATTTATCTTAACCAAAGGGATATGTCTATTTAATAATTTGGCCCTGTACAGAATACTTAATTATAACAAACCCCAAATACCAATTGACATCCATGGGGACACTAAAAATAGACAAACTTTATAGTAGTAGTGGACGTTGGGGCACAGGCTCAACAAACTGGACATATTTAAAGGAGAATAATATGTCAATTTAATTCAATTCAATAGACATTTGTCAAATGCCTGGCACTGTACTAAGCTCTGGGAATACAAAAATAAAAGGGAAAAGGCTGCTCCCATCAAGGAGCTCAAAGTCTAATGTAGGAGACAAAATGCAAATATATACATATGGGTATATATCTATATTTACACACATATATAATATATGCACATATAAACACATGTTTGTGTGTGTATACACACAGATGCACACATACACAGCAAGCTACATAGAGGATAAATAAGAAGTAATTAACAGAGGAAAGGCACTGAAATTAAGAGGAGTCATGGAAGCCTTCACATAGGAAGTAAGATTTTAGTTGGGACCTAAAGGAAGCCAGGGAGATTGGTAAACTGAGTGGAAGAGGGAGAACATTCAAAGAGAATGCCCAGAGCTGAGAGAGGGATGGTCTTGTTCATAGAACAGCCAGGAGGTCAATGTTACTGGATTGAAGAGTACATGTAGGGAAGCAAGCCTTAAGAAGACTGCTATAGAAGTATTGACAAATCAGGAGACTGTCTCCTGAACCCAGAAAGGCTATAATTAAACCATTATATATTGGGGATGGACATTCTCATAGAGTCCATCAAGAACTGAAACAAGCTAATTTAACCCTACTTCCACCAAAGCCTGGTCAATTTTCTTAAGTATGACTTCTTGCTGCATATGCAGAGGAAATTCTGACTTCTGAATGACTGAAAGACTTCTCAGCTTATGCCTAAATGGAGAAGGGGCATTCTTTGGATTGGGAGAGATGGAGAGAGTTTTAAGAGGTGAAGGTATACTTTTCCGTGACGTATTGAACATCTTCTCAGAGCTCTAAACATATGAGGAAACCAACCCTAAGCCTGTCCCTTGCCTTGCCAGCCTAGAGAATATGCAGAGCAGACTCCCCACCCCTCCCCCTCCTCCATCCCATTGGGAGCGGATGTCTTACCTTGCTTATGGATGTCTCATCTACTCCAACGTATTCTTTCACCTACTTGAAATCTATAGCTTCTCCAATTTCTATTTAATGTTTGTTTTTGTAAAGAGGTAAACCAATATTCATGTAACTGGAATTTGCTAGGAGAAGTCTAGACTGGTGAAAGTGACCTGTGATCAATTAGGGAAAGTATCTTTTATTCTGACTCTTTTTTAGAGTATTCCTAGGCCAGACATATTTGATATGTGGTAGCAGATATAATTCTATCCAGCTAGCCCTCTTGGAGATAAGAGAATGCAAGACACAGATCACCCAGCCATGTATCCTGCCTCTTTCTCTCCCAAATGGCCACTAGTGATGTTAGCATGGCCCTTCTATCCTGGACAAAGACAGAAATGACAGACTTCCTTGGATTTTGGGAAGATGGATTCCAGACCACATATCTAAACATGTCATATGTAGGCTAGTCATTTCTAGATTACAAGGCACAGCCACATATGGGACATGTAAATATTGTGTATGAAAGCTGATGCTTGGCTTTGTGAGACAGGAGCCCATATATTCATCCTTCCTCACCCTAAAATACGTCACTACTATTCCATAGTGTAGAATCAGAGGAGGCAGAAATGAGATCCCACAAAATCACAAATGTCTTCTGGAGGAAGGTGGAATCAGGTCTATTATTAGTCTTTTTAACTCCTGAGTTTGGCCAGTACAAAAGACCAATGACACAGGGAGATTTCACTGTAGATGACAGAAACCTAAACAAAATTGTTGATAAAATCTAGGGCATCTAGTAGACCTCCCCCAAACAGTTAATAGTGACCTCAGAGAATCATTCAGAATTAGCGACCTGGCCGACATGTTTTTCTCCATCCTGTCAGGGAAATAGATCAGTATCAGCTTTTCTTTTCATGAGAAGGCCACCCCTATACCTTTCTGCAGCTCCCTCAGTGTTATATAAATAGACTGGTTATTGAACATAGAATATTCAGGTAAAACATAGATGGTTTATCTCTGCACAGAAGGTTTTATTTAGCTCACTGTGTAGATGGTGTTCTGATAAGAGAGAAAACATGAATATAACCTTAGATGCAGTGAAGGGTTTAGTCATTCACTTGAAATCCCAGGGATGGGCAACCTAAAATCTAGAGGCCTTTGAAAGCTGCCAGATTCCTAGGGACAATTTGGTCCTGGCTAGAGCCAGTTAAAAAGAAAATTGAGACCTTGAGCTGCCCTCCTCTAAGAAAAAGGCACAGCAGTCACTGGACCTTTTGTGTACTAGAGGTGCCCTTTCTCACACAAATGCTACTGGCCCCAATATAGAAAATCACCAGGTAAGTATCCAGACAGGCAAAGGCACCATCCAAAGTTCACTTCTCCTAGTACCTGCCAGACAGGGGACCCTAGAGATGACAATAAATTGAGAAGATGCTTCCTGGTCTCTTTAGACCCATGCCCTGTTCATTCTGATTCAGGCAACACTAGGCTTCCAGTTGGTTATTGATGTAAGAAATTGCTTGTGGGAGCTGCCAAATATCTGTCTTTGGGGAGATGATCACTCCTTGCCTTTTTGGCTCAGGGTGGAAGGCAGCCATTTTCTACTCAGGCTCAGTCTCCTCCAATGCTTGTTGAACACTCCTCCCAAAGTGCTTGGCTATATGCTACTATCTTCTTGGCAGTTCACTGTGCCAAAGTGACATGAATGTTTCATTTATGCTACTGACTCTTGGGTGGCAAATGGCATGACAACTTGGCATCATGGGAAGATAATACCCAGAACATTCATTGGAAACTAGTCTTGGGAAAGGACTTAAGGAAAGAATTATGATATTATTTTATCCATCACCTACACAGAGTAGATATAGAGTACCCGCCAGAGAAGCCATTCTGAGGCCAATGCATTTTACAACCAAGCAAATGAACTAACTTGGACCATTAAGGAAATGCCCCAAATCACTCCAGAAAGTAGCAGTGATAATACCAAGTGGGAAATCACCAAGAGTACACTATAAGAGACACTATTAGGAAAGTGGAAGCCATAAGATCCTGGAAATGTTTGGGATTGCACCCCACCAGTCCGGCGGGCCCCTGACACCAGTGGACTGACCCTTGGCCAGAAAGATCTTGTGTTAGTGTAGTGATGCAAGAAATAGGCTAAGAACCCCAGGGAAGGGCTGCAGCACCCCTCAGAAGCTCCATGACCCCACTGAACTCTGATGGGTGCTAGTGCAGAAAGGAAATGACAGATTGACTTTATTGATGTCGTATTATAAAGGGAAAATACTGTTTAATCAGTCTTGGCACATGATCAGAAGTCAGTAAAGCCATTGCCTATGAGAATACCGATGCCAAATCCAAGGTTAAAGGATCAGAACATACACTTTTATAATTTAATGGTATCCCAGATATAATTGGTGTGACTGGGACACACACTTCACCACTGATGCCTTGGGAATAGGGACCAGAGACCAAGGCAACCTCTGGGATTTCTATTCCCTTTCAGATCACTTTGATGGTTCATTGGATTCCTACTGGCCAAGCAAAGAGGGAGAGGGATTAATGCCATGGGTAAGCATACTAACCATCCACTAGAACCAATGAACAGAGAGCACAAGAAACAAAAACATCTCCCTTTGATGCTTGACTGAGAAATACCACCTACCTCTCCGTTATTGTCATAATAGGGCCCTTTGACTTTTATAAACCTAGCAGGAAGGGACTTCTTTTAAGTTCTCCTCAGGCCCCTGACACAGAGGACCTCATAAGTTAGTCCTTCTCCAAGCCTATGTCCTTGGGAGTCTAGAACACGTTTCTCACAATAGGAGTCAGCACCACTTTATGATATGCCTTTAACATTCAATATGGCACATGTTTCAGAATGGCCTGTTGGGCCCCTTGCAGCTTAGACAACCAAAGCTAACCTCTAATTCTGCTCTCTCTTTTTTAGGGCTTCCAACTTGGGGCCCAGAGGAACCT
Source organism: Potorous gilbertii (assembly GCA_028658325.1). Taxonomy (NCBI): domain Eukaryota; kingdom Metazoa; phylum Chordata; class Mammalia; order Diprotodontia; family Potoroidae; genus Potorous; species Potorous gilbertii. The sequence goes on from CM053770.1 coordinate 687,531,433, forward strand.
AAGAGTTAGAAGTGATGACTGGAGGCTCATGGAACACTTACTCAGTCCCTGCAGCACATCTGGGCCTTACCTCCATCTTAAAGTGAGTTCCTCCAGCATGGCAACCCAAGGAAGCTTCATCACTGTCCTTCCTGATTACTGCTTATCTGCTTCTGGGCATTCTTCTATTGATTCCCATCTCATTATTAGCCCATGGTTTTTGTTTTGCTATCGTTATTATCTAACCTTCTATGGATTATGTTCCACTGGAGCCAACAAGTCATCAGGCAGATCTGCCTCTACCCTCTTTCTGTCCTTAAGTCTAGACTCTTATGACTAGCAAGAGGAAATGAAACAAGGCAAGTTTAATGGGAACAGAGCCTCAGACCAACCCTGGGCAGGAGGCAGGGGGCAGAGAGAAGACTGGAGACAAAGGACAGGGAATCCCGGGGCATCTTGCTTCCACAGCTGATTTTCTAGACATTGTATGTGGCTGCCTCTCAGGCTGGTTGTGAGGCTTGTGGGAGATATTTTATAGAAAAACCTTTCCCAAATTCACATCACTCTATAAATGTCTTATCAATTAAAATCTGATTATTTTAGCTACAAGCAGTAAGAACCACAGGGTCCAATACAGCACTAGCTAACTACACAGGCTGCAGGTCACTCTTCTGTCCTCTGAGGGAATGCATGATGGATTTCCTTTCTTCTTTTCCAGTTCTGCCTCCTTTAGCCTAAAGCCACTTGCTCTTTAAATAACCTTGCTCTAGCATGCATTGTAAATATTTTCCCAATAAGGAAAATAATCAGAACTGACATTGAAAGTTTACAAAACTCTGTCATTTACATTAGCCCACTTGATCTTCATGATAACCCTTTGACATAAATATGATCCCTATTACTCCCATTTTATAGATGAGGAAACTGAGGCTTGCAGAATTGATTTGACCAAAGTAATCATTTGCTTCCCCTCCAGGCGGGATCAAATTATCCCTTGGAAAAGGGAAAATTGAGGAGAATATAAATATCTATTCATATCTCCCTGAGAGAGTTTATATAGATAAATCCATGTAGGCACATATAATGTATGTGTGGAACACACACAAACATACCCCTGTCTGGGATTGCACTCCAACAGTCCAGTGGGCATGTGAACTCAACCACATGTTGAATTTAAAATGTGTTCAAGTTTGAGATGCCTAACAGGCAGTTGGAGATAGGAGCCTGGAGTTTAAGAAACAGGACAATTTAAGATTAGGGCTGGATAAATGGGTCTCAGAATCATCAGCATACAGATGATAATTAAATCCATGGAAGCTGATGAAATTACCAAGTAGAATAGTATACAGAGAAAAAATGAAGAGGGTCCTGGGCACAGTTCTGGGGGGCACTCACCATTAGGGGGAAGGCTTGAAGGAAGATCTGGTAATGGAGACAGAAAGGGGGGAGTCAGATGGGTCAGAAGAAAAGCAGGAAAGAGTAGTCTCATGAAAATCTAGAGAAAAGAGTAAATTGAGGAGATGATCAAGAGTGTCTGCAGAGAGGTCAAGAAGGATGAAGATTGAAAAAAGGCTGTTAAATTGAGCAATTAAGAATTCATTAGTAACTTTTAGAGAGAACAGTTTTAGTTGATTGATGATGTTCAAAGCCAGACTGTAGAGAGGAAGAAAGTGACAGTAGACTAACTGGAGGCACCTTTTATAGATGACCTTCTCAAGAAGTTTAAACACCAAAGGAAGGAGAACATAGGATGGAACCAGGTTTTGAAGATGGGCGGTGACATCAATGTGTGTTTATAGGTAGCAGAGAAGCAGCAAATAGACAAAGAGAGGAAGTGAAGCCAAGGTGGTGGAGTAAGGCAGGAACTTGCTTAAGCTCTCCCAAATTCCCCTCCAAACAACTTTAAATAATGCCTCCAAATGAATTCTTGAATGGCAGAACAAACAAAAAGACAAGATGAAACAATTTTCTGATCCAAGACAACTTAGAAGGATGAGTGAAAAAGTCTGTGTCACTGCAGTAAGAGGGAAGCATGGCCCAGTGTAGGCAGCCCAGGTAAGCCAACATCAGGCTGTGCCCTGGCCAAAGGCAGCAATGAGGCTCCAAGCTCCAAAACCTTGGTACAAGTTAACAGTGAAGTTTCATGTCAGGTGCAAGCCAGCAATGAGGTCCTACACCCCAGAAAGCCAGCTGCAAGAACTCAAGCCCCCCAAACTACAGTGTAAGTCAGTGCAGACCTTGGGGGCAACTGAATCAGCAGCAGGAGCTCCTGGAGCTCTTAGGCCACAGATGGTAAAGAGGCTCGACAACTGATCAGAAGAAGATTACAGGGGAACTTTGCTGACACTGGGTATAGGACTCTCATTGCCCAAATGGGCATCCAGGTTACAGATCTAGGTTTCAATAATGGGGTGAGAAGGAGCACTAGCACAATAGTGTATGAAGTCCCAAAGGAGTAAAAATCCTAGTCACAGGTCCAAGGCAGAAAAGAGACCTTGTGGTTGCTTACAGACCACACCTCTCCATACATCATACCACCTTGGAAGAACTGAATATTTACAGGGTCCCAGAATTGGCACTGAAAATAGCAGCAAGGAAAACCTGAACTGTGGCACTATGCCCCCTCCAAGCCAGGAGCAGAGCCCAACTTAAAAATGAAGTTAAAAGTCAAAAATAGAAGAAAATGAGCAAAACAAACAAATAGAACAGAACCTGACCACAGAAAGTAACTATGGTGACAGGGAAGATCAAAACACAAACTCAGAAGAAAAAGAGTAACAAACAGCTACATGTAAAGCCTCAAGGAAAAAAGATGAATTGATTTCAACCTGGAAAAAAGAGCTCAAAAAGAATTTTAAAAACCAAATAAGAGAGGTAGAATAAAAATCAGGAAAGAAAATGAGAGTGATGCAAGAGAATCATGAAATAAAAAGTCAAAGGTGGGTAAAATGGGAAAGGATATACAAAAATTCACTGAAGAAAACAATTCTTTACAAAGGAGAATTGGCCAAATAGAAAAAAAGGTTAAAAAAAGATCACTGAAGAAGATAATTCCTGTAGACCCACAGATTGTGGGGGAATTGAGCTACTGACAGTACCCTTCACCACCCCCATTGGAAGCAGAGAACTACCTTGACAAAGAGCTCAAAAGTCAATTAAATGACTGGGGAAATGAGCAAAAACCAGAAAAAGAATCAGACTATAGAACCTTACATTGGTGACAAAGAAGACCAAAGCATGCAAACAGAAGACAACAAAGCCAAAGCTCCTCCATCCAAAGCCTCCAAGAAAAATATGAATTGGTCTTATGCCATGGAAGAGCTCAAAAAGGATTTTGAAAATCAAGTAAGAGAAGTAGAGCAAAAATTGGGAAGAGAAATGAGAACAATGCAAGAAAATCATGAAAAATGAGTCAACTGCTTGCTAAAGGGGACCCAAAAAATGCTGAAGAAAATAACACTGTAAACAACAGACTAACCCAAATGACAAAAGACATCCAAAAAGCCAATGAGAAGAAGAACGTGCTAAAAAAGCAGAATTGGCCACATGGAAAAGGAGATCCAAAAGCTTACTGAAGAAAATAATTCCTTAAAGATTAGAATGCATCAGATGGAAGCTAATGACTTTATTTTCATATATCAAGAAATCAAGAAATTATAAAACAATCAAAGGAAAAGAAAAGCAGACAGTGTGAAATATCTTACTGAAAAAATAATTGACCTGGAAAATAGATCCAGGAGAGACAATTTAAAAATTATGGGACTACCTGAAAGTCATGATCATCTTGAAAAATAGGCTAACTCAATTGGAAAAAGAGGTTCAAAAAGCCAATGAGGAGAAGAATGCTTTCAAAAGCAGAATTAGCCAAGTCGAAAAAGAGGTTCAAAAGCTCACTGAAGAAAATAGTTCTCTCAAAATTAGAATGGAACAGATGGAGGCTAATGACTTTATGAGAAACCAAGAAATCACAAAACAAAACCAAAAGAATGACAAAATGGAAGAGAATGTGAAATATCTCATTGGAAAAACAACTGACCTGGAAAATAGATCTAGGAGAGACAATTTAAAAATTATGGGACTACCTGAAAGCCATGATCAAAAAAAGAGCCTAACCATTATCTTTCATGAAATTATCAGTGAAAACTGCCCTGATATTCTAGAAGTAGAGGGTAAAATACATACTGAAAGAATCCACCAGTCACCTCCCAAAAAAGATCTGAAAAGAAAAACTCCTAGGAATATTGTAGCCAAATTCCAGAGCTCCCATGTCAAGGAGAAAATGTTGCAAGCAGTCAGAAAGAAACAATCTGAGTTTTGTGGAAATACAATCAGAAAAACACAAGATCTAACAGTTTCTATATTAAGGGATTGAAGGGCTTGGAATAGGATATTCCAGAAGTCAACGGAGCTAGAATTAAAGCCAGGAATCAACTACCCAGCAAAACTGAGTAGGAACATTGTGGCCAAATTCCAGAGTTCCCAGGTCAAGGAGAAAATATTGGAAGCAGCTAGAAAGAAACAATTCCAGTATTGTGGAAATGAAATCAGAATAACATAAGATCCAGCAGCTTCTACATTAAGGGATCAAAGGGCATGGAATAGGATATTCCAGAAGTCAAAGGAACTAGGTTTAAAACCAAGAATCACCTACGCAGCAAAACTGAGTATACTACTTCAGGGGGAAAAATGGTCATTCAATGAAATAGAGGACTTTCAAGAATCCTTGAGGAAAAGATCAGAGCTGAGTGGAAAATTTCACTTGCAAACACAAGAATCAAGAGAAATGTGAAAAGGTAAACAGGAAAGAGAAACATAAGGGACTTACTAAAGTTGAAGTGTTTACATTCCTACATGGAAAGATATTTGTAACTCTTCTCAATATTTGGGTAGTTGGAAGGATTATATACATATAGACAGAGGGCATAGGGTGAGTTGAATAGTAAGGGATGATATCTAAAAAAATAGAATTAAGGAGTTAGAGAGGAACATATTAGGAGGAGAAAGGGAGAAATGGAATGGGGCAAATTATTTCTCATAAAAGAGATAAGGAAAAGTTTTTTCAAATGAGGGGAACAGGGGGGAGGTGAGAGGGAAAAAGTGAGGCTTACTCTCATCACACTTGGCTTAAGGAAGGAATAACATGCACACTCAATTTGGTTTGAAAATCTATCTTACACTGCAGGAAAGTAGGGGAGAAGGGGATAAGTGGGGTATGGGGGGATGATAGAAGGGAGGGCAAATGGGAGAAGGGGTTAACTAGAAGTAAACACTTTTGGGGAGGTACAAGGTCAAAAGGGAGAATAGAATAAATGGGGGGCAAGATAGTATGGAGGGAAATATATTTAGTCTTTCACAACATGACTTTTATGGAAGTCTTTTGCCTAACTACACATGTATAACCTATATTGAATTGTTTGCCTTCTCAGTGGGGATGGGTGGGGAGGGAGGATGGGAGAAGAGTTGGAAAGTTTTAAAAACTAATGTTAAAAATTCTGGGAAATAAGAAATATAGGTAATGGGGTATAGAAATTTATCTTGCCCTACAAGAAAATAGAGGAGATGGGGATAAGGGAAGGGAGGGGGTGATAGAAGGGAGGGCAGATTGGGGCAAGGGGTAATCAGAATGCACAGTGTTTGTGGTAGGGGAGGGGAGAGATGGGAAGAAAATTTGGAACTCAAAATCTTGTGGAAATGAATGTTGAAAACTAAAAATAAATAAATAAATAAAAACTAAAAAAAAAAAATACCGCAGGGAATACTAGAAAACAGTTTAGCAGAAAATAGGCAAAGACCATCATCTCACACCATATACTAAGATAAGGTCAAAATGGGTACATGGTTTAGACATAGCCCCAAGCAAATTAGGGGAGCATGGAATAGTTTACCTGTCGTATCTATGGATAAAGGAAGAATTTAGGACTAAAGAAGAGACAGAACACATTATAAAATGTAAAATGGATAATTCTGATTACATTAAATTAATAAGGTTTTGCCAAACAAAATCAGTACAATCAAGATTAAAAGGAAAGCAGAAAGCTGTGGAAAAGATTTTATTGCAAGTATCTCTGATAAAGGCCTTATTTCTCAAATACATAGAGAACTGATTCAAATTTATAAGAATACAAATCATTCCCCAATTGATAAACAGTCAAAGAATATGAACAGGCAATTCTCAGACAAAGAAATCAAAGCTGTCTATAATTATATGAAAAAATGCTGTAAGTTACCATTGATTAGAGAAATGCACATTGAAACTACTCAGAGACATCTCATCACACCTGTCAGATTGTTTAACATAACAGAAAAGGGAAATGATAAATGTTGAAGAAGATATAGGAAAATTGGAACACTAATGTGCTGTTGGTGAAGTTGTGAAATGATCCAACTAGAGCAATTTGCCATATACATGTACATATACATACATACATACATACATATATATATATATATATATGTATATGCATACCCTTTGACCTAGCAATACCACTAAAAGGTCTAGATGCTAAAGAACTTTTTTAAGAAGGAAAAGGATCTATTTGTACAAAAATATTTATAGCAACTCTTCTTGTTGTAGCAAAGAATCAAAATTGAAGGAATGCCCATCAATTGGGGAATGGCTGGACAAATTTTGTTACATGATTGTAATGTAATACTATCGTACTATAAGAAATGATGAACAGGAACAATTGGGAAGACTTACAAAGTCTTGCAAAGTAAAATGAGCAGAACCGGGAGAATATTGTACATATTGACTACAATATTGTACTACGATCAGCTGTGAATGACTTAGTTATTCTTAGCAATACCATGATCTAAGACAATTCCAAAGGACTCATGATGAAAATTGCTATCCACCTTCAGGGAAAGAACTGATAGAGTCTGAATGCAGATCAAAATATACTATTTTACACTTTATTTTTTTCTATGCTTTCCTCATTCCTCACATGCTTTTATTTTTTGGTTGTTTCTGTTTTATTTCACAACATGACTAATGTGGAAATATGTTTTGCATGATTGCACATGTATAACCTATATCAACTTGCTTACCATCTCAGAGAAGGGGGAGGGGAGAGTGAGAGAGAAAGAATTTGGAATTCAAAAATTTTTTAAATGCTAATAGTTTTACATGCAAGTGGGGAAAATTTTATTAAGATAAGAAAGCAGACAAGGAGACAGTGAAAATGATGAAGGGAGTAATCTTTTGGAGAAGATGGAATAGAATGGGATGACTTGTGCATGCAGAAAGGTTTGCCTTTGTAAGGGTCACCTCTTCATGTCAGGTGAAGGAAGAAATATTAGCAGATAATGTGGGACGGGAAGAAAGGAAGGAAACTGGGATTAAGCTATGTTGCAGCCATTGTGCTAAGGAGGACAGTATAACGAATTTGGGAGAGATGGTCTAGGAAAGAAGAGAGGGGTCAAAAAGTTGGGTTAAGAAGAAGAACAGGGTTGGCATGTCAAGGCAGAAGGAAAGGAGAAATGCCAATAGACTGTGATCAGATAAGAGAATTTCAGAGTTCACCGTTATGGAGGTGGTGCATTTGCAGTGCTGGCAAGATCAAAGGTATGGTCATCCCTTGTGTAACTGAGGTGGGGTGGAAGAATAAGTCATGGGGAATGAGGAAATTGAAGAACTGTGAGATCATGGTATTCTGGGTAATATCAGTATGTATGCTAATGTCTCCTAGTAGGAGAGGATGAGGTGGGAAGAAGAGAAAGACTGTGAACCAGGCAATGGACTCATTGAGGAAAGAAGGGGTGTGTCTTGGAGGTTTTTAGACAACAGAATTTTTGAATGGGGAAAGGTAGATGTGGTTTGAATGAAACTCAAAGGAGATGTTATTGAGTGAAGGTGGCTGAGGAAGCACCTAGAAGTGGCATTTGGGTGAAAGAAATATTCCAACTCTCATGCTCTGATCCTGAGTTAGTGACAGTGCAGTCATCTTTCTGTCCTGTACTTCTAACCCTAACCCTACATCCAGAGTACACCTGGGCTGTGTCATCATACAGGAGTCAGCCCTCAGCGAGAGCCATCAGAGGAAAGGGATGGGAAAAGAAAATACTTAAGCATGATTGCCTGTGCAGTGGGCATCCCAGAGGGCACAGTGGAGTGTAGAGAGCTTTAGAGTGGGTCATTGGAAGGGGGAGGTTGGGTTGATGAGAACGGGAATAAGGGATGGAGCTGTAGGGAAGGGAGAACTGTCTGTGGTTTGGTTTGGAATCTCTGGGACATGTATGGTATGTATGACATGTGATAAGGGAGCAGATTTTTAACTGCTAAGGAATGGACTTGGGTGGTCTATGGTTTGGCTTCAGAATGGAGTCCTCACCTGTTCTTAGGCAGTTCAGGAGGGGGACAAGTGGTGGGAGCAGAAAGAATGGGAGGGGGCTCCTTCTTCCTCCAATCATTTTCTGCCTCAATTCCTGGCCTCAGTTGAAGTTTCTTACTAAGTACATAGCAAGTGCTGAAAAAGTAAGTGCTTGTTGATTGATTGCCTGTTCTGACTTAAATTTCTCTCTCCCTATTCTCAAGGAATTCACATCCTTTTTTTCTTTAAAGATTTTCTGCATTAATTTAATCATGCAACTATTAATTTATACAGTAATGGAAAGCCTCTTCATCCTTTTCATCATCTCCTCCCAGGCACTGTGGAGGTCCAGCATATCCTCCCCTTCCCTCTCTCCCTCCCTCTCTCTCTCCCTCCCTCTTCCTCTCCTTCTCCCTCTCTCCTTGCCTCCCTCCTTCCCTCTCTCCCTCCCTATCTCTCTCTCCCTCTGTCTCTCTGTCATCTCTCAACACATGTATCACCACCCTAACAAGACAGCCAGTCTGGAGCTCCTACTGCTTTCTCATACCACCCTACTGCAATGACCAGGGAGAAAGTTGGAAAGCCTAGGCAGGAACACCATGTATTTCCAGGTAGGACAAGCACCCCTCCACTCCAGGTGTTAGGGGATACACCAAGTCCTAGAGGTTCCATTATCCGCATTCCCTTCCCTTCTTAGTTACCCTTAGGCCATATTATTGTGCCACAGTAGATTCTTTCCCAGGCCAGAAGCATCCCTCATAGAAAGAAGCACAGATTGATTTACTTTAGAAAAATGCCCCCCAAAACTCTTACCACTCCATCCCAAAAAGGAACAGCCCACACACTGATCTCACCCTTAGCCCCATCTAAACAAGATAGACCATGAGTTAGCACCAAAGGGGAATTACTTCTCATTTTTCAGACAAAGCAGCAAAATGTCTCTCTCTTTAGCTCAATGGGGAAGGCTGCCCTGCCCAGAGATTTACAGGTATTGTGGGATGTTTTCAAAACAGGGGCAGAAGGAAAAGTAGCATCTACCGATTAGCCAAAGGAGGAGGGAACAAATGGGGAGGTCAGCAGCTAAAAACTCCCATCTGACTGGTGCCTTCATAACCCCATGAGAGCTGCTGACCATGGTATACCTGCTTCTCTTGACCCAGAATGCACTCGTCCTTGGTCTGCATTGGAAGGGGAGTTTCAGCTAAGCTGACTCCAGATTGCTCAGGTAAGGAACATCACTCAACTCAGGGAAGGGGTCAGGTCCACATGGTGTCTGTAGCCAATCCCCCTTGTTGCTCTTACAGTGAGTGGGACAAGTATAAATTAGGCCTGAGTCTAAGGAGCTTACATTATAATGAGTGACATTACCTCGCTCATGAATGGGGAACCTGTGGCTACAAAGTCTCAAGTGGCCCTCTGGTCCTCAAGTGTGACCCTTTGACTGAACCCAAACTTCGCAGAACAAATTTCCTTACTAAAAGGATTTGTTGTTTTTGCACAAACAAACCCAATGCAACCAAGATTAGCAGGGAAGTAGAAAACTGGGAAAGAATTTTTGCAACTAGTGTCTGTGATAAAGGCCTCATTTCTAAAATATATAGAGAACTGAGTCAAATGTACAAGAATACAAGTCATTCCCCAATTGATAAATGGTCAAAGGATAGGAACAGGCAGTTTTCAGAAGAAGAAATTAAAGTTGTCTATTGTCATATGAAAAAATGCTCTAAATCACTATTGATTAGAGAGAGGCAAATCAAAACAGCTCTGAGGCACCACATCACACCTATTGGATTGGCTAACATGGCAAAACAGGAAGCTGATCAATGTTGGAGCAGATATGAGAGAGTTGGAACACTAATTAATTGTTGGTGGAGCTGTGAGCTGATCCAGCCATTCTGGAGAGCAATTTGGAAATATGCTACAAAGGACTACAAAATTGTGCATACCCTTTGACCTAGCAATATCGCTTCTAGGACTGTATCCCAAACAGATCATAAAAATGGGAAAGGGTCCCCCATGTGCAAAAATATTTATAACAGCTCTCTTTGTGGTGGTCAAGAACTGGAAATCAAGGGGATGCCCATCAATTGAGAAATGCTTGAACAAGTCATGGTATATGAATGTAATGGAATACTATTGTGCTACAAGAAATGATAAGCAAGAAGACTTTAGAGAGGCCTGGAAGGACATATATGGTCTGATGTTGAGTGAAAGGAGCAGAACCAGGAGAACTTTGTACACAGCAACAACCACAGTTTGCAAGGAATTTTTCTGGTAGACAGTACTTCATAGCAATAAAAGGACCTAAAAAAATTCCCAAAGGACTTTTGAGGCAAAATGCCTTCCACATCCAGAGAAAGAACCATGGAATTGGGTCATAGAATGAAGCAGACCATTTTCTTTTGTGTTATGTTATGTTTTGTTTTGTTTTGTTTTATGTTTTTTCCCATTCATTTTAATTCTTCTATTCAACATGACTATGGTGAAATTGTATTTAATAGGAATGTATGTGTACAACCTATATAAGATTGGAAACTGTCTTGGGGATGGAGTGGGAAGGGAGGGGGATTGAGGGGAAAAAAATCTAAAATATATGGAAGTGGTTATAGAACACTGAAAACAAATAAAACAATTATTTTTTAAAATTTTTTTATATAAATTTATTTATTTAACTTTTTAAATTCATTTTCACAAAATTTTGGGTTCCAAATTTTCTCCCCATTTGTCCCCTCCCCCCACCACAGTACACCAAGCATTCTAGTTTCCCCTATCACCAATCTGCCCTCTCTTCTATCATCCC